>CM052806.1:16546711-16660753 GCA_028533885.1 Nasua narica
TAAAAGGTGAGAACTAGGGGCGCCTGGGTGGCTCTGTTGGTTAAGCATCTGCCTTGGACTCAGGTCATGATCCAAGGGTCCTGGGATAGAGTCCTATCTGGGACTCTCTGCTCAGAGGGGAATCGCCTTCTCCAACTGCTCCTTCCCCTGTTCGTGCTCTCTCTCTCTCTCTCAAAATAAATAAAATCTTTAGAAAAAAAAAAAGGCGAGAACTAGATGCAAACTAGAGTGGGTGGTTAGTTCCAAACTTCACTAAACTAGTGCAGGATACCCTGGTATGGAAAATCCCTCAGCAGGAAAATAAAGAGCCAGATTGGTAGGGCTTTATTTTTTATTTTTTTTATTAAAGATTTTATTTATTTATTTATTTGGGGTGGGGGGAGCAGCAGGCAGAAGGAGAAGGAGAAGCAGTGGGGCTTGATTCCAGGACTTTGGGATCATGACCTGAGCCCAAGGCCAACACTTAACCGACTGAGCCAGCCAGGCGCCCCAGACTGGTGTTTTTTGGTGGAACTCCCTCTTTGATACGGAGTATAGGAATAGCATTAGAGTCCTGCCTCCTTCCTGATCGAAAGTGATCTTAAGCCAGTCATTGGACAACTCAGGGTTTTAACTGCTTTCCCTTAAAATGAGGTCAGTAATACTTTCCTCATTTTGCCTCAAAGAGTTTTTGCAAGGATCAAATGAGATAATGGATGTGAACATGATGCACAGGCTACGAAATTGTAGTGTAAATTGCTGTACTTTTATTTTAGGGATAGCACTGATTCTTAGTAACCAAGAAATATCTGAGAGATCAGGACTTGTGTTGACAGCAGCATTGATCTCTTTGACTACAAATGGTCCCGTTTTAGGGTTAAAATAAGAAAAAAAGAGTCAACATAGTGCAATGAGAAGAGCACAAAACTGATTATTTTCCTTGCTCTCTGGGTCACCTGAATCTGTTTCTTCAGCTCTAAGATGAAGGATCGCACTAAATGGCTCTTTAAGGTCTTTTTTTTACCTTTTATTATTTGGCAGGCAATTTAAAAAGGGGAAAACCCATGAAATTTATTTCCTGCTTTCTGCATATCTCTCCTTTTCCGTGCTCCTTCCTCTTCCTACCCCGTTACTCCCTAAGTTCTTTAGTAAAGACAGATTGCAAACAATGACATTGAATAAAATGCAAATGCTGAAACCAAGTGTCTTAAAAAACTGAAGCTCTGGTTGGGGTGCGGGCGGGGGCGGGGAGGGGGTTAGTTGGTTGAGCACCTGATGGTTTTGACTTAGGTCATGATCTCCTGGGCCCTGGGATCCAGCCCGCCTCAGGCTTCCCAATTAGCAGGGAGTCAGTCGGCTTAAAGATTTTCTCCCTCTGCCCCTCCCCCTGCTCTCTCTCTCTCTCTCTCATACGAATATATAAATCTTGAAAAACAAACCAAAACAAACCAAAACTGAAGTCCTTGGCAAAAGTGCAATAACTGGAATTACTGGGAAGTGGAGATAAAGAGATGGACTAAAGTCCTAATGAACTGGGCTAAAGTCCTCGTGGGCCCAAGTCACAGGGTTCTCCACTAGCCATTATCTTTTTTAAAATTCAGTGTTTTCGGGAGCCTGGGTGGCTCAGCTGGTTAAGCCACTGCCTTCAGCTCCGGTCATGATACCGGAGTCCCAGGATCGAGTCCCATATCGGGCTCCCAGCTCTACAGGGAGTCTGCTTCTCCCTCTGACCTTCTCCCCTCTCATGCTCCCTCTCTCTCTCTCTCAAATAAATAAATAAAATCTTTAAAAAATAAAATAAAATTCAGTGTTTTCATAAGTTATCCTTTCCTCTTTTCTGTCCTCCTAGTTCTTTCTCCCTCCTTATTCTCCCTCCTAGTTAGTGAAGGCTCATGGTAAGTGCTAGCTTTTAGGTTCACCAAATTCCCACTGAATACTAGCTCTGTCCTTGACTTTGTGTTTCATTTGGTCATAATTATTCAGACTGACCTTCAAAGTGTCTTTTTAATGAAAACCCACGGGGATAACTTTGGACAAATTTGAAAAAGACATTGGCTTAAACAAGTTGAGAATGCACTCACGTTGTACACGTGCCAAATATTTTTAGATTAAATAGGAATACCTAGCAGATTATTTTGTTTCTGTGGTGATATTTCCTTTTCTGAGACAAACTGAGTTTATGGAATTTGCAAGTGAACCATAATTGTCTCTGTGGCAAAATCATTGTTTGATTATTTTTAAACAAAACTAAAGAAAATTGACTGAAATACTACTTTTCTGATTACATTAACTTGAAAATGGAGAAAATGATTGCTATAAGTTTAATATAGGATATCAAAAAGTAATTGATACTTTAAAAATTCTTTTTTTATTGAATCATGACTTATGTATCAAATCTGTCCCCATGTCAATGATGACTAATGAAAATACTGCCTTCCATTTGTATGACATTATAGTTTTCAAAGCATGTTCACATGTGTCATGTAGTATCCTCATAAAACACTCAGTTTAGCAGAGCAAATATTATCCTCACATGATAGATGAGGAAACAAATTCAGAAAGATTAAGATTAAATAATTAGAGGGTCTGGCCCTCTTCCCACTCTACTAAAAGGTCCTCTATCCTCCTGACCCCTTTGAAGAAAAATAAATATTCATCAAATGAATGAAAAATCATAAATAACTTTTCATTCCTATGTTGTTGTTCTTTTTTTTCAACTAAAGTTGTAAAAATACCTTACAAGTAAACTCTAAGGGGGAAAAGCTTATAGTAACTTATACTCCAGCAGCAGTGTATGTTCATGATGTATACATAGACATACTGCTGGTGGGAGTGTAAGTTGTTATAAACTTTCCAGAGTTCATTTCAGCAGGATGCATAAAGCACTTTAAAAATATGTGTATCCATGACTTGGAAATTGTACTTTTGGGGATTTAATGTAAGCATAAAATCAGGGACATTCAAAAAAACTTATATTCAAGGAATTTTGTTTTATAGAGTTACTTATGATACTGAAACAATAAAGCAACTTAAATGTCCCAAAATGGGAGGGTGTTACATAAATCAGTATACATCTGGAATATTCTGCAGCAATCCAAAAGTTACAGTTTGAAGACTATTCAATAACGTGGGATCGACTTCCACAATATAATTGTAAAGGAAAATCGTCCAGTTCTCGTTCTGTGTGTTTCTCCTTTACTCTGACACTACTACCACACTCATAACACTTCTGACACTTTTGCTACCGCGTGTCTGGGGGGTTTCCCCACAACAAGCAGTTTTCCAAGACACCATTAGGGTGTTCTACAGCTTAACTCAATTCTGACACTACATACCTGCAAATAGTGTCGGATCCCACAGGGTAAGAGCTCAGTTCTACAAGACTGCTCTTACCCACTTGAGATGCTAATTATAAGTAGTGGGTCCCTAGGTTACCCACAACTTCTGTCTGGTTTGACTACAAATCAGAGGTTCCCACAACCCCCTTCACAGTTTTGATGAACTTTGGGCCAGAGTGGTTCTCAGAATTTAGGGAAACATGTTTACCAGTTTTTTAAAAGATTTGATGAAAAAATATATATATGAAATTTGTAAAATAAATGTTTTAAAATTATAATATATATAAAAAAATAAAAAATAAAAAACTATATATATATCTCCAAATGAAGAGAGAGATAGGGTGAGGTCTGGGAGGGTCCTGAGAACAGGAGCTTCTGTCTCCCTGGAGTTGGGGTGTGTCTCCCTCCTTGTGTGGATATGTTTGCCTACAAACCCCATACTCTTGGGGTTTTGATGGAGGCTTCATCACGTAGGCATGATGGATCCTCAGTTCCATTTTTAGCCCTTCTTTCTTCTTAGGAGAATGGGGGCAGGGCTGAAAATTCCAAAATTCTTTTTTTTTTTTCCAAAATTCTTATCATGGTTTTGTACTCTCCAGTGACCGGCCCTCATCCAAGAGCCATCCAAGAGTCCACCCAAAGTCACCTCATTAGAACAAAAGACATTTCTATCATCCCCAGAAATTACAAAGGTTTCAGGAGCGAGCCCTGTGCCAGGAGCCAAGGAGAGATCAATATATATTTTTTCTATTATCTCAGTGAAGAGTAGAATGCCAAATTGTGTATTTAGTATGATCCCAATTCTGTAATGATAATAATAATTTTAAAATAAAATTGTATTTTAAATATATTCCATCCACTGAAACAATTTCAACTTGGTAACAATGGTTATCTCTAAGTAGTGAAATAATGAATTATTTCATTTTTTATGTTTTCAATGATAAACACATATTATGTTTATAATTTAAAAGTTTTTAAAGTACTTCTTAAAATATATTGTTTCCTAAAACTAACTCAAATAATGAAATAGTTGGAGGATTTCTTACTATGTAAATGTAAATACCCATGAAGATTTTACTTTATTTAATAATTGATATTCAATAAATGGACAGCAGAGGGCATGAGAGAGTTTTCAGAAAAATGTAACTTAAACAGCATTCTGGAATTCAGCTTAGGTGAGGGAAGCCCAAGCAATTTGCCACCTTTCTCAGTTATAAACTTTTACAATAAATATATCTTATGACTTACATTCTTGTGATATCTTAATAAACTCAATCTACTAACTGACAGTACTAAGAAATAATTAATGAATATGTAGGTAGCTTCCTTTGAAGTCATCATTGACATATGGACAGATTTGATTATTTGTTTCCATGCCCATGATGTATAGGAAAGTGTGATTTAATGCAGTCAAACTTTCCCATTCTAAGCACCTTGAGAAGTTGCCTACATTACACATATTCTCAAGTACTTTGTATGTTAAAGCAATATGTATTTGTGTTTATGTGGTATCTGAGATAACCTGGATACACAGAGCAACTAGAGTTTACTTATAATAGAAAAATTTTAAAAGCTCATTTTAGACAAGCATTCTTGTATATGCTAATGCTAAATTCCATTTCTACAAGGAAGCAATTGTGTTTTCAACCATTCACACAGGAGTAGCATTGAATAGAAATTCCACTTACATTTTATATATTTTGAGGTTATGCTGTTAGTTATGTATAGGTTCAAGATTAATATTGTTTCCTGATAAATTTCCTTTTTGTTGTTAAATAATGACCTTCTTTATCTCAAGTATTGCTCTCTGTCTTGATATGTATTTTTATCTAATAATATTTTCATCCTTTTACATCAAGCCTATGACACTATATTTGGAACTTGTGTCTTATAAACAGAATACAGCAAGATATTTTAAAACCAATTTAAGAATCTGTCCCAACAGGTAAATTAATCCACTTACAATTTTTATAATTACTTTTACATTTATATGTATTCTTGCCATCTTATTTTGTGTTTTCTATAAATCTTGCCTTTTTGCTTTTTTGGAGAGGGGTTCTCTTTTTTCTCCATTAATTTAGTCTGTATATTTTTCTTTATTCACCTTTTCTTCCATATAATTTGGAAGACTATTTCTTTTCTTCTAATCATTATCCTTGAATTTTTGGCATACTCACTTAATTTAGCAGAAGCCTAATCAATCAGTATCTTTCTCCTCCTCCTGAACAATGAAATTCTTTTTTTTTTTTTTTTTGAAGTGTCATTCTACAGTTTTATTTACACAACCAGTGAAGGGCATGTTCTTAGAATACCAGCTTTAATCCTTTTCAAACATTAATATAAGAAGCCAAATTGTAATGATACAGCAAATGAGGCCACTGGCATTAATACAGGTAGCAAAGGTCCACATCCAGATGGTACTGACATCAGGGAAATTTCCAAAACCAGTTGCTGCCTAAGAGTGGTTGCCACTGACGAAAGCTTGAAATAACCTGTATTCACAGGTGAACAATGAAATTCTTTAACATCAGTTTTCTCCCTTCAGTCTTCCATGTCATTTATTCCCTTGTATATTTTAGTTCCACCTTGTTTTTGAGGCCACACAAGTAGTTGCTATTATTATTATTGTTATTGTTGTTTTAGAGAGAGAGTGCATGAGTGGGGACAGGGGCAGAGGGAGAGAGAAAGAAACGTAAGCAGGCTCCATGCTCAGCACAGAGCCTGGCACGGGGTTTGATCTCACAACCCTGAGATCATGACCTGAGCTAAAATCAAGAGTCAATCACTTAACTGTCAAAGCCACACTTGCTCCTCTATTATTATTTTTTATATTTTGTGCTCATTTAGATTTAGCAACATTTGCCAATATAGTTGCTCACCTCTTTCCTTCTAGATTTGGCTTTGTTTTTACTGAAGAATATCTTTATATATATATTCAATTAATCTCTGAGTTATTTTCTCAGAATTTGTCTGTAAATGTTTTTATTTTGCCCTTACTCTTACTGTTTATTTTTTTAAGATTTTATTTATTTATTTGAGAGAGAGAGAGAGCATGAGAAGAGGGAGGGTCAGAGAGAGAAGCGTACTCCCTGCCAAGCAGGGAAACTGATGTGGGACTTGGTCCTGGGACTCCAGGATCATGACTTGAGCCGAAGGCAGTCCCTTAGCCAACTGAGCCACCGAGGCTCCAATTTGCCCTTACTCTTAAATAACTAGTCGAATTTGTAAAGTCTTACTTTACAAAGTAAAGAAAGAAAAAGTAAAGAGACCAAAAGTAAAGAGACCAAAAGTCTCTCAGTACTTTGAAGGAGTACAGTTTTTGCTAATGAGAAGTCTAAGTCTTCTATCTGTCTAATTTAGTGCCTTTGTAGAGAAACTGCCTTTTCTCTCTGGTTGTTTTTAGAATTTTTTTCTTTGTTTTGATAGCCTATAGTTTTCATATTTTGTGTAAATTTAGTTCTTTTTATTTGCTTTTCTTTGTTTAAAGTTACTTTAAAAGGTATAATTTACACACAGTAAAATTCACCCTTTTTAGGTGGACAGTTCTTTCAATTTGGCAAATGTATACAGTGATGTAGCCACCATAATAGTCAAGATGTAGAACTTTTCCATCACTGCCAAAAGTTCCCTCATATCACTTTGTAGTCACTGCTTCTCCCCCAGCATCCAGCCCCTGGCAAACACTTGATCTGTTAGCTGTCCCAATACTTTTGCCTTTCCAGAAACTTCTATAAATGGAATCATATAGTACATAGCCTTTTGACTTAATATGTATTTGAGATTCACCCACATTGTTGTATGTGTCAATAGTTGATTCATTTTTATTTCTGATTCGCATTCCATTGTATGAATGTATCACAATCTGTTTATACATCCTTAAGTTGGTATTTGGGTTGTTTCCAGTTTGGGGCGAATATTAATAAAACCAATATAAACATTTGTGTACAGTTTTTGAATAGATACATATCCTCATTTCCCCTGAATAAATACATATGAATGAATGGTTGGGTCATTTGGTAAATGTATGTTTAACTTTATAAGAAATAAGTAAGTTGTTTTCCAAAGGAGCTATACAATTTTGCATTCTCACTAGCAATATGTGAGAGTTCCAGTTACTCCACATCATCACCAACACTTGGTATTGTCACTTTTTAAAAAACACTCTAATAAATGTGTTAGTTGTATCTCATTGTGATTTTTAATTGCATTTCCCCAATTACTAATGAAGTGAGCATATTTTCATGTTCTTATTTGCCATTTGTATATCATTAGGTTAAATATATGTTCAAATCTTTTGCCCATGTTTAAAATTGGTCTATTTGATTTCCTATTATTAAGCTATGAGATTTCTTTATATATTCTCAATACCAGTCTTGTGGCAGATACATTATTTGCATGTATTTTCTTCCCATCTGTGACTTTTGTTTTCAGTTTCCCAATACTGTCTTCCAAAGAGCAGAACTCTTAGATTTTGAAAAGTCCAATTTATCTTTTTCTTTTATGATGTGTGGTTTTGTGTCCAATCTAAAAACAAACAAACAAAAACAAAAACCTTTCTCCAAACCAAGGTTGGAATAGTGAATATTTTCTCCCATGTTTTCTTCTGAACACTTTTTACTTTTAGATTTTACATTCAGGTATATACCTCATTTCAAGTTAATTTTTATAAATGATAGAGGGTATGGTTTGAGGTGTTTTTACATAAAGATATCCAGTTGTCCAGCATCATTTGTTGAAAATATGATCATCTCAATGGATTAAAAAAAAGTTTAGCAAAATTCAATACCCATTTCTGGTAGAAACTCCCCCAAAATTTGGAATAGAAGGAAATTTCCTCCACCTGGTACAGGCAGCTATGGAAACTTACACTTCATACCGTACTTAACTCTAAAAGACTGAATGGTTTCCCCATTAAGATGTGGAAAAAAGGGAGAATGTCTACTCACCATTTTTGTTCTGCCTTGTACGGGAGGTCCTATATAGTATAATAAGGCAATAAAAAAAAATAAAAGGAATTTACATTGAAAAGGAAGAAGTAAAATTGTGTTTATTTGCAGATAGCATGATCATTTAAGTAGAAAATTCTAAGGAACATTGTGCAAAGCTACTGAATTAATAAAAATGTTTCACAAGGCTACAAGATACAAGATCAATGACAAAAACCAATTTTATTTCTTTTCTTTTGAAGATTCTATTTATTTATTAGAGACAGAGTGCACACACATGAGAGAAAGCATGAGCAGGGGAAAAGGGCAGAAGGAGAGAGAGAGGCAGACTCCCCACAGAGCAGGGAGCCCGATGCAGGGCTCAATCCCAGGACTCTGAGATCACAACCTGTGTTGAAGGCAGATGCTTAACCAACTGAGACATCCAAGCACCCCAATTTTATTTCTAAGGACTAACAATGACATTTGGAAATCAAACTTGAAAAATGATATCATTTACAATAACATACAAAATGTGACATACTTAGGGATAAAGTTAACAAAACATATACAAGACCTATCTTCTGAAAACTCTAAGACATTGCTAAGAGAAACAGAAGATGACCTAAATAATTGGGGAGAAAAACCAAATTCAAGAAAAATAAGACTCAACATTAAGATGGCATATTGCCCCACACTAATGTATCAATTCATTGCTTAGTCAAAATTGCAGGGGGCTGGGGCGCCTGAGTGGCTCAGTGGGTTAAAGCCTCTGCCTTCGGCTTGGGTCATGATCTCAGGGTCCTGGGATCAAGCCCTACATCGGGTTCTCTGTTCAGCAGGGAGCCAGCTTCCTCCTCTCTCTCTGCCTGCCTCTGCCTACTTGTGATATCTCTCCTCTCTGTCAAATAAATAAATAAAATCTTAAAAAAAAATTGCAGCAGGCTTTTTTAAAGATGGAAATTGACAATCCTTCTAAATTGACATCTAAATTGACAAACTGACATCCTTCTAAAATATATATGAAATAGAAATACATAGTATAGCCAAAACAATTTTGAAAAAAGAACTGTTTGAGGATTTATACTATGCCATTTTAAGACTTACTGCAGAGCTACGATAATCAATACAATATTGTATTGGTATTAGAATAGATATAAATCAATGGGACAGCATAGAGAACACAGAAATAGACCTACACATATTTAGTTAATTGATATTTGGAAAAGGTGCCATGATAATTCAAATGGGAAGAGGGTATTTTCCTAACAAATGGTGCTGAACAGCTAGATATCCATATACCCCTCTCCCACCAAAGAATATTAATCCTTACTTCACACCATACACAAAAACTTGACAGGGATAAAAGGTATATACCTCATTTCAAGTTAATTTTTATAAATGATAGGGGGTATGGTTTGAGATGTCCAGGGATAAAAGATGCAAGTAGAAGAGCTAAAACTCTCAAAGTTCTAGAAGAAAATATTGGGGGAAATATTGTGACCTTCAGTTTGCAAAGATTTTTTTTTCAAGATTTTATTTATTTATTGTCAGAGAGAGAGAGGGCACAAGCAAGCAGAGTGGCAGGCAGAGGCAGAGGGAGAAGCAGGCTCTCTAGCAAGGAGCCCGATGCAGGACTCAATCCCAGGACCCTGGGATCATGACCTGAGCTGAAGGCAGTCACTAACCAACCGAGCCACCCAGGCATCCCTCAGCAAAGATTTCTTAAGATACAAAATGTGAACCAAAAAAGAAAAAAAATGATATGCTGGATTTCCTCAAAACTAAAAAAAAAATTTTCTCTTCAAAAAGATAATGCTAAGAAAATGAAAAGATTGGAAAAGACTGAGAGAAAATATCTACAAAACATATTAATTAAGGACTTATTTGTATCCTGAAGACACAAAGAATGCTTACAACATTAGTAGGGAGCAAAAGAACCTGATCTTTTTTTACAGGGCAAAAAATAGTAAGTATACACTTCATCTAAGAAGATATGTAAATGGCATATAAGCCCATGAAAAGATGTTCCACATTAAGTAGTCTTATGGAAACGCAAATTAAACCACAAATTAAAAATTAACATTAGAAAAAAAAATTAACATTAGATCCCACTACATATCTAGCAGAATGACTAAAAATATTGGCATTATCAAGTGTAAAGGACATGGATCAATGGGAACCTTGGTGTCCACTTCTTCCTGGTGTGAATATAAAATGGTACAGCCACTTTGGAAGACCATTGGACAGTTTTGTATTGAGTTAAACATATACTTACCATATCCTTATCCGTTCCTAGATATTTACCCAGGAAAAATGAAAACATACATTCACATGAAGACTTATACTCAAATGTTTATACCAACTTTACGAGTCAAATGCCTATCAACTGGTGAATCGGCAAATTGTGGTACATTTGTACAGTGTGGTATCAATCGGCAATAAAAGGAGTGAAATATTGATGCCCACGGCAATGTAGGTGAACCTCAAAAACCTTCTGCTAAATTATAGAAGCCAGAAAAATCTATGATTCTATTTACATAAAATACCGGAAAAGCAAGACTAGTTGTTACCAGGTGCCTGGGATGGCAGGCATGGGGCTAGGACAGGGCACGGATTGTAAAGACACAGGGGAAACTTTTGGAGTGTCACGAGCACGGCAGAAAGGCGCACCCACGAGTTGTGTCTTTCCACAACGTCAGCTGTATTCAATCGTAAAGCGAAGTTAAATCACAATTACAAAGCAGGCTCGGGATTCCAAACTCAATGACATGTCCCCATGTGATTAAACTTGGCTTCTTACACGGCACACAGAGCAGGATAGAAGACAACCACATGACAAACAAGATAACACAAGGGGCAGGAAGTGAACGAACCAAACACGATCTTAGTCTGTGGACGCGCAGCTGAGATAAGGCCTCGGCCTGGTCCGGGTCAGCTCTGCACTCACTGCTGCTCATGTTCAGCAGGGAAGGCTCTCGGTTCTGTTCGGGGACCCATCCGGCAGAACCATCCGTGGCAGTTGCCTTTTTTAAGCGGTCAAATGTGGAAGGGTCATGTCTGCAGAGTCTTGACAGTTTGCTCCCCAAATCCTTCCCTTTTTAAAGGGATTTAATCAGTGTTGGGTCTCTGCAGACCTCCTCTGGTTCTGCTCGTTATCAGTTCTGGGGTGTCGTCAGCTGACACTGGTCCTGGCGATATGTCCTACCTGCAGTACCTTAACTGCTTGCATCATTGCTTGATGCAGTCTCCTGCTTGACATGAGCGACTCCATTTTGCTCTCTACAAAATGAGAATGTTTGTGGCAGTGATTACCCAACCGTCGATATGTATAAAAACTCAAATTGTACTCTTAAAATTATGAGTTTTTATTGCACATAAATTATATCTCCATAAAGCTGACTAAAAGAACCCCACTTAATTCAACTTTTTCTCTCTTCCTCTTAGGTGGGGACTCAAGTTCAATGTTATTAGGTAGCATTATGGCTTCAGGATGGTTGTCTGGCCAGTGGTTGCTGTCTGACCATGTTGACTCCCCTTGAGATATGCATCCACCTGGGTCTCACATTTGGTTCTCCTGGCCAGCATCTTCTGAGAATTTTGCTTCCTCATCTGGTTCTCAGTGGCATGGGCTGCAAAGCATTCTGAAGCCGTGTCTTTCATCACAATGTCAAGGGCGCTTGGGAAGTAGCACTCTCATCTAGCCTTCAGTACCTCTCCCTTGCCACTGTGTGAACTGTCTTGGGCCTTCTCTGTCTACTGCTTCAGCACGTGCAGGGGTAGGATCAGGGATGGTATGGAGCCTTGTCACATCCCCTGCCTCTCACCTGAGAGAAGGAGCACATGATCTCTCCGATGTTCTTAAATGTCCAAGTTCCACTATTTCATTTCTTGAACCTTGTCCTGGGCAGACAAGTTGCCTCAGGGGCCCATGCCAACTCTCCTTGCTCCCCAGCTCAAAGAGGGGTGGTTTTTTTTTTTGGTTGTTGTTGTTTATTTTTACTTTTAACTTCCTCCTCCAATGTAAAGGAGGAAAATTGGCTTGGTAAATATTCTTCTAACCCTATAATGAATGTAAGAACCTTTGCTTTTAGAGGAAGGAAAGAAATTGAGTAAGGGATGCTGCCCAAGGGGAGGAAGACCGAAGTGGAGATCTGCCGAGGGCCAGGGGAAGCCTGAGAACAGGAAGTACTTATGCAATGAAAAGAGGAGGCTATGAAATTTCTAGACATAGGCGAGGGAACTTTGCCTACTTATTGTCTAAAGCTGGCCCTGCCCTAAGAGTTGACACATATTTAAAGGACCCAAATGCTTCGCAAATACAAATATTCCACCATACCCAATATCCTACATAGTCTTTCCTTCCCTAGATGAAACATCTCATAGTGGGATTGAAGGTTAGGCTTATCAGGACTTTCACACCAGATCCTAAGGATGTATTCTAGGACAAATTCATGCTAGAGAAGCCCCAACCTATAGATTCCTAAACCACTGGATCCAGTCCCAGACTGACATCTGTTTATTTGATCCCTGCCAAAATTATTTAAGCCATAGTTCACATGTAAGCAACAAAACAAAACAAAACAAAACAAAACCAGACAGTGGTGGGAGGGAGCTAACATTTATTGAGCACTACATGCTGGGTCTGGACTGAGACTTTGTTCCATTTAATCTTCCCAACAGCACTTAAATCATCTTGCAGTTGAGGAAATAGCCACTTAGAGGTTGCATATCTTGCCCAAGGTCACACAGGAAGGGGAAGAATGAGATTCAAGCCTGAATTGATGAACTTCAAAGTATTCATTTTCCATTACCCCATGCTGTCATCCCGGTAGGCTAAATTAAAGCCACTAATCCTAGTCTTAGATGAAATAACAGGAGGAAGAGGAGGAGGACGGCTACCACGATGATGACGATGATGATGAAGAAGGGAGGAGACAGGGCTGTTGCACTTGGGAAGCAGCAAGGACAGCCCATACTACATGAAGTTCTTTGCTAAGGAAACAGACCCATCTAGACTCACAATTCCTACTGAGTAGCGTATGGGGAAGAGGAAAGCGGTAAATTAAAGAGCAGGTTTGCAAGGCAATGACCTAACTAGACAGGACATATAGACTAGTATTGTAATGCTATGAATGTGCTTTCAGGTATGTTTTTAAAAAACTTAAGCAAAGGTGACAGAAGAATTTGAAAAACATGCACATTTTTGTAGCAAAAGTAAGGAATGGCCTGCAATGTGAAGATTCTAGATTGCACGCAAACATAGAATCTCTGCTTCACAGACCTTCTGGAGGAAGACTGTCAGTTTCAGACCTATGTGAGCATTCCAGAGCTCCCACGGGATTTGGAACTGTTTTTGCTCACTGCCGAATTATTTGGTAACTATTAATGGAACTGATAGGGCCCCTCAGCCATCCTTTGAGTTTCTGAAGCCTGACTCAACTTGCAGAATGACTGTAAATTATTGCGGATATAAGACCAGTGCTTCTTGCCACATTTTGCATACGGGAAAGCTTTCCTTTGGTTTGTAACTATAGCAACAAGTTCTATAGCCCATTGTTTTGGACAGCTCAGTCTTGCCACTTTGGGGACCGCCTAATAATCACTGTTCTATAGGAATCGTCTTTAATTGACTTACATCTCATTGACCCGCTCTTCGCTAAAGGGGTCTTAGCTTTACACCTTTGCAGCAACAGAAGTCAGATTCCTTTAGCCTGCTGTATCCTTGATCCTGCTTTCCATTATTGGAGGCAAAGAACAAAGGGCTTTACCAAGGCCATGGCAAGAGTCTATATGGTATGAAAGTGTAAGGGATTTGGAGGCAGTGGACATGAGTTTGAATAAACACTGCCACTTACTGCTGTGTGACCATGGGCACATCACTTACATTCTCTGACCTTCCATTTCCTTGTCTGTAAAATGGAGATAATAGTAGTTATGGACATGATTGTTATGAGAACAAAGTGAAATAATATGAAGGAAAGCTTTGTTTAAGCTGTGAAGGACTATATAAATGTCATTACTAAATGCAGGGGTGAACGACCACTGGGCAGGAGTGCCCACCTGCTGATAAGGGCGCCCAGGAGCATATGTTAGAGACAAGAATCATGTCTCTTTTTGTGACAGTCTTCCACATGGATGGTTTTCCCATCACGACCCTATATGTTATACCCATTCACGGATGGGTAATACGGAGCTCGTTTCGGCTGTGTGGATTTCTGAGAAAAAGAAAAAACAAGTTTTAAAGAGAAGGTGAATAACTTTTCTTGGGTCTGTGTTTGAGGTTGGAGGGTAGCATGCAAAGGGAGGCAAAAGGACAGTGAAATGGATTGGGAGAAGACCTAGAGTTCTCTCAGCTTCCTTCCCTCCCTAGGAGGGAGCTTATCCTGTGACAGGCTTTGGTTCTCTGGGGTTGTGGGCAGTGAGCAGGCTCCTTATTGGTTACCCACGCATGTAATTGAAGATTTAACTAATACTGTGAACATTTACTTTAAGGCTAGATATGTACTTGGAGCTTCCTGTCAAGAGTTTTCTTTTATGTCTGTGTGTGTGTGTGTGTGTGTGTGTGTGTGTGTAGTGTGTTTTTAACCCACACTGTTACTTTAACACTTCAGTTATGAGGCAAATTTTATCCATACATACTGAACTGCAATGGTTTTACTTCTGTCCAAGATTGGAATTGTTTTGCAGGGTTTTTTTGTTTTGTTTTGTTTTGTTTTTTGAGAGAGAGGGTTTTTTTTTTCTTCTCATTTTTTTTTCTTTTTTTAGGAACAGAAAGAAGTTGTGGTTTGATTTGTTAGGTTTGTTTTGAATGACAAAGCTTTTCCAACCTCCTTCTTAAAAACAGGACCTGAAGTCTGTATCTATATCTTTAAAAAAATGCTTCAAGTCTAACCATGTCTTCGTATAATAATAATGGGTATTATGTAATTGTACATGAAAAAAAAGATCTACCCATGAATAAGTGCTGTGATTGGTGCATTTAGGCCTCCCGAGCTGGCAACATCTGGTGATGTTGTTGTTGGTTTAAGTGGGTCTAGGGTAACTGTAGGCTGCACCTGGGATCTGCTGCCTAATATTCTGAGCCTGTGATATGTGGACCAGAGGCCTTTCAGAAAAGGCCTTCAATGCGGACTTTTAATCCTATCTCTAAAAGAGAATATGCATATAATCACAGAGATACACTGGACAGGACTGACGGGCACTTGTCAGATAACTAAATATACCACGATTTTTGAAACCTCATTTTGACATATCTCTTTTTTTTAAAGATTTTAATTTATTTGTCAGACAGAGAGAGAGAGAGAGAGAGAGCACCAGCAGGGGGAGAGGCAGAGGGAGAAGCAGCCTCCCGTGCTGAGCAGGGAGCCCGATGCAATGCGGGGCTCCATCCTAGGACCCCGGGATCATGACCTGAGCTGAAGGCAGACGCTTCACCCACAGAGCCACCCAAGTGCCCGTTTTGACATTTCTATGTTTTTAAATAAGGATAAGAAACTGAAACAAACAAAATGGTTTTCCCAGACATCTCCCTTCCTCCAACAGTTCTAGCTCTGAGATCCTGTAGAAAGAGTCCCGTAACTTACCCACAGCAGCGGGCCGCTGGGGGAGGGAGCAAGTGGTCATGTTTCCAGGGCAGATACAAGAGCTAACTTATGAAAAAGAATGGTGTGGGACCGTATCATTTTTGACTTTACATGAAACCCTGCCATTCCAAAATGAGCCAAACTTGTGCTAGTTTAGCGGCAAGTAATATCGAAAGCGTAGTTTCCTGCTACATCTTTCTTGAAGCAAGCGCATAATATCCTTTTATCTTCAGAAAGTCACCATCATTTGTGTATCCTGCCCCATTCTCCGGTGCCTGAACTGTTTGGTTTTTGCATGTGCTCCTTGTAACTGTCCAGAAAAATTTCCTTAAGAGTTCAAAATCACAACACAAAGTGATGATCACTTCTTCGGCTTTTGAGAAGAAGAAGTCGTGGTTTGTCTTACAACACAAGGCATACCCTGCAATGTTGATTGCTTCATTATTCTTTGTGAAGCTTCCTATTTTGGCTTTATCTTTTAACCCTGAAACAAAGTATGAATAAGAGAGAAGCTCGGTGTTCTTATGGAATAGGACTCCAGCTTTTATTTACCTCCCTTTCTCCTGCACTAGCCTTTTGCTTTTCTGTTCTGGGTGAAGGCTCCGTATATGTCCTCTCCCTTCTAGAAAGCCTCATAAAACAGTGTCCTCTCTTCTTGAGACTCCTACAGCATTAGCGCGGTATGGCCTTGGCTCAGGTCCTCGGCCAGGAACCTTCCAATCGGGCTGCTTCACTGTGAAAGTTGCTGTGGGGATTGCGCCTACTGGAAATGTGCCGTGCACGGTAACCCCGCTTCCGTGGTCGATTCTATAGCACCTGTTTCAGTTATGCTTATTTTTACATTTTATCTCTGTGATTCTCGGATTAATTTCTATCTTGCTCACCAGTCTGTGAGCGCCCCTGAGGCCAGACATCTGGTCTGGTTTTGCTCACCAGTGAATTTATCTCCTGCCCATAGCAGAGGGCGCTGACTCACAGCCACTAAATTGTCTCCTTGCCTTCCAATTCACACCCTTTCCAAAACATTCCTCTCATTATCACCAACACCCTGACGAGCTCCCATAACTCCTCAATGCAAAAAAAAAAAAAAAAGTAATGGTTTCCAATACCTATAGATTAAAATCTAAATTCCAGGCCACAAGCTGCTTTTAAAGGCTTATCTCAATGTTGGTAGGCCAACATTGCTTTTTATTTAGGTTTATTTTACCTTACCTCATATGATATAGAGCTTATTATTCCCTGCCTTGATTTCTCTTTATAATGTAAGTTGCTTGCCTCTTTGTAAATTATCGCTCCTCATAAAACAACTCAGTAAATATTTGCTTAATTGACTTAGTATTAAGGAGAAACACATCTCTAGAATTACTATACTTGATAGGTCTGTTGTTCTTCCTACACAGGGAATTTAGATGTTATATAAATATTCTCTTGTTTATATCATGTAGACTGAGAATATAGTTTATTCTATTTTTTTATTTATAGCTGTCAATCACATTGCCTGCAGCATGTTGATATTGATACAGTAAGCTTTGCAATCCTACATTAACGAATCCTTGAATATCTTTTTTAATCTTTTAAACTTTGCTATTTCCTTCAGCCCTTTCCAACCTGTTATTTAATTAGATTAATTAGTGTTTTAGGTTTAAAATCACATGAAACTTTCGCATTTGTCTCTATTGCGTTTTCTTCCTTTCCCACTCACTCTCCCTTTCTTTTCTACAGGCCAAAGTTTGTCTGATAATGTCTATCAGAACTCAGTTATAGTGTCTTTTCGTTGCTTCCCTATGTATAATGTTTTACCTGGTTGAAAATGTTTGGAATGTTTTCAAGATACTAGAGACTGAAAAACTGCAGCAGACCGCGGAATCCGTACAGGTTCGGCACAGTGCCCTTTTCTTTTGTTGCCTAGGGAGGCTGTGCCCACATTTTAAGTGCAGTGCTTTGAGAAGATGGCCTGAAATTAAGTTTTGAACATTAATGCCATCTCCATTATAAAAATCCCAAGAGCTTTAAAAATATTTTTTAAATATGTGCACTATACTTTGCAAAACTGTGATAGCAGAAAACTGGCAACATTCCATATGTTTATAATTTGGGGGTTGTTTGACTAGCTTGTGGTTCATTCACATGAAGGAGGGCCATGCAGGTGTGCAGTAGCGTGAGGGTTATCTCTGTACGGTATTCTGGAATTCCTCGGGGTATGTTAAGTCTATGTGCATGGGTTTTCTTCCAAATTATATGGAGATTGGAAGGGTAAGTGGAAGGGTTCAGATAAGACAAAACTGTCCATGAATTGTTATTTATTGGAGCTGGTAGATGGATACTTGAGGATTCATTATGCCATTCTGTTATTTTTGTTTATATTTGAAATGTTTCTTAAAACAAAAGCTGACATTAACAGGTATGGTCTAATGTTCTGAGGGAAAAATTTTTCTGAGATAGTCATTAACAGGCTTTCATCCATGAAATGGTTGAACTGACATATTTTAGCTCATAAACACAAACAAATCTAGATATGTAATCAAACCTTTACAGCTCCTCGAAGATTTAAATGATAAACCGTGATTAACTGCCAAAATTGAAGTGTTGTGATGCCTTAATAACAACAGGTTCTTTTAAAACACTGCTTAATGGCACTTCAAAAAATATGTGGGTATAAAGGAGTGGGAGTGCAAACAACATCAGTGGCTATTAATATCACATGAAGAAAGACAACCAAATGAAGCCAAAATAAAGCCAAACAAAAGACAACCATACATTTCGTGCCTCCTAAATGGAGGTACATGCTACCACCCGTGAAGTATTTTTGCAGCAGGAAGAGGAAAACAAGCAGGTGTGATTTATGTCTATGGTAGAGAATTAGAGATAGTAGAATGGAAGCTAAAATCCATGGGTGCGATCCCATTTAATTTGTGTCTATTCTTTATGAAACAGAAAAACTACTGTGACCCGCATTTTAGAGAGGAGGAAAGGAAACTAAATGAATAAATGGCATGCCTGTAGCCACTTGAATAAATTTAGGAGCCAGAGCCTACCATGCCTTCCAGATTCATATTACAGAACATGCTTTCTCTATTAAAAGAATGGGGATCCCATCATCAAGGAGCGGCTAATCTGATAAGATAGACATGAAAGATGAGAGATATTCAACAGAGGATCCGGACCTTTCATTTATGACAGTTTGACGTATCTTCTCTGGCAAGAGAAAAGTGCAGGTTTACTCTTCTGTTAAGTGCAGATTCACATGTGTCAGAGATCAAAAGAGCAAAAGATTAAATTGGTTTTTTCTTTTTATGCAATTAAGCCTTCTTACCAGCTCTCTTAGAAAAGCAACGGTCTCGGGGCGCCTGGGTGGCTCAGTGGGTTAAAGCCTCTGCCTTCGGCTCAGGTCATGATCTCAAGGTCCTGGGATCTAGCCCCGCATCGGGCTCCTAGCTCAGCGGGGAGCCTGCTTCCTCCCTCTCTCTCTGCTTGCCTCTGTCTACTTGTGATCTCTGTCTGTCTAATAAATAAATAATCTTTAAAAAAAAAAATGAAAGAAAAGCAACGATCCCAATGCCACCAAAATGGGCCAGAAGAGACCTTGCAGGGCACAACAGGTCCTTTTAGACCAAGACAGGCCTCCTGGAATACGTGAGCAAATCAATGGGCAGCACGTAGGCCGGGTCCACGACTTGCGCAGTCGTGCAAGGACCTACCCTCCAAAAGGCCTGAGCTTAGTTTAATGCTCTGGGGTCACCATCTTGATATCCTTAATTTAATTTTTTTTTAAGATTTTATTTTTATTTATTTATTTGACAGAGAGAGAGAGAGAGATCACAAGTAGGCAGAGAGGCAGGCAGAGAGAGAGGGGGAAGCAGGCCCCCTGCCAAGCAGAGAGCCCGACGTGGGGCTCGATCCCAGGACCCTGAGATCATGACCTGAGCTGAAGGCAGAGGCTTTAACCCACTGAGCCACCCAGGTGCCCCTCCTTAATTTTATTTTTGAGCTGATGTTCTGTAAGTGAAGCCCGACGGGACAACTTAGCATGCACATGGGCAGCAGATACGTAGCTGAGGGGCCAGGCAGGACCTGCAAGCTTAGGCCTGTGCTGCGGCCCCAGCAGGAGTACAGGTGTTGAGCAATTAAGCTGCTGGGCTGGTGCACAGGCGCATGCGTGAGGCAGTGTCGGCCACCGCAGGGTGCGGGTTTTTGGTTTCCCAAAAATAATTTGAATTCACTTTGTGTTATATTGCAAGGGTGTGTGTTATTATTATTATTATTTTTTTTTTAACCCAATCAATGAGTAGTAATTGAGTGCTAACTATAATGCTCAGTAAACACAATTACATTTCTGCTCTCATGGAGCTTACATTCTAGTTACATCATTATTTTCCAATTGATGCAACGATAGCCTCCTTTTTAAAATTGGAGTTATTGATTTGGGTGTAGCAATGGAGACTATTTTTTTGTAACAAAGCAGTCTTTCTAATAATTTATCTATAGCTAAGCGTACTGACCTATAATTTCATTGGCGAGTAGCTTACTCCAGTTGATTTTGCTTGCTTTTTATTATTTTCCACTAATTTGAAATTACAGGTGAAGCTATCCCTAAATGGCTGAATCTGGAATGATTTTGTTATAGAATCGTGAAAAATGGAAGACAGTGGCACAGACACACAAGAAGAGGAAGAGAAGAAAGAGGAAAAGGATCAAGAAGACCCCATTTATGCGGTGCCACCCACAATTAATATCCAAGATGAGCGGTTTGTTGAGTTATCTACAACTCCAGCTTTCATTTGTCTGCAAGAGGTTTGTTTCTCTTTATGCATTACTATACTAAGACCTGAGTCATTATTAACTTAAAAATCAGATGAAGCCAATATTATTATCAAAATGATTTATCACATGTAATTGTAGGCAATTATACACAGTTTGAAGCACTTTATTAAAATAAAATAGTCTCCACCTTCTCTTCCAAACTCTTATCAGAGAATCCTGGACTAACATAGTAGTGAAAGTTCTGACACTTTTATAGCATAATAAATAGTTGCATATATGCGGTCATTTAAATACATTCTATAGGTTGGTAAATGAAATAAAAGAGCAAATTCCTTTCATTATTGGATATACTACATTTACATCCATAAAGTGAAGATAGAAGATCTTAACATACAAGGATAGAAAAATCAACACTTACCTAACTAAATGTAGCTAGAGTTGAGCATCGAAATATACTGTCTCCTATTAGCAGAGAAGCAAAAAAAAAAAAAAGGAAATATGATTTTTGTCTTTATCTATGTTTATATATTTAAACTCATGAATCCAAATCTCTAGTCTTAATATTTTTAAGTAACCAAGGTTCTCTATTTCTGCTAAAATCCATTGTATGTCAAAATTTTTGCAATAGAGTTTCTACTTTTATATCACGATCCTTAACAATTCTATCAAATAAAAATAAGGCTAACCTAGAGTTCATTACTACTGAAGGTGATACTAATAATAAAAATTATAGTCAAGGTTTTTAAGGCACAGATAAAGAAGCATGAAAGGCTCGTTTTGTAAAGTGAAAGGCGAAGTTAGGACAACTTTTCCTGCATATTGATGTTCAATGTAGCAATTTACTAAATATCTCAAGAATCTCAGTATACATATATGCAGAAATTGTAGTTATTAATCATTGGGTATGACCAGCCCCTGAGAAGGTGGATACTTTATAGCGTCAAAGAACTGTCTTATCTACCCTTTTGAGTAGTGTAAAAGTACATCAGTAATTAAATCAGTAATTTTACTTCACGATATCTGTTCCTCAAGCCAACAAAACCTTGCAAAATGATTATCAGTGTCAAACAACTTTATTTCCATACAAAACACTATTGAAATTGATCCTATTGGCATCTGTAGTTTTATTTGCTATTTCTTTCAACGTCGCACTTAGATTTATGAGTCTAAACAAAATTTTTTACCAACCTTACATAAGCCTCCCTCCTTTGGTTATTTAAACAGAAGCTGTATTTGCGGAATCGTAAGAGCTCAGATGGCTCAGAAAGAAAGCAGTCAGAAATCCACTTCCAAAGGTCTAGATGCTTGGCATCATGGTGAAAGAGCCAGAGCTGCTTACACCATTTGTTGTTATTAATGCTAGTCACACAATTGGCCCGCACTACCGAAACACGGGTGGCATGGTCTCATTTAACACTGCCTGCAGAATATGTCCAGTAGGGTATCACAGCACTGTGTGATTTGGACCCAAACCACGAGTGCAATCTAATAATTCACATAGCCTCTGATGATCTTGGTATGGGGCATTCCTTCGCAGCGACTTTCCCACATTTAGATGCCTAGGAAACTGGCACATATTCACAAAGCATGATGCAAGGTTATGGCTGTCCAGAAATACTCAGAGCCCGATGCGGGGCTCGATCCCAGGACCCTGAGATCATGACCTGAGCCAAAGGCAGAGGCTTTAACCCACTGAGCCCCGAATATCTTCTTTTCATATAATATTTTGCATGGAAAATTTAGAATTCTGCACTGACAGATTGTATTTCTCAGTAAGATTAACAATTATCGTATTAATCAATAAGACCGAACGGGGCAGGATCTACACAGTGTTAATTCACACTTTGGGATGATTGTTCCAAGTGGTGCTTGGGAATTAAGCCATGTGGTTCTCTGCAGTGGACTGTGTGGGTTAATGCGTGACGTCTACCCCCCAACTCTACCATTGCTGCCTCCCTGTGAGGCCTGATGCTCCATAGATTTTTCTTGTCTTATTGAAAATTGGATGGTGCTCTATTTTATTTTTATTTAAAAATTTCTTGTCATCAAAAAAAATCTTTTTTGTTATACAGCATATATACAGTGCTGCTCATAAATGCTCAGTGTGTAACTTGGTGAATGTTCCCATATTCCTATAACCAACATGTTCAGAACCAAATTCATCATTCTTCTCCCAACCCTAATTCTCCTCCTGTGTTCTCTTTGTCAGTTTAAGAGTTAAATACCTCTTTTCACTGTCTCTCAAATTTATCTGTACTCCATGCCTGCCATATTCCCATGCAGATCACGCTATGTTTCCTGCAACCTGGCGGTGTCCCTTGAGACTCTTCCTAGTCACTGCTCCCACCAAAGTTAATCACAATTCTGATTTATCACCACACATTAGTTTTGCCTCTTCTTAGATGTCAGATAGATGGAATCATACAGTATGCGTTTGTGTCTGATTTCTCTTGCTCACCATACGTCTTTGAAATTCATCACAGCACTGTGTGTAGCAGTAGTTCATTCTTTTACTGCTTCTGTAGTGTTCTTTTATGTAAAGATGCCCTATTTTCCTTGTCCATTCTATTCGGTTTAGAGATTGGGATTGTTTCCTTTTTTGGATGATTATAAAGTTCCATGGTCATTCCTGTGCATGCCTTATACTTATGGATTCATTTATTTTGGGTGTATACCTAGGAAAGGGGTTACTGTCTCAAAGTCTAGGTTTATATTCAGCTTTAGTAGATAACTTCAAATAGCTTTCCAAAAAGATTATATACCAGCAGGGGCTCCTGGGTGGCTCAGTGAGTTAAAGCCTCTGCCTTCGGCTCAGGTCATGATCTCAGGGTCCTGCGATCGAGCCCCACATCGGGCTCTCTGCTCAGCAGGGAGCCTGCTTCCCCCCCCCCCGCCTGCCTCTCTGCCTACTTGTGATTTCTCTCTCTGTCAAATAAATAAATAAAATCTTTAAAAAAAAGATTATATACCAACATACATTCTGAGGGGCCATATATAACTCTTGTTGTCCAATACCATGGCAAGAATTATGCGTACAGCACCTGGCTGAAGATGTCACACAGAGATAAGCATATGAAAATATGAAAATAATTTTTTCAACAAATAGTTTGTGTGTCTCTCTGTTCAAAGCATCAAACTAGATGCTGCTGAACTTGCAGGCTTAACACAAGTTATAGCTGTCACGATATTCCTCAAGTTGGGATTTCTGTTTCTGTCTGTACATGGTTATGTCAAGTGCCACGGGTTTGTAAGTATGACCTTGGGTGTCAAATGTCGGTGTGTCAGGTGTTGAAGTTTTTTTTCTAAGAGTTGGAAGCCATAAAGCCATTCTTGTTTTAATGCCAAGGGCCAAAATCCAAACATGCAATTACTTGCCCAAGCCTTTTGGGTTTTTGTTTTTCGCCAAGAACCTTCCTTCTCTTCGTTTCCTAAAAATAATTCTTGTGCCAATTGTAGTTAAGTCTGACCTGTGAAGAGCAAAGGTAGCATAGGAACCTTTGGGAGGCACGAGGGGAACAATGTGAACATTGGAAGGAAACACTAAGGACGTGGAAGTGTGTGTCAGTATAGAATGTGAAATTCTGTAAAAGCACAGTGTGGGGGTGTTGGACTCATGTGGGTAAGTAGAGGCAGACGGACTAGGCTTGCTGATGGGTGACATTTTCATTGAAACAGGTTACATATAAAACTATGAACAGTTGGACTTCTTACAAAATGTGTAATACATATACGTGCATGCAAGTGTTAGTTGCAATGTCAGGTTTGGAAGCCGTTGAGATATCAAGAAGTTTTTGAAGAGTAGTGGGAAACTTTAAGTCTCAGTCCATTTCACAAATGTTAATTCAGTGCCCATTATGTGCAAGCTCTATTCTAGGAGACGTTTATTATGGTTATTATTAAAACCACTAAAATCAAATTTATCCCTTTGGTTCCTTTGTTTTGAGTCGCTCCTGTATGCTGCGAGGACACCATCGGCATCCATAGGCATAAAGCACACAAAAGGTTACTATTCTCTAGAAGCCTGATTTGGGAAAAAGAAACTCGAAATAATAAATATCAACAAAAGGCAACATTTAATTGTGAACCTGGCCATTGTCGTCAGAATTGAATGCAAGGAACAACCACTGCAGGAATGAGATGATCTGGAAAAAGCTTTTTGGAGGAGTAGGACACGAGAGGGGATATTTCAGCCAAATCCATGGTGTCTACTATGAACCTACATTTCTGTCCTTTAAGCTTTGCCGACACCCGTATACGCACGTACTGGGAATATCTTTACCAGATGACCCTGAGGTACCTCAAGCTACACACGCTCACACATCAGGCTCTCTCAAGTCATTCTTCTTCTCCTGAACCTTTTGGCCTGTACTCTATCAGTTGGTTCTCTTAAATACCTACTGATTTTATTTCTGTTCCATTCCTGCCATATCACCAATTAGAATGCCATTTTGGTGATTAAGATAAGATGTAAGGAGAGACTGGACCAAGGTAGTGGCAATGGGAAAGGGGACAGAATACATATAAGGAGAGATATTAAGGAAATGGAAAATGCTGGACTTAGTGTCCGAATGGACAGGGAGGAGGCGAATGAGGAAGAGAAAGTCTGAGTTGATGCTTGGATTTCTAATTTAGGAAAGTAGCCGGATTACAGTATTCTAAGTGACAGAATTCAGGAGAAGCAACAGGTCTGAGAGGAATGTCCAATATGTGGATCTTAGTCCTTGGGCTGGATATAGAGACATAAAAGGGTCTCAATAATGTTCAGATTGCTTTCTGAAATTTTTGCAGGTTGCTTTTTATGTATATTTAACAGCACTTCTACCACTGTGTGGTTATAAAAAGACGTTGCCATCATTTCCTTAATTCCCTACTTTTACTGGGATAGTCACGTGTTCAAAAGATACCTTCTTATTCTTTATACATTTCATTCTCCTAAGGCTGATAACAGATTAAATAACCTTAGGAATCTTTAATAACAATTTTTGATTAGTTACTGAAAATATGAGTGATTTTCTGATGCTACTAAAGCTTCCTTCGTTTTCTAGGTTTGCTCTCTTATAGGAACTGATGAGTGTCTTGGGTTAATCCATAATGAAATTTAAAATGTTTTTCAAGAGTGAAAATGACTTCCGTTTCTTTCATACATGAATTAATCAAGTAACTGTTTACAAAGGTGAAAATACAAGATCCTCACCCTTAAGGAGCTGACAGTCAATGTAGTTTTAAGTGTGTGATTTAATTCCCATAGTGATTCCATAAGGAATAGGAATTTTCAGATATTATTTTATCTTAAAGTTCTGAAAGGGTGAGACTTGCCCTGGGCTGCGCAGTGGACAGGTACAGAGCCAACCAAGGAGTCCCGTCTCCTACCTTAGTGCGAATTTCATCTGACATTCTTCACCGGACAGTCACACTACTGTGTGAATTTAAACACTACTATTTTAGGATTTTACAAATTGACTTTTTAAGTAAACTGTATATTAAAAGAAAAAAATAAAGGTAAATATTTAATGTTCTATTTAAATATTTCCCTTTAGCTTCCCTATCCTTTTCTTAGTTATCACACTTCATTAATAGCTGTATGTGTAGAATAAGCATTAAAAAAAACCTACTAAATCTCTTTTTTTTTAAATCTCTACAAGTCTTGCTATTGTTGGCCTGTTTTCACTTGTCCTTTAAAACTCCGGGCAGCCTTGCAAGAATAATTTTTCAAGATATTTTTTGGCTGTCAAGAAACTTTCAATACACTGATAATTTATTAAACAATTCAGATAGGTTCCATGTTTCCCATAAAGTTTTTCTGTTTTTTAGTATGCTTTTTTTTTTTTTTTAACTCTGACAGTAAGGTGGAAATTTAAAAATCTGTCCAGTATGGAAAAAGACTTTGGAACATGCTTGGAATGCACTTAAACATTTGTGGTTTTGACGGGGCTAATAATTTACAAAGATTAAAGTTTTATATTAGGATTATAAGACTACAAGCCACATTCCACTTTGCAAAGTAGATTAACACCCCTAAGTTCAATCAGTAAAATCATACACCACAGAAGAGTCCGGGGAAGAAAAAAGAAAGTTCCGTGTTAGGATATCCTTATACTTGGCACTTTTGAAATGAAAAACATGAAGGTTGATTCCGGCCAGGAATCCAGGGTGTTGTCAGAAAAACTCTGCTATCTGAACATGTGATCAGTGGCAAGTGGGAGTCAGAAGAGACTTGAAAATTAGGGACAGAGAAGAACTGATGGTTCCTCTGTCTCCTATCTGAGATGATCTTCCTTTATTGATTCTAAAGTCTTTAGTGAGCATTGAGCACATGCCAGATTCAGGGCTGGGAATCAGAGGAAAATGTCACAAAGACCCTACCCCCCAGCAGCTCATCTGTCCCTTCCTCTGTGTGGTTACTTATCCTTACTCTCCCTTTCTCTTTTTTGATTCTTTTACAGACATAATGAGGACCTAGTTTGTTTATGTGCGTGTGCCTGTGTTTATTTTTCATTATATATTTAATAACATTTCAATAACCTCTGTATTTTTCATTGATTGTTTAGCTAAACTGTTATAGCAAGTTGGTTAAATATTAAAAATAATAATCTGAAGGGGCTTCTGGGTGGCTCAGTCGGTTAAGCCTCTGCCTCTTGATCTCAGCTCAGGTCTTGATCTCCAGGTTATGAGTTCAAGCCCCATGCTGGACCCTACTTTAAAAAAAAAAAAACTAAATTCAGATGCTTGTTTTTTTTTTTTATTGTCACTGTGAACAGATGTTGCTTTTTAAAATAAGGATTAGGAAGAAATACTTAATCGTCTTATTTTTTTCCTTTGAGAAAGTTCTTGAGAGAGAAAGTAAGCTGACTTTTGAAAGCTTGTGGCTCTCAGTAGAGCACATGCATTTTGTGAAACTGTACCTTCAGTAACCAAAGAACTATTTGAATGTACATTTACCCTTGAACAACATGGGGATTAGGGGTGCCAACCCCCTGCACAGTTGAAAATCCACATATACCTTCTGACTCCCTCCCAAAACTTAACTACTAAAAGCCTACTCTTGGCCATGCTAATAACATAAATAGTAGATGAACGTGTCTTTTGCGTGTTATTTATATGATATACTGTATTCTTACAATAAGGTCAACTAGATTAAAAGAATGTTATTAAGAAAATCGTAAGGAAGAAAAAAATACATTTACAGTACTGTACTATGTTTCAGTATTGAAAAAAAAAACCACATATAAATGGATCCATGCAGTTCAAACTGTTCTGTTCCATCCATGTTCCAGGATGTGATCAGATTTCTGTCTGTTTTAAAACTGAATAATAATATTCCATTGTAGGGGCGCCTGGGTGGCTCAGTTGGTTAGGCAACTGCCTTTGGTTCAGGTCATGATCCCGGAGTCCCGAGATCGAGTCCCACATCAGACTCCCAGCTCCATGGGGAGTCCTCTTGTCACTCTGACCTCCCTTCTCATGCTCTCTCTCACTCTCTCTCTCTTTCCTAATAAATAAATAAAATCTTTAAAAATAATAATAATATTCCATTGTATGTATATACCATATACATATGGTATACATATACCATATACATACATTGTATGTATATACCATTTTGTTTATCTATTCATCTGTCTATGGACATTTAGGTGATTTCCACCTGTTGGCTATTATAAATAATGTTGCTATGAACAGGGTCTACAAATATCTTTTTAAGATCCACCTTTTTAGGGGCTCCTCGGTGGCTCGGTAGTTAAGTGGCTGCCTTCGGCGCAGGTCATGATCCCAGCGTCCTGGGATCGAGCCCTGCATCGGGCTCCCTGCTCAGCGGGAAGCCTGCTTCTCCCTCTCCCACTCCCCCTGCTTGTGTTCCCTCTCTCTCTGTGTCAAAGAAATAAATAAAATCTTTAAAAAAAAAAAAAAGATCCACCCTTTCAATTCTTTTGAGTATATACCCATAAGTAGAATTGCCAGATCGTGAATTTGTATATTCTGAAATTTCATTGTTATTACTAAAGTGCTCTCCATAGAGGTCGTAATAATTTATGTTCCCAGGAAGAATAAATGAATGTAACTTTACTCATACCAACACTGTGCACTATCTAACTTTTTGACCTTTGTCACTCTGATGAAAGGAAAATGTTATCTCATCATAGTTTTCATTTACATTTACCTTAAAATGCATGGAGTGGAGCTTCTTTTCCTATGCTTAAGACTGTTTTAAAAATATAGTTTATTAATAGAAAATGTCCTGTATAGGAAGGCAAACAGATCAGGAGACAGTTGCCATTGAAGAAAAGGGGCATGCCATGCCCTGATGGGCAACATGGGTAAGCACTGGGCACAGTCAGGAATAGTCAGGAAGGAACTGGGCAAGAGCCTTTACTGTGATTTTCTTGGGAAGGAATGGGTGAAGCAGGGTAGGCAGTCTTGGGATTGGTTTGTAGGAATAAGTTCAGTGAGCTCTGGGGCGTAGGGGCTGTCCCTAGTGATTTGGTACTTGGTTCTGTGGGGATTAGGGTAAGTGTATAGTGGCCTGACTGTGAGAGCCTAATAAGGAGAGGGTTGACAGTGTGGACTCTGGATTGGTTGGTTTGCATTTGAGAAGTGTCCCTCCAGGGGGAGGACTCCTTTCAAAGTGGGGGAGGGGAAGAGCGAGGGAGGCAGGAGGCCAAGGCAAGGTGACTCAGGCCTATTATCAGGTTGTCTAGAAAGAGCCGTATCCGGCCGGCATGGGCACATGGAGCAGATGGTAAAGCATCAACTCTGTGGAAGCGAAAAGCGTGGTCGATACAAAGACCCATTTGTAACTTCTTTTTTTGTGAATTCTGTTCACATCTTTTTTTCCATTTTTCTATTGTGTAGTTTTTTTCTTATAGATTCATAGAAACTCTTGATACATTTAGCAAGGAGGCCTTTGTGTACAATATGCATTGCAAAAATCTCTCCGTTTGTTGGATTTCTTTTGAGTTTGCTGAAGGTGGCCTTTCTTGATGTGGAAATCTGTTTTTTATTGGGTTTTTTTTTTACAGCTTTAGATTCTGTGTCATACTTTAAGAAGACCTTTGTTACTCTGAGGTCATAAATGTGTGTCCTGTATTTTCTCCCGGTACATCGATAGGTTGAGTCATCATATTAAAACCTTTGTTACAGCCGGCGTTTATGTTGCGGTAAGGGCAAACAGAAAGGAGATGCCAGCAGCAAGCTTAGAACCTAATACCAAGTCCAGTATCTTCCCAGACCATCCATACCCAACAGAGGCAAACAAGTGCGCCAGGGTACCTCTAAGATATGAACTAAGGATGTGCAAGAATTACCTGACATCAAACTTCAGGTGAAAAAGATAGAGGCTTTGCTGTCTATCTGTCTTGAAAAATTCAAGATCTAAGGATGGACAGGCTCAAAATATCTTAAATCTTAATGGCTTGGAAAGAAAATCTCGATCGGCCAGGGATGGGGGAATGGTTCAGGAGAAATGGGTCTTAGTTCTAGCTTCACGTGTACTAGCCACGCAACCTCGAACAAGTCATTCCCATTCTCTGAATCTCATTTCACATTAAGAGTACACTTCTCGCTCAACATCACTTGGCTTCAGAGAAATACAAATCAAAACCACAGTGAGATACCACCTCACACCAGTCAGAATGGCTAAAATCAACCAGTCAGGAAACGACAGATGTTGGTGAGGATGCGGAGAAAGGGGAACCCTCCTACACTGTTGGTGAGAATGCAAGCTGGTACAGCCACTCTGGAAAGCAGTATGGAGGTTCCTCAAACAGTTGAAAATAGAGCTACTCTACAACCCAGCAATTGCACTACTGGGCACTTACCCCAAAGATACAAATGTAGTGATCCGAAAGGGCACGTGCACCTGGATATTTATGGCGGCAATATGCGCAATAGCCAAACTATGGAAAGAACCTAGATGTCCATCAACAGATGAATGGATAAAGAAGATGTGGTATATATATACAATGAAATACTATGCAGCCACCAAAAGACCCAAAATCTTGCCATTTGCAACGACGTGGATGGAACTAGAGGGTATTATGCTAAGCAAAATAAGTCAATCAGAGAAAGACAATTATCATATGATCTCTCTGATAGGAGGAATTTGAGAGGCAAGGTGGAGTGTCGTGGGGGGTAGGGAGGGAAAAAATGAAAGAAGATGGGATCAGGAGGGAGACAAACCTTAAGAGACTCTTAATCTCAGGAAACAAACTGAGGGTTGCTGGCGGGGAGAGGGGGAGGAAAGGGTGGCTGGGTGATGGACACTGGGGAGGGTATGTGCTATGGTGAGTGCTGTGAATTTTGTAAGCGTGAGGATTCACAGACCTGTACCCCTGGGGCAAATAATACATTACATGTTAATTAAAAAAAAAAAAGAGTAAACTTCTCAGCTTATTATCCTTCAGGGGTACCTCAGTGTCTACCACGGTGGTTTTCACCCTGTTTTTAAACTGCTTCTATCACTTTTTTGCAGTGGGAATCTTACCCAGAAGCTCAGTAGGTAAAACAGATTTGGATGTGGTGGCCACAGAGGGGAAGGATGAAGTGGGAAGTGGGGAAGGTCCCCTGTGTGCTCCCCTTCACACCTCCTGTCACCCCCAGCACCATGGGGGAATCCCATGCTCTGTACAGATAGTCTGTGAACCGAATAAAACGGAGCTCTCTCCCACCTTAAAATCCATCCCAGCACAGCCGAAAGGAAACACAGATCTGCCTCCAGAAAGCCTTGGAAAGCAATTTGATCATACTGAAGTTTCCTTCAGGAAGAGAGGAGGGAGTTCTACAGCATATCATGCAACAAAACTTCCTAAAACTCCTTGTCACAGCAGATGCCTCTCCCACACACCTCTTATCCCCTCTTTAAAAACTCCTCCAGAAACTGTTTTCCCACCCCAAGCTGTTTTTTTTCCTCTGTCTCTCTCCTCATCTTCTCCTTGACATCCCGACCATTTCTTTATTTTGTAAAATGGTCTTCAGAGTTCCTTCCAATTTTCCTTCCGACCCTGTATCCCACCATCACCTCATAGACGCAGACACAGAACTGAGCAATCCGTAGGGGACAGGGGAAATAGTAGACAATTAGACTGGAATTTTTCCTTCCCTTAGATTTTCTTGCCTAAAATTGTCCCCTCTTTGACCTTATAGACAAACCCCTTTACACTCTCCACTATTCCTCTCTTCTTTTTTGCTACTGACCCCCCACCACAGATCCCATGCTCCGGCCACATTAGACACATTATTGTTTCCCGAACTAGCTCCTGAATTTTCAACCCAATGATGACTTTGCTTCTCCTATACCCAACCCAGAATCGCTCTCCGTCACATTTCTGTGCTTCAATATTCTGCTCCTCTCTCAAGGACCGCTCAGATGCCGCCTTTTTCTTGAAGCATCCTACTTCCTGACAAAGTGAGATCACCGTCGCTGCTGTCCATTCACTGCTTGTACCTTATGCCACTTACTCTTTTCTGTCCTGTTTTTTAAACTAAACTGTAGTAGCTTTAGGAACTTTGAAAGCAGGAAGCCTATGCTATTCATCTTAAGATTCCCTGCAAACTCTTTGTTAGCTTACCATTGTGTGCGTAGCCATGCCATTTTCAAAAGAATGCATGTGCATAGTAATTAGTAAAGCCTTCCACCAAAAAAATCACACTACCGAATCACCATTTTACAAAGCAAACTTAAAGAGGAGAAATTTCTTGAGTTTCTGAATGCATTTAACCACATCAAGTCCACCTGAAACCTCAGAAATTTTAAATGTCTGAAGTTAGAAATATCACAGCAAGTTAGAATCATCATGCATCTATTCTAGTTTTATTTTTGCTGGCTGAGCCCCCCAAGGAATATGCAATAGGGAGGCAATGATTTTCAAGGTTTTTTTTTAATAAAACCTCTTCTTTAAGTGAAACTTAAGGTGGATCCCCGAGATATAAAATGAAAGCACAACTATTCTAAGCAAACAGCGTTTCATGCATCACACATTCCCCTGGTTTCTTCCTACCCAGCTTTCTTTGGCTTTCATGAAATATGTCTGCAGAATCTTAGGGACACAGTTGGAGAAGCTCTACTCTAGTAGTTCAGCATGTGAAACCCCAGCTCTGTATTCATCATACAAGCATCAGTCTTCCTGTTCATCTTGCATAGCTACTCATGGTAGCAGAGCCTCTCTAGATTTGTAATCATTGACTTGATCAGATAAAGACAACATTTTTACCTGAATATAAGACAGAAATAAAAATTCTTCATCACTAACACCATTCATCTATAAGTGATGTTTATATTTTTATAGAATTCTTTTCTATAATCAATGAAAATAAGAACGTTGGCATTTACATGAGAAATCTTTTGGCTTCCACGAAGAGATGGAAAAACATTCCATGCTCATGGACTGGAAGAATAAACATTATGAAAATGTCTATGCTGCCCAGAGCAATCTACACCTTCGAAGCAATCCCTGTCGAAATACCATTGACATCTTTCACAGAGCTGGAATAAACAGTCCTAAAATTTGTATGGAACCAGAAAAGATCCCAAATTGCCAGGGGATTGTTGAAAAAGAAAACCAAAGCTGAGGTCATCACAATGCCTGACTTCAAGCTATATTACAAAGCTGTGATCATTAAGACAGCATGGTATTGGCACAAAAACAGACAATGGAACAGAATAGAGAGCCCAGAAATGGACCCCCAAGTCTATGGTCAACTAATCTTGGAAAAATCTGGAAAGAATATCCAATGGAAAAAAGACAGTCTCTTTAATAAATGGTTCTGGGAAAATTGGACAGTCACATGCAGAACGAAACTGGACCATTCACATACACCTTACGCAAAGATAAACTCAAAATGGATGAAAGACCTCAATGTGAGACAGGAATCCATCAAAACCCTAGAGGAGAACATGGTTAAGAACCTCTTCGACATTGGCCACAGCAACCTCTTTCAAGACATGTCTCTAAAGGCAAGGGAAACAAGCAAAAATGAACTTTTGGGACTTTATCAAGATAAATGGTTTCCAAAGAACTTACAAAGTACTTTGTACTTAAGCAGAATGTTTTCATCAGTGAATTCTGCCATGTAACCATGGAAGTAAAATAGTGTTTGGAGAGCATAGAATACTTGTTTGGCCTTTTCTGTCAGAGTTGTTATAAATTCTGAGTTAGCTGCAGTAAGAAAATAATTTTTAACTACTAGGTTAAGTAGGGACATTAACACACTTGAAAATGTATTAATTTTTAAAATATCTCCTGTCATGAGAATATTATGTAATTGTTTGGTAAAATACAAAAAAAATATGTGTCACCTTAAGTTGAGATTTAACTGGAATCAGTTTCCAGTTTAAAAATTTGTACAGAAAGCCGAGCACAGGTGATACTGCAATTTACTTTTTTTTTTTTTTAAAGATTTTATTTATTTATTTGACTGAGAGAGAGAGATCACAAGTAGTCAGAGAGGCAGGCAGAGAGAGAGGGGAAGCAGGCTCCCTGCTGAGCTAAGAGCCTGATGTGGGGCTCGATGTGCAGCTCGATGCGGGGCTCAATGTGGGGCTCAATCCCAGGACCCTGAGATCATAACCTGAGCCAAAGGCAGAGGCTTTAACCCACTGAGCCACCCAGGCGCCCCTACTTTTATTTTTTTTTAAGATTTTATTTATTTATTTGAGACAGAGAGAGATAGCAAGAATGGGGTTAGGTACAGAGGGAGAGAGAGAGAAGCAATCTCCCCAGTAAGCAGGGAGCCCGATGCAGGGCTCGATCCCAGGACCCCAGGATCATGACCTGAGCCGAAGGAAGACGCTTAACCAACGGAGCCACCCAGGCATCCCCTGAGATTTAGTTCTGTGTATATGTTACCTTGGAATCACCATTGGTAATTTGTCATGGAAAATTAGCTCAATTCTTGAGAAACATACCAAGAAAGGCAAGAAAGCTGAAAATGGGTAAGGGTCCACACATGATAAACAGTTTGCAGGGAACAGGGGTTTGTTTGTTTTTTCAGGGAAGACTTTAGTGAGTGTAAAACATTACCTCCCTATTGCAGCATTAATCACAGCAGAGAGAACATTGGAAATGTCCCAAGGAACGTATCCAGCACATGACTGGCACTCACCAAGTGACAGCTGCTTATCATTATTAGTATCCAAAAGCAAGAATCTCTAAACAAAAATTAAAACAGCTTACTTAATGAACTACAAAAAATGTGATACTATCATTAGGGAATGGTAAATAAATGTAAACAAGTAGTTTTGTGGACCCTTCTTTGATATACTTGCACAACATAAACACAAGTTATTTGCTTCCCGTAGAAGATGAGAAAACCAATTTCCAGACAGAAACTGAACAAGTTTTCAGATTCTGAATATTCCCAGAGAAGGTGAAACTTTGTATGAAGCCTTTTGTAATCGAAAAACAATTCATCTTAAATAATATCATCCTTAATTACTTAGGAAAGCCTTGAATGCTAGAGATTAAATTTAGATTTTGAGAGTTTATATAGTTACTATTTGGAAAAAATCATATCCAAAATATTTTGATAAGCATATAGCATCATGCTATACATATAGTAGGCAAATGATACATATTTCTGTTAAAATAATAAATATAAATGTAATATCAGTTATCTTAAGAGGCTAAGACAAAAAGGCCATTTATTTATAAATATGATTGTGGGGGGGAAATTCAAAAGAAGAGTTTATATCCTCAGAGATCTCATGTAGGTTTCCCTCTGAAAATCACTAATAAAGTAATACAGATCTTTTTTTTTTTAATTTTTTTTTTTTTAATACAGATCTTTTTAAGATACCTTGTGATGTCTAGGAAGATGCTGATTGTGAATTAGCTAGATCATGGTTTTAATGTTGGTTTACCCCCTGGGGCTCCAGGTGAGCAACAGTGCAGAGGCAGAATTAAATATGGACAAGGGGACAGTAGGCTGCTGACCCGACAGAGAAGTTGTCAAGGAGCAGAAGGAGCAAAGCGGAAGGAGCCAGGCTAGGGGGCTGTGGAGGAGAAGAGAGGCAGTAAAGAAGGGACATTTCAAGGAATAACAGCAGCATTAGCAGCATAGCATTTGCTATAGGGGATTTAAAGAAAACCATCTGAAGTTCTTTTATGGTGATCTATTTTAAAGAGCATCATTCAAAATGAGCTAGCTATTGGCCCCGTGGTGATTTTGTTGTATTGACTTTTGACTCTACGAGCTGCATATCTATTGTATTTGAATGAGCAGGTTTCCTTGTGTATTATAGCATGTGTTACAAATAGCATACATAAACCTGCACGTGTGTTTATGTGTGTGTATACACCACAGGGGGACCGTACCCACATACAGATGCCTGTACTCATTTCCACCTAGACTCCGCATTAAGTGGAAATTGCCAGTCAGATTCACTTACAGCTATTCTAGTGTATTTTCTAGCTATTTTCACTTTGAAAGCTAGTAAAAGTGTAAGACTTCGGTTATTGCTAGCTGGGATAACTTTTGGAAAATGTTTTTGAAAGAAACAAGCTTTAATATCCCCGTGTCTAAAAATAAAGAGTAAAACCAGTGTCTGGTTAACTAAAGGTTTATAATCATAGCACACTAGTACCCTAATGATTTAAAATTACTATACCTGATTACTCAAATTTGGGCGTTACACTATTAACAAAGAACATTTTTTAGTCTGTGACCTAGTTCATATTTCTTTTGCTATATACATACACACATACATAAACACACCAAATCCGGGGCTCCTGGGGGGGCTCTGTCAATTAAGTGTCTGACTCTCGGTATTGGCTCAGGTTGTCGTCTCAGGGTCGTGAGATTAGGCCCCATGTTGGGCTCCACACTGGGCGTGGAGCCTGCTTAAGATTCTCTCTCCGCTTTTGCCCCTCCCCGGCTCACACACATGCTCTCTCTCCCTCTCTCGAATAAATAAACCTCTAAAACAACAACACACAGTATCCTACATGATAACACAGGGGGCTGCCTCCCAGAAGATGCAGTATCTGAGGCTTCCATAGATCATTGCCTCCTCCCTTCACTGTGAACTGACTGCCTAAGTCACGAGCAATGATTTCTGGAATACCATGTCTAGACTACCATAACCGCTTTTAAGACGTCTAGTAACTCGTCAAAATAGTGGTGCTGGCAGAAGCAAGGAAAGGCATCTAAATATAGAATAATCTAGAGAAAGCTGCTGCAGTTCCGCCCTCTCCATAAGGCAGCAGCTGTGTGACCTCCGAAATGACAGTTACAGGGTGAATGGGCTACCACCGTGCTGGTTCCTCCTTATCTCCGATTCGTCTTCCCTGGAAGTCTTTACTCCATGAACACTTACTAGTTATCTCATCTAGCCCCATAGATGCTTTACCGTCTACATTCTAGTATTTCTGAAGATAGAAATGTATTGCTTTCCTGTTAAAAAATTTTTTAATTTATTCACTTGAGAGACAGAGAGAGAGAGCACGAGTAAGGGAGGAGGCAGAGGGAGAAGCAGGTTTCCTGCTGAGCAGGGGGCCGGATGGGGGGGGCTCGGCCCCAGGACCCCGAGATCATGATCTGAGCCCAAGGCAGATGCTTAACCGACCGAGCCACCCAGGTGTCCCTAGCAATGTATTCTGAACCCTAGATGTCTTCTCTGAACATCATGCTAATATTCAAATGCCATCCACTTGGATGTATTATCAGTATCTGAACTTAGAATTTTCAAAACTGCTGACCACCACCCCTCACCCACCCCTGCTACACTTCCCCAACAGGCTCCCCCTGCAGCCTTCTCCACCTCAATTAACAGCAGCTCCATCCCTCACAGTTGCTAAGGCCCAAATCCTGTCCTTGTGATACCTCCGCTCTTTTCCCCATCCCCCCCCCTCCCCCCCGATCATGGATCGGCAAATTCTGTCCGCTTTACCTTAAGGATCCGCTTCACTACAAGCACCGTGGTGCACATCTCTCTCCGAGGTCATTACAAACACTGTCAGACTAGTGTTCGTACTTCCCATCATGTCTCCACTCAACAAGAGTGATGCTTTTAAGATGGGATGAGATCCTGTACCTCCACTGATCAAAACCCTTAGGGCTTTTACCTACTCAGAGTAAAAGGCAGAATTCTTTTTTTTTTTTTTTTTAAAGATTTTATTTATTTATTTGACAGAGAGATCACAAGCAGGCAGGGAGACAGGCAGAGAGAGAGGGGGAAGCAGGCTCCCTGCTGAGCAGAGAGCCCGATGTGGGGCTTGATCCCAGGACCCTGAGATCATGACCTGAGCAAAGGCAGAGGCTTTAACCCGCTGAGCCACCCAGGTGCCCCAAAAGGCAGAATTCTTACCGCGACGTAAGGTCTAGATGGTTTGGCAGCTGCCACCCCACCCCTTACATAACCGCAACTCCCCAAGTTCTCTCGGATCTCATCTCCTAACCCCCTCCACAGTCTAGGGGTGGCCTACTTGCTGACCCTGAAACATACCAAGCACCTTAGTACCTGAAGCTCCCTTTGCCTGGATATTTTCTCCCAGCTATCTGCCTGGCTCATTCTCTCACATCCTTAAGACTCTGTTCAAATGTCACCTCCTCAGGAAAGTCTCCCCAGACTGCCTCTGTGTTATAATATCCTTCCTGTCATACTCATCTCCTTTGCCCTGTTGAATTTTTTTATGGCATTTCTTATATATTGTTTATTTATTCATTTCCTCTGAGTAGATACAAACTCCTTGAGTATAGGGTTTTTGGTAACTAATATATCTCTGGCTTTCTTGAAGACTGTCTGGCACATGGTCTACACACTCAGTGAATACATTTTGAATGAATTACACCTGAATCCACTCCAACATTTCTATCCCCTTAAGTCCTTTAGTTCCAAGGCATTTCTGGCTTCTTAATTTTGGTTTATGAGCTGCTGTTGAAACTAGGTTTGTGTTAACTGATCAAAAACTGTTAGAACCAAACACCTCTGCTCAGGCTAGCCCATTGAACCCAGAAATTCTGGTAAATATACCCATATCAATAGATTCAGTCACATCTGAAAGTCCGTTTTTTTCTTTTTGTCAAGCAACCTCAAAATCTGTCTCCACATGTCTTCCCCAACTTTCTACTGATAAAAATTAGCAAATTTGTGTAAAATTTCTCCTCCAGTTCGACTTTACAATTGACATGAGAGCATGCACTGGTTACAGGTCTGGAGAGGCGAAGGAGTGGAATAAAGGAGCCTAAAGGGACAATTAAGATAAAGAAAGCAACACCATCTTCCAGCAAGAAGAATCATCTCACTGTGGGGCACCATCTTACTTTGAAGGGGGCACTTCAACGAGCAAAGGAAGCTCTGTCACATTTGGGAATTCAGGGGACTGAGTTCTCCAAAGTAAGCCCAATTTTCCTCATTTCTATTCTCCCTTCCAACTCTTCCCAATCAATAAACAAAGGAAACCTGGCACAGATACAATTCAGTAGATAGCGCATTTTGGCAAGACCCAGAGTGAAATTAGTTTGGAGTCAGTCACCTCTGCCCTGTTAGCTTGGAATTGAAGGTAGTTTGCAAAGGAGTCTTCAGTCTAATTGTGATTTTTTTTTTTAATTAAAGCATTCATGGATTTTGTATGATTAAAATTAATTTCAAAATTACAATATGGTATAAGAAGTAGGAAAAAAGAACTTTTTTCTTTAGGAACACAGATAGACCAATCACTCTGTTCTGGCTTACCCCTCGGCGTGACATGTGTCCCCAGGCATGTTCCCAGAACCCCTTCTAAAGGCTTGCCAGTGGATGTCCCCAATCCATCATATATCTGATCCTCTCTTGCCATATTTCCCCCTGGCTTCAACCACTTCTCACCCGTATGCACGTGTATTCACAATCTCCCAGATCCTCCCATTTGACAGTGTCTGCTCCTTCCCCAGTTACTACTCCAGCTTCTTCAGACTACAGCTCTTTATCTATGGTAACACACTCATGAACGTGCTGAGTAACAGCACTGTCCCAAATTGGCTCTACGTCCTAGCCAAGCGGATTGCTATCAAGGTAGAACCCTTGTTGAATAATGTTATATATATAGGATGGTATAGGACCCAAGAAGAGAGGTACCAACCCCCTCCTAATGTTATCAGAACAGACTGTCCCAAATAGATAACCATTTAGGATGATGATGATAAACACGCATGCACGTGCATGCACACACACACACACACACACACACACACACACACACACTGTTCTAGGTGTCCCATATATATTATCTCATTTAATCCTCTTAATAACTCTATCGGGCAGATTCTTTTTTTTTTTTCCAGGCAGATTCTACTGTTACCCATTTTATAACTGAAAGAACCAAGGCGCAGTCTTTGCTTGTGATCACGCAGCTTACAACGGGTGGAGCTGAAATTCAAATCTAGCAAGTCCAGCTCCTGGGTCCCTGCTCTTAATCATGAGCAACAGGACAAAACTCAGCCGGGGCTGAGGATGGCATTCTCTCTAGACCAAGGGAACAGTATACCCCAAATAGCGAAAAACTCAGCGAACATGGGGATTGTTCAAGAACAGCAAGGCATTTAGTATGGCAGGAGTACACAGACAGGCAAAAAGGACAATGAAAGAGGAGGCAGAGACCAATCCACATAGGGGCTTATTTGCTGAATTTTTTATACAATAGGAAGTGAGGGGTTGCTAGAATAATAATATATGATCAGAATTGTATTTCTGAATAGTCCCTCTGACAGTGAAATGGAGGGTATTTTGCAACAGATTGAAACTGGGGGCACGGGTTGCTGTGAGAGCGCATTTGCATTATCCAAAGGAGTTGATAAGGGCTGAGCCAGTGCAGCAACGCTAATGATGGAAAAAGATGGAGCTGAACGCTACAAAAGGAAACTGAAACTTTTCGTATTTCCAGTGTGTCAACAGTATTCTGGAAGGAAATAAGAGAAGGGTGTTCCTGTATTTGCCTGTCTTCCTGTTAATGAAAGAGAACTCGTTAAAATCTTTATAGAGTCAAAGTTGTCTAACTAGGTAAACAATATGCAACTTTTCAGACAAGAGTAAATATATAAATATTATTTTACAAACAGTAATATTTAGTGTTTCCACACTGCAAAAATAAATAGATGTGAAGATTAAATCTTTTATTTTACAGGGTTGTTAGAGACATAAGCCTATTTATACATAAAAGAAAATAAGAATTCTAAACAAAAAGCTTATCATGATGACATTACCCATCACTTTTACTTTTAAAGCTCTTCCTTGAGTGACCATTTAAAAATAAGGACCAGCAAATTTTGTCACTAGGATATCTTTCATGTTTTGTATACTTAATTAAGCTCTTCATTTTACTGGACAGATGTGTCATTAGTTCATTTGAAGCATTACTGCTTATAAGAAAAATTTGATTTTTCTTCTCGGCAATGAGTGAATTAGTTTCACTTGGACTTTCTAAGAACTAATTTTAGTCAACATTTTCAAAGAATGATAAAGCTTAGAAATAAAGTCTTAATTAAGATAACAAATACTGACCTTTAAAATGGAACCAAGACTCTGAAATATTTGTTAATAATCAATCCACATTTATGAACATTTACGTATATTAATGAATAGTTAAGGTGGAAGACTCTCAGATATAATCTGTTTACATCAACATGTTAAAGATGATCAAAGTATAAAATATGTTCTATAAAAGACATGAAATGAAAAAAAAAGACATGAAATGATTTCCAAAAGGAATTTCTATATCACAGAACTTTTTATTAGAAAAGTACCATAAAAGTTAATGGAAAATAAAATTTGATCCTTTGAAATAAGGTGGAAAGATAAGAGGACAAGCTTTTGGTATTTACATGGATTAATGAATTATTTGCCAAATCTCCTGAAATGATACCCTGCTCCCATTAAGTTGTGGACACTCATTGTTTGAGTTACTTTTCTTTAGAAATGTTATTTTGTGAAGAGTCCATTTTTTTTTTTCTTTTTTTCACTGTGAGAAATAGAAGTTTCAGAGAATAGGATCCGGCCTAACGAGTCAGTTTTTGATCACAGAAATTTACTTAAACCTACACATATTAATAATTACATATAGTAAATGAAAATCCTCTTATCTGAAATAAATACGTTGTATAATATCAAAATCTGCATAATTTTTTAAAAGAAAAGAGAAATGAAGAGTAAATCAGTTACATTTACATTTATTAAACTATTGAGTAGATATGAAGCTTTTGAAATCTACAATGATACTTTACATTTTGGTCATCATAATTCTATCTGCATTTCTCTTGCTTTAACGTTTTAATAGTGTTCATAATAACCTAATTTTTATCATGTGTACCTGAAAACTTTGTATGTCATATATATATTTTTAAAAGAATATCTTGCTTCTTTTTGGTTAGAATTGTCTATAAAGGGCAATATTTGAAAACGTTAATTTGTTACCTAAAGCAACTATTCTCCTTAATCATTTTCAAAGGACTAAAGTTGCATCTTTATGAGTTTATTTTGAAAACTTGGGTTACTGTAGTAGAAACAAACTAGAAATTAAAGATTAAATATATTTCTATGACTCACATACATTATTTTATTCAAATTTTATTCTAGAGTATTTTTTAAATGTTCAACAGAATTCTACTGTCCTCTCTGAAATGATCCCTTTTTACAGTGATGAAATTTAACACACTACTTTTGTAGTTAAAAATGATACCTACACTCCAGAATTAGTGAATTATAAAAGTTTCAGATATTTTAATTTGGCTAAAAAAATAAACGCTTGTATTTAAATCTCTAAAAAAAATAAGCAATACATACCAGTTAGGATTAAAATACATAATATTTGAACTACCATATATTTCAAAATTTATATGTCCTATAAAACTTAGCTTTCTATGAAGTGAATCACTTAATGAAATTATCGCTTTGGATATAAATGCTTTGGCCTTCAGAGTATTCTAGTCTATAAATAAATGTTTTATTCCCCACCCACCTATCCCTCCAAAAGAAAGCCTACCAGTAGTAACGCACAGTAGTGAGCAATCTTAGATTAAAAACCATTGGGCATACAGAGCAAAGGAAGCTAATTTTTATATTAAAGCAGTTTTCACCATGCAACACCTAAAGTGTTATTAACTGTGAGTTAATTACCTTTAAACCAGGGTCTTTAAGGTGGAATTTTCTGAATGCTTTTAGGAGTGACCACATGCTACCACTTTTAAAATATTTTAAATGACAAATATTTTACATTTCACAAATAGTACCTGGACAGGCTTAATTATATACATATTTCCCTTCATCTGAGAACCAAAATGCTGTAGGGTCTTCCTGAACCAAAGTAAATGTCGTAAATTGAGAAAGTTTATCTCAGAATGAGGATTAGGTTTTTCAGAGAAAAAGAAAGACCCAATAACTGAGGACAGCCTAAAAAGAGTGATCTACCTTTAAATGTGTTTAGGTCACAATAAAAATTCAGATTACTTGTGTAAAAATTCAGCCTGCTAAATAAACAATGATTTCATAATTGTAGTGAGTAATACAAGTAAATAGAAAACTTTTCAACTACAGAAATTAAGAAAATCATAAATCTACTTGTGTAATTCTCAATAATCCCACTTGCTTTTGCAAGTATTCATTTGGATAACAGTGTAACAGCAACAGAGAACTCCTCTAAAATGTACATTTTTTTCAGCTTTATTTCAAAAGCTGTGTAGCATAAGAACCCACTGCTTAGAGATAAATTTTTAGTCATAGAAAAGGAGTGTGAAACACATTCCAAAGTGCTGAAAGAATTAATTGCCCTAGTAGGTAATGAACACTCAGAGAAATGAGCATTAGTGATTTATGGCTTAAAGTGCTTGGGTCTAATCATCATTTTGGCCTCTTTGAAGGAGGACTTGTAGCCACCAGGCTGTGCCTCAGTTATCCCAGGCCAGGTGCCCCAGAAAATCCCATTACGGACACCCCTGTATTTTTGGTGATAATATTTGCCATTTAGGTTTGCAGAAAGACATGCATCAAACCACCAGCCTGAACTGTAATAGAGGCCACAGTTCCCAGAGGGATATCGATCATTGTCCCTGTCTGGGGTGGTGAAGAACTTCAGATCGTGGTTGTAATGTTTACTGAAATGTAAGGCATCTCCAGCTGTGCCATTATAGTTACCGACGTGTAAACGGTATCTGAGAAACTCATTGGCCACGTAAAACTGATCATACAAGGCATAGAGTTTGACACCGTTAAAGTCTTCGAGATCTATTCTTAGAATCATTTCCTTACTCTTGGTCAAAAGATGAATTTTATCGTTCCCCAGCCAAAATTCTCTTCGAAGATTGCCAAAGCCTACTTTGTAGTCTCGCCACATTCTGGTGAAGTTGGTGCTTCCGTCGACACGGGCCTGCAGCACAGTCCAGCCTCCCCCCATGGTCTCCATGTCACAGAAAACTTCAAAGCTACTATTTTTGGGATCCGGTGTAACTCTGTAGATCTCACTGCTTCTTTTGCCTATTGTGTGGTAGTCAGAGCAATCTTTATAGATTAGATGTTGAACTGAAGGGGGAAGAAGAGAAAGGCATTGGATTCCATTAATAAAAACTATGCATCTTAAAAATTCTTTTTATTTACAAAAGCAGTTTGATAATTCAATCGAAGGTGTTAGTGAAACCTTGCTCTGCAAAATGTACTTGAACCCGTTTAGCAAATGTTTATCAAGGCCTCAGAATAAGAAGTTGGTGCTGTAGGGGCGCCTGGGTGGCTCAGTCGTTAGGCGTCTGCCTTCAGCTCAGGTCATGATATCAGGGTCCTGGGATTGAGCCCCGCATCGGGCTCTTTGCTCGGCAGGGAGCCTGCTTCCCCCTCTCCCTCTGCCTGCCTCTCTGCCTACTTGTGATCTCTCCCTGTCAAATAAATAAATAAAATCTTTAAAAAAAAAGAAAAAAAAGAACTTGGTGCTATAAAAGCAGTCAAGGCTCTCCAACATGACTCTTGGTTGGTAATCATAGTGCTAATGTTCACAACGAGCAGTAAGATTCTCATCAGTAAAGTAGTTTTAGTAACTTAGTTAATATTTAGTGAGCGCTATGTATGTGTTCTAGGCATTCTGCCAAAGACTTAACATTTTCACACTTATTCTGCACATTGACCTTATGATGTAGGTATTATTTCCCAATCTGTCAGTGAGGACATTTAGGCTCAAAGAGAATCAGTAGCTTGCCCAAGTTCACAGAAGCATTAAGTGGCAGAGCCAGGACCCATCCTGAGATATGGCTGGCTATAAAGCTTGTTCTTGTAACTACTGCATTCCTTGGTCCTAAAGGTCAGATGCTTCCAACTCCCCTGAACTGCATTCCACATATACAGAAAAAGCACAAGTTTCTTTCTATTTCCTTTCACCTCAAGGGGCCGTTACCCTCTTCTGTCATAAAGTTTTATAGGATATGTTCCAAATGATGCATTAAAATTCTAGCGTACAGAATGGATCATAAATTCACATTTGTTTTACTCACTTGACAACTAAATAAGACAATCAAGTAGAAAAAAAGAAAATTTAAAATAATGTACCAGTATTCTTATTCTGAATTAATTATATGGGAAGTATTTAGCCAATGTTTCATATGTTTGGTTTCCAGAAAGAAACAACAGGTGGTTATGTCCAGGCTAAGTATAATCATCAGTTACCATGGTTCTGTAGGAATCAAATACGGATATTTATTCTCAAATATTTCTTAGAAAGATCTGGCTGGGCCAGATAAGGCAAATTGAATATGAACTACTCTGAGGCCCACACACACACAAAAAATCTACTAATGTGTATTTAGAACTCAAAGTATTCCAATATTTCCCCCAAACTTTTAGTACAGAAATAGATGGTTGAATCTTGTGCCTATCATTACAAGTAGCCATGCAGCATCGACTCTAATGTGTGCCCAGCGATGGCACTGAGACGTGAGCCTGTCATGCTCTGCAGGATACATTCAGATAGAGGCTTCCAGGAGTATTAGCAACAGTGGTCCTTGAAAGCCCTGCCTACCTTCAGATCCCTGGCAGATTTCCTAGGGTTGGAGCACACATGAGGTGCTTGTTCCAAATGAATGTGATCTCTGTGCCAGGCACCATATCCCTTCAACTTAACACTCATGGTAAGTGGAGGTCCTAAAGCAGGGATGGCTTTCCAAAGCGTGGCAAGACCATCAGCAGCAGTGTCCCAGGAACTCAGGTAGAAAGCCAGAATTTGGAGGAACCAGTGCCACAGCTAGAAGTCTGTGGGCATAGTAGTAGTAGTAAAGCAGTTAAGTAGTAGTAGTTAGTCTGTGGTCTTCTGGCATGCCAAACCTCTCCCCTTAAAATGTTTTGGGGCCACCTGAAGCAAAAAGTTCTGCACACACATGAAGCCATATAGCTGCTTTTATTCCATCTATAAAATCTCCTGTTTTCATTAGATATTGGGGATTATGAACTGCAGATAAGCTAAAATCTTTCAAAGAGTCCTTGTGGCCTCATGAGAAGGAGCAGTCAGCCAACCACAGGAAACTGATTTCCAATGAACAAAGCATAACTGGAAATAATGCCTTATTGCCATTATTTTCAGACATGTCAGTGAAAAGATAAGTTAAATACACTGAAATGTTAAGAAATAATATCTCTCTTCTTCAGTTTGTGTGTAGCTCTGGCATGAGCAAATAAGCTCCTTGAAATTGGAAGTGCTTTCACAGGATACAGAACTAATTATGATTTTTATAATTAGGTCTTAGATCATTTCTGCGGTCACATTTGCAAAGATACTAGTTTTTCCCGTACTAGCTTGATGAATAAAAGGCTTACTTTATTTCGTGTGTCATGTATTCAACTTATTTGCTCAGGTTAATGTTTACAGATACTGTCTAGCTATATAATATTCACGAACAACTGATAAGAAGACATTGTACATACCTGGACGTGACTGTATTTCTTCTTGAAGGGGACACTTGGACGAACACTTGCCATCCAAACTATTGACAACTGAAGTTAGATTTGCCACTTTGCTATCAACGTAACTTTCTATGTTGTTCATATTTACAAGATTGAGCTTCTCCAGGCGACCCTGAAGCAGGTCGATCTCCTCCTTTGCATTCTTGAGGTCAGAGGACAGCTTGTTCACCTCACTCTCTAATTCTTGAACTCTGTTGTCATCGGCTTCTCCCAGGGATCCTGGGCTAGGTGACAGCAGTCCATTTCTGCCTGGGGCCCGGCTGTCGTCAGCTTGCAATTTGCAGTCCTGGCAAGATTTCTTCAGGCTATTTACCATTTCCTTGAGGTTCTGGACTTCCTTGAACACCTCCTCGATCCTGCTGAACTGCCTGGGGAGCTGAATTGTCAACGGGGGTAGGCTCACCTGGTAGGGGCATTCGCCGCCCTCCTCGCATTTCCCTCTGCTTTCTAGTCTCACCGGGCAGGCATCCCTGGCCCTTTCATCTTTAATTTCCTCCGTTTCGTTGTTTGCCACAACCAACAAGCTGTAAGCAGCAAAGACAGCCGAGCCCAGCCAGCACCAGCTGGCCGGCTTCATGATTGCAGCGGCGCTCACCCCAGCAGGGACGCGATGCGGGGCCGCAAGGTTTTAAGAGCCGCTGCTGCCGGCCTGAGTCAGGCGTTCTGTGTTCTCAGAAAAGGGCGGGAGCGCTTGCATCACCAGTTTCAGAAACACAGAGGAAGAGGAGCCTGTCCTCTTCACACGCAGCTTGCCAAGACCTGTTATTGATTCTCGGAATAATATGCATTAGAATGACTGGAGTTGATTGGATGCACATATTCCTCACGTTTCACTTTTATCGTTTAGTTTCTAAAGCACAAGAAAAAAAAAAAGCTTGGATTTCAAAATAATTATCCCTGAAATAAACTGAACTTAATGCCACCAGGAAAAACTGGCTTTTAAAGAGAAAAATGAATGTGCTGGTTATCCAGACAGAAGAACAGAAAGTTTACAAAAATGGAAGTGGTCTTTCCTTTTTCCTTTTTAGAATGGGGTCATCGAGGATTCTGTATATTTTTCACACTGGACTTTCAGGTGAAAGAAATCTTAAGCACTTGAAATTTTTTAGAAATATGCTGAGAAGTGCAGCTTTCTGACTCATGCTATGCACTTTTGCTTCATCTCTTTGAAAAAGAGAAGAAAACCCATAGAAGAGAAAGGGGTTCACTTCCATTCCTCTGGCCCTAGCACAGTGTAGAGGAAATGTCTATATGACAAAAACACATTTAAAAGTACACCATTGCCTTTCATCAAAACCAGCAGCCTTCTCCTTTGCCTTCACCATTTTTGTGATGGTACAGTCACATTCTGCAGTTGCCCATGAGCGAATCTTTGAACTTTTCCCAGCTCTATTCTGATTCTCCTCCTGTCCCCAGCATCTGTGCCTTTCCTTCCCAATGGCAACCCTGTGTCCACGCTCTCTGCCTCCTACGGTGGGTCCCTCTGCCACTGGCTCTGTCATTGCCTCGCCCAAACACACGTCAGCACTCATGCCTTTCCAAACCTTTCTTGGTTTAAACCTTTTTTTTGCAGTTTTCACCTTTTCTCCTCAGAAGCTGAGGGGCAGGAAGGGGTAACAGCTTCATTGGAGAAACCACCTACTTTTAATTTGTTTTGCATCTTGGCATCTCATATAAGGTTTCTTATTTTAAAAAGGATTTTTTGGCTTTAAAAAGAATTTCAAAATAATTGATGTAGATAAAAATCCCAATTCTTTATTGTATTACTGAAGCTACTCTATAATCTATCTCCTATTTATTTCTTTAACTTGATGTCCTGTGACTTTTCCATATACCCCCTTCATTCCAGTCAGGTACACTCTTAACCCTAATTCTCCATATTCTCTAAATGTGTCAGGCTCGCTTTACACTTTGGCAATTGTATTTACTCCAAAGACCTGGATTCCACCCCTGCTCTACTTATTGGAGGTATAGATCATTACCCATATTGAGCCTTGGTTCCTATAGCTGTGAAGGGGGTATCTGGCTATTTTTCCCTCATACGAGAATGACAATCATAAAAACTCTGAGTGAAGTATGTACCAAATGTGGTGTTACAAGTGTAGCATTCTTTCCCAACAAATTTATCAAGCACGTTCTGCATACCGTATGCCTCGTTTTCCTTCATCTTCTTCCAACTTTTTAAAAAATGAAATTTGTTATCTCTCCATTCCATTCAATGCAGTAAAACCAATTTAGACAAAATCTTTTAACTTTCTGACTAAAAATATCTAATTAATCTCTTAATTTCATTTTCTCTCCTCATGTGCTTTTAAGCTGTGACACTCTCTTGTAAAGGGAGAAATAGATGAATGAATAGATTATTTTAAATGAAAGAGAATGAAGACAGTATAGATAATACATGCAAATATTCCATAAAGTAGAAATATATAGGAATAATATTTAGTTTAAGGTATATTACAACATGTCCTTAACTGGCTAGGGTATAATCTATATGTTAAGCCAGTTAATTATTTATTAAGGACCTCTCTATATATTCAGCACTGTGCTAAATGCATACCACCATATAAAATGCATACCATGGCCTCATTCATTCATTCATTTATCCACCATCCTTCTATCCCTCCAGCCACCATATATTAACTGAGTATCCTTCACATGAGAGACATTCTTCAGGCACTTAGGTTATACTAGTGAACACATCAAACAAAAATCCCTTTTTCCTTCTTAGGGCTGTGGAGGACCTTGTATTTTCTTCATGGTGGACTTTGAAGTAAGTCATAAGCACCTTAAAAAGTTTCTGAATCTGACAAAAATGCAGCTTTCTGACTCTTGCTGTGGGCTTTTGTTTCAGCTCTTTGAATCAAGGATTTACTTTCCAAGCACTGCCGCTGATTCTTGGGCCCTGTAGCCCCTCCTAGCCATGGGCCATGGCATGGTTCCACCGAAAAAGCTTGGATGTGCTGTGGGAAGTGGCTCTTGTCCATTGAGGACCCATAAAAAAATTCCCCCAGATAAAGGTAGAGAACTGCTTTGCTAGTTCTCAAAGACACTGACAGCTGATTGTCTGGGTTCTTAATTTTAAAAAAATCACTGGTCATTTACTGCAGGCAGACACTAAGTGACTACATGAAAGATGTTCAACTTGACTAATGAGTTTATAACCCATGGGGCCAGAGAGGGTGTGCTATAAGTATTCGAAAAGCTTTCACTATACCCTTCCATCTCTACAGTTACCATATGCACTTGGAGATGAGCAGAGAAAGGGCTCAAAGTTTTAAATACTTGCCCATTTTACAGTTTTTAAGAGACAGAGTTGGAATTTGAACCTGGATCTGACTCCAAAGTTCATGTCTTTTCTCCCATGCAACACTGCCACGCAGGGGGAAAGATAACACTGGAGAGGTATATTGGTACCACGTTGTGGAGAACCTGGTGCTTAATCACTGCTTGGATCAATGGGGAGCCACTGAAGGTTTTTGACCAAGGGAATAATATAACCAGTTCAGCATTTTAGAGAAATTAACCTATCAATAAAATACTTGATGTAGTGGAAAGAGAAAGATTAGGCAAGAGAACAATTTAGAGGCTCTTTGAATAGTCCAAGTTTTTGTTTCCCAAAGTGTGTTTCCTGGAACATGAGTAAACCAGATGCTGATGAATACTTTCAGGACAAGCCGATCTGAGAAATATCAATCATATGCTAGAGTGTGTTAGGAATGACCCAGAGGAAAGTGACGTATGCTGCATTTTTCAAATGTTAGTTAACGACAGGAACCTTCTCTGCCAACACTAGGGCTATTTTTAAGAATGTATCTTCTACTAGAAACCAACAGGAAATGGGAGTCCTAGGTGAGAGGTATTAGGGTGACAGCAGGAGGGTTGGTAAAGAGGTTGCAGACAATATTACCAAGGACTGATCGACAGATCACTGATCAGAAACGGAGGGAAATGGAGAACTATGAAATATGACCCTGGTTGAAGTTAAGTAATATAGCAATGAGAGTAGGGAGCGAGCAGTAGGTTGGAGAGAGTGTGGAAGTATCAGCTCTGTTCTGAATACATTGACAAGCCGTTAAACAGAAACAGCTCCCAAACAGTTGGACTTCTAGATGCAAAATCATCACAGAATACAGGCGGATATCAACTTGAAACCACTGGAACCAAGAGGATGGTCAAAGAAACAAGACAAGAACCAGAAGAGTGTTTTTTTTTTTTTTTTTTGAGCACATCACTGTTTTATTTTTATATCACAGTTTACTGTTCTTAACCAGCAGTCACTCCCTTGTACCTACTGTCAATTACAATATAATTCCCATCACTGTATGTTTCTTCATGTTCTAAAGAGTAAATAACATTACTGAATTACTTTCATCAAATAATAATTTTTAAATTCTTTCAGTAGCAAGCACCTAGTGAAGACTAGGAGTGAAGGTTTCAAGCAGGCCACTATCAGATACTCAAAAATTTTGAAGACCTGACTTTTTGTCCTCAACCCCTGTGGAATTCCCATCATCTGACCTTCACCTTTTGCCTCCTCCCTTTTGTTGGAAAGTCTTTCTGGATTTTCTCATGCCCAGTCTGCCCTGACTTAAGTATCATCCTCTGATTCTTCAGGGCAGCGTCAGAATCTTCCCTTCTTCCCCGCATCTGCCTTCAACTCAGAACTGACATATTAACGCCCATTTACAGATTTGTTTTTCAGATCTAAACAAATTATTTACACCAACATATGGTGGAATTTCTAGAAGCCACATATGAAAATTAATTGCATCAGTCTATATTCACAACATATTCAGACTTCTTTATTGTTTTCTTATTCAAAGTATATTCAAGGGAGGATCTGCACTTACCGTATTTGGGTCAGATTTCAAAAGTAAATTTCCATTTCCTCTAATGCAGTTTTTTTTTAAGGAAACACTTTATGTCTCTATTTGTACCAAAGGAAGTTAATATAACAATCATTATTTATAGCATTGAGATATTTTCACTGATATTACACGTATTAACATATTTTAGTTTCTGATTTATTAAATTCAAGAGCATTTGATTATACTTTAGGTAATATGTCCTTTTAGGATAATAAAGAATTTAAAACATTCACTTTCTAAACTACTTGATTTGAAATGTCAACAGTAAATAATGTTTATTTTAATATTCCTTAGGGGTCTTAGTCCTTATTCATTATAAATTTCACAGAAAGAACTCTAAACAACTGATTTCAGGGGCACCTGGGTGGCTCAGTGGGTTAAAACCTCTGCCTTCGGCTCAGGTCATGATCTCAGGGTCCTGGGATCGAGCCCCGCATTGGGCTCTCTGCTCAGTGGGGAGCCTGCTTCCCCCTCTCTCTCTGTCTGCCTCTGCCTACTTGTGATCTTTCTCTCTCTGTCAAATAAATAAATAAAATCTTTTTTAAAAATAAAGAATAAAAAAATAAACAACTGATTTTAGCAACCCATCGAGAGATCAAGAATTGCCTGATTTTGATTAAAACTAGAATAATACTTGATAGTTTCTTTGGTCTGTCTTGCAAGTACCTCACTAACATAAATGCAGACTAGAAATCCCTCTAGTATGAACCTACTATTAAAGATCCATTATGTGAATCCTTAAGGGTTCTGGTTCAAAAGAAGTATAGGGCAGAAACATCCAAGGGTCCACTCTTTATATGACTATAGAATATACAGTTATTTTACATGCTAATGGCCCAGATCTTCAGTAGGGTACTCAGGGCTCATCGGCTAAAATTTCATGAAACTGGAATATCCCATGGGACTCTTGAGATGTCCACCAGTCATTATCTATCAACAGAATCTCTTTTTACCAAGTACCCCATACCAAGCGAGGGATCACGATGGATCCAAGAGATCCATGCATGGGGCATGACATCTAATTTTGCTGTCATCTAATTTCCAGAGACTTAGAAAACTTCATATAACCAATGTTGGAGAAACAAAATATATTTATTTTTATTTCTTTATCAAAAATTGATCTTATTTCTTTTTATATTCCTGAAACAAAACAAACAATAAAAACATAGTAAAGAAATCATGAAAATCAAATTGTGTCTTTCTTTTTTTGTTTCAGATCATGACTTTCTGCACTTTCTCTTTGTCTCTCATTGTTTCTGGTAGTTATTTCCTATATAATCACTGCAAACCCTGAATTAGCAAATACTGAACCATGGCTCCCAGGGGACATACTGGGTTAGGTTTCTGTGACCCGCTGGTCATACTATTTTTGCCAACTGATCAATACATAATCTTGTTTTAAATGTGTTTCTGTTTAAAAACATCTTATTTTATATTATTGACTCATTCACATGGAATTCATGACCAACAGAACTATAATTCACACCTGAAGGGATCTTATCTAACGCAAGTATTTTCTCCATAAGGTGCATCACAACTTTCTTGTACTTAGGAACACTAGGCCGTCCTTCAGCACTAAGCTCAGGAGCCCTTTTCAACAGTGAAATCACCAAACAAAAAGCACAAAACTGTAGAAAACATGGCCATTCGACCACAGAAAGGATACTTGTTTACAGTATGAAAGCTGAAGCAAAACAGCAGAGTGTTGCCCTGGAGCTCAGCTGCGTGTTGGGCAACTCAAAATGTTCACCATTCTAGGGCTGTCTACAAATGATCCCCAAAGCCTGAGAGTATTATCTTGGGACTGCAAACAAATTTTAATGAGTAGGTGAATTTGCAAATACACAATCCATGAATAATGAGGACTGAATGGAAGCTGTTATAAAATCCATAGCTTTAAATTCTTGGAAATGTCTATTCATTCATTCTAAGCTGAGATGGTTAATTTGGTTTTACCTGTTTCAGCGCTTGCCTCCCTTGGGGTATTGGTTTATCTGGCATTTTAAAATAATATATAAATATAAATGTATATTATATAGAGCATATTACATATATATACATTATAAGCTACATAATAATCTTATATGTCATATATGTTAGAATGTCTATAAATATAAGTTAATTCATACAATTTAGCTAAAGGATTTATTTTAATATTTTAGTTCATCAGCATAGTGTGCATCTTAAGGAATTAAATTATTATGGACAAGTGAAATATTGTACTAATTCCATGATAATTGGATAATTTCATGCTGAATGCATGTCTTTTAAATCTGTCTTTACTCTGAGACTTGTTTTTAAAAGACTCAAGTTTATTTTAAGAAATATATATGACAGCATGTGAACTCTCAATAAAGATAAACTTTAAAGGTGATTTGGACTGTGAAGTAAGTAAAGAAAATTTTTGAAATAGGCTAAATGTTGTAAATAGTAAACATTGCAATCACTGCTAGCTCTTCCAGGTTCTTAGGAAATCTTTTTAAGCGTGTACAGTGTAGCAATCTGAGGGACAGCAGTATCTTATTTAGTTTATTTCTTTTTCTGCTTCTAGTTTGATAATATCTATGATTTGAGTCATTTCCTGTTCTTTTCAGCGAAAATCTCTCAGGGTAGAAGAAACTACTTCATGATCATTATCAACGATGTAAAATTGCCTGCTCCTTATTTTGTTTATTTTTAAGTATCCAGTATTATTTATCACAGCTCTCCTCTGTTTGCGTATTTAATACATAGTTATTTTGATTATGTTTCCATGTATCAATGATTTGGCATGTCTTTTGACAACTGATACAAAGTTTAGCTGCAACAATTGTTGCTGCACAAAAAGAAGAAGAGACAGGACAGTTTTGTCAGTCACATGCAAAAAAAAAAATATATATATATATTTTAAGATTTTATTTATTTATTTGACAGAGAGAGGGAGATCACAAGCAGGCAGAGAGAGAGAGGGGGAAGCAGGCTCCCTGCTGAGCAGAGAGCCCGATGCGGGGCTCGATCCCAGGACCCTGAGATCATGATCTGAGCCGAAGCAGAGGCTTAACCCACTGAGCCCCCCAGGTGCCCCGCAAATATATATTTAAACTAAAGCTTCCTTCATTACTGGGATCATCTCAAAAATAACATGACATGATACAGTGAAAAGAGCCGTAGGATGGTAGTCTTGGAACTCATGTTCTTAGTGAGGAAACTTCCACTTTCTTGCCACTTAAGTGGGCTTTAATTTCCATATCTGTAATATGAGAAAGTCAAGTGAGAGATCGCTAAGGCTCCTTTCAGCTGTAATGGTTTACGATTCTAAATGTTATTGATTAAAAGCCATATAAGAGCACAGCAAAGCCACAAAATGTAAAAACAAAACAAACAAAACCCAGACTATCCTTTAATTAAATCATTAATTCCAACATAATACTATAAAGATCTACTTTGTTTTAGCTATTCATCCAGGCAATGAATACATATTTTGCATTTATTGAACCGTGCTCTGTACTGGCCCAGGGGATAACAAGGGTGAAAAAACAGACGCTTTGGTCACTTGGTGGAGCTTTAAGTTGCAGAGAACATGTTCGAAGCTAGACCCAGCCTGGGGCAGAGGCTTTACGGCACACCAAGGCCTTTTCTGTACCCCTCATTCCCCTCCCACTAGCCACGGCATTGGCCTCTTCTTTTGCTGCTCCTGAAATGGTCACTTTTCAAGTCATTTTTTCCAAATTAGACCACAAAGGATGTATAGTGTCTGTAAATAATCACTGCTAATTGGAACATAGGCTGTCTGGGCGGAGAAGAGAACTTCCTCTTTCTCTCCTTTATTAGGCTTATTTCTTTGCTTTTTAACCCATCTCCCTAAACCACCACTCCAAGATCTTCATTTACAAAGCAGAAAAGTGTTTAGAACAAAAGGGATTTTAAAAAGAAAGCCTAATCCCATACAAATGGCATATGTAGCTTCCCTAGTCCTCAAACTTAAGGAGTGTAGGCTTTGTCAATTCAGTAAATTATAAATTCTGCAGAATGCAGACAAAAAACACATAGCTGTAGTATTGAAAATATAAAAACATAAGAGTAAATATATTAAAACTTTCTGCTTTTTCCATTTGCTCCTTTCCCACTTTCCCCCTCCTTTTTATATCTTCGCTTCTGTATTGTAAAGCAGTGGGGATATGGAGGGAGAGCAGCAAATAGATTGAGGGATTTTACTTTTCTCCTTTCTAAGGCAGGAACCAGAAGGGGAGCTTGCCTTGGCTTGGAGAATCTAGGCCAAGTTTAAGTTGCTTTTCTTCACTGCTCCACAAATAGCTAACATCTGCTGCTTATTATGTGCCCATCTTCTATAATTTTTCCCTCTCATTCCCACCCAAACAGAGAAGATAGAAATATGTGGAACGAAGTGGAGCCCTGTGAGATAGAGGCGGTGGGGTAAAGACAACAAAGAGACAAAGAAAAAAGACTAGAGGGGGAAAAAGAGATCAAAATTGAATCATGGTAGGAGCTGTACCATGATCTTTTGTTTAATGACGATATTAAATCCATATGTAAAGCTAATTTTATAGGATTTTTTTTTCCTGGAATGGATACTGAGAGAACAGTTATAGGTTAAGATTGGTATCAGAGCATCAGGGTATCAAAGATAAATGCCTCCTCCATCATTTTGACAGTGGCCTTGTGTCTCTAGTTGCTTCAGTTTATTATTATCATATTGCCCATCAGCAAAGTTAAATAAACTTTTAGGACATGAAAGTTCCAAACAGCTTAACTTTACAGTGTGACTATTTAGCCAGCATATCCGATTTCCAAATGTTTAAAGCCATTTTGTTGTGGAAACATTCACATTCCCAACAACTTAATTCCTTGTAATTCCTTGAGTTTTCACGTTTTCGAATACCAGGACTACAGCAAAGAGCAAAATAACATTGTCGGGTGGAAGATGAGTATACTAAACATGTATTCCAGTCATTAATATAAAATATTCAAAACAAATAGGGTTTAGAGTTTACTAAAGGAATTTAAATACTAAACAGCTACTGCAAGCTTTTCGCAGTGCCACGAAACCTCAGGAAATGATGTTTCATGTTATCAAGACCAACCTGTTCATTTGATGAGTGAAATGAGTGAACAGGTCTAGAAAAAGCTAAATGATCTGTCCAACCCTGACCAAGGCTACTCAGGTCTTCCAATTTCCAGACTAGCTTTTCTAGCTGAGAAATCCATGATCTCAGGATCTCATGATCTCAGGATTTCTGGATTGACCTGTATAGTGCTCTTAATTTGTTGCTAGACTATAGAAAAATGCCACCAACATATAGTTTACCCATATTAAAACTTTCCTAATATAATGCTTCTGAGATTTTAGAAAGCAATACAGTTTCTTCAGGTCTTACAAAATAATTGGGAGTTTCCAAATGTGCTATATTCACATGCCTTGTACATGAAAACAATTCAGACAGTTCTCCAACATATACTAATCTGTATCCATAATTTTTTTTCCCATTTGTCTTTCTATGATTGTGTTGTCTGGCTTAGAGTATAAATTCTTAAAAGAATCATTTTTTTAAAAGACAACCTGTGGGGTGCCTGGGTGGCTCAGTCATTAAGCATCTGCCCTAGCTAGGCTCAGATCATGATCTCATGGTCCTGGGATCTAGCCCCACATCAGGCTCCCTGCTTAGTGGGAAGCCTGCTTCTCCTTCTCCCACTACCCCTGCTTATGTTCCCTCTCTCGCTGTATCTCTCTCTGTCAAATAAATAAATAAGATCTTAAAAAAAAAAAAAAAAGGTGGGGGGGAGGGGGAGTGTGCGCCTGGGTGGCTCAGTGGGTTAAAAGCCTCTGCCTTTGGCTCAGGTCACGATCTCAGGGTCCTGGGATCGAGCCCCGCATCAGGATCTCTGCTCAGCGGGGAGCCTGCTTCCCCCTCTCTCTCTGCCTGCCTCTCTGCCTACTCGTGATCTCTCTCCTCTTTGTCAAATAAATAAATAAAATCTTTAAAAAAAAAAAAAGACATCCTGTGCCCCACCCTGCTCAGAGCTACATTCTAGAGGGCATATGACCAATTTTTAAAAATCCCTTTCTTGAAAACTTTTTTTTCTGATTATAAATGAAATATTTGCTCATTGTAAAAAAGATTAGAAAATACAGAAATGTATATGAAAACTAATCCTTTTGTATTATTATGGCAAAATATCCATAACATTAAATTCACCATTTTAGCCATTTTTAAGTGTACACTCAGTGGCATTAAATACTTTCACATTGTTGTATAGCCATCACCACCATCTGTCTCCAGAACTTTTTCACCGCCCCTTACTGAAATTCTATATCCATTTTGAATTCAACCCATTTGAATATACCATTGAATTATAATTGAATACCCATTATAAACAATAAATCCCCATTCCCCGCTATCCTACTCCTGGTAATCACTGTTCTATTTTCTGCCTCTATGGATATCATGTAAGTGAAATCATATCTGTACTTTTGTATCTGGATTATTTCATTTAGCATAATGTCTATGAAGTCCATTCATGCTGTAGCATATATGATAGAATACCATTTCTTTTTAAGGCTGAATTATATTCCATTTTATATATAGGCCGAACTTTGCTTATCTGTTCCTCTGTTGATGAACATTTGAGCTGTTTCCACCTTTGGCTTTAATGAATAATGCTGCTATGAAAATGAGTGTACAGGGGCACCTGGGTGGCTCAGTGGGTTAAGCCTCTGCCTTCAGCTCAGGTCATGATCTCAGGGTCCTGGGATCGAGCCCCACATCGGGCTCTCTGCTCAGCGGGGAGCCTGCTTCCCCTTCTCTCTCTGCTTGCCTCTCTGCCTACTTGTCATCTCTCTGTCAAATAAATAAAATCTTTAAAAAAAAAAGAAAACAGATGTACAAATATCTGTTCAATAATAGCCATCCTAATGAGTGTGAAGTAGCATCTCATTATGATTTTGACTTGCATTTCCTAATGATTAGTGATGTTGAGTATCTTTTAATGTGCTTATTGGCCATTTATATTCTTCTTTGGAGAAATGTCTGTTCAGGTCCTTTGCTGAGCAGAGAGCCTGATGTGGGGCTCGATCCCAGGACCCTGAGATCATGACCTGAGCCGAAGGCAGAGGCTTTAACCCACTGAGCCACCCAGGTGCCCCCTTTGTTCATTTTTGAATTGGGCTGTTTGGCTTTTTTGTTGTTAAGTGTAACAATACTTTTATTAACATTTTGGAGTATTTCAAGTCATTTTTCTGAATGTATAATTTTATTAAAAAGTAGACCATCTACTAGTTTTTGACCTTTAAATATTTTGAAGTATAATACACATACATTAAAGTATCCAAAATATGATGTACAATTCAAGTCAGATACTCAACTACTACCCAAGTCAAAAAATAAAATTCTGCCAGCTCCCAGAAAGTCCCTTTATACCTATTCAAGCTACTGTTCTGACTTTTATAATCCTTATTTCATTGTTCACAGTTTTACTGCTTAAGCATGAATCCCTAAACCATGCTTTGTTTTATCTATATTTTAAATTTGATCTAAACAGAATCATACAAAATGTATTTTTTGTGTTTGACTTCTTTCCTTCTATATTTGTGAGAACCACTGGTATTTTTGCATGTACTTAGCTATTATATGGTAATGCAAGTTTGAATCCTCGCTTCTCTCCTTCGAGCACAGCCTCTCTGTGACATATCTATTTCATAGGATTATTAGAACAATTAAATGAGATAACATATTCAAGGCTCTTAGTACATTTTCCTGGCATATGTTATTATGTGTATATTAACTATTAAACTGAAGCCTTACCTAAACACTACAGGTTTTTTAAGATTTTATTTTTATTTATTTGAGAGAGAATGAGAAAGAGAGAGCACGAGAAGGGGGATGGGTCAAAGGGAGAAGCAGACTCCTCACTGAACAGAAAGCCCAAAGTGGGACTTGATCCTGGGACTCCAGGATCATGACTTGAGCCAAAGGCCGTCGCTTAACCAACTGAGCCACCCAGGTGCCCAACACTATACTTTAGATTGTTCACATTTTCCCACAGGTTTCATTGTATGTAACATTCTGTTCATCTCTACAGTAACACATTTATAAATATATGATAGTTTGCAGCGCATGATAATTACACCCTTCTATCTATTTTTCAGTGCTCAGGATAAGGATACCCTCAGTAAAAGCTTCGATGGAATACTAATTATTGCTCACACTGTCTTGTCTTCTGTGGAATAGGGTGTAGTCTCTAAGTTTAATGAGTAATTCAGAACCATATTCAAACTATCAAAATGTGAATTTTGTTCCTTTATGCTTTCTTTTTAAATTAGTAGATATAGTCTATCGTAATGCTTTAGTATGTTCTTTTCATCACCTCCATGGCTGGCAAATATTCATTCTCTGAGGATAGATTTGGGTTCTGAGGAGAGCCAAAGGTTCTCTTAGCTCTCTGTACAGCAAAATTCAGTGATTAAGGTAGGAAATAAGCCAATTGACAGGGATTTTATTTAAAAGTGAAGTTGGCTATTTTGATGATTAAGTATAATATTGATTATTATACTATATCATTATATATAGATACAACATAACATTATTGGATTGCATTGATAGCCTTTGAAGTATTTTAGGTTATACTCACTTGGATATCTTAACTCTGATACGTTTAGTTATCAAGAAATGTATATAACCTTATACTGAAAATTTTCAAACCCATACAAGAGAAAATCGTACAATGTAGCCCTGAGTGCCAATAACACAGCTTCAAATTATGGACAATCTTGATTCATTCCCCATTCATTTTCTATACCCCCAAATTCCAAATTATTGTGAAGCAAATCCCTAAATTATCAAAGCATTTTGTTTATAAATATCTCCACATGTATCTCTAAAAGGCAAGAACTCCCTTGAAATGTAGCCACAATGCCATTTTCATCCTCCCCCAACTAACAAAATTTCCTTAATATCATCAATATCCAGTCAGTGTTCACACTTTCCTAATTCTCCTATACAATTTTCCTTATTATTGTGCAGTTATGCACCAACTTGATCCATACTTAAATTCAACTGATTTATTTATTTTGTTTTCAATTTTTAGAATTGCTTTCCAATTTAATTTTATAGTTAAGGTACTGTTCTACATGTTCTTACTGTTCTCTACAAAAAAAGTATATTCAAAAGAATTCTTACTTCTATTCCCAGCCCCTCTACCCTGTTCCCTCCCTCTTCCTATAGGATAATTCTATTTCAATGTTTATCCCTCCTTTATATTTATGTATCTTTCTTTATTCATAGCATAGCTTCTGGAATTTGGGAAGATTTGTGTTGTTATAATGGTCACCTGTATATTCATACCATTATATAATACCCTTCACCCTCTTTAATTAATTTTGACTACTGTTTCTTGGTTTTATAAGTGAGATTGAAATGAACTAATATGTCTCTTCCCACATCCTTCCTCACAGCATCAATTTATATAGTATCCTTTTATGGATATAATCCACCTCTGTCCGGTCTTTCCTGTTTGCCAATCTTTATTACCTTAAGCTCTCTAAATGTTTCACACTATCTCCATGTTATCAGCAAGACTATGCTACTCATTTCTGAGTTTCTTTAATTCACAAAAATAAGTAACAGAATAGGATTATGGCCAAACTGCTGCAAAGCGCCTCTCATCAGCTTTGTAACTTTGATCAAGTTTCTCAACCATCTTGAGTTTTGTTGCTGCTGTTATTGTTGTTAACATAAAAGTTTTATTTAAGTTTTATTTTTGAAAATTTTGGATTGTAATACTTATTTATAGGGTGGCTGTGAGGACTAAATGAGGTATAATATACACAAAACACAACACATAGCAATCTCTCAATAAATAAATAAATGTTAAGCATTACTTCCAATAAGAGATAAAAGAAGCGATTAATTTGTACTCTTTGTGTGTTCATTCATTTGGTAAATATTTATTGAATAAATTCATTTCAGGAATTACTCATTTATTAGTAAATATTTATTGAAAGACTGCTATTTGCTAAGCAGCCACATGTACTCTTTCTTTCACTAAAGTCTTTGTGAGTTCCACATGGGGCAGACCTTGGGCTCTAGTTATGGGAATCCATACATTAAAGGAACTTCCAGTCTTCCATCTTACCACAAGTCATAAATTATGCTGCTACTTCTTTTTTTTTTTTAAGATTTTATTTATTTATTTATTGAGAGAATGCGTGCAAGCAGGGGGAAGGGCAGAGGGAGAGAGAAAATCTCAAGACTCCCACTGAGCATGGAGCCCAACTTGGGGATGGATCCCATGACCCTGAGATCATGACCTGAGCCGAAACCAAGAGTCAAATGCCCAACTGACTGAGTCACTCAGGTGCCCTGAATTTTGCCACTTCTAAATAAATTCTCTTTTCCCTTTAACTCCTCTCTTGGCATCCCTAGTGTGCTGGTGCCTGACTTGCCTGGAAATAATTCTCTCATTTGACTACAATACTGGATGCTCACTTCCTATTTGGCCCAAACCTCTAACTGCTGGAGTAAATCGTTAAGAATTTATTTGCACTCCACTTACCAATTAAAGGGCTTTGTTTTGTTTCGTTTTGTTTTGTTTTTTGTCAAATCGCGTAAAGTACAGAACCAAAGGGATAGTTAACTGCAAGGATAATGTTTGTAGATTTTTTTAAAAGTCCTTTATTTATTTATTTGCTTACTTACTTACTTATTTTGAAGTCCTTTATATTAACTGAAAGTTTCCTGTTTTTCAGCCCCAACAAAATTTAGCTGACTGACAATTTTTCACAGTGTCTTCATAGTCTTTTTAGCTTATTTTTTGTTCCATGGTCTTTTATTGAAATGAAAATTCATTTCAGCATCCAAATAATAAAATATTTAAGTTTAAATAATTTTTAAATATGTCAATTAGTCAAAAACTATCAGATTCGTATTTATTGATAAATTTATCAGGAGGCAAATGGAAAAACAGTAAGAAAATCTTAAATTTTAAACTGTTCTTTTTTAAAAAATTCTATTTATTTGAGAGAGAGAGAGAGGGAGTGTGTGCATGAGCAGAGGGAGGAGTAGAGGGAGAAGCAGACTCCCTGTTAAACAGGGAACCTGATGTGAGGGCTTGATCCCAAGACTCTGAAATGACTCATCGAAGGGAGATGCTTAACCAACTGAGCCACCCAGGCACCCCTGTCAAGTTCTTAACCTCAGTTGATGCAGTCATACACCCTTGTGTTCTGGGAGGTACAGAGATAGGCAAAAGAGACATATACCACCCCAAGGAATATGACACTCCAAAAAGTTTGTGCAAGAGTTTTATAAACGGAGCCATTCTCTTATTTTTTACCTCTCAGTATATATGTCATATACATATAACATAAAATATGTATAGAGTCTTAATCTCAAATGCCCATGATATCCATTAAAGTAACATAAATAAGTGGAACAGCCAAGGTGTTAGTACGTGAGTATACATGGAATGGGTGAGGCAGACTGTGCTCCTTTTAAAAGGGGCAGCCTCTTTAAGTATCTCTGAAAGTCAGCCTCTGCTAAATGCCAAGTGATTGCTGTAATGCTGGACTATGAATCCAGTGTCATCAAATTTAGTAATTTTTAATATATGTGCTGCTGAAGCAAGCACAAATCTAGTAATTTTTAAAGAGAAGTTGAAAATTCTATTTTTATGTAAAATCTACCAATTTTTAAATGTTGTCAGGTAATTTTATAGTTTTATTTTTAAATTGTGCATAGTAAAGCCATCTGCAGAATGTATTTATTATTTTTTAAAAGATTTTATTTGACAGAGAGAGAGAGAGAGATTACAAATAGGCAGAGAGGCAGGCAGAGAGAGAGAGGGGAGAGCCTGCTCCCCGCCGAGCAGAGAGCCTGATGTGGGGCTCGATCCCAGGACCCTGAGATCATGACCTGATCCAAAGGCAGAGGCTTTAACCCACTGAGCCACCCAGGCGCCCCTGTAGAATGTATTTATACTATTGGCTACTAGTTTGCAATTGTGAACAATGCTCTTATGATATAGACTAAGGTCTATCTTACACATGTTTAAAGATTAGGTAGTGTCTTACCATCTTTTCCTGATACAGAAATCTGTAGTAATGAGAAAAGAAAAGAAGAAAGGAAGGAAGGAAGGAAGGCAAAGAAAGAAAGGAAAGAAAGGAAGGAAGGAAGAAAAGAAAAGAAAAGAAAAAAAAGAAAAGGAAGAGAGGGAGGAAAGAAGGGGAGGGGAGGGAGGAAGGGAGAAGGAAAGAAGAAATTTGTAGAAATAGTTGCATATCCTTAAACAGTTACAAGCTATCAGGAATAACTGGAAATGTGGTATTTCCATGAAATGAGGCTATTTGTGTTTGCCAGAGGCACATTAAAATATTTTGTAATAGCTGACTTAGTGAACTAGAAACAGCTGTGTTTGGTGAAAAGTTTGCTACAATCTTTTTTGTAGTTTTTTTTTTTTCCATTTCTTTTTACTTTGCTTGGTATCAAAGTTGGTATCAACTGAAGAGAGTTAAAATTATACCTAGTGGTATTATATGGTTTTCTTTCCTTTTTCCAAAACTAAGACAAGCCAACAGACTATATCTCCAAATATCACAGAAGTGAGATTTCCTGGGAAACTGTGTTAATTTCTGAATATTCCACCCTTTTCTGAAGAAATTCCAAGATAATTTGTTATTTAATTTCCATGGGTAATAGCTATCCATCTGTTACCATTCAACTGTAGTATTTCAAGAAATTTGTAAGGCAACTAACTGGTTCATATTAGTACATACACTACGAAGATTCTTAGGATCTAACCTTATGTTTAAATGTAACACTTTATGATACCCATTGGATTATAAAAAATTATATTATCTTGCCCTTTAAAGAGTTCTTCTTAGGATTCAAATATTCCAATATTGAGTTTTCTGCTTTAATTATGGATTTGAATCTCTCTGATACTTAAATTTAGCCCATCAATCTACTGAAGTTACTATGGTCTGAGTAATGCATCCTCAGAGATAGATCATGTAGGGCTGCAGACATCCCCTGAATGGCAAGGGGTCAGGAGAAAATGTTTGAACAAATTTTCTATTCAAAGGTGCTTAATATCGCATTCCCAACTGTAGAGGCAATTAATATTCTACATGTAATCAACTAATCCATAAATCTCAAGATCGAGTTTATTAATCAACATCAATCAATACCAAGTTTGTGTCCTCTTACCTTTACACACATGCACACACATACACAAACACACAAACCCCCTTCAGGCTGCTGGTGTTCCTCCTAGACTGACCTCTTTATTTTCTTTTAGTGATGTCCTCGGTGATCATTTGGCCCAATTCACACGTGTATGTGGAGAGGGAAAGCTGTAGGTTGACATTTCCTTTTGTGAGATGTTCAATCCTTCATGTCACGCCCCCACTCTGCTAGAGACTTTTAGGGTCTTTAGACACGTGCTGAGCACCTGCCATGTGCCATGTACTAGGCAAGGTTCTTGGGGCATTAAAATGATCCTTGCCTCCAGAGAGCTTTTCGTCTGGTAGACAGACATGTGAGCAAGACTTCAACGCTGAAAAGATACATACTTTGAGGAAAGTGTGAGATACAGTAGCCTCATTCATTAAATATTTGTGCGTACTTTAGCGTCAGCTTATTCTAGATGCTCAGGCTACATCAAGTGAACAAGAGGGTCAAAGATATTCTGTCCTAACTTGAACATTTTTTTTAAGATTTTATTTATTTATTTGACAGAGAGAGAGATCACAAGTAAACAGAGAGGCAGGCAGAGAGAGAGGGAGAAGCAGGCTCCCTGCTGAGCAGAGAGCCCAATGTGGGGCTGGATCCCAGGACCCTGAGATCATGACCTGAGCCGAAGGCAGAGGCTTTAACCCACTGAACCACCCAGGTGCCCCCTAACTTGAACATTTATAGGACACATAAAAAGGCAGAGTGATGAGGATTGGCCTCTATTTTCATGGTTAATAATTTTAGTGAACAGGGGTGCCTGGGTGGCTCACTCGTTAAGCGGCTGCCTTCAGCTCAGGTCATGATCCCAGGACCCTGGGATCGAGCCCCGCATGGGCCCCTTGCTGGGTAGGAAGCCTGCTTCTCCCTCTCCCATTCCTTCTGCTTGCGTTCCCTCTCTGGCTGTGTCTCTCTCTGTCAAATAAATAAATATTTAAAAAATAATAATAATAATTTCAGTGAACAACGTGGAAAGGCTTCTTTACACTAGCCATGAACAATCTAAAAATGCATTTGTGAAAACAATTCCATTTACAATAGAATCAAAAAGGACAAAATACTTGGAATAAATTTAACAAAAATGAAATGGCTCATCCAAATATGCTGCCAGGATTTAAAGCCCCCTTACCAGTGAACTAACAAGAGTAGAACTTACTTATCAGAGACTCATTTTAGACCAAAAGACACCTGCAGATTGAAAGTGTGGGGTGTGGGGGTAGAGAGACATTTATAACGCAAACGATGTCAAAAGAAAGCCAAAGTAGTAATATTTATTTCAGATAAACTAGACTTTTTTGTTCTCGTATTGTCTTTATCCTGCTTTGATATCAGGGCAATACTGGCCTCACAGAATGATTTTGAATGTGTTCCCTCTGTTCCCCTGGTTGTAAGATTTTGATTAAGATTGTCATTAATTTTTTTTTTTTAATTTTTGGTAGAATTTACAGTGAAACCCTATGGTCTTGGGCTTTTCTGTGCTGAGAGAGTTTTGATTTCTAATTCAACTTTCATTCTTGTTATTGGTCTAAGAAGATGTTCTATTTCTTGGATTCAAGCAAGATTCATGATTCAATCTTGGTAACTTCTGTGTTTTTAGAAACTACCTGTTTTTTTTTTTTTTCTAAGTTATCTGATTTGTTAGTATAGAATTGTTTATAGTCATCTGTTATCATGCTGTGTGTTTCTATGGTATCTGTTGTACTGTTTTCCATCTCTCCCTTTGGTTTTTGAGTCTTCTCTCTTTTTTTCCTAGTTAATGTAGTTAAAGCATTGCCAGTTTTGTTTATTACTTTGGAAAAACTGGTCATCACTTTCAATGTTACGTTACTATTTATTCTGGTCTCTATTTATTTCTGATTTTTCTTTGTTATTTCCTTCCTCTACTAAATTTCAGCTAAGTTTCTTCTTTTTCTAGTTCCTTGTGGTATAATGTTGTTTATTTGAACACTTTTTTTTTTTAAGATTTTATTTATTTGACAGACAGAGAGAGAGACCACAGCAGGCAGAGAGGCAGGCAGAGAGAGAGAGAGAGAGAAGCAGGCTCCCTGCTGAGCAGAGAGCCCGATGTGGGGCTCAATCCCAGGACCCTGAGATCGTGACCTGAGCCAAAGGCAGAGGCTTTAACCCCCTGAGCCACCCAGGCGCTCCCCCCAGGGGATTCTTCTATTTCTTCTATGTGTGCTTGAGGAAAATGTGTAATTCTATTTTTCTTGGATGAAATATATATATATATATATATATATATATATATATATATCTTTTAGAACCATATATTCTAAAGTATGCATCAAGTAAAAAATGTTCTTGAAAAAAAAAAAGGCAAAAAATAAGAGTGGAACTCAAACATCCCCATATTCTGCTCCCAAGTTTCCATTTTATGGTATCAATGGGGAAATTCAAGCTGCAACTTTGGGGGTTTGTTCTTTTTTAAAGAACACTTCTGCAATCAGCAGTGAAAGACTTTATTGTCCCTCACAATCTGCCTGCCAGAAGGGGAAGTGGAGGGCGCCGCTGTGAATACTGGCAAGAGCACTGTGGGCAGAAGCATCTTCAAAACAGGAAGGTGAACACCGGAAGCCCCAAGTTTCTTTGTTGTGGGGAGAAGCTATATCCCTTACCCCTCACCTCCTGGCCCAGAGCTGGGGGCCCCTGGCTGGCAGCCGGCTGGGAGGGGCGGTGCTGAGGGTACACCAGAGGAGGCCTGATGCTGGACGCCCACACCTGCTCAGCAGCAGAGAGAGCAGCAGGTCCAGGGATCCAGCCCCCTGAGGACAGGGTCAGAGCAGGGGCTCTGGTCTGTGAACTACAAAGTGAGATGAACGATGGCCACCTGTGGACATGACCCTCACACATTTATAATCCTTATGTGAGAAATATCCTGGCCTTAAGGACCCCAGCTTTTCAGGGTTCTCACTGCCTAAACCCACTCAAGATCTGCAAGGTGCACTAGAGGTGGGACTCTGCATGTGAAAGACTGGAAGCTGATTGGTCAGAGTCCACTGGCAACACAATCCTTTCTGGGGCCCATGCCACCCCTGCCCCTGAACCCCACTCTTCTGGTTCCTATTTTGTGACATTAGTCATTCACTGATTTTAATCTAGCTCTGTTTCCTGACTCTGATCCTGTTCTTACCCTTATGTGACTGCCTCTAGTGTCTCTGGCTCAGTTAAGTTCTTTGCTCTTTGTCATTGGTTCACCCTCTAAAGCTCTTGAAGAAGCATGTGGGTTTCAATCTGGCTCATTTCCAGCCTCCCAGGCTTATTGCCGCTCCAACCTGCTTCCATTCCTCATGATCTTTGGAAGGAAAGGGGCAATATTTTAAATGAGGGACCAATGATTGACAAAGTTCCAAGCAATTGCAGCTTCAGTGGGACAAATCTGAGTGCTTTAAAGGAATGCCACCCTCTAGCATGTACGTGCCGAGGCATGCTTTTTATTTATTTGGCTGCACATCTTATCTCAAAATTAGTGTAACTTAACTTTGAAGTCTTATATAGCTAAGCAATCGCATTACTCATCCACAATGTCCACTGCACTTGATACCTTAACTCTTGGGAGGTCCTGTTTGCCGCTTGGAGCCTCCCCCTCGAATTCCTGGGGTGGGCCACCAGAGGAGGGATAAGACAGCTGCGGGGGAACAGTCCCAGACCTCTTTGGTCATCCTGTGTGGCTTGCCAACCACACAGAAGGAGAACAGAAGCTCTGGGTAAGGCAGTCAATTTCTCTGCTCTTTCGAGTCTATGTTCAGGCCAGGTTACCTCGCCCTATTCCTCTTTTATACCCACCTTCTCGAATAAGTAAGTGAATGAACAAGAGTTCTTCCAACTGCATCATTCATTTTAAGATAAGCTTAGATCAGGAACAGGTTAGTGAACATTATTGAGCCCTTATAAGAAGGCAAGCCAATGTGCTGGGGCTCAAAGATGAGGAAGATAGGGTTTCCATCACCAAAGAATACACAACCTAGTGGGAGAAACATGTTTAAACATATTTTGATAGTAGTGTACAATGTGTACAGTAATAGATGCATCTAAAAATACAGAAAAAGAAGTGATTCTGCCTGGAGATGTCTCAGGCAGTGATCACTGAGATATTTTAAAGGGAGAATAAGAGCTCTCTAAGTGGACAAGGGAGAGAAGAAATTGAAGATCAGGGGATAGAATATGCAAGGAGTGGTAGGGTTGGGAACTGTACTCATTTTCTACTGATCTCCTAACCAATTACCACAAATTCGGTGGCTTACACAGCAAAAATTTATGATTTTATAATTCTGTAGGATGGAAGTCCAACAGGGTTCTCACAGGGCTAAAATCAAGGTGTAGACAGGATTGTAATCTTTTCTGGAGGCTCTACCAAAGTATCTGGTTCTTTTCCTTTTCCAGCTTCTGGGACACACTCCTTGTCCCATGACCCCCTTCCTCTAGTAGGCCAAGTCCTTCTCAATCATGCAATCTTTCCTTCTTTATTTCATCTCTCTAACTCAGCCATGAAAGGTCCTCTGCTTTTAAGTACTGTGATGATTAGATTGGGCCAGCCAGGTAATCCACAGTGATCTCTGCATCTCAGGGTCCGCACTCTTAATCACATCAGCAAAGTCCCTTCTGCCATGTAAAGTAACCTATCTCTAGGTATGTCACAGGGATTAAGATGTGGACGTCTTTGGGGTAAAGGGGAAGGGCATCATTCTAGCCACCACAGGACATGACACAGAACTGAAATGGTCATAGGAGGTTTAGAAAGGGAGGAGACCAGTTTGGAGAGGGTGGTAGCTGCCGGATAATGAAAGCCCTTGTCTACCATGTTAAGGGATCTAGAGTTATTCCTGAAGGTGACGGGATCCTTTGAAGGGCTTAAAGCAAGGTGAAAATTGTGTTTTCCTGGCAGCACAGAGGGACATATTCAAAGGAGACAAGACTTGAAGTTGGGGGAAGTGGCTAGTTATCTTTTGCACACACTGTAAAGAATTATATATTTTGTTTATTAAAGGATAAAATGCCACATGATCATAAGTTTCTGTCTAAAAAAATGATCACAATACCTGAACACTGATACTGTAAACAATTTCATGTATTCCAGGTGTTGGACAAAGATGTTTATTACTCTCTAACCGGAACTCCCATAGTCTTACAAGGCCTTTGCCCAAATAAAGTTCCAGCTTGTCCAATAATAGCCTGCAGACCCCTCTGTTAGGTGCTATCTCAGACTCTGGGAGTGAATAAGAGGCCCTGCAGAAAGTAAATAATTTAAAAAGAGGAAAAAGATAAGGACAAAATCCTGGATGGCACCAACTTTTAAAGGAAGGACCAGAGAAGAAAACAGAAAAGAGAGACAACTGTGAGACTATATATTACAGGACCTGGAAGAGCAGAGAGTTCCAGGAATGATGAATTATAATAAGTCAATAGTAATAAATGTCATAAAATTATCAAGTAACCTAAGGACAGAGAAATGTCATTTGAATATAATAATTAAGAGGTCACCGGGGCTCCACTTCCGACTAAGATGGAGTTAATAGGACCCAGATACACCCTCCTACCTTAAAGAACTAAAAGCAAATCAAATTAGATGCAACAGTGGTTTTCAGACTTTGAATAACACCCTGCACAGGACAGTAATCTCTGGCGGTACATAGTAAATGGAGACCTATAATTGTGCATCGTACAACTCAGAGTTTCCAAGGGATAGCGTAGGGAGGGGAACCCAAACAGAAGCAGGTGGTCTTCCCGACTAGTGGTGACACATCTGGGGATTCAGGGAGGCCAAGCTGGCTAAAAGACATAGGTAAGGAGAGGGAAGAGTGTCACAGAGCAGAAGCTCCAGAGGAGTACTGATTGTGCATGCTTGCGAGGATATTGCTGAGGCTGGAGACAGGACTCCCAGAGAGGAGAGAGGGGAACGACACCTGAAACTCACACAGCGCCAAAAGTCCAGAATACAAAGAACTCCTAATGTACGGGCACGGAGTACAAAGGTATTGACGCAGTAGTGGGGCCAGATTAGCCCCAGACAAAAGATCGTCCTGAACTTCCTGAACAAAGATCACGAACAAAGCCTTGGAAGGATCAAACTGTTCCAAGTAACTTAACTATGACTCACAATGTCCAAAAATATTTAAAGGAATATTAAAAAAAAAAATCCATCTCCCAATAGTATAAAAATCACGATGTCTAGCATGCAAAGAAGCAGGAAAATATGACCTATAATGAGGAGAAGAATCAAACAATGGAGTAGAACAGAGATAGAATGAATAGACAAGGACATCAGAACAGATATAAAAGAGATTTTTGAAAGTTGGAAAAAAGGTAGAAGGAAGCATAAACGTAATGAGAAAAGAGAAAGCTGTAAAAAAGGGGCACCTGGGTGGCTCAGTGGGTTAAAGCCTCTGCCTTCGGCTCAGGTCATGATCTCAGGGTCCTGGGATCAAGCCCCACTTGGGGCTCTCTGCTCAGCGGGGAGCCTGCTCCCCGCCCCCCTTCTCTGCCTGCCTCTCTGTCTGCTTGTGATCTCTCTCTCTCTCTGTCTTTCAAATATATAAATAAAATCTTAAAAAAAAAAAAAAGAATTCTATTAGGCCACTTTAGCAAGAATCTACCTACCGTTAATGTTTCATGTTAGTAACTTTTGACCCACCGACTCCCTCACTCTGCTGGTTGACTATAAATCCCCATTTATCCTTGTTTTATTCAGTTGAGCTCAGTTTCTTTCCCCTATTGCAATTGTCTCTCCCCTACTGCAATAGTCTTGAATAAAACCTGTCTTGCCATCTTGAACGAGTGTCTGGGAGTAATATCTCTTTGAAAAGTTTAAAACTTAGGTCTCTTCTAGATCAGATACTCTATGGCTCTATGAAATGATGGGTTTGGAGGCACCTGGGTGGCTCAGTGGGTTGAAGCCTCTAGCTTCAGCTCAGGTCATGATCTCAGGGTCCTGGGATTGAGCCCCGTGTCGGGCTCTCTGCTCAGCAGGGAGCCTGCTTCCCCCTCTCTCTCTCTCTCTGCCTGCCTCTCTGCTTACTTGTGATCTCTCTCCTCTCAGTCAAATAAATAAATAAAATCTTTAAAAAAAAAAAAAGCTGTAAAAAGGCTCACATCAAACTTCTAAAAATGAAAATCCAGTATCTAAGATAAAAAATTCACTGGATGGGATTAACAGCAGAGTAAACACTATAAAGAAAAGGAGATTAGTGGATTTTTAAGATATAACGATAGATACTATTCAAAATGAAACAAAGAGAAAGGAGTGTAAAATAAAAATAAAGAGAACATCAGTGATCTGTGGACATCAAGTGGCCAAACATATGAATAATTAGTTGCAGAAGGAGAGGTGAGGGGGACAGAAAAAATTTTTTGAAAAAAACCAACATCTGAAATTTTTCTAAATTTGATGAAAACTATGAACTCACAGATCTAACATTGTGAACAAATCTCAGGCCGAAGCAAACCATATCCAGATACATCATAAACAAATTACTGGAAAACAGTGATTAAGAGAAAAATCTCAAAATCAGCCAGAGAAATGAGAAAGCCATCTGATCTGTGAATTAATCAGTTCGGTCCTAGCAGGCCTAGTGCTAGCAGGCCAGTGACTATGAACTGGTGAGGGGCCGGAAGGTAAGGGAGTGGAGACAGAGAGCTAAGATGACTCCTCTGAGAAAAGCTGAAATGAGAGTGAAGGACACAGAGACAGGAGCATAGCACCCAAGGTGGATTTTGTTTGTCCGTTTGTTTGTTTTTCAAATGAGAAAGACTTGAGCAACTTTAGAGGTTGACATCATAATGTCAATGATGGTAATAATAAAATACCTGCCGTTGCTTAAGCTCTTATTTGTGTACTAGACACTATACCAAAACCTTATGTATAATTATTCATTTAGTTTTCACTACAGACTTATGAAATTGGGGACTCCTTTTGTCTTTTACAGCTGAAGAAACTGAGGCACAGGTTGATTAAATATGACTCCAAGTTACATAGTGAAATAGTACTGGAGCTGAATGAAACAAAGAAAAAGAGACAAAGGAAAAAAAGGACTCAAATATAGAAAACTGGTGGTTACCAGAAGAAAGATGGGTGGGGAAATGGGGGAAATCAGTGACGGGGATTAAGGGTGCACTTATCATCACGAGCAGTGAGTAATGTATAGGATTGTTGAGTCACTATATTGTATACCTGAAACTAATGTAACAATGTACACTAATTACACTGGAATTTGAAAAAGAAAAAAAGTAGTAGGGCAGGAATTCAAATCAAAGTCCATTGTGATGTACTTGACTAGAGTATTAGGCTGAGCCAGTTAAGAGGAAGAAATAGAGATTATAAAGGAAAGGAGAGTATAGCCGATGCTATAATACCTCAGACAAGGTAGGAGAGTATATATTTGAAAACACAGATGGATAGGTCTGCCCTAACCAACAGGAAAGGAGGACTTCATTTTTGAGATTTGGGGAAAGAATTTAAGGGTAGGCGTGACTGTAGATAAATGGATCCGTTGATGTGGATGATGAGTTCAGGTGGTTTAATTTTGTTTGGTGAATGAGTCAGGTATATGGGAAAGCCAAAGCTTAATATTACAACCAACGGGAAAAGTCAAACCATAGTGAGTGATAAAGCACTGTTGAGAGCACAATTGCATTTGGAAACTGCTTCAAATGGCCATGTCGTTTATTTCTAGCAGAGAACGGGAGAGTGTGAGGGGGAGACAAGGATGGTAAGGGTTTATACTCTCAAGTTTATGGTACCCCCCAAAGCCAACCATTTATCAGGATAAGACCAAACCAGTAGGTAGTGTCAAAGAGGCAACAAGAATCGAGTAGGTTAATAACCATGGTCACTGTGGTTGCCCTGCACACACCCGCACAAACACCTAATTGTTTCCTCATGCTGACCCCCTTCCACATAAGTTCACTTGGTGAAAGTTCTTACTTTCCTTGGAATGTCCTAGAATTTCCATGTTTGAAATTTTTTCCGTATCATTACATGTTGTCCATGAATCATGAACCCTTGTTAAACTTTCAGCTCTAGAGTAAATGTTTCCTTCCAGTCTCAATTACCACCAAGGCAATTCAGTAACACAATTATCTATTGTGAAATCATATTTATGAACTTCATGACATTATTTCTAACCTTTCCTTATGTATACTCTTTGACAATTTCAGTTGGGTCTTATGCTCTGTGCCTTAGATCCTGCATTTTTAAAACATGACAAACTTGGTTTCTGTGCCCATTTGTATCATGCAGTGTGAAAACGCAACCATTTTTCCCATGTTTGTGTTTATGAGTGAAGCATTTCATCCGCTAGAATGGAGTCTGAAGTTCCCAACCAGAGATAGACCTGCTTAAGGAGACAGTTTACAATTTCACAGAAGAGTCACTGTTAGATCAATGTTACACCAAGATTATGAATTTTACTTTTAAGAAGGCTAGAATCCATTCTTCACAGTTTGATATCTTTCTTTTCTTTTTTAAAAAGATTTTATCATTTACTTGACTGTGAGAGAGAGAGCACGAGCAGGGGGAGCAGCAAACAGAGGGAGAGGAAGAAGCAGGCTCCCCAATGAGCAGAGAGCCCAACATGGTGCTCGATCCGAGGACCTTGGAATCATGACCTCTGCTGAAGGCAGACGCTTAACCAACTGAACCACCCAAGCACCCCTGATCTTTTTAAGACAGATTTGTTTTTAGGAGAATAGACCAAATAAAAGATAGCTTATTGATCTTCTTTCTAAATATCAGTGACTTAAAGTTTTTTAATTTGTGTAGAAACTACAAAGACATACCAGATGTTTTGCCCCGTCAGCTTTCTTCATAGGTTTGTAGGCATCAAAGGCAGTCTGGCTATTGGGGTGATGGAAACAACAAATAGGAAAGGAAGTCTCTTCTGTCTTCCTGCTTTTTCTGTAGTCATAAAACCTGCCAACATGTACCCATGGCCCACCTGCCATTGGGCTTCAATTAACCAGTATTTTAGAAAAGATTCAACTTAATACAGCTGAGTTTTCACTAAGTCTGAGCTACAATCTGGCTGTATCTGCCAGTAGGATCTGAATGCGGCCCTCTCCAGTTTGAAATTCTGCTCTGAATCCCTATTGTTTACAACAATAGTTTTCAAGCTTATTTTAATAGCCTTTTATTATTAAAACATGTTGTAGAAAATTAGAAAATACAGATAACCTAACATAAAAATACAAAAATGATACATTCTTATGATGCAAAGAACATCATTTTATCATCTTAGTTCCTAGCCTTCTAGATCAATATACCTTATCGATGTTCACTATTTGATGAATTGCCATCCTATTCTCCTTTAATTCTTTAAATATGGTTTCCTTTCATTATGTGGACATATTTATAGTAGCTGCTTCCAAGTCTTTGTTAAGTCCAACATCTGCATCCCTCCCAAAAGAGTTTTTGCCCCTTCTTCCCCCTATTTCTTTGAAGGACTCAAAATTTTTTGTTGATAATGGGACATTTTAGATAATATATTCTAACAACTCTGGTTTCTGATTCTCCCAAGGCTTCTTGTTGCTGTTGGTTTTGTGTTACTGTTGTTCATTTATTTGTTTAGTGACTTGACTGGACTAATTCTGTGAAGTGTATCTTCCCCATAGTGTGCAGCCTCTGATGTCTCTGCGTAAACATTCTTTTCTTGTTTTTATTTTTAACCTTGCCCCACCCACCTGAAGAAGTCCTTAGCAATAAATAGGAAGGTGGGGCAGATGAGCTCTTCACTGGCTGCTAAGTCTTCCCAGAATAGTTCTTCCACACATGGGGCTAGGGGTAAGGGTTCAGTTCATGGTTCAAAGGCCACCGTCTGGCTACTGTCCTTACTGAGTTTCCGATTTTGTTAGATACATCTCTATATTTTGCATGTCCGTAGGTCCATTAAATGGTTGTGTTAAGATAACTTTTGGTGAGTTGAGTCAATGTTTCTTTGAGGGAGAAGATTCATCAAGCTCTTCACATGACCATTCTGGAAGTTCTACCCCCTGGAAGTAGTCTGTAATTTATAATCTTATTTATCTGCTTTGATTTATAATATAGAGAAAATAACGGCACACTACCAAATATGGTTATTTACTCACAAAAAAAACTACTGAGTTTAGAGTGAGTGTTCTTTAATTTCTTTTGTGTCTATCTTCTCAAATGGTGAGCTACCTGAGGGGAGGACCTATGTCATATTTGCTTCCGCTTCCATCCTGCAGGGCAGTAGGTGAGACGTCAAGTCTTTTCAGCTTGAAAATGAAATTATAAATACTGTACGTGTTTTTAAACGTAAGAGTCCATAAGTACCTTACCCAACGCTTTACCTAGAGTGGTTAACTTGTTGTCTAATTACAAGGCTGGTCCCCACATGGTCTTCATATTACATGCACACACATACAAACACACATTCTCACCCTTACCTTTTCATATAATTTTTTCCCAGTAATTTTTCTCCTTTAAGAGGGGCCATATGCAAAGCTTTATTTATTTGTTTGTTTGTTTTGTTTATTTATTTACATATTAGGCCTTAAAGGTGCAGTGCCAATCGGTCTTACACCGATTTTAGGAACCAATGAAGATGTTTGAGATCTGAAGTAAATTACATATTAACTCAAAAATGCAGAAAGAAAACTGAAGAAACAAAATTAATGTGTTTAATGAGATATCTATAAAATGTACCATGAGGTCAGCCTACCAATAGCAGTTTGGCACTTAAGAAATTACATGTGAATTCTATTTACGGTGGAATATGAATACATTTCAAGATATTTGAGATAGGGAGAAGTAGAACCTCCTCAAAGGGCTTAAAAATCTTTACCCAGTAGGGAGGTTCCTCAAAAAGTTAAAAATAGAACTACCCTAAGATCCAGTAATTGCACTACTAGGTATTTACCGAAAGAATACAAATTACTAATTCAAAGGGATACATGTATCCTGATGTTTACAGCAGCACTATCAACAATAGCCCAATTATTGAAGGAGCCCAAATGTCTACCAACTGGTGAATGGATAAAGATGTGGTGGATATATACAATGGAATCTTCCTCAACCATAAAAAAGAATGAAATCTTGCCATTTGCAACGACGTGAATGGACCTAGAGAGTAATATGCTAAGCAAAAAAAGTTGGTCAGAGAAAGACAGATACCATATGCTTTCACCGGTATGTGGAATTTAAGAAACAAAACAAATGATCATGGAGGGGTGTAGGAGAAGAGAGGGAGGCCAAGAAATAGACTCTTCAGTATAGAGAACAACTGAAGGTCACCAGAGGGGAGATGGGTGGGGGGATGGGTGAAACAGATGATGGGGTTAAGGAGGGCCGGGGGCACTCGGTGTGATGAGCATGGGATGCTGTAAATGTTGAATCTCTAAATTGTATGCCTGAAATTACTAGTACACTGTATGTTAACTAACCAGAATGCAAATAACTAAAAAAAAATCTTGTTTACCGTATGTCACCCATATATAGAAAATCAGGGTTGTGAGGATTGGGCCCCGGGTCTGGTTAAGTCCCTCACAGAAGATCCCACTTTCACGAAAGAAAGAGCGTTTCACAGTGCATTTTACAATGATTTTTCTACCCTGATTTGGGTAGAGAGACATGAAAGCTCACTGTGAAGACGCCGACCTTCCCATTTTATCAGTTATGTTCATTCATTTGCTCGTGTGGCACGAGTCTGCCAAGTAGCTGCACTGCACCTGGGCCTCTACTGGCTGAGGACGCCGTGAAGAAAAAGGTGACCCAGGCCCTGTCCTCATGGTGCTTATACAAGTGGTTGGGGAGTCACGTAAATGTATTTATCACTGCAGATTGTAATATGTTATATGTTATGAAGTACAGCATTCTTTCGGGGTCAGTGGTGTGTGTGGGTTATCTGAATTTAGAAGTCAGAGAAGTCCTGATTAGGGATTGATATTGAAACTGAGGTTTGGGGGCACCTGGGTGGCTCAGTCAGTTATGCATCTGCCTTTGGTTCAGGTCAGGATCCCAGAGTCCTGGGTTCAAGCCTCGTGGGGCTCTTTGCTCAGTGGGGAGCCTGCTTCTTCCTCTCCCTCTGCCTGCCTCTCTGCCTTCTTGTGCATGTGCTCCTTCTATCAAATAAATAAATAAAATCTTAAAAAGAAAAAGAAACTGAGTTATGAAGGAAGAATTGGAGTCAGGGAAAAGTGAGGAATGGTCAACACAGAGGCCCTGGGCAAGGACAGAGATTCATCCATATACAGAAATAAAAGGAAACCAGTGTGGCTGAAACATTAAGAGCCTGAGGAGTGGATTTTGAAAGGAGACAGGGAGGTAGCAGGGTCATATAGGACCTCCGGGGTCATCCCCAGGGTCTTTTCTTTTTTTTTTTAAGATTTTATTTATTTACTTGACAGAAAGATAGATCACAAGTAGGCAGAGAGGCAGGCAGAGAGAGAGGGAAGCAGGCTCCCTGCCGAGCAGAGAGCCCGATGCGGGGCTCGATCCCAGGACCCTGAGATCATGACCTGAGCCGAAGGCAGAGGCTTTAACCCACTGAGCCACCCCCATCCCCACGGTCTTGAATTCTCTTCCACTTGAGTCTTGAAAATCCAGCATAGCAAAACCTCGTTTGATTTTTAAAAAATCTCCCTGGAATGTAGACAGATGGGGGCCCGAGTGGACACAGGGATGGGAGGGGAACAGTGGGAAGTTCTACAGAGGTCCAGCTGAGAAGGGATGGGACTTGGACAGGGAAAGAAGAGGAAAACTGATAAGACTCAAGAAATACTTTGGAAGGGGGTGCCTGGGTGGCTCAATGGGTTAAAGCCTCTGCCTTCGGCTCAGGTCATGATCTCAGGGTCCTGGGATTGAGCCCCACATCGGGCTCTCTGCTCAGCCGGGAGCCTGCTTCCCCCCTCTCTCTGCCAGTCTCTCTGCCTACTTGTGATCTCTCTCCTCTCTGTCAAATAAATAAATAAATTTTTTAAAAATGTAAAATTTAAAAAAAAAGAAAGAAATACTTGGGAGGTAAGAACAACGTGGCATTGATAAACACAAATCTTTTCTTTAGTTCCATTTGTCGATACTATGTTAGTAGCAATTCACTTAAAGTCAAATCTAACACAAATGCTCATCACTTTATAGTAAAACGCCAGTGTTTCTCATATTGTACTCTGATGTCTATTACTATTTATCCTATAACTCAGAGCAAATCAAAAGTTCTTTGACCAGAAAGCAAAAAGAACAAATAATATCACTTTATGTACCAAATAAACTTGCATGCTTCTTTGGCTGTAGAGGCAGAGAGATTGTGGGACAGCGATCATAGGTTTTTGGAGCTGGACCACTTGGGTTTACATTCTGACATTGCCTTTGACTAGCTCTGTAACTTTGAAACAAATCACTTTACTTTCTCAACTTCAGTTTAAAATGGAATTAATCCCTACTTCACAAAACCTTTCTGACAATGCAATACTTGATGTACAACACTTGCTCGTTATAGTTGCTTGATAATTATTAGTTCTCGCAACTTACAGATAGCCATTCTAATCATCTATGCTATTCAGGTTGTTTGCTAAACCTAAAAATATGTTTTTTAGAATTGGAAGAATTTAACTCAATTCCTTCCCTTAATTTACAGATGAAGAAATCATAGTCTAGAGAGGTAAGAGTCTTGATAGAGATTACAAGAGGCAGAATAGGACCATTTCCTCCAAACACTCAGCATCTTTGCAATATACCATATTGCCTGGTATGTTTCCTCTCTAATGTTGGATGGGAAAATTTTATAAGATATCCATATATCCATTTTATCTGCTTTAAGCATAAGAAGGGTGATGGCCAACAGTGACCTTGTATTCTCTTTGCTAGTTACACAGTATGGGAAAACTTCCTGGAACCAGAATGGCAGAGTTAAAAGCCAAGTACACCTTGCTGCATGACACCGTGGTAAGGTAGGTTATTTGCTCATGTGGAGACATCTTTTACCACATTTGTATTCCTGTGTGTGTGTGTGTGTGTGTGTGTGTGATGTGATGTGATCTATCTTGATTTTTATTCACCCAAAACCAGGCCTCGAGGCTAAGGTTTGAGTTCCACTAGTTTGAGAAGTGATACCAGAAATTATCATGGGAGGATGGGGAAGTGAGATGGGGAAGGGAGGAATCTAGCCAGGAGTGTGCTTCTCTGTAGGTTTACCCTAGGGCCAACTGGTGCTCAGTCTCACTGAGGACCCTTTGAGAGTGTGGAACACACTTTGAAACTTTCCCACCAAAGGGTGAGGAAACTGGGCTATTTGCCCATTGTTTTCCATCCCTTGTTGAAGAATGATCGCTCCTAGGGAGGTAAGCTCCTGGCACTTCTAGCATGCCCCCTGCAAAGCCAAGGAAGTTCCTGTAGCCAGAGAAAACGTTCAGGCAGAGACACGCAGGTGCTGCCGATGTGTATGGTAACTCTCGGCCAAAGCTACAGGTGACCTCCAGAGTGGGCTAGGGGGTGGGGGTGGGATTTGGTGGGATGCTGACATTATCTGCTATGGGACACTCTTGTAGGATTCTCTCTCCTCATCTCTCTTTACCACTCAGAGGTACAACCCCAGCTTACATCTGCCGAGATGTTGGTCTCACCTCTTCCACCTACCCTAGGCTACTCTCCTTAGCCTCCTCTCCATCAGCAGCAGGTGAGAATAGGCTTCCCCAGGATAATTCCACGAAGTTTTCTTTTTTTTTTAAGATTTTATTTATTTATTTGGCAGAGAGAGAGAGAGATCACAAGTAGGCAGAGAGGCAGGCAGAGAGAGAAGGGGAAACAGGCTCCCCGCTGAGCAGAGAGCCTGATGCGGGACTCGATCCCAGGACCCTGGGATCATGACCTGAGCCGAAGGCAGAGGCTTTAACCCACTGAGCCACCCAGGCGTCCTTCCACAAAGTTTTCTAAGCACCTGCTATGAACCACTGGGAATCAAGGGAGGAGAATGAAGAAAGAAGGGAAATCCAGTCCTGCTGCTACTCCTTACTATTCCCCAGCCTCCTCCGTCCTTTTCCCCATAACTTCCTGCCTCATAACCTTGTATGATGTCTTCACTCAAAGCCAAGGAGAGATAGCAATGGAAAGAAACTTCATCCTGCCATTTCCCATCCATCCTCTCCCCCATCTTCAAACATTAGCCCTACTTTTTTTTCTGCCCAGAGTCAATTGGGCTACTTTGAGGATGGGAGCATGAGAGAAGAGTGAAGCACCAGGAGAAGAGCAGCGGCGCATTCCTACCCGCACTTCACTCTCACTCCACCGCCTATTCACTCAGCAACATCCACGTTTCTGACAACCATCCAGCTCTGGCTCCTTCTCCTCTCCCTGGATGCCAGCCTCCAGCTAACCCCTCACCCCCATCCCTCGTGGAGACTCCATTTCTCACAATTGGCCCTGACTGCCAGTGTGTACACATAGTTCTCAAGACTCAGGAACTTGGGAGGATTTAGATGGGAAGGCTGGGGTAAGCTTTTTCAACAGACTTCACACTGCTTAAATGGGGGAGAGGGATCCATGCAGTTCTCAGGGCATCTCTCCAAGTCCCTTTGCAGGTACAAGGAATTCTGCAACATTTCTCATGCTCCAGATAGCTCTAATCTAGAGCTCGGCAGAGCTTTGAGGGGTGCTGATTTGGCTTCCTCCTTCCCTGGCCCATAATTCAGTTCCCTGGGCCCCAGTGACAGACAACAATGTAGGACCAAGGCTATGGGGTTATTTCTTCCTACTTCCAGGTTGTGTTGCAAAACCCTTACTTCCCTTCTGCTACCCACATTTTACCTCCTCTTGGCCCTTTAGTTCCCTCTCTTATATTATGAACATCCACCACCCTCTCCCACTCCTCCTGCCTGGTGGGTGAAAACGGCATGAAAATGCACTCTCCGTCCTTGCTGCTGAGGTTTTAGCTCGGCACACAGAGCCTGCAAATGCTGAACTGAAACCAAATGAGTTTTGCATTGGAACCACATTATAGAAGTTGTTAAATTCTCTCTGCTGACACTGTATTTCAAATCCATGTGGGTAAATTAGCATTTGTGTTCTGGCTAGAACCCCAGCCACCTTGTCCACTTTCTTTCTGGGGGAGATCAGGCACTGTGGCACAAGTCAGTGCATCACGATTTCACAGCGGAAAACTCAGATTAAGGAGACCAGGCAACTTTAGATTTACATGCAAGGAAATGGAATTGTAAGAAATAACTCCAGCTTTCATTAATAGAAATTTATCCATGTTATCACTGTAGCTGCTGTTGCTATTTAGGACCTAACATAGTGCCTGGAACATATTATGTCCCAGGAAATGTTTCGCTGGGTGTTATTGAGCAAATGACATGTTAACGCCAGAAGAAATGGGTGGAGCAGGTGACTTCAGTAGAGACAGTCTTGTTCAAGTCATTGGGCATCTCTGCACACGAGGAGACCCTGAAGATTTCTCTTGGTGAGGAAACTTGGTGGGGCGTGCACCAAAGAGGAGTGCTGGCTTTAACACAGGTAATGGTGCCAGCCTTGTTTCCACAGAGGAGAGGTAGCCACCGTGAGGCAGCTGGGTTTCTGAGAAAGATGAATCAAGTCTGCCGATGAGGCTGCAGCTGATGCCAGCTTGCAGCAGAGGTGGGTGAGTTTTAGAAGATTTCACCAAGTCCAGTTTCTGTGTCCATTCAGATCTGCTTCTCGCCAGATACTGAACCTTTTTCCCTAGACTGGGACAAGATCTAGATTGGGCATAGCCCTCACCTGTGGGTGAGCTGGCCTATTCACCTGTGGCTGGAGCTGGCCTATTCAAGGCCAGCTCCAGCCAGACATTGAAGATAGGATCAGAAATCTGTAAGGTAGTTTAGGTCCAAAATTTTATAGGAGAATTTTTCTTCCTAGTTTCCTAGTAAAGTGTCATTATAAAACTTTGCTGTTTCTTTTTTTTTAAGATTTTATTTATTTATTTGGCAGAGAGAGAGAGAGATCACAAGTAGGCAGGGGGCAGGCAGAGAGAGAGGGGGAAGCAGGCTCCCTGCTGAGCAGAGAGCCCGATGCGGGGCTCGATCCCAGGACCCTGAGATCATGACCTGAGCCGAAGGTAGAGGCTTTAACCCACTGAGCCACCCAGGTGCTCCAACTTTGCTGTTTCTTAGTTCACTAAGGAGGAAAAGATTTTCCTACAGTCGGGTCAGGAGAATTCAGGAATTAGAGAAAGCCAGCATTGCTGGGGCGGTTGAAGGAAAGACCCACTCTTGTCCTTATTATCAAACGCCCGCTAGCCTGGGAAGTCATAATTATTCTTCAAAGTCAAGTACAAATACCACTTTCCCACCCAACTCAATGCTCTCCCTGTCTCTCCCACCATCTTGATCTAGACACTAGTGGTAGTAGTCAGCACCGAGTGTTTCTGCTACCTATTGCATGCATTCCCCTTGCAAGACTGCGAGCTCCATTCACCTCCAGTACCTCGTACAATACTTGGCACAAAATACCACTGAATTGAAGTGAACCTGGGAATGGAAGGAACTGGGAGCGGTGTGGACACATTCCCTCCTCTCCTTGCTGGGCCCCCATGGGAGCTACTACGGGTTTTAAAAGTACACCTTTCTCATTATTTGAATCTCTGTTTCACGGAACCCAGCACGCAAGAGTCAGAGGTCCAACTTCTAGAGGATGCCAAACGTTTCACCGAGCAAATACGACAGCAGCAGTTTCACCTGCAGCAAGCTGATAATTTTCCGGAGGCATTCACCACCGAGGTCTCTAAAATGCGAGAACAACTTCTCAAGTATCAAAACGAATATAATGCAGCAAAGGAAAGAGAGTTCCACAATCAGTACAGACTGAATAGGTAAGTGCACACCTCTCTCATCAAACACACTGAAGACGGAGTTGAGCAAAGCTCTTTCCGCATAAACGAAGTCAGAAAAATTTGACTCAATTTGGAAGGAATTTTAGGCACAATGAGTGTGAGATGGCAACGTAAGATGATTACAAGCCTAGCTCTTTCCTCAGTTTCCTAGAACAGGCCATTCCTGAACAAGAAGATTAGCCAACTTCTAGAAAAAAGCTCAGGTGACAGGGAGACACCCTCAGGAGGAGATCCCTGCTGTTGTTTTCCTTGTGTCAGGAAAGCCATAAGCTGTAGCCAAAGAACATACAGCAGAGAACAAGGACTGAGTGCACACGCTCACCCTCTCTCGCCCCGATGGTGGCTCCATGTCCTTTCAGCAGTGCCAGACCACGTGGCTACATGGTGGGCGCCCCACAGGCATTTGCAGGCAAACCTCTGTGAGCTGAGGGTCACATCTGGCTCCCTGTTTTCCTAATATAGCAAAACAGGCCACATACTCAACCTTATTCTCCTAAACTATTCCTCAGGATCAAGAAAGAAAGTAGTATTAGCCTTTTGGAAGACACAATTACTCATCCAGATTTAGAGGATGTCATTCAGTGAACTAAAGTAGATACATATTGCTAGAAGGCAAATGTTCTTTCTAAAATCTCTAACATTCCCTCCTGCAGAGAAGCAAGTCAGTGGAAGAGTTTGTTCAGCAGACTGCTCTCTTTGGATTGAGTTTCAAAATGACTACAATCCAAGTTTTGTGCTCTGGTGTGCTGGGTGCTCTGCCTGGGTCCTGAAGAGAAAGCCAAACAATCACTCCTGGAATTTGTTACCTTTTAAGGTGGCAGAACTTTCTCTGGGTATTTTTAAGAGTGGGTAGAGTTCCGATGGAGCGAATATAATTCATTCCTGCTCAGAGATGAGCAAATGATTTGAGTGACTTTCTGAGGACTGTGCAAGCCCAGAGTTTTGAATCCTCTCATTGGGGTCTGTCTTTTCAACTGGGGGATGAAGAAGGGTAGGTAGAAGGGACCCAGGAGAATTACATTCAGGGCAAAAAAAAAAAAAAATCCTAGTTCTTTTTTGTCTTTCAATCTAAACTTGTTTCACGCTCACAGTGAGATCTATAAAAAGAAAGCCTAGCTATTTCTGTGCTCTGTAAGCACTCTTTCAGTTGAGAAAATAATGAAATTAAAACAATTGGTGGTTGTTCATTAGTATTGAAAATATGAATGCTTGACATTTCCACGAAAGGGTAAGAGGAACATAAGTCAGTTGATATTTAAATTGTTTAAAATTTCCAAGTGTTCCTGCCAAGGAAAAAACCCCAGCAACATCCAGAACCCTTGCCTTTTAGGTATAGACAGGCAAATTGTTCACTGAGTTACTTGGGATAGAGAGGGGACCGTGCACAGTGACCCACAGTGAACGAGAACATTTAGGACGCACATTTGCAGAAATGTCTGGTGTGCCTTGTTTTTGGATTTGTAACACATAATACTCTAGCTTGAGCAGACTCCTTCGCAATCTCAAATATTAGCAGCTCAAGAATGAACAAACTTAGTTTCATAAAAATAATGGTAATTCCAAAAGGAATATCAGGAAAGAATTATAGGCTGTATATCATTGGCTTTAATATATTTTATACTACATTATACAGAAACAAATTCACTCAATATTCCCTCCCCAGGGAAAAAGTAGGTATTTCCATCCCCACCTAAAAATAAAGAAACTAAGGCAGTGAGAGAAAACCATTCATCTGAATGGACAGATGATATTTTTCAGATCAGCACAACAAACTCATTTTACTCAGGGTCTAAATAATAGAAGCCCTAATAAATAATAAATAAATAATAGCACCCCTCCACCACAATATATTTAGGAACTTAGGAATCATTGGCAACTATGAAGAATAATATATTTTTCAAATGCTCTAGAGAAAAAAATTTACTCTAACATTTGGTTGATTTTTCTCATGTTTTCACACAATACAATCCCTTTAATAAATGCTAATGGTGAGTATAATTATGTGGTCAGTTAATAATTAAATCTGTCACCAGAGTTTTGGTTTTGAGATTAATACTCATTGACCTCTTGAATATGCAGTTTAGGAAGGAATATATAACCTTCTTAAGTAAGTTAAATATTACAAATAAATAATGAAGTAAATACTGTTGAGAACTTATTTTTGAAACAAAGTAGAAGTCATTATCTTCCTAAAAACATTCTCTGAAAAGATTTTCCAGTACTCTTTTCAGCCTTTTACTTGCCTTCCCTTTGTTACCTTTTGGGGCTTCTCTGCTTTCTAGTAATTCCTCAGATCTGGACAGGAAATAAATTGTGTCTCCCGGGCTAAATCTGAGGCATTCTGACAAGTCTCAGCCATGGTCAGTGACTGCTGTCTGTCATGGGTGGGGACGTGGAGACTGGGGACACCTGTGCTGCCTGTGCAAAGGACTGTCCCGTGATCCTGGCTGTGGTGACTCTTTCTGCTTCCTAGCTGGTTCCCACCGTCCCCGTGCTGTCATCCAGGGCTGGGTAGCTGTTTTCTATCCTTAGTCTAGTAGTAACAGCAAAGTGGGAACCAAGAAACAAACAGATCCGGCAAGAAAGGAACAGAGGGAGTATTTTGGCAAAGCATCTGGAATTCCAGAACGTTAGCTACGACAGAGGGGCATCTAGGTCATCAGGATTAGTAGGAAGGAAAAACCCACAGCTGGAAGAGATTTTACTTTCTAAACACTTTTTAAATCTTTCCTGCTCTCCCTGTGGAAACCAAGAACAGAATGAGCTTAGAGCAGGTTTTTCAGGGTGTAGTCTTCATAACTGAAAGAGGGCCACCTGAGAAACTTTTTTTAAAGGTAGCGCCTGGGTGGTTCAGTGGGTTAAGCCTCTGCCTTCGGCTCAGGTCATGATCTCGGGGTCCTGGGATCGAGCCCCCCGTCGAGCTCTCTGCTCAGCAGGGAGCCTGCTTCCCCCGCACCTGCCTGCCTCTCTGCCTACTTGTGATCTCTTTCCCTCTGTCAAATAAATAAATAAATAAAATCTTTTTAAAAAAAAAAAAAAAAAGGTAGCTCCAACCCTAAAACTAATGACTCCAATTTCTGTCCAAGCCTCCCCACCCCAGGCAACGTGTGAATGTTTTACAAGCTCCCTCTGTGATTCCGAGACATGTCAAAGTTTAACAGCTGTTGGCCCCAGAAGAGGTTCTCGGCCCTGACTGCGTGTTAGAGTCCCCTGAATCTTCCCTCAGTGACCACCAGTCTACGCTTCAGCACCTCCTGACAGGAGCGCACAGCTGCTTGCGATTTCCACCCATTCAGGCTGGAAGGTGCCTCCTACCATGACAACATCCAGGGCTTCCTGTATTGTCTCTCCACTCATGAGTCCTTAAAACCAAAACCCTTTAATGACATGGTTCCAGTTAGGACTCTCTTGCGGCAGAAAAGAAATGAGTCCAGAGGAGCTTTGACCCTGCAGCACCCCTTAGTCTACAGAAAAGCTGGAAGTGTCAGGTAGATTTAAATTTTAATGTCAGTTTAAAAGGTTAGGATTTAATATGTATCAAGAGGCACAAAAGTGGTTTTCCTGTACTTTAGTAATGTCATGCAAAAAGGAGAATCTAAAAGGAGAAAGGAAAAAAAAAAGAATGTGTGCGGATATTTACTACAATATTACTTTTAAAAGTGAAAAACTGAAAGCAATCTAAATTCTAAAAAATAATGGAATATTTAAATAATAATGCATGCCAGAGGCTGGCAGCTTGATATTGAGTGAGAGCTAGGTTTCTAGGCTTGAATGTCAGTTCAGCCTTGACTGTGTGACTTTGGAAAAGGTGCTTTAACTCCTGTTTCTTCATTTGTACAACGGAAGAAAACAATACCTACTTGGTAAGTTCTGAAGTTTAGAAACGATGCATGTAAATGACCTGATACAGGGTCAGTGAAAGATGATATTTAGGACTACTTTATTATGCGACATCCACCCACTAGGAAACTTTGAAACTATTAAATTATTAATGATAAAGTCTGAAGATATTTTTAATTGGGAAGGTATTTTTAATTGCATGTTGGGTAAAAATGGATTCAATCGTATGTAAACATTTTGTATAATATTATTAAAAGATACGAGAAAAGTAAAAATGTTCAATTGTGGTGTGATGGGATGAGATTATGAATGATCTATTTCTCTGTTAAATAGGAAAATAAGCATCCTTTAAAGGAAAAAAATCAAGTTTTCTTAATAAAAAAACACATGATAAATTTGTAACTAGTTTAAAATGTCCTAAAGGATTAGCCATCTTATGTTTGTTTAAAGAAAAGATCATTTTGTACTTATTTAAAAGTAAAGGCTGTAGAGTCTTTGGGAGAGCTTCATGTCACCATTTTTGGAACTCAGGGACATTAAGGTGGTGGCCTTTACAACCAAAATATGGCAGCACACTACCACCCCCTGGTGGCAGCCTGGGTGAGGTGTAGGATCAATAGGTTGGAGGTGGAGTATCCTCAATTTGTACGTGAGCTCCCAAAGTAAAGGCATACGTATTCAAAACTTCATACGTTCAACTTCAGCTTGTGGCCCAGACAGCTGACCTACATTAAATTCCATGTGGCACATACTTATTACACTAACCTTAGTTTAATGATTGCAAATAAAAATTCCTAAAAATAAAACCTGGTGCGCGTGCATCTTTAGCTCCAAGTTCCCAGACCGAAGGGCTAGCGAGATCTCCTTATTTGATGGAGTCAGTGGAAGGCATTGCAGTAATCCAGGCAGGCACTGGTTCATTGCAAATAGTATTAAAAAAAAAAAAAAGGCCCAGGGCCTGCCTGGGAAGGGGTCAGAGTTTAGGGAGGAGGTGGTGCTGCTGAGCAGCTGTAATGCGGTGAGCTAACTGTTCTAATGGGTGGGTGTACGCGGTGTTGTGGGAGGACCGGGAGGAAGCACCTACTAGGAGTCACTGAAGCCATCCTAAAGAACGGACACCAGGTGGCCTGGCAAACAAACATGGAAAGCACATTCCATGAGGAAGCAGAAAGTTACTACTGCAGAAGTAGCTTAGTCTTCTGGACGCTGTCACACTTGTTGGTCTTTGTTTGTTTGTTTGTTTGTTTGTTTTTTACAGCTTAACAGAAGAAAAGAACCTCATAATAAAGGAATTTGAGAAGATACCTAAGCCAGGAGTAAGTGTTAGATGGTCTATAGTTTGTTAAATAGAACTGGATTCAAACATCCCTTTTGATAAATATTAATGTTTATCACAACAACCATACCCTGAGACATTTGAAAGATCTGAGAATCTTAAGTATGGATGATGCTCAGAGGAATAACTTCTGGAATACACATAGTGATCCCTGTTACAGGCTTAGCTATTTGGCATCTAATGTAGGCTGTGTTTAGTTGGACAGTATCTGCTTTGTTTTTAGGGGGAAAAAAAGGATTCTGTGGTTGGCATGTAAAAACATTATTTTTTGCATAGTTGTTACCCTCAGAGCTTCCTGAACGTCTCAAGCTTATTTTAAGAAATGTTCATGAAGGAGATGTCTCACTTATCTATTCCTACATAACAAAGTGCCCCAGAACTTAGTGGCTTGAAGCAGCCAACACCTTCTTTTTTTTCCCCCCCAAGTTCTGAGTTCTTCTGATCTGGGCCGGGTCATTTGGGGCTGGGTGGCCTAAGATGGCTTCACTCGGGTGCCGGCCGGTTGGCAAGCTAGTTGGTCTAAGACGATGTGTCACCAGTTAGTCACATAACGGTGGAAGAGTTTCCGGCCTCAAGAGAGGGACAAACAGCCTCAAGTAATGGCAAACTCCAACACCCAAGATGTTTCAAGCCACCGCTTCTGGAATATTTCACTGGGCAGAGCAGGTCACACGGCTAAGTCTAAACTCAAGGGGTAGAGAAACGGGCTCTACTTCGTAATAAGAAGAATGACGAATACCCACAGGAACAGGAATTTGAGTCCATTTGTCGTGATCTATCACACAAAGTAAAAAGAAATGTCATTACACTCTGCACTGTTGCCTTCTTCTGAACAGTTATATTTCCAAAGTGTGTTGTTGGTGTTTTAATTCCAAGGCACAAAAACCTGTTTAGCATAGAGTAAAATACTACTTTTTATATGTGTGTGTTTATGTGTAAATATATATATAAACTATACACCATAAGTACACCTATCATTTATCGCGCAGGTTTTATGGGGGAAAGCATTTTGAATTTTAGTTCCAGATCACAGGGTCACCAATTTAACCTTCTCCCAGCAGCAGTGGAGGGAGAGATGCAGAAAACCCAGAGCAAGCTTAATGGATCCATTCACTCAGTAATTAATAATGTGTAGATTTTCTGAGTGTAAGGCTTCTCTCCCATAAGTCAAACAGTCCCCAAGAGAACAAAGATGTGTTGAGTCTGGGGTGGACGGCCTCTGGGGAGAATATGAATGAATTAGAGAAATAATACCAATAAGAAAGTGGGAGATTAAGGAGCACAAAGGGTTGGGTTTTCCAAATAGGAACTCCCTAGTCTTTAATTCTCACGTGGGACTCAGGTTAACCATAAGCCTGGTAGTCAAAGATTATCTGCATCTGATGTCAAATAGCAAAACTACTAGAAAATAGGCTGAAAATTTCCACTAATGTTTTCTGGGTATGAAATTAAAATTACCTCAAAGGGGACGCATTTAAAATACAGGATAGACAGGCGCACTAGTAAAAGAAAAAAAAAAAACCACAACTATGACTCTAACATTAAATGTTTAATGCATGCCATACAACTGTCATGCCTTTATCGGAGATAGTAGAAATCATTATTACAAAAAAAAAAAAAGAAAAAGAAATCATTATTGTATTTACCTTTGTAAGAAATATTTGTGAAGCTCAAAACAAATATAATCAAAATAGTACACAAAATTATTTTTAATTTGATTTTTGGGTAGACAGATACTTGCTCAGGCTCTATATAACCTGATAATTTTCACGACTTTTAAAGGAAATGGAAAAGAAGATGAGACTATTGAGAGAAAGCACTGAGGAATTACGTAAGGAAATAATGCAGAAGAAATTGGAGATCAAAAATTTACGGGAAGATTTGGCATCCAAGCAAAAACAATTACTAAAGGAGCAGAAGGAGCTAGAAGAACTGTTGGAATATCAGGTCAACCTAAAGGTGTGCTATTTACAGTTCATAAATGCTGAAGCACTGTGCCTGCATGGACGTAAAGATGCACAGTTATCAAGACTAACCATGCAGGGGATGCCTGGGTGGTTCAGTCAGTCCAGTGTCTGCCTTCAGCTCAGGTCATGATCTCAGGGCCCTGGGATCAAGTCCAGCATTGGGCTCCCTGCTCAGTGAGGGGCCTGCTTCTCCCTCTGCTTGTGTGCTCTCTCCCCCTCTCTCATTCTCTCTGACAAATAAATAAATAAATAAATGCATCTTAAAAAAAAAAAAGACTCACTACGCAGGTTTGATAAAGAGGGGTAGCATCACACAACTGAAATGTTAAGTGTTGTGACTGATCCAATCAAACCACAACCGGGCTCTGGGAATTCTCAAAAGACTTGAGAGTGTTTGGTAGTCCCTCCCTAATGTGGAGCCTTGACCCAGGGAAAAGATCTCTCTAGACCTCACCAAGCATTTCAGCATTAGAATTGAATACGGTTTCACTCATATGTGGAACATGAGGAAAGGCATGGAGGTCCATAGAGGGAGGGAGGGAGGGAAAACTGAATGGGAAGAAATCAGAGAGGGAGACAAACCATGAGAGACTCTGGGAAACAAACTGAGGGTTACAGAGGGGAGGGGTTAGGGGGACGGAGTAGCCGGCTGATGGGTATTGAGGGCATGTGTTGTGATGAGCACTGGGTGTTATTTGCAACTAATGAATTGTCAAGAACTACATCAAAACTGATAGTGTACTATGTATTAGCTAACTGAACATAAAAAAATAATGTCACAAACACAGTCACTTCTTCAAAGAGCAACCAGATGTCCTAACCTCTTATGTGTATTTGTGTAACTTTATTCTTGTCTGATTCCACTCTACATCTTTCTCAAAGCGATGAAGACTTTGTTTATACATCTATGTTTTAGGAGATAATTAAATTCACTTTACTTTGAAATATATACAACTCTCAAAAACGATTTAAGTAACATAGAGTTATTTTAAAAACAACAGCATCTGAGACTCACTGGCTTATTAAAGGACAATTATGATTCACTTTTAGCCTCTTTTTCTTTAAGGGTCTTAGAGCAGTCAAACAAGACATTCCAGCTGCTACCTGGAATGTAGGACCTGAGCAGAGACAGATTTACGAGGAGCCCAACAAAGCTAATGCTTCAGCCCCCTCACTTGCATGAACCTCTTCCAAGGCCCTGTGCCTATTTAGCGTTTGTAATTTTTTCCTCTTTATCTTAAAGAGGCCCCCCAACAAATCCTAGGAGTCTCAGCCTTAACATAACTTAAGGACTGAACAAGATCCCAGGGAGAAATACACTACACGGTCATGAAGTGTACAACTTGCATGCGTATGTCGTACCCCAGGCACCGACGTCCAGGTGTCCAAGGGCTGTCCCAGAACCCTGCTGTGTACACACGCCGCTTGAGCCTAAAACTCAACCTGCTGTGAATCCACAGAGAATAGTAGAAAGTGGTACTAGACAATGTTAGCTTCTGATCTCGGCCTTACCGCTTACTAGCTGTGTGACTTTGGGAACATTATTTAAATTCTGCCCGCACGAGTCTTAGGCAGGCTTCCCTAGAAGCAGAGCTTCTGGTATTCAGACAAGTGTTCATGGAGGGAGGGCACTAAGGAGAATCTGATAGGAGAGGGAGCGAAGTAGCACAGAGTTGGGAAGGAGCTGCGCCAAAATGTGTTTTCAGAACTCTAGTCTCAACCTGATCCCATGGGGAACTCTAGACCATGAATGCCACCCAGAGGCAGAGGGGATGGGCTGTTACATCACCACATCCATTAGTCATTGGTCACAGAGGGCTGCCCTCTTCCGTCTACTCCCGATAAGACAGCTCTTCTCAGCCAGGGCAATCCTACGGAGAGGAGAACAAGCATGGGCTCTTAGCAGCCAACCCCTGGAACCCGTGCGGATGGGCAGACAGACATAAAGGGAACAAAGAGCACTCCTTACATCCTTACATTCAGCTACTACTTCTACTCCTACTCCTACTCCTACTCCTACTTCTTCTTCTTCTTTTTTTTAAAGATTTTTTTACTTACTTGAGAGAAAGAGCAAGAGCACGAGGGAGGGTGGGGGCAGAGGGACAGGAAGAAGCAGACCCCCACTGAGCGGGGAGCCGATGCAGGGCTTGATCTCAAGACCCTGGGATCACGACTAGAGCCGAAGGCAGACACTTAACCAACTGAGCCACTGGGGTGCCCCCGCTACCTCCTCTTTAAACTGCCAACAACCACAGCTATCTTATAAGGTCACTGTGAGTATTAAATGAAATAATTAAAGCATCCTGCACAGTACGGGACAGATGGCAGGAATTCTGTACGTTGTAGTTCTTTTCTGTTTAATTTTCTTGTCTTAACTACTTCTGGTCTAAGACTACATAACTTAACATGGTTCCATTTCTTTACTAGGATGAAGTGGTCCACCATCAAGCTGTTCCTGTACAAATTGGAAAAGAGATAGAAAAAACAACACGCAAAAAAGTGTATGATTTAATATTAATTTTACATCCTCCCAGCCCGCTCTCCTCAAGTTAGGTGTGCATGCTAAAACAAGAATATTACCTATTGAACACATCAAATTACTATTATAACCTTCGAAATATCTACACTTGGCCCTGTCTAGGTTGTGTGTATCAAGTTCATTAGAAGTAATGCAGCATATTACTATGATTCATAACAGGTCTTAATTTGGGGACAATATTCTCTTTCCAATTTATAAATTGAATATGCGTGGAGAACTCTAACTGACTTTAACATAGCTATGTGAGAAATAAGTTATTTGAACTGTGCTGAATTTCATGGTCTAAAAGTGTGTCAGCCAGCCAGAAGCCTAAAGCCCGATGACAGCAACTCTTTCCTCTGCCAACTATTCACAGGGGGAACACCCTTGAATATTCACAGTAGGTTTGGGGGTGGAAATCATGGAAGGAACTCTCAAGGTTTAGAGGAATACAAAAAGATAAAGATAAGTGAAGATACAAAATTTCTGGAGAAACAGTATGACTGCTCTGGTGAGGAGGAAACAAAAGCAGGCATTAGTACAGTTCTAAAAGCCACATCACCACCACCAAAGGTGAAAGGGTCAGGGAGGCTGGTCAGGATGAGGGTAGATTCCAGGAGATGCCGCAGTGGGGATCTGGGGAGAAAGTGAGGAGGTAGGACGAATCATTCATTGGCACTCGGTGGAGATACCCCCCAGCCTGTGATCTTCACCCCACCTCTGAATTCATCACTAGCTCTTCTGTTGCCTTTTCAAGAAGTAAAATAGGTAAAGACAGCAGGGGCTCAAACGTGTGTGTGTGGGCATGTAGACATATATGTATGTATCTGTACATGTATGTATGTATCCCCCATAGAGAAATGGAAAAGAAAAAAATCGTCTTGGAATATGAACTCAAAGAGCTAAATGACTCACTAAAGAAAGTTGAAACCAAAATTAATTCTATAATGGAAGAGAAGGAGGATGTAATAAAGGAAGTTGAAGGCAAACGAGCCTTACTTGAAATCAAAGAACGAGAATATAACCAATTGGTCAAGCTCCTGGAATTAACCAGAGAGAATGAAGCAACTTCACTAACTGAAAGGTTAGTAATATTTCTGTGTATCTGTCATCTAAATTTGTCTTCAATTTATATTTGAGGATTCAACACATAATCTCAAAAAGATTTATGTTTAAATTACATATTTAAATAGATTTTTATCATTAATAAAAAAATTAAATAAACTATTTCCAAGTATTTTTCTCACCCTTTACTAATCAATGTCCTCAATTTCCGATGACCAAACTTTAAGGACACCATGTGTTGTATTTTTGTAAGCTTTTGAAATATGCCTCTGAAAAGTGTATTACTGGAGGATGCTATAGTTGAGGGATTTTTCCGAAAGAGGAATGGTATTTCTGAGGTAACCATGACTTTTTCTTAGTGGGAATAACTTCATGGTGCAGTTCCCTGGGAAGGTGTTAATCCCTATTTTTATTTTTTATTTTATTTATTTATTTATTTATTTATTTATTTATTTATTTATTTATTTTTAAGATTCTATTTATTTGACAGAGAGGAGAGAGGTCACAAGTAGGCAGTGAGGCAGGCAGAGAGAGAGAGGGGGAGAAGCAGGCTCCCTGCTGAGCAGAGAGCCCAATGCGGGGCTCGATCCCAGGACCCTGGGATCATGACCCGAGCTGAAGGCAGAGGCTTTAACCCACTGAGCCACTCAGACGCCCCTTAATCCCTATTTTTAAATAAATTTTCAGCCTCTGAACCTCTGTATCTGCTAAGCTGCTATTCCATTTGCATTTTTTATAAGACTGTGCGACTCTAAATGATGCCAAACAAAGTTGCTTTTGGCATTATTTAAAATCCGATTCTCATACGAGTATAGTTTCTGTATGAATATGCTGAGCGTGCGGGTTTGAAAAATAGGAAGGGCAGTAGATGACAAATTGCTTTCATTTTCTTTCTTTACCTGGAACAGAGGGATCTTGGATCTCAATTTACGAAACTGTCTCATTGACAAGCAGAACTACCATGATGAACTTTCTCGTAAGCAAAGAGAAAAAGAACGAGATTTTCGAAATTTAAAAAAGATGGAGTTGCTCTTGAAAGTGTCCTGGGATGCACTCACTCAAACGCAGGCACTACATCAAAGGCTTCTGTTAGAGGTGGGTGCTCTACACCACTTCTTGATTTTTCAGGATCAGTGCTATCTTTTGGAAGTCAAAATATCTTAAGAAGTTGTTTTTGCTCTCAATAAAGAGAAGGAAATCAGAGAATGCTAATTTTAAAATGCATCGAGCCCATCACAGAGGCTCTGGGTTGCAATGCTTTTCACTCTCGTTTTGCTAACCCGAGGTTAGAGACATGACTCGTTTGGATCAGGCATCAGCCTGGCCAGGGGAAGCAGTTAGGCCATCCAGTTCTGGAAGAGCTCAAGGGTTCACTAAAGAGTAGGACCAAGAGGACTGCTGTCTTTACCAGTTGAAAGAGTCATATCCAGAATGATGTCATTTGTAGACTGTAACAGACAGGGACTAGATCAAATTGTGTAAATAGAGATGGTCAGTCAGCCTACACCTCCAACTAGCCAAGGGCCATCAGAACCCAGGCTACCTGGCTATTTCCGTGCAGTATCAGGGATGCACTCCAGCCAGAGGATGCTCAAGGTAGCTCTTACCTTCTTACTACCTTTTTGGTCCTCTCTCTCCCCACTCAGGTGGTACTCCCTGTGCTAATTGATCAAGCACTTCTGAAAGGCAGTAAATCCTTGAGAGGGCTGCATCCTTTGGTGGAAAAGAGATCACTCTCTGAGATGAAGCTGCTGGGTGTATAAAAACCATACTCATTCTCTTCAGTACTGTCATGCTCTGTGACCTTATGGAGCTTCATGACCTCAGAAATTTAAACAGGAGTTTCCAACTGTGGTAGACACTTCTGATCTTAACCTATGCTTAGTTCTCTCCTTCTGGGCATATGGGAAGTGTCTATTTTCTTGCATCTCTGCTGTTGAACAGAGTCACATGACTAGTTCTGAACAATGGATTGTGGACAGAAGTGACAGGTCATCTGATTGCCAGTGTGAGACTCTAGCTCTCTTCCGTCCGCTAATGCAATTGTGGAAGTACATGAGGATACGGGAGTGCTATAAAATGGAAGCAGCCCAAACACTGAGTCAGTAGTGATCTTGGACCACTACCTTGACTGGCCACAGGCTTTGGCAGAGTAAGAAGGAAGCCTTCATGGTTTGGAGCTATGATAGTTAGGGACTGTTTTTTTCTGGAGTACAACCCTAGCTTCTCCTGACTGAAACATCAATCTTCAGCAAGGTGTGGACAAAACTGGATGGGGTTAGGAGTGTGACAGATGGCTAAGTCTTGGTCCTGCGGTCAGATGGCACTCACAAGCCTTTTTTTTTTAAATCTCAGTGGGGCAAAATGTGCTTTTTACACTTTTGCAAAACAAACAGAACAGTTATTTTATGGGTCTCATATACCGCTAATATTTTTATTACAATTCCAGCAGGTAGATTAACTCTGTTATCACTGTGAAATCTCTTTAACTTTAGAAATCCTTTTTGCTTTAAAAGCTTATATAATAGCAAATAGCAAATAATAGCTTTGCTATTAGGACAATATAAGTTATACTAGCTTTTTTGGGTTAGATTTTGCATGGTATTTCCTTTTCCGTTCATTTACTTTCATGCTTTCTGTGTCCTTACTTAGATATCTTTTGTATGCAGCACATACTTTTTAATATCTGGTCTGAAAATTTCTACCTTTTAGTTCTTGTATTTAGTCCAAAAACATTTAAAGTGATTATGGATCTTCTTGAGGTTTTTGTCTACTGTATTACTATTGCTTTCTCTTTGTCCCATCTCTTTTATGTTCCATTTTCCCCTCCTGTATTTCCTTCTTTGGATGAATTAAGCTGATGAATAGTCCTATTTCTATTTTCAGTTGTTCTATTTCCCCCATTTAGATTTGCTTTATTTTTTTTTAAAGATTTTATTTATTTGACAGAGAGGGAGATATCACAAGTAGGCAGAGAGGCAGGCAGAGAGGGGAGGAAGCAGGCTCCCCACCGAGTGGAGAGCCCGATGTGGGGCTCAATCCCAGGATGCCAAGATCATAACCCGAGCCAAAGGCAGAGGCTTTAACACACTGAGTCACCCATGCACCTCTAGATCTGCTTTAGTTAGTTTTGCATTCTCTTTAATTCTTTGGCTTAAAGTGGCTAGCCTAAAGATTACAACATTCACCTTTGACTTTAGAGTCCATATAGGTTAATAATTTATGGCTTCCCAGACAGTGCTAGAACCTTTGAAGACTTTAACTCTATTTACCTTTGCAACTCTTATGCCTTCAAACATATTTTTAAATCCAACTTTTCAAGCTATTCTTGTTAGGAGCCCTGGTTTACAATAAGCTATGCCACCTTAGCCCAGGTCCTAGCACATTACAATAGTTAAACTGGAATTTGGGGCAAAGACAGACCCTGTGGCTATCCTCATATATTGAGGAGTGGGAAACTACAAAGCCGGTTGGGAGCTGGTTCTGTTGATGAGGCCTGAACTGGCTGGACACAAATACATAAGGAATGACCTTGACCCAAGAGGAGACTTCAGTAGAATGCTCACCGGTTGTTCAGATTTGAATAAATAGAAGCTGTTTATGTTAGGACGCTTCACAAAACAGCACTCCTCGAACAGAAAACTAACAGCAATGAAAACATATTAAAATCCTCTTCCTTTATTGGTTTTGCGAAAAATCTGTTTTTGCCCTTGGTGCAGTTTGTTTCAGTGAGGGGCTATCTTCCTCTGTGACCTTATGGCTTATAAATGAGCCCAGCCACAGTCCTACGCTGGCTGCCAGTACTTGAAAATAGTCACTCCCAGCAGGAGCGAACATTTCAGCCTTGCATGCTGGCCAAAGAGGAAGGAGATAAAAGGTAAGCATGAAGGGCTCCGGCTACTCTTCAGACTTCGCGTCCCCCTAGAGACAGTTGTTTGATTCTCCTGTGGCTTTTGACTGTAGAGACTCCAGAAAGTCAAGCCACAAACCTCATGAAAGTTTGAAATATTTTAGGAAAATATCAAAGCCTTAAAGAAACTGAGGTTCTTTTGATATCGAATAATTGGGATGTTTACTGCAACAGAATCATGTCGAACTTCTTTTGTGAAAGTTACTGATGTTTGTTCATGCATTGAAACTCTCTGGAAGAACAGACACTATTAACAGTGACTCCTGAGGAGGAGTATCTGAAGTAAAAGGAGGGAGCAGATGTTTAATTTCTTACTTTACACACTTTTTTTTTTGTTTGGTTATAATAAACACATTTTTTTTCCTAAGTATGAAATGCGACTCTATAAAAACCCAAACAAAGAACTAAAATAAATAAGCTTACGAAACCTGCTAATATATGCAATTTGGGGCTCAAATGTAATGGTAAATACGTCAAGTCACCCCAGTATTAGAACATAACTAGAATATAACTAGACTCAACTTGGCCAGAAGTAAAAGAAATGCAGTTACAGTGGTTTAACACTAGGGGATTGTTTTAGTCATATAATAAAAAGTCCAGAAGTAGACTTTTTTCTGTCATCCTTAACGTGTATATTTTGTTTCGAAGGTCACAAGACCTTCCATCTTTAGGCATAAGATCAAACAAAAGTGGGGAAGGGAGAGAATAAAACGCATATGGTAGTTGACTCGGTTGACTCTGTCTTTTGAACAGGAAAACAGTCACTGTCCCAGGAGTCTTATCCAGCAGACTTCCACTTACATTTCACTGGCTTGTCCTGGTTCATCTGGTCACTCCCAGCTAGAAAAGAGTCTGAAGAATCCCGGATACATCGCAGCCATGTACAGAACTGGGTTGTTGTTGTTTTTAAGTAAAGTCAGAGTAGAGTGTGGATATTGGCTAGGCAACCAGCAGGCTTGGCTACCGATGGCCCACCCTGTTACTTCTCCCACAAACCAAGCATCCTTGGTTCCAGTCTGAAACTTGAGGGTTGAATTTATGGAGAATTAAGAAAGGTATCAGAGAAGTAGCTATCCAGAATTCAGAAATAAATACAACACATTGCAGTATCGTTTATAATTCAAACATTGAGACCTAAAACCAGGAAAATTTGTTAGGAGCCTTTCATTGACATGCAGCTAGTCAGTGTGCCTTCATCATATCTTCTGTAGAACCTTGTACGTTTCCCTGATCCCAGTTAGCGTTCCTATATGGATTTGCCTACACTTGGGAGCAAAGCATTTGGAGTAGCCACTCCTGGCCTGGCCTGGAAGTAGACAGGAACTGGGATGCTTGCTAGACTTCCTCTAGAACAATTAACTCTACTTCCCAGAAGAAGAAATCAAACTCTTTCTTGCTGTCCTCTTAACTCTTCCAAAAAGTCTTCCCTGATTATTCAAGTCTACTCGAGCTGTCCCTTCTCTGACCTGCTCAGCATTTGTCTGCTCATCAAGATCACCAATTCTGTATATTGTTATAGAGATTGCACAGGACCGTGTCTCATCTTTCTAATCCAGTGTGTACTTCTCAATAGCTAGGTCTCCATGGTAGGTTGGAACCCGGACATCTTGGGCATCTGAGGGTAAAGAAGGGGCTACTGAAGATGCCCAGGCTCATGGAAGTTGGGACATATCTCAGCTACTTTAAAAGAGCAACACAAATCTCAGAAAGAGCCTGTTAGGTGACTTTTAAATCACTAAACAGTATGATCTTTCCTTCTTGAGAAATTTTAGCCAATATCCCACCTTGGTGCTGTCACAGGAGGAAATCAACCGTATCAGGTTGGAGTCATGTGCTTTCAGTATAAAGATCCAACTCTAAACCCACTCTAGGTATGCTGTCAGCACCCCAAGATCACCCCTCCTGTATTTGGATGGTGTTCCCTCAGAAGCTGCCATGTGTCCTCCTCTCTGCTCTCTTCTCCATCATGAAGAATCTGACAAGCTCATTCCTAATAAGGCAGCAAAGATGATAGAATGTAACATTACTTTCCCCTAAGGTACTTTAGCAGAGGACAAAAGCACAAGCCAATGCAATAGAAATGTAATGGTGGAATTTCAGGTATCAAAAAGTTAAGAGACTTTTCTTTTGGGTAACGATTTTCCAGCTACTCCTCAAACTACCACATAAGAGTAGCCAAGTATTCTTACTGTTATTAATAAATAGTTCCTATTTTTTTTAAGATTTTATTTATTTATTTGATACAGAGAGAGAGATCACAAGTAGGCAGAGAGGCAGGCAGAGAGAGAGAGGAGGAAGCAGGCTCCCTGCTGAGCAGAGAGCCCGATGCGGGGCTTGATCCCAGGACTCCAAGATCATGACCCGAGCCGAAGGCAGCAGCTTAACCAACTGAGCCACCCAGGCACCCCTAGTTCCTATTTTTTTAATCTATAGGATTTCGTAAACGAATTCACATTTTATAAGTGTAATAAATATCACTGGAACATGCATGTTACCAAACATGCATGAGTTAGAGGTGCAGTAAAATACAGTGTTAGGATCATGGACCCTGAGTCTAACCCCTTGAGTTTGCACATGTGTATCATTCAGACAATTTGCTTAAATGTCTTTGTTCCTCCTTCTCCTCATCTGTGTAATTGGAGATTATACTATTACCTATCTCATAGAACTATTGCAACCATTAAATAGGACCATACATATAAGCACTTAGAACCTTTTCTGATATTGTCAATGCTCTATAATTGTTAGCAGCTATTATTAGTAAGATTTATTTTATTTCCAAATGAAGGAGAAATATAATAATTGCAGTTGATGAATTATAGATTTTTGCAGGTTTTTATATTTTAGTTTACCATGATTTTATAAAGAACATTCAGCATAAAAGGCAGTTCCTATAAGATTGAGAATCATAATTTGCCCACCATTTGCAAAAGGTACACAATGGGACGGACTACATGACATTAGAAGATTTCGTTCTTGTGTAAATGCCAGTTTTAAATTTTTATTTCCAGATGGAAGCTATCCCTAAAGATGATTCTATATTTTCTGAGAGAAGGAGAGAACTCCACAAGGAAGTTGAAGTGGCTAAGAGGAATCTGACCCAACAGGTCAATGTCAACTCTCATTTAAGCTTCTATCTAAGAATGACTAATACAAAGTTGTGTTTTTAACTGTGTTCTACAAAACCTCAATAGGAGAATCATCAAGCAGAGTATGATCCTACTTAATGTTAGTCTGTTTCTTCATCTCAGAGCCCACTCAAACCCTACATTAATTTGGGAAAAAAGGATGTGTTTAAACCTGCAAAAATTACACAAATTCATGAGATTTTAAAATGAAAGGGCTAATGATTATATAATCAGATTAAAAATAAACAATAAATGCTTTATTTCACCAATCTAATTTTAAACTTTCAAATTTTGTTTATTCAAGCCTCTGTCAAAAACACGCTTTTATGTCTCTTTTTTTCTTAAATTTACTTGAAAATACAGTCTGAGTAAGAAAAACTTGTAACCCATTAAGCATGTTATCATATTTGCACATTCTTTTATAAGATAGAATAGTCAGAGCTAAGGCAGTCAAGTTACTTTGTTTTACATCCTAGTAAAATAAATTCTACATAGGAAATAAAAATTGTTAAGATAATGGCCGTAGTGTGTTTCTTCAAGCGAGTAAGTTATAATATGTTGTGTTTTTTGAAAGAAAATCCTATCAGAGGCTGAGTCCAAGTTAGTGGAACAACAACTTGCAGAAGAAAACAAGCTTTTAAAGGAGCAAGAAAACATGCGAGAGCTTGTCTTCAACCTCGTCCGTATGACTCAGATCAAAATTGATGAGAAGGAGCAAAAATCCAAGGATTTCCTGAAAGCTCAGGTAACTGCATTTTTGTAACCATCCATTAATTATTATAAGAGTTCAGGAGATCCTCAATTTTACACAGTGTCTGTTAGAAAGCTGTAATTGTATCCTTCAAGTCTGACTCTAACAGCTTCCCCAAACAAGACTCAATCATATACCGAAAAAACTGTTTCCGGGTTCAATTAACAATAGTCAGCAATTTAGAGGAAAAATGAACCGGGTCAATGACAATGAGCAGAGGACTCAAGCACAGAACAACTTCAGTAAGAATAAGGTAGGTATCTCCCGGGAACACAGCTAACAGCTGCACCGGCCACAGATCTCTCGGATTCCCCACCAACTCACATGCCACTGTGGTTTGTCCAAGAACAAGTCAAGAGCAAGAGCATTAGATCGCCCTCCGGTGCAAGTTCATCAAGCCAGCATTGTTTAAACCACTGCTAGGATGCCCTCAGTTACTGCTCCATCCATGATTTTACGGGGCTCTCAACAAAGTTCCAGAGTTGACCCAGGGCAACGTCCCAAACCGAAAGAACAATGATACCAATGGCAAAATGACTCTGTGGTCATCCTAGCTAAAACTCTAACATTAAAATTTTATTCCATGAAAGGATTATGTTCAGAGGTTTCCTGTTAAAAATGAATATGATATGACATATTATTAATAGAGAATACCAGGATTTACCATGTGACCGAGATATTGGCTCTTTTTTTTTTAAAAGATCTTATTTAGGGGGGGAGGAGGGAGAGGGAGAGGAGGAGCAGAGGGAGAGAGACAAGCAGACTCAGCACTGAACACAGAGCCGGACGTGGGGGGCTCGATCCCACAACCCTGAGACCATGACCTGAGCCGAAATCAAGAGTAGGACGATTAACCAACTGAGCCACCCAGGTGCCCCAGATGTTGGCTGTTTCTGAGGGTAAACTTTGTTCTAAGCAAGCATTCGCATGGGGTAGCATTCCTTCTTGGAAAAGCACCTTAAAATCCTGGCTTCAGTCTCTCACAAAATACCACAAAGGGTTCCATTTGTAACATCTGTCAAAACTACTAATCCTCTTCCCTCAGCTACCATCCACAAACTCCTCGCTTACCCAGCCCATCTGTTCTGTCCACGCTCACTCTTAGACTCTCCCAAAAGTTCCCCTAATTTTCCTCAAATCCAACCTGTACAGGCTCTTTTCTTTCTCTTTTCTCTCATTTCTCTCTTTTCTTTCTTGTCCTTAATTAATTTTCAGTTCAGATGGCCAATTTTCAGATCTCTCCCTTACAGTTCCCCCTCAACCACACAACTCAGCTGACTAAGACAGGACTAGAATGAGATAGGGGGCAGCTAGGAGTAATCATATGTTGATGGTGATGGACTTTTTTTTTTAATTTCACACCTAATTTTCGTATTTCAGCAAAAATATACCAACATTGTTAGGGAGATCAAAGCAAAGGATCTGGAAATCAGAGTACACAAGAAGAAAAAACATGAAATTCATCGGAGGTAAGAGATTACGTGATGATTTATCTCGTTACAGGTCGGGGCAAAAATGAGTTTTATGTCACAAGTTTCAAAAACACTTGTGTTTTCACAGACTCAAAGAGTTTGCTAAACTGTATGACACTATCCGAAATGAAAGAAACAAATTTGTTAACTTACTTCACAAAGCTAACCAGAAAGTAAATGAAATAAAAGAAAGACATAAGATGTCATTAAATGAACTGGAAATTTTAAGAAATAGTGCAGTTACTCAAGAAAGGTAAGTGTAATAATAACTACCGTCTTTTCAAAAGTTTCTCTTTTGACTCACTGAACTCTAAAATACCCTGGGAATAGTAAAGTAGAAAATAAAAATCTTACAAAGCTAGATGAGCCCTTGCTCAAAGATGCTTTACAAATGACAATCTAAGCATCTGCATGTGATTCTGTATGCTTCCACTGTTTGAAAGCTATATTTTTAAGTGAATAAAAACCTATGTTTATATACTATAGTATAGATACTACAGTATATACTATATATACTATGTTATATAAAAAACTGTTTATATATACACAAGTCCGATAATTTGCCTTTAAAGTAAGAGGACAATCAAATGTTTATAAACCAGCATCCCCTGGTTATAGGTTTGAAGCATCTAATGTGCTTGTAAGAGGCAGGAGAGCAGAGTGCTTATGAGAGGTAGCCTTGTAGACTCCGATCCCTGCCCTACAGCACTAGCTGCATGACCTTAGGCAAGCTACCTTACTTTCCTAGGCTCACTTTTCTTACCCACAAAAATAGTCCTTATTTGGGGCACTTGGGTGGCTCAGTCAGTTAAATGTATGAATTCAGCACAGGTCATGATCTGGGGATTGAGCCCTGAATGGGGCTCGATGCTCCGCGTCCAGTGGGGATTCTGCTTATCCCTCTCTCTCTGCCCCTCCCCCTGCGCGGGCTCTTGCTCTCTCTCTCACTTTCAAATAAATAACATCTTTTAAAAAATAAGGACTATTAAAAAATAGTCCTTATTTTATAGGACTTTTTATCATGAGATGAATTCATAAAAACAAACTCAGAAGCATCTGGCAAATTACCGTTTATTAAATTTATTACTTACTGTGGCAAGATCTGTTGGACTCTTTCGCTTATATTTAGTCCCTGATCTACTGAGTTTATACAGCCTGAACTTTTTCTGGTGGCCATTATTGCCCAGTTTCCTTTTTTTTTTTTTTTTAACTATGTTCAGTTAGCCAACATATAGTACATCATCAATTTTTGATGTAGTTAGCATTTAACAATTCATTAGTTGCATATAACACCCAGTGCCCATCACAACATGTGCCCAGTTTCCTTTTATAAAGCTATACAAAATAGGGCTCTTGTGTGTGAAGCAGAGGAAGGATAGGGACGGGGGAAGGGATTGGTATGAGTAGGAAAATCTAATTTCCTAATCAGATTCTCATCCTACATGAAAGTAAAAGATCACTTATAGAGGCCATGCATTCATTTAGCATTTATTGTGATGCCATATTAAGTCAGGACCACTTTAGTCAGACCACTCCAATAGCCATTATCAGATAATACCAACTCTGCCCTCAAAAGACGGCAGCCTCATGGGGACAACAGAGCAGTAAATGAATTACTATAGTCTCTTGATTTGACAGAGTGGAGCAGCAAAGGCTTGGGGCACAAAAGGAAAGATGTCCTAATCCAAGTGAGTGGGGAATCCGAGACCTGGGAAAATTACAGAAACTCCTGAAGAGTATTATATGACAAATATCAGTATTACTGCGGTGGTCCCCCTTATCTGTGAGGGATACATTCCAAGACCCCCAGCGGATGCCTGAAACCACAGACAGTACTGAACCCTGTATATTCTAGGTTTTTTCCCTTATACATACATACCTATGATAAAGTTTAATTTAAAAATTAGGCACAGTAAGAGATTAACAATACTAATAAAACAGAACAATTATAGCAATATATGGATGACCCTGGAACAACACAGGGGTTATGGGAGTCAATCCCTACACAGCACTTAACTACTACTAACCTATTGTTGACCAGACACCTTACCAATCCCATAAACAGTTGGTTAGACACCTTACCAATCCCATAAACAGTTGATTAACAAATATTTTACATGTTATTATATTGTATACTGTATTCTTACAATAAGGTAAGCTAGAGAAAAGAAAATGTTAAGAAAATCACAAAAAAGAGAGAATACATTTACAGTACCGTGCTTGTATTTATAAAAAAATAAAATAAAATCACGTATAAGTGGACCCGGGCAGTTCAAAAATGTGTTGTCCGAAGGTCCACTGTACTGAGACAAAAGTTAGGTAAATGTGGGCCCTCTCCTTCTCCCTCCATATATCTTATTGTATTGTACTCACCCTTCTTGTGACGCTGGGAGGTGACAAAAGGCCCACGCAGCGAGCTGAGGTAAGGTGAAGGACGCAGGCGCCTTTGTGACGTAGTGTTAGGCGGCTATTGACCTTCCGAAGAGAAGAGGAAGAGTCGGAAGCAGGAGCCTTGGCTTCCGGCGGAGGGATGCGCAGGCGCTCATGAGGCTGCAGAAAGCGGAACTGCGGCTAAGGTGGACCTACTAAAGCGCGCGCTTTTACTAAAGCGGGCGCTGCTTGGATAGTTTCAGAAGTCTTCGTTACTTTTACACTAACGGACGAGAATGATAGTCTTACCCATCTCCCTATTATTTTTAAAGAAAGTTACAAAATTCCATGCTGAAACATGCCAACAATGTTACTATCCGAGAAAGCATGCAAAACGACGTGTGCAAAATTGTAGCAAAACTTCAGGAAATGAAGGAGAAGAAGGAAACCCAGTTAAACAACATTGACAGACTTGCCAATATGATCACAATGATTGAAGAGGAGATGGTGCAGCTGCGTAAGAGATACGAGAAAGCTGTTCAGCATCGAAATGAAAGGTAAAAACCAGGAACCTAATATGAGAAACAAAACACCCAGAGTTCCGTTTAGAAATTTGCCCCTTCTCTTGAGGCTTAACAGTGGGTTGCTAGGGACGTTTGACATTCAGGTTTCATTAGCCTTTTGCAGGGGCATGTTTGGGGTTGGGGGAGGGGGTGAGCTGTGTGTTTTGCCTGAAAATAAACTGTTCTTTTTGGGCGCCTGGGTGGCTCAGTTGTTCAGCATCTGTGTTGGGCTCCTGGAGTCAAGATCCCGGGGTCCTGGGGTGGAGCCCTGCCTCGGGCTTCCTGCTTAGCAGAGACCCTGCTTCTCCCTTTCTCTCTCTCTCTCTGCCTTGTGCTTGCTCTCTCAAATAAATAAATTAAAACAACAACAAAGAAAGAAACTGTTCTTCTAAGAGAGACAGGCAAGAGTAGGGTTTCAGTTTCTCTCTTAAATATCAAAGTTCTTTCCCAGGCTACCATTCAGATCGCCTCCGTTATCATCAAGTTATTTCAATATAATTGACATAAATAAGTCTTTGGATCTTGTATCCACTTTTGTGACAGATTTGGTCTTAGTATGATATTTATGAAGCCATTCTCCCAGCTCATTTTCTCAGCAAATAGGACGTCTGAGAAGCGCATTATTTCTTCCAGGCTATAATTATGCCATTAATCAGTCACTGCTGTAGCAGGGTTCCCAAGCTGCTTGTGCTGTGAAATCTGTATGTGAAATTGTAGGGTCCTGTCATAATTATGTCTGGTGTCAGATCTTTTACTTCAGTGTGGCTTTGATTGTGGGCTGTTTCATCTAAAGCTGTGTGGTAAGCTTTGGACCCTGAAAGGACGAAAAGGTGGTAAGGCCTGGCTCCTAGCTTCTGTTGTCAAGAGAAATGAGAGGATCTTGAGAAGAGCCGATAAACGGCAAATGAGATGAAATGTAGAGTTATGATTAAGCAAATGCAACTATGTGCACATGTTTTAAGGGAGGAGAGAGAGAAAGAGATAAAAAGCAAATAAAGATGAACTCTGGGTTAATGGATATGCAGAGTGTGGGAAGAACTTCAGGGTGTGAAGAACAGTACTTTTTCAAACTACCAGCAGGTGTTTTCTCTGGGAAAAAAAAAAAAAAGTCCTCTTATTTGACTCCTGGCACAGAACAAATTGTTTAGGCAGTGTGTTCCCAGACTGGAATTGGAAAATCCTTACTTTGTTTCTTTCCCACATTCTCCTCACATGGAGGGGTCTTTCCCCTGGCATGATTACGAAGGCCAGAACTTTGCCTGTTTATGGGGAAATTTGCATCAAAAATATTCAACTTTAAAAGAAGCTAATGGGCCTACCAATTTGCATAGAATCACTGCAGAGACACATTCCCTGGCCCCCTGCCTGGGGACTTCTGGCCAGACCTGGCAAGTCTGGCCCAAAAGAAGGGCCTGCAGAAAATCAGATTATGGGATCGCTTTGCTCATGCCTGGGGAATGACATTTTTTTCCCACCCTAGGAAAACCTTTGGGACTTGCAGAGATAACTGTGACGAACCAACTGCAGGATCAGCTCAGAGTCGAGATGCTAACCAACCCTCCCTCTCCTATCCCCAGGAAAACGGAAAGTGTGGAGTTTAACTAGAAAGCCGACAGTAAATATCTATTATCTTCTGAAATTATGTAATGTTGATGTATATTTTGTGCCCAGATCCAGAGGGATTCCCCGTGACTAGTAAAAAAAAAAAGTGGTCTCAACACTCTCTTAGCCTTTGCCTCTCCTTTTTGTCATAGTGGCGTTCAGCTGATAGAGCGGGAAGAGGAAGTGTGCATCTTTTATGAAAAAATAAATATCCAAGAGAAGATGAAGCTAAATGGAGAAATTGAAATCCATGTCCTGGAAGAAAAGATCCGGTTCCTGAAACTGAAGATTGCTGAGAAACAAAGACAGATTCACGTGACCCAGAAATTACTGCCGACCAAGAGGGCCCTCGATGCTGACTTAGCAGTGCTCCAAATTCAGGTGGGAAAAACGTTCATCAGACACATCCTGGGACCATTTGCTCCCCCCCTGCCTTTATTGGTTTGAAGATCATAGTGATGAAGTTTTAGAATATAGGTGAGGTTCAGTGGGGGTGGAGTCCGGAGCCGATGACCAAGAGAGAATTCTTGAGATATCTTTGGTGCAAAATGGTGGTTTATTAAAGCACAAGGATAGGACACCAGCAGAGAGCTGCTACACTGGGGTTGTGAGGGGTTGCTGACTATATACTATGATGTTGGGGGGAGGAACTTTCATATGCTAAAGAGGACCTACAAGATACCAGAGGCTTTGCCATGTCAGGTTAAGATTGTTTTGCCCCTCTAAGCAAGGTATTAACATTAACATAGTTGCGAGATTCCTGGAAGAATGTTACACATGCCCCACCCAGGAGTAGGGAGTTGGGGGAGGTGGCAGCGTGTCAGCTTCTGCTTTGTCCTCAGCCAGCCTTCTGTTTCCTCATCAATATTAAGTTCTTACATATAAATCAAGCCCTGCCCCACCTGGTACCTATACAAACCCATGAGTTAGATGTCCTCTTTAAAAATGCCACTGCACTCGGGGCACCTGGGTGGCTCAGTCGGGTGGTTGAGCGTTGGACTCTCGATTTCAGCTTGGGTCATGAGCTCGAATCCCACGAGGAGCTCCACGTTCAGTGGGGAGTCTACTTGAGATTCTCACTCTCCCTCTGCCTCTCTTCACCACCCACCCTGATAAATATATATATATCTTAAAAACCCACTGCTTGGGGCGCCTGGGTGGCTCAGTTGTTGAGTGTCTGCCTTCGGCTTGGGCCATGATCCCAGCGTCGTGGGATTGACCCCCATGTCGGGCTCCCTGCTCAGCGAGGAGCCAGCTTCTCCTTCTCCAGCTCTCTTATGCTTGTGTTCCCTCTCCCTTGCTATCTCTCTCTCTGCAATAAATAAAATCGTTAAGAAGAAAAAAAACCCAAAACCAACCAAACAAACAAAAAAAAAACACCCACTGCTCCGGGTGGAATTTATTCCTCAGGCATCCAGGCTACAGATTTTTTTCCCCCCACAAGCATTTTCTGCCTTCCTTGGAATTCAGACCCACCCACATCTCAACTCTAGCTTCTCCGTAGCTCAAAATTTAAGGAATCCAGACTTTCACTGTCGCATGCATAGTTATGTTTCTGATGCTTGCTTGAAAGGTCTTGGAGAGACCTTGGAGAGCAAGATGTTGCTCTCTCATTTTTGGAACTCATGCCCTCTGAAGCTGAGATTGTTGTTTGTTCATTGGCAATCACATATAATTAGACTCCTTATTAATCCCTGTAGTTTCCCCGTCATATAGTACCCTGGTCTCCGACACAGTCTTTTTAAAAGTGGAATAAAACCAAATAATTTAAACATGAATAAATACATACATACCTATATACTTAAATAATGAATATAAAGCTACCTTCTTCACATGCATTAATTGTATTTTTTTAGTGAAAATAAAAGAAAAAGTTAAACTAAAAAATTTGTGGCTTACACTTTTTTCCACTGCCTCAATGTAGCAGGAACAAATTTTAACCTATCATGTTTTCTAAACTGTCAGGTTTGTTTTCAGACTTTTTCTGATGATAAAATTAAAATATGTTTGATTAATGAAGTTTTGAAAAAACACAAAAATTAAAAAAAAATTCTGTTCCCAAGATATAATCACTATTAAAATTATCAAAAATCTGGTGGAAGCGATCCATCCAGTCTTTTCCAAGGTTTATAAGCAAATGGTTTTCATTAGCTCATGCAGCAGTTTTGGGTCCTGTTGTTTGTTTGCTTTCCATTTAATCATGTCATGGGGATTCACATGACTTTGCGGAATCGGATGATGGGTTCACCTTATATTTTAGGCCGTTTGAATGTGTGAATGCTGTTATCAATGATAGTTTCTTTCATTGTACACAAACGTCCCAAGGTTCTGATTCCAGTGTTTGGTTTTTTAGCCTTAAGTTCTCCTATTCACTTCCTCAGTAAGTGTAGTGTAGTAAGTGTAGGTGTAGATGGACTAGAACACCCCAAGGCGTCCCTCAGGCCTCCAAGGTAGCCTCCCCAGGATTCCAGCGGCTCTGACTCCCACTACTAATGAGCCGTTCGTTTGAGGGATTCCCGTCATCAGCACACACACCACCTGGTTCACTTCTATGCCACATCAGGGCAGAATTCAGGACTTGCTCCTCCTTCAGCCTACCTACACAAGACCATTCCCGCAAGACCTTGGTCTGCGAACTGATTGAAGGTTTGGGGTAACAGTGTGAAGGTGTACATCACAGAAATGTGAAGAACTGCAAATTCAATATCAGACGTCCATGCCCTGCAAAGATCGGCGGGACCACCCCATCACGGGTACATCCCCAGGCATGTTAACCCCTGCAGCACCCTAGCCGAGCTTCATTCCCCTGGCCTGGTTTTCCACCTCTCAACCTCTTTTCCTCTCCACAGCCTCACCTCCCCAGATTGTCCCGCAGGCACTCCACACTTGTCTCGATTTTACAGAATAATTTGTCTCTCTCCAGCTCCCTCCCAAAACACTGCCTCAGGGCCATCTTCACCCATCCCAAACTATCAAGATGCCCACGAGAACAAAAGCATTTTAAATTCAGTAAGATCCACAACAGAAAAGTTCTCTCTACTCTGTAAGCCTTTTCTGTGTGCTAATTGTAAATCAGTACTTCTAGTCGGCAGGTAAAATTCATTGTTCTTAAAATAGATGCATTTGGCATTTCATTATATAAAACCAGTTATCTGGTGTGAAATACAAATTCAGTTGAGCCAAGAGGAAAATATTTAAACTTTTATGCCTGATAGGAGCCATGGAATTGAGACATGGGAGCTCTGTGTGATCTTCAGTTACCTGTCTTGCCAGAGTTAATTCTAAGCTTAAGAACTGTTGAATAGAAAGTTTCTCATTAGTCTTCAAACTGCACTTAATTATTTGTCTACTCAGCACAAATTGCATGGGGCCTTTTAAGGACATGATGTAAAATCTCGAGCCTTAGGCAAATCATTTTTGTACCCTGCCTTGCCCTGTTGGATCGCTGTCATATCCTGTTATTTGTCACAGCTGCTGTGTTTTATGGATTTTTTTTTGTCCAAAGTCTTCCCATTTTTTGCATCATTTCCTGAATTCCCTTAAGGTTTGTATTTTCTCAGTTGTTTGAAACAGTTTTTAATTGACTAACAGTCTAATCCAAGGATTATCATGAGTCATATTTCCCTGGTGCTTGTAATAATAGCTCCTTTTTAGGGATCTTGGAAGTCACGTGAACTATTTTAGGACACAACACTATTTTGTGTTAAAAAAAGTAAACAGGGGGATTAAGGAGGGCACTTGTGATGAGCCCTGGGTGTTGTACGTACATGTGAGTCGCCAAATTCTACACCTGAAACCAATATTGCACTGTGTGTTTAACCAGCTGTAATTTAAATAAAAACTTAAAAAGTAAACAGTTTCTCCTCAAAGACCCATGGGGAAATAAGGATAATCAAGGTACTAATTTGATAAGCAAGCACTATTTTTGTTTCTTTTTTTTTTCTACTATTTTTGTTTCTTATTGAATTTCCTAATTAAGAAACAGAAGCATTAAACATTGTTAATAATAAATGGAATAATTATGTATTTATGCTTGTTTATGTATATATATATACTTTAATTCCATATTAAGGGCAATTAAACAATGTTGAGAGGGAGAAAAAGAAAAAATAAATTATTTATGTCACTATTTTAAATTCTTTTTGTGAAGAGGAGGCGAATACATGAATCAAAAATTTAATTCTACCTGTATCACTCTGGAACACTGTGTGAAGAACTTGAGATGTGTTCTTTTAGTTAATGAATCAACCCCATTGGACTGGGCCGTATCTTCCCATTTGCCAGTTGAGGCAAGTAAGGTTTAGAGAAGATAAGTAATTTGCCTAAGATTCTACAGGTTTTCAGTAGAAAAGTTGAAAATGATGAATCTTGGGGGTGCCTGGGTGGCTCAGTCGGTTAAGCATCTGCCTTCGGCTCAAGTCATGAACCCAGGGTCCTGGGATCGAGCCCCACTTTGGGCTCCCTGCTCAGCGGGGAGTCTACTTCTCCCTCTCTCTCTGCTGTTCCCCCTCCCCCTGCTTGTGCTCTCTCACTCTCTCTATGTCAAATAAATAAAATATTTAAAAAAAGAAAGAAAGAAAAAGAACATGATGACTCTTGGTTTTCATAGTGTTCTACATCTCTCCCCATAAAACAAAACTAAGTATGACTGCCTCTCCTACTTGGGAGTTGCCATATTTCTTCATCTACCTCCAAAGTCTCGTTAATTCAACAAGTATAGTTGAAATATGAAACATTGTATTAGTCAGTTAGCAAAAAGATACAGATAGTTCAGGCTGTTTGCTCACAGACCTGTACACTGTATTGACCTAATAATTAAGAACTTTATTCTTTGGGAAGCCATTAAACCTATTGCCAACAAAGGGTTTTAAGCTGGAGTCTCATATGTTGTCTGCCTTGTATGTTGTCTACTTCGGCCTCTGTGACAACCTAAAATAAAGAAGTCAGGTCTGTATAGTTTGAGCTGTGCAACCACACAGCATCCCATAGGCATATAACACAAAGGACTGGTTGTAGTCAGCTCTTTCTTTGATGACTCCTCATTGTCTTGCTCCAGAGAACGGTTACAGGGCATCACCCTCATGGTACCACGGGTGAGCAGACTTATTGTTCAACCCAGGTCCCTGCTGATGGGATGTTAGGAGTCCTCTTTCACCTTTGCCTGGATAGATCCTACCGGAAGACTTTGAAGACCCTGGGCTATGTGGTCTTAAAATTTTCTGAGCAATAGAGTTAGTTTTGAAGTTATGTTTCCTCTTTGGTTTAATAGTTTTCTCAGTGTACAGACAGAATAAAAGACCTGGAGAAAAAATTCATAAATCCCGAGGATGAGACCAGAATCCGCTTCATTCCAGGGAAAGATATGACCCAAGAAGAAATGATCAAAAAATTAGATGTGGTAAGCATTCTCTCTTATAATAGTGTCTACTAGCCCCTTGTTGATCAGTGTCGCAGATGTCTGTGCTAGTGCTTCATCTGATGCAGACAGATTTATCCCCCATCCCTCGCTCTTCTAGCCACTAATATAGTCCTTTCGTCGTCATCCAGTAACAAAAGCTAAGCTTATTTCTAATGCTTGCCAGAAATAAATAAAATCTGAGTGGTTTCAAGATGCCCACTTTTGTCTCAGAGCCCGAAGGGGCAATTTTGGCATCTTTAGTGGATTAATTCATCTTCCTGAAGGGCGCATATCAGAGGAATGGCAACATGGAAACTGGCTGGAGCTGAGAGGGCCACCCTCTGCCATGGAGAGGAAGACTTCTCAGAGCCGTCTGGGGGGTTGGGGCAAGGGAAGTCTTGACTTAGCCCCGTGCTGAAGACTTTCCTAGAGCCACCTTGGCAATTGTATAAAAGCAATCTGTCTTCATTAAGGGGGAAAAATAGTACTCTAATTAAGAAAGATTTTTGACTTGCATGACCTTTTTTTCCTTTTTATTGAATTTGTTTTCAACTCTAGCTGGAACTACAGCTAGCCAAGAAGGAGGAGAAGTTACTGGAAAAGGACTTCATCTATGAACAGGTGTCCCGGCTCACCGACAGGCTCTGCAGCAAAACTCAGGCCTACAAGCACGACACACTGCTCTTAGCCAAGAAGGTCTGTCTGAGACCCTGCCTTGTCCCTTCTGCCT
>CM052806.1:16661253-16688098 GCA_028533885.1 Nasua narica
AAAAAAAAAAAAAAGACTTCTGTAGTCTCATGAACTTTGCCTGAATTAGCATGCCCGATGTTTTTTAAAATGTTGCCTCCCTTCCTTTTGCAAATGAATTTCCCTTTCTTTAGGGGAAGTCCATTTTCATGGAGGGCTGGCTTGTCAAAGCTGTTGGCAGAGTCTGTCCCGAGGTCAACAGTAATGCTAGAGAAATGCAAATAATGGCGATTGCTGCCTGGGAGGGTTCCCCGGAGCTGTCAGCCCACTCATTTTCTCTCCTAACCGGCCTGCCTTTCCCCACCTTTGCTGCTCTCTCCCTGGCCTTTTTTTTTTTCCTTGATTTAAAACTATGATCTCATCATAGTAGGCAGAACTAGGAGGTAGAATGGTTCAGATCCCAGGTCTGATTTACCAATACTAGTGAGTGACCTTGAGGAGGATACATAAACGATCTTAAAAGTAAGTTTCCGGGGTGCCTGGGTGGCTCAGCGGGTTTTAAAGTCTCTGCCTTCCACTCAGGTCATGATCCCAGGGTCCTGGGATGGAGCCCCGCATCGGGCTCTCTGCTCAGTGGGGAACCTGCTTCCCCCTCTCTCTCTGCCTGCCTCTCTACCTACTTGTGATCTCTCTCTCTCTCTCTATCAAATGAATAAATAAAATCTTTAAAAAAAAAAAGTAAGTTCCCTAATCTGTGAAATGGGTGTGAAATCAGTTTAAGTTGTAAGCATTTAGTAGTTGAGAAGTGGCCTAATTCCTTGTGGGAGCTCAACAAGAATGCATATCTCAAGTCTCTCACCTTTTCTAGGTAGCTTATGGCTCCTCTTACAAGTCTCCCAAATGAACAGAAAATGGGAAGTCCCAGGGTGCCTGGGTGGCTCAGTTGGTTAAGCATCTAACTCTTGATTTTGGCTCAGGTCATGATCTCAGGGTTGTAAGATTGAGGCCCATTTCCCATGTCGGGCTCCATGCTGGGCACTGAGACGGCTTAAGATTCTCTCCCTCTCCCCGACCCGTCTCCCTCTAAATAAAAGGGGTGGGGGGAAATCCCAGCCAAAGACTTAGAGCAGCCCAGAAGCCCAGAATAACACCATCCTTCTTTGGAGGAGAAAAGGAGATTGTCTAGTTACACACACACACACACACACACACACACACACCCCATCCAAGTGTACAAAACTGATGGATTAATGAAATTTAAAATAATGAGTCACCATTGAAGCTTTAGCTTCCTAAAAATTACTGCAGTGTAGAACAGTTTTTAAAATGAATTTTCCTTATTCCTTTAAAGAGACAACGTGTATATACTAATCAGTCATTATATTTTCAGAGAAAGATAAATCACTGGCAGCAACATTTCTCTATGCAAATGTACAGGTAGACCAGTGTATGCTCTATCAGAAGAAAGTGTTTCAAGATCAGGTGTAGTTTTTGGAAGCTCATATTCATGTCTCAGTGTACCCTGGTTCAAAGGTCTGGAGGATTAAAATAGAACAAAATAGAATTTCTTAATTCCTTCATTCAACAAACATTGTTTTAATTGTGCTTGGTGCCTATGTTCCACTTAGTCCTATCTTTTAATCCTTTGATGATAACTAGCTGATGTGAAATGCTAAACATACACCTAGAACAAGGAACATTTCCTTTCAAATTATTGGCCAGATTTTCCCCAGGTTCAGCTCATGCTTGCTTATGACCTAATAATGATGCATCCCAGGAATTATGATCAATAATGCAACCACAATGAGGTATGATATTTTCTGTTAAAAATAATTTCAGATGCAGGACCTCTGCTGATTATCTTCTATAAGTAACAAGTAATTTTTAAGTATAGTTCTACCAGATTTTTTTCTGCTGGATGAGTGACAAATTAAAAACATGGCAAAATTAGGCCAGAAATCATGTCCCCTTCTCTTTATCACCTCTTAAAAATAAAGGGACTACTTCCCTCAATGCTAACCACTTGGAACTCTGGTAAGTAGATGAACAGATCTGTTTCTTCTCCATCCTATCCTTATTTACACAGCAAGAGTATTGGGCTCAATCACTGAGATCTCCTCTAATTCTTATTTTTCTAAGCATTCCCCTTAATTTTTCCTTCCTTGAGGGGAAAAATGTGCTGCCCCCCCCCCCCATCCTAGACAGCCCTCAGCCCGCCATTTTCTTAACTCTTCATGGAAGGTATGTAATTTAAGCCCTGGGCTCTTTCATTCTAGATGAATGGCTACCGGAAAAAGATCAAAGATGCTACAGAACAAATGATGGCTCTTATTGCTGAGCTGTCCATGAAACAAGCTCTGGCCATTGAACTCCAGAAGGAAGTCAGGGAGAAAGAAGACTTCATCTTCTCTTGCAATTCCAGGATGGAAAAGGGTCTGCCACTCAATAAAGACATTGAGAGAGAATGGTTGAAGGTACTTCGAGATGAAGAAATGTATGCCTTGGCCATTGCTGAAAAGTCTCAGGTAAGCCTTATCTTCTGTATCCCATTGGTGAAGTGTGCCAGGAAGGGCTGTTTTCAGGGATTTCAGTCCTCCCGAAATAGATGAAAAATTTCCCACTCTTCCACATACCTAGTTCTGCAATCATTAGAAAGGAGTTTTGCTTAAGACAGGATGTAGACAAGTCAAAATCATAGTCCAGAGTGCCATAATATTCTCCAGAAAGCACTCATCGAGGACCAAGGCCCGCCCCACAGTCTTACATCATGGCCTCTGTGGCTGAACACCACGGACTCCCATTGGCAGGACGGTGGCCAGGCTGGCACTGGTTTTATCCATAGTTCTTTAGTCTCTGTCCTTGTGCCCCTGCTCAGACCGCACCTTATTCTCCCACATCTGGCTACTGGGGGCCCCCACAGCACACTGCAAGGTCTTCAGCATCTTCCAGGTGTAGGAATGTTCCATGGAACTTCCATGTTCCAGGCCTTTTGTAGACCTGCCCTTGGTCTGCGTCATAGGCCTCAAGGTCACAGCTTTCTTCTCCTGCCACTAGCCTCAGTCTAGGGCCATCACTGACTGCACGTGAACATTGGGTGCCCAGTCCTGCCCACTCCCATGACCTAATATTTTTACAATGGAATTGGGCATCTTTCTAAGAAGACTACATCCTGAAGACCTATAATTCAATCTGAGACTATCAAGTAGATATCCCCCAAAGGATCATTATTCATTCTCTAACCCAAGAACACACGCCTTCCAAATACGTACTAGGAGTATCTGAAAATAGGGTCATGTTTGTAATTCCCATGTTGCCTAAGACTGTGTTTTTTAGGGCATTCAGATTTTACCTGTGATGTCCCAGCTGTCATTTACCTGTCTCCATTCTTTAGAGTTCTTTTTAATACCATTAAGAACTTCCTCTATTCTCCAGAAGCACAGGTAGAATCCTGAGGACCTTGAGGTTCAAAGCAAACTGCTGACCATTTCTCTCCTCTGATTCTACTTTCCTCCTTAGTTCCTCCTCTGTAACATTTGCTCACCAATGACATACTCCAGCCTTTTTCAAATATGGAAATAATTAGTGCTCGATGAAAGATACTGAAGCTGGAATACAGGGAATTTAGGACCTGTTAACCAGTTTATGGCAAACCGTACGCCCCAGGAATAGAGTGATGCTTGAGCCACATGGGTCATTCCAATGAGATGAGTGTGTGTGTGCGTGTGCGTGTGTGTGTTTAGTGACTCCACTCTCATACCCTCCTGTCCCTTTGGGAAAATAGCAGCCAGCACAGCCCAAGGCTGCTCAGACCCAGCTGTGCCTGCTGGGCCCTAAGGATGAAGTGACTTCAGTATAATTTTCAGGAGACTAAAAACGAAAAATCATTCTTTGCAGGAGTTCATGGTAACAGATAACCGCCAGCTGCCCAATGGTGTTTACACAACTGCAGAGCCACGTCCAAATGCCTACATCCCAGAGGCAGAGGACACTCTTCCTTTGCCCAAACCATATGGCGCGTTGGCTCCTTTCAAGCCCAGTGAACCGGGGGCCAATATGAGGCACATAAGGAAACCTGTTACGAAGCCAATTGAAATCTGAGCATGTGAACTAATCTGGGCTTCTAAAAGAGACACTTTAACCAGGCTTCCTCACATGCACAGCTGGAAAGTATCAGCATAAAAGCTCTAAATTACAGACAAATACAGTGTCCACAATCGACCAACAATGGAGAACAACATGGCTTCCTTTCATACTCATCAGCTACTATACTTTACATGATGTTAAGTAGGACATAGAATTTTCCTACAATTATGTCAAGGCATATTTCTGTATTGTTTTTTCTTTTTCACTCTATATATTGACTATCTTTCAGAAATATGTAGTAGTCCAGGTGCTATAAAAATGCAAGAAAAATAAATCAATTTTCAATGCAGTACAGAAATTGGCAGCTTGGTCTTTGTTTATTAAAGAAGAGAAAAGCAAATACTGTTCAATATACCCACTTGAAAGAGAAAGAATGATTGTTTGTTTGAAAAGGAGAATATCCCAAGTATCACAGAGGTTATTAATAGTTACATTTGAGTTCATGTTGTTAAATGTAAATCAAGTAAAAAGCAGTAAGGAAACTTGTCCTTCTTAAAGTAATATTATGGTCATTCTTTTTACAAGTAAAGAATCCTTTTGCTGCAAAAATAATTATGCCCTAATTTATCTTTCTTCTAAGTCTAGATTTTTTTACAATGTTAGATACAAATAAACCTGTGATTATGTTCTGACTCCAGATTTTTAAAAATTCCAATGAAAACATTTATAGCTTTGCATGTGGCAGAGTTGAAAATGAGGCCAGTTCCACTTACTTCGTTACTCTGATTTTATTGCATTTTACCCAAGTATATTTTCCTAATTGTTTTTATGTTTTCTCATGTATGAAAATACCCAAGTGGATTTGAAAATTGATTTTACCTCATTAATATGTTCAAGCCATATTTCATATTGGTGTCAGGTATGGATTTTGTGTCACAATTCTGGAAGTGAGAAATACCACATTCCTCCTCCTTTTTTTTTTTTTTTAAACTAAATGAAACAAAATCTGTTCCAAGCCCCAATCCTGCCAGAATGGAGGGGAATTTAATCTCCTCCTCGGCCTACAAGTCAGTCCTGAATCTAAGTTGATTGCCTTATAAAGTTATTATAAAGCAAAGTGCCCGTGGTAAGTAACCTTGTGTGGTTAACACAAAGAAATATTGCATACTTGAACACGGCTCCCATGTTGCAGGCATCCAAAAAATAGACCTGTAGGAAATACGTAAGAATGGAAATATAATTTTTTTATAAAGATTTTATTTATTTATTTGACAGAGAGAGAGATCACAAGTAGGCAGAGAGGCAGGAAGAGAGAGAGGGGGAAGCAGGCTCCCTGCTGAGCGGAGAGCCTGACGCGGGGGCTCGATCCCAGGACCCTGAGATCATGACCTGAGCCGAAGGCAGAGGCTTTAACCCACTGAGCCACCCAGGTGCCCCGGAAATACAATTTTTTAACATAAAGGGATGGATGTTTAAGTATTATGGCCTGTGCTACTGGTGCACAGAAGGGGCCACCGTGTGCCAGCATGGTGGGGGGGGGGGCGGATAGACCTGTTTATCCAGCCCTTAAACATAAATAAGATTTTAGTAAGTGGGGAGGGGCTTCCAGGTGGGGGAAACAGCCTAAGCCAGGCTCAGAAGTAAGAAGACAAAAGCTGTTCAAGGCCCAGTAAACTGCCCTGGCTGGAACAGCATGTTCATGTTGGGGGAACTGTGTAAGGCCAGGATTTAGGGAGCGCTGAATGTCGAGGAGTTTGGGTCTTACACTGTGTGAATGACTGGGAGCAGAGGAGTGGCAGGACCCGTTTCAATGTCAGTCCGGTGACACGAACTTTAGAAAGACACAGAACCCAAGTAGGAAAGAGTAGGGGGTGAAAAATAATGATCTTCTCGAGGGAAAGAGTCTAACATGCGAACGGGCCTCTGATATTTTGAGCCTCTGTGACGACTACATATTTGACCAAAAAGGGAAATTCTGTAGGAGAGGGAAATTTTGGGAACACAAGTACGATTTTAGAAAAGAAGTTGAATTAATGTACTAGCTAGTGATAATTAGAATCATGACAATTCCATAAGTTCCCTGCGAGAAACTGTGAAGAGAGAAAAGCAAAGGGCCCGGGCTGACCCCAAGCAAGCGACTACTGTTATGGGTCAGAATGAAGCCACTCTTAAGAGAGAGAGGGAAGAAAAAAGAAAAGTAAGAAAACTAGTTAGGTGTCCTGGGGGCCCTCAGAGAGGGAACATGCTCATGGACTCATGATTCCTGGCTGGAATAAAAGGGCGATGTCCAAAAAACGAGAGGCCAAAACCTTCAGTGTTTCTTTCTTTCTTTTTTTAATGTCAAGATATTACTAAATCAAACTTTTATAAATACAAAAAAATTTAACATATTAAAGCACGGTTCCATCTGAACCATCACAAAGACAAATCCTACTCTCAACACCGTTAGGTACACACCGCTGTATGTTACAAATCATCCTATGTTAGAAATAGCCAGATTTGACGCTGTCCAAATTCAGTTCTTTGAAAAGTATCCTCTTTCCAGATACAGTTCTTCTGTAACTAATTTTTCTGCTTGTCATATGTTATCTTCAACAACACATCTTGTTTTTGTTTTTTTAAGCGCTGTCCCCTATGTTTTTTAAAGCACATTTTATTTGAGTGCAAAAGCGAGTACAAACTCACTTTTGGCTCCTGAAGTCATTAGGAAGATAAGCCACTAAGTCATCCCTGAGGACACGGCAAGCTTCTCAGACCATTCTGTTACCCCTCCTCACTTGACTGTCTGCTTTTCAAAGCCGGGATGAGGTACAATAGTTTCTTTCTGTCTGAATGAGTACCAGACTGAAATTCAGATGGCTTAACAATGTATTCTGATTTGGGTTACCAATTTTAAATATTGGTAAAGGACTCTGGACAGAAGTCAAGCTAATGAGCAAGAGCGAAATATCGGGAGCGGACACAACTACACTTTCTCTTTCATAAGCCTAAAAGCATCATGGTGTGTTTCAGAGCTGCTTCCTCTACAAATTTTGCATCCACGTTGTCATGTCCTTCAAAAGCATACAGAGCTGGAAAAATATGGAGAAAAGAGTTACTACGTAGCTATGAAACTCCTAGAATCATATTGTGCCTGCAGCTCACTGAAATTGTAATTATTTTATATTTTAGTAAAGCACATTACTCTGAAAATGTGTTGTTAAAATTTATTCTACCTCAGCCCTAAGAAAGGTCACTCACACCAACTGAGTGCGTTTTGAACCTCTTAAACCCTCTTAAAACCAAATTCCTTTGCTAATTTACTCTAGGAACAAAATTGTATATTACTAATTAAAACGAGCGGCAGTAAGGACTACTTAGAAGCAAGGGGTATTCCAGAAAGAAAGGGATCCACAGAAGTGAATAGGACTGACGTGCCAGGAGAAAAAGCAGGGAAGCCCCGAGGGCAGATGAGTGACGTTACCTCGATTGGAAGATTCTATATCTGTCAGTATTTCAATGAAGTAGTTCAGGGGCAGGAACTCCACACTGCCTGGCAACTTGTCAAGCATAGAACTCCGGGGCTACAAGGGAAACCGTGTCTGCTATGAGCTGATGCTCCCAAACAAGCCCGAACTTAAGAAAGGGGGCTAAGAACTACAATTGCCATCTCTGCGGATACGCTGAAACGGGCCAGGAGGATCCAACAACACTCGGCGGGGCCGTGCTCGCTCGAACACTCACCTGCTTCTTATAGTTCAGCAGCAGTCGCTTCACGTGGTTTCGGGAAATGATGTTAGAACTCGCAGGATGATCCCAAAGGCGACATATCTTCTGACCGATAAGCTATTAGGCAAATTGAAAAATTCGTAGTGCGGGATTTTTTTAGGGCAGTGAGACGACTCTGTGCGATACTGTAATGATGGACCCACTGTATTATACGTTTGTCCAGATGCAAAGAACGAACAACACCGAAAGTGAACCCTGATGTTAACTATGGACTTAGCGTGATTGTGATGCATCAGTGCAAGTTCATCGGTTGTAACACATGGACCTCGGTGGGGGGGGGATGTTGGGAATAGGGGACGCTCTGCACCTGTGGGGGCAGGGGGAGGACGGGGACTTTCTGGACCTTGCACTCAATTATCCTGTGACCGTAAAACTAGTCCAAAGAAATTAAGTCAATAATAACAATAAAAGAATGGAAAAAATATAGACAGGAGAATGTAGCTTATACTGCATCAAGTACACGTACCTTATAGTTACCTATAATTTAAGAAGGATTACTCCAAAGTAGCTGGTTAGTCTACAAGAGAGGCCCTTTTTGGTTAATGACCCTTGAAGAAAGGCCATTTCCTATGCGGTGTGTCTCTGAACTTTGAATAAATACTCCCTTAAAATTCAGCTCTGAGAAAAGTAGTTTATTCACTGATGTTGCCAAACTCTTTTTCTGAAATGGAGTTCATCTGCCACTCTTCGAAACTGGGTACCTGCAACTCTAAGTGAGGTCTTGATAGGAAAAGGCATGTTCTTGCTGATGTTTGCCCAGAAAATTTTAATTCCCTTAGAGTTTGAGGCAAAAAAAAAAAAAAAAAATCAAATTTAGAGACCAAACTAAATGTTCAGAGACTTTCCCCAGAGAGATCTAGCCATGGAAAATATGCTTTGTTTTCTATCCTTGCCTTTGGTTCAGTGAGCGGTGAGGAGGAGAGGGTGTTACAAAGGAAAACGATTAGGTCCAGAAGGCAGCGGACATCCCTTTGTGGGAGGATCGTGCCAGAGATACAAGGTATGTAAACAGAGCAGAGAGCTGGCCCTGGGGCTCACAGGGTCAGGAAGTTTGTGGAGTCCAAGGCTCTGAAGACCTTGCTGTGGAATTTCATATTTTCATAGTACCTCTGACTCGGAGAGCTAATATCCCTCGTAAAAACAAGGAGTGCCTGGCTAACCCTTTCTCTCATGTTTCTCGTTCTTCTTTCAACCTGGGAATGTTTTCCTGGCGTGGTAGAAACGGCAGTGGGAGGAAATGCAGTTCTAGAACCTTCTGACCTCACCTGTATTTAAATTTCTTATCAGTTTAAATGCCAAAAGCACATGTTTCCCCTCTCCCTCCCCTCAGACTCACAGATGTAAATATTAATGTGGTTTCCTAACAGGGGAAAATGGCTAAATGTTTCAGGCAGGGGTGCCAGGTGGTACAAAGCCAGAGGGACAAGCACTTCCTTGGCGCAGCAGGGAACGGCCAGCAGCGGGGGAGAAGGATGGGATTTCTTGGAAGGGACTGAAAAGTGAAACAGTTCAGTTGACTTTAGCCCAAAACAAGTAAATGCTCCCTTTGCAGGAAGAAACTGAAGGAGGTTCATACCAAGGCTTATGGAGAGAATAAAACATAATTCAGGATTACCGGGGGAAGCCGCACAATGATGCTGAATTTTAGTTTTTCATTTTTCTCTGAATTGTCCAGATCTACAAAAAAGTTAGATGGGCAAACAAAACAAATCTCCATTTTAATAATCTGAGCAAGCTGGTAATACTTCAGCGGTTCACTCTGATAACACACATTCCCCACCCTGGATTCTCAAGCCAAGTCTAACAGTACATTGAAAATTTCGGTTTGTGTCTGTGAGTACAAAGGCTTTCTTTTAATGAAGCGGTTTCTGTGTGGCCTGGAACATGGTTCTAAAGCGGGCTGCCACTCACAAAACAATTTCACTAACCGAAAACAGAAGACACCTTGGGGGAACAGCAAATACTTGAACGGGTAGTAACAAAACTCATCTCTAAGATACCACAACGAGTAATTTCAGCAAGGGATTACGCTAGAGACCTTCAAGTTCAGGTCCACACGAGCACGGCCTCTCTCAGTTTCCCTCGCATTTCCAGTCTAAGTCTGAGATGACAGAGTTAATCAGCTGAAAGTAAGCCATGTCATGACATTTTCTTGAGAAACAAGCCGTCAGAGTCTCCTATCCTCAAGTGCCCTCGTGTGTGGAGAAGGAATGAAATAGCTGGGTGGGAATCGAGAAGCCCTGTGGGGCCTCGTGAAGGCCTAAGGCCTAAGTCAGCCCAAAGGCTGGTTATAGGAAACGAACTCTACTCAGCGGGACAAGCTGCCTCATTTGCGGAGCCCACTGCAAGAGACAAATGAGGATCCCCTCGTTTCAATGTGAAGGATTTCAAGATTTAATGTCGAGCACTAAACCGAGCACAGAAGGCCCTGAGCGCAGCAGGGCCCTGTGTGACCACACAGGGCGCGCACCACGAAGCCAGCCCTCCCGGGGCTCAGAGCGAGGCAGGGTCTGTGGTGAACTCGGAGCCTCTTACCTTTCATGAGCCTCATGACAGCTGTTTCAGTGAGAAGCAACACTCCGTTATCGATGTAATGCAGCAGGTTATGCAAAGGGAGGCAGTGGACGCCGAGGATCGTGTGCACAGTGTGAAAACCTAGACAAGAGATTGGGAGGGTAAACAGGGTCAGCCAGCGTCTCCAGCCTTCTCGAAGGAGTGAATTCAACGATGCTAATAAAGCCCTTAGCTCAGTGCCTTGGCACCTCGAGTCTAATAAATGCTGCCTGAAGACAAGGTCCAAGTCCCCTGCTCTGTGTTATCATGACTAAGTATTGTTTTGGTTTTTTTAAAAGATTTTATTTATTTATTTGACAGAGAGAGATCACAGGCAGCCAGAGAGGCAGGCAGAGAGAGAGAGGGAGAAGCAGGCTCCCCGCTGAGCAGAGAGCCTGATGCGGGGCTCGATCCCAGGACCCTGAGATCATGACCTGAGCTGAAGGCAGAGGCTTTAACCCACGGAGCCACCCAGGCGCCCCCATGACTAAGTATTGTGCTGAGTAGATAGGAGTTTCCAACAAGCATGTGTGTCCCTTCCTAGGCAAAAAGGCAAAAAAAGTGCAAGGCCCACGTGAGGAAAAACCGTTTTACAGCTTAACAGGTTTGCAATTCTGTGGTAAGACGGCAGAAGAGAACAATTAATAGGAGAACTTCAAACTCCAGTGCCCACGCTAAAAGCCTGACCCACGGGGACCACTTTGTCAACATGGAAAAAATCTTGAACCTGTAGGGGACAGTCTATATGCCTGACCTCTCTGTATGCCCTAAAGAAGGGCTTTTGAGGTCTGCTCGAACTAGATTATAAAAAAAAGAAAAACTTAAATAGTATGGTCATAGAGCAAATCTATAGGAATTCAACAGAGAGGAAGGCAATCTCTCAAACTTAAGTCTTGTGGGGAGGGCTGTTCAAACACTCAGAAATGGAGAGTTCTAAGAAGAGTATTAATAATAAACAATAAAGGGGCGTCTGGGTGGCTCAGTTGGTTGGGCGGCTGCCTTCGGCTCAGGTCATGATCCTTGAGTTCCCGGATCGAGACCCGCATCGGGCTCCCGGCTCCGCGGGGAGTCTGCTTCTTCCTCTAACCTTCTCTCCTCTCATGCTCTCTCTCACTTTCTCTGTCTCTCAAATAAATAGAATCTTTAAAATAATAATAATAATAATAATAAGCCATAAAAACAACATCCAAAGGAGAAGAAGATATCAGTCCAGGAGAGAATCAGAAAAGCCCTCTTGGAAAAGACAGCACAGGAGAGGAGCTTGGAAGGGTAAATGCAATTCCTGCGCGTGGAAATGAGGCCAGAGAACGTACAGAGAGAAGGTGGTAGAAAGAGTCACCTTGTCATGAGCACGCCTGGACCGGAATCCTGCTGTGTCGCTAACTAACTACAGGAAGTAGGCTTTGTGAGCCTCCATTTCTTCATCCCTGAGAAGGAGCCACCAGTACCCCTTTTCCACATGCCTGGAGAACTGACACTAGGTCTATGAAGAGGCCGGCATGTGAGAGAATGACAACTTCCAGTAACGGACACACACGGCGGCCTTCCATCTATGCACTGGCTAACTCGATCCTCACTCAACACCCTGAGGTGGGAGCCACTCGATCCCCATTTTATCAGTGGGGAAACCAGGATTCGCAGGAGCTAAGAAAGTTGCCCAGGATCCCCTCATCAGTAAGCGGCAGAGCTAAATTTGAATGCAGGCTACGGGACTTGAGCCGAGGCTCTTACCCATGACAATTTCCTGCCCCGAGAACTGGTAGCTGGAGCAATGGGACAGGAAGAACAGAGGCTGAAAGGTGAGACAGTACGGGGCGTGTTCAGAAAGTACTGAGTGACCCAGGTGAGATGGGCTCCGGTGTACGAGAGGAAAGGTAGGAGGTGAGGTCGGAAATTACTTAACAAATCCCTTCCAGACACTAGACAAGGAGATGGGGGTATAATAATGAGCAAAACAGACTCCGAAGCTGCTCCCATCCACCTTCCGGTCTGAGGGCCAGACAATCAAATAATCACAAAGATACACATTCTTAAAAATGTGACCAGTTTGGGGTGGCTGGGTGGCTTAGTCAGCTAAGCATCTGACTCTTGCTTTCAGCTCAGGTCATGATCTCGGGTTCATGGGATTGAGTCCCGTCTCAGGTTCCAGGCTCACCGGGGAGTCTGCCCCTCCCCCCAGCTCAAGCGTGCATGCCCGCCCTCTCCCTCTTTCTCTCAAAATAAGTAAAATCTTTTTTTGAAAAATGGCCACTTCTATGAAGGGAAAAGTGCAGGGTGCTCTAAGCACCCATGACAGGGATTGAATGCTGAATGACAGCAAGGAATTTCTTATTTAGTAGACTTTGGGGAGGGACATTGAAGATTTTTGAGCAAGATGGAAAAAGGATTTGAGTTTTACTCTTGGAATATTAAAATGGCAACAGGCAAAGAATGGACTGGGGTACCAACAGTTTGCTAGGAGATGTCCGTTCTGGGAGGTCCCTGGGTGAACCTGCGCCAGAGGTAACCGGGGCTGGACGGTGAAGGAGGAAGGGAGAGCTCGGAGGCCCGTGGCAACACGTCCAGACTTAGAAACAGATGGGGTATGGGTAGGGAAAACAAAGGAGCACAGCCTAATCCTAGGAGCTGACATGACAAAGAAATGATGCCCAAAGAGCAGGAACTTGAATTCAGAGCAGTCATGGAGTTTTCTCTCCCTGAGCACATGAATCATGAGCAGTGAGGGACTGAGTCCTCAGTCCTGGCCCCATCCAGGGTCAGATAAAGTGCAGACTCTGCCCACAAGCAGATGTTAAGGGGCTGACAGCAAGATGACTCCGCTGGCTTCCCTGAATCAAAAACAAAACAAAAAAAAAACAAAAAAAAACAAACCAAAAACCAGATTTTAGTAACTAATCAACAACATGAGATTTTTCAAATGGATTTGGTCATTCTTCCCAAGGTTAAAAAAAAGTTATGAAATTCGTTCTGAAGAAGTTTATTAAAGGTTACTATAGATTTCCTGGATTCGAAATTCCTCCTCCAGCCCTGCGTCCATGTCCTGAAGATCCCTGATGACCCTTCTCCGCTCTCCCTGGGGCACAGCCCCACATCCAACAGTCCACTCTTGGCTTCCTCTGTGTGCCAGCTCCAGGCAACAGCAAATTGGCTAAAAGTAGGCATCAGTTCCCAAACAGAGCTTTTCCAGCCAAATCTAGTCCTCATCCTCCAGGGTTCCTGGCCTCCACTAGCCAGTGAGGGGAACACAGGTCCCATTTAAACTACAAATGTCTAGCTCCAAACTGTGACTCCTTTTCGCAGTCCTCCTTCCCTTTATTCTTTAACCAATTGCGTTACAAGTTTCCAACACTTGGAACTCAGTTCTCACTAGTCCAGCAGGCTTGGAAAGCAAACACACATACACAAGTACATGAGAAAACATCCTGTGTTTACCCACACATGTGCACACCCACGTGACCCAGTGTCACTTTCCATGTCACACGAGAGAAACCAACATTTAAGAGAATGGGAGAGAGATACTTGACCCATGGACACAAACGACTAAGTCTACTCATAATAATTCTCAATCACTACAGATAACATTTTTCCACGTTTTCCCTCCTTACACATCCCTGGGAAGGAGTGTGATGCTCCCTAGAAAGTAAAGTTTTACAGTCTCCCGGGTATAAAATTATCCCTAGTAAGTCACTTTCATTTATTTAAAAAATCGGGCTTGAACATCCTGGTGAGCAAATCTGAAAGTGTCAATCCAATCCTCTACCAAGTCTTTTTTTTTTTTTTTAAAGATTTTATTTATTTGACACAGAGAGAGAGAGAGAGAGAGAGGGAGAGATAACAAGTAGGCAGAGAGGCAGGCAGAGAGAGGGGGAAGCAGGCTCCCCGCCGAGCAGAGAGCCTGATGCAGGGCTCCACCCCAGGACCCTGAGATCATGACCTGAGCCTAAGGCCCAGGCTTTAACCCACTGAGCCACCCAGGCGCCCTCCTCTACCAAGTCTTTTGTGTTAATGATAACTAAGGGTTAAAGCCAGAAAGTCTTACATAGTTTTCATGAAATCCCTTCACTCTTTCTAAAGGGCACCTCAAAACTCCTATTCTATTGGGATAATTGAAAGTCATCCATTCTCCTCATGAATGGTCAACTGTCAGATTCTGATAAAATCAAAAGGAACCCCTGGAAACTCCACTACCAGTACATCTTATAAGATAAAGTGTATGGACAGAGAAAGCATGCAGGACTCCAAACTGAGTCAGGCGTATCCCAAATGCAGACAAGCAGAGAGGAGCTATGGGATTTCTGGGCCCAGAAATAGTCAATGTTTCGGCATCGACTAATTCAAATGGAATATAAAATTCAAGAGGCAACACAGAATAGTCATTAAAAGCCCAGATTTTGGAGCCAGACTTCCTGGATTTAAATACTGGTTCTGTTGCTTAATCACTGTGTGACTTTCAGACAAGTCACGTAACTTTCTGTGCCTCAGTTTCATCTATAAAATGGGAATAATATTCAGTGGAACCATATGAAAGTGCCTTTTTTTGGGGGGGGTCAAAAACTGGTTGGATATTGACAGTTTAATGTGGTTCAATTTAAGCTCCTACCATTTAGGACTGTTAGGAAAATTGAATGTGCTTATTTATGTAAAGTACTTATTGGTACAAAATGGGCACCATCTACATATTGGCTTAAAATGAATTAGTAAAGGAATGAATTATTGATAGATGCTGTGATGGCTGTATATGAATAAATAAATTAAACTGGCTGATAAACATTATGTAGTCACAGTTATCATAAAGCTTAACACTCACCAGAACATATATGTAATGAACACAAGGCAGACAGGGGCTTATTTCTTTCTTATAATGAATACATGTTCCCAATTAGATTTCTGTTCATTTTTGTAAAGGCTCTAATTTCTAGCGTGGCACATGGAATGTAATAAAAAAAAGTCAACGAATGGTTGTTTCTTGAGTGAACGAATGACCAGTTGAATGAATGGCCACACACACACGTGCCAAGGATGTTTTGAGACCTGACTTGGTCCTGTTTCGAAATTCTAAGGACGATTTTTAGCTTCCAAGCACATAAAAATCAGCTATTTTCTGACACTCAGCCAGACCCACTTCCTTCTGAGCATTAACTTTCTCAATCTGATAAGCGAAGCCTGCAGACATCAGAGAAAGATCTCCCTGCGTCGGCTCCCCGGGTTCGAGGTATCGTAGCGAGCGCATGGGGACTGGCTCCGGCTCCCTAAAGGCAGTGACGAGCCGCAGCAGAATTTAAAAACTCGGGGAGATCTGGTCTCTCACGACGACCCCAGACACACAAGTTCTCAGACACAGAAGGTCTCATCCTTAAATGCGTAAGGTGCCAAAGTCTGGTGAGCGCGTGAAGCAGGAAGAACAAACGTTATTACAACGAAGGACAAAAGAGCCAAGACTTACCAGGGGGCAGAGGTAAAAACAAACTCGTAGCAGCTTCCAGAATCCTGGTCATGATGTGAAAGACTGTAAATTCGGCAGCACCGGCCCTCCTGCTGCTGGGTAAAAAAACAGAGCTGCCATCAGCCAAGGGCTTTATTCCTAAATCTCCACTGGTCTGAGCAGTGGCTCTGAGTACCACGCATGGATGGAATTCCTGCTAACTGGACAACTAGGCCCTGTTGAAAGCCTCGTGCCTAGACTCTAACCAGACAGTAGGCACATTGCATTAACTCCAATTCCCCTTCCTGGTGGTCCTCAGCTCACATGGCCCTCGGTCCTCACCACCCATATGCCCAGAAAAGAGGACGGGTAAAGCCACACGGCCGTTCCTTTCAATGCTGAGTAGAGAACCAAGACAGACAGGACCAGGGCTAGTGACTACTGCTTTCAATTGTTAGGTTCCAAAAAAGCTGTGCCCAAACAGGCAGCCATTAGCGTTGTCTTTACACACCTTGATAAGAGAGAGGGAGAAATACTTGCGTACAAGTGGAGAACCCGGGGGTGAAGATGGTGTTTCCTCCAGCTGGTTTCCAGAATTTGGCAAATGAGATCCAGCTGGAGGATAAAGACAGTCTGTTACCCTTCACCGGTACCCTCCCCCTCCAGGTCCCTACAGCGAGCCCTCCGCAGGCCTGACGGGCATGTTCAGGGCAGCTGGCATTTAGCCTGGGCCTTGGACACACAACCCGTCTTTCTGCAGTCAGTGCTGAGGCACTGGAATCCAAAATGGAAAGACTGAAAATGTGCACCAGAGTCTAACAGAGCCCCTTCTGTCTCCGCAGGCGGTACCCCCGCTAAGTTTCCCCAGCCCCGGTTAACAGGCCCTCTGCCCTCAGTGAAGGTCAAGTACAACTGGATTTGCTCTAGGCCTGTTACATGACAAAGGCCCACAGCTGACAGTGAGAAGAAAGGAAACACAGAGCAGGAGAGAGGTCCTGAGCTTGTGAAATTCAAAGATATTATTTAAGAAGAAACACTAATGACTACAATAAAGGCAGGAAACTTTAAAATTAAACATGAAATTCAATAAGGGCCCTATCAAATACGTTTAATCTTCTAGAGTTCAATGCAAAAATATATGTTCACACAACTGATCATTTGCTCACTGGTTTTACCCAAACTCGGAGAAGTGGAGTGTTCTTTCTCTTTCTGTGAATTTAAATACTTTAAGAAATTGTCTAGCATATTACTTCTAGGTTCTAAGTAGGGTCAGGCCTCAACTCCATATGCTTTCTGAGAGACTCAAGACTGCCTCAAAATTCGGTCTAGACGTATCACTTCTATTAACACATGGACTGGTGTTATTAATTGGAATCACACAATTCCAATGGGTGGCTACCGGATAGATGGGCTACCAATCCCACCAGCCGACTCTAATGCGGTAGTATTTATACAACTAGATTTATTTAGTATTTATACTAAATACTAGTATTTATAGTATTAATATATAGTAGTATTTATACAACTGAGCTAGAATCTGGCCTAATTGGGCTGTTGGCACCCATTAAGAATTTTAGTTCAAGTTCTCTCACATCTTCATAAACCTCCATGTACAGAAATCATTATCTATGGTTTAATGAGATGCTGGAAGATGCCAAGATGACATGGGAACATTTGGCAACCATGCTAAGTTCATCACTGTTCTATGCTTCCATGAACATATAAATCACTATTTGAAGGGAGTATAATAAACCACTTTCATAACCAAGTCTTCCTTGTTTTTTTTCGTCCTTCTTCCCTTTTTTCAATCTATAGCACACCAAATATACCAGTATGAGGACAGAAAATCTGCAAAAGTCTAATCTGAAAAATATACTGAACCACAAACTGGGAGCTACATCCTGGGAGGCTGGGGGGCGGCAGGAAAGAGAAAAAGCAAACCAACCAGTTTTGAAATGTAGTCCAGAACCATCTGTTCAATTTTCTTCTTTTCTACACCCTGTAGGTGTCTCAAAAGATGGTCTTTTAGCTCAGACGCCATCTGAAAACAGGACATGGATTAGATAAGTCACAACTTACCCACTCACACCTGCTACTGGTTGAAACTAGATGTGCTTATTAACATTCTTTACCAATATGAAAAATACCGGACCCGAAGATCCCACTGGAGGAAATACATAACCCACAGTGTTACTTTAAGGGGCATAAATCAGGGACACCAACGTTCCTCAAGAGGAACTGCTGACGAATCACCCAGAACCTAGTGAGCCGCCAAGAGTCAGAGTCCCAGCCATGATGAGAATTCTCCAAAGAAGCTGAGGGAAGCCACTAACTTAGAAGTCAAGGGCCCTGGGATCTACCAAAGGGTTGAAGTCTACTGCTTCCAGACCTGGAGAACCTACAGGAACAAATGCAATCATGGAACGACTATATTGATTCAGGGTGGGGGTGGGGGGCTGGGAGGTGTAGTGGGGCAAGGCACACTTCGGGGCATTTGGAAGGACAGAGGCAGGAGTAAAAACTAAATGCATCAGGTACTTCCCTCTACACATTCAACACAGCCCCCTGACACGCAAAAGTAATGAAATTATTGGTTCTATTGCCTCTAAAGAGACTCGTATATCTACTCTATTCTCATCTTAGAGCTCACCAATCAGTGAAGTATAGCATCCCAGTGCTCCCGGCCTTTTGCTTTTTTGTCTCCTCCTTTTTTTCCCTCTCTTTTGCTTAAATGTCCTCCTCAGCTGGAGGCCCTCCTCCTTAGAGATCTTTGCACTAATAAAACTAGGGGAATTGTACAATTAACATCATACATGCACATATCTACTATGTTAGCAGATTTACATATATGACACCCTGAGCAAAGCTTAGCCCATGGCATTCTGGGCTATGTGTTAATTAACTAGGCTTAAAATTTTTAAATTTTTAAAAAAGATCATTGCATGCTCTTTTGTGCTTTTCAATTTTTCTATGACAACCATAAAGATGAAAATTTAAATCACCCATAATCCTATCAACTGTGTTAACATTTTGGATTTTTTCTTTTCCTTTTCTCCAGTGTGCGCATTCATTCCAATGTTTTCTAATTTGCTTTTATTCCCCATGTAATGGTTTATGTCGTTGAATATTCTTTACCACACTGATTTTATTTTTTATTTTATTTTTTTAAAAGATTTTATTTATTTATTTGACAGAGAGAGATCACAAGTAGGCAGAGAGGCAGGCAGAGAGAGAGGAGGAAGCAGGCTCCCTGCTGAGCAGAGAGCCCGATGCGGGGCTCGATCTCAGAACCCTGAGATCATGACCTGAGCCAAAGGCAGAGGCTTTAACCCACTGAGCCACCCAGGTGCCCCACCACACTGGTTTTAACGGCTGCACAGTATTCAATTTTATGAAAGTACTAGAATTGAACTATTTATTCTTGTCTTGAACATATGGGATACTTCTTACACTATTGTGAATACAACTTAAAAAAAAAAAACCTTGAGGTGCCTGGGTGGCTCAGTTGTTAGGCATCTGCCTTCGGCTCAGGTCATGATCTCAGGGTCCTAGGATCGAGCCCCGCATCGGGCTCCCTGCTTGGTGGGAAGCCTGCTTCTCCATCTCCCACTTTGCCTGCTTGTGTTCCCTCTCCTGTTGTGTCTCTGCCAAATAAACAAAATCTTAAAAAAAAAAAAACAAAAACAGGGCCCCTGGGTGGCGCAGTTGGTTGAGCGACTGCCTTCAGCTCAGGTCATGATCCCGGAGTCCCAGGATCGAGTCCCACATCGGGCTCCCAGCTCCATGGGGAGTCCGCTTCTCACTCTGACCTTCTCCCTTCTCATGCTCTCTCTCACTCTCTCTCTTTCCTAATAAATAAATAAATAAATAAATAAATAAATAAATAAATAAATAAATAAAATCTTAAAAAAAAAAAAAAACCCTTATACATGATTTGTTTGCCATATTACCAATTATTTTCTCAAGCTAAATTCCTAGAAATGGAACTTGTTGGGTCACATATTAAAGGTTTGTAGAGACACTGCAAACTAGTGTTTACAGTGGTTATACTAGTGAATATACTAGTTTCCAACTGCATTGCATGAGGCTGCCCAATACCCCATATGCTGAACTTTCCTAGTGGAAATTTTAGAAAAATTTTAGTGAAAATAGCAAGAATCCTTAATTTCTTTCTTTGTTTTTTGAGAGACCAAGAGCGTGCCTGCATGGGGCAGAAGTAGGGGAGAGGGAGAGAGAGAACATTAAGTAGGCTCCATGCATAGCGCAGAGCCCAACAGGGAGCTCGATCCCATGACCCTGAGATCACGACCCCAGCAGAAATCAAGTGTTGGGCGCTCAACCAACTGTGCTACCCAGGCACCGCACTTCATTCTGATATTAATAGGAATGACCCCAACATTTGATTTAAAATATGTCAGCTATCAGTATTAGGATATTTTTGTCTTATTGATTTGGTTATTGATTTGGTTATTTCAGAAGTGGAATTTTACTTTTATCAATTTTTAGCACCTATAGAGATGATCTTTTTTCCTCCTCTTTGACCTAGTGATATGATGAACTACATTAATACATTTGCTCATGATAAGCCTTCTTAGAAAAAAAGGCCACTTGGCCATCTTGTATTTTTTCAAATGGACCACTGGAAAATATTTTAATTGAGCATGTGGTATCTATGTTCATAAGTGAAAGTAAAAGTCATTGTTAGATTTTGGTTTCAGGGTTATACTAGCCTTTTTAAGTGATTGAGAAGCTTCCCATCTTTTTTGGGTTTTTTTTCCCCTCTTTTTTTTAAAAAATATTTTACATAGCGTGGGTATGACCTGATCCTTAAAAGATCCTTGAAAGAACTAACTCATCAAATAATTTTGTGCCTTATGGGGGATTATCTTTTTTCTTTCTTTCTTTCTTTTTTTTTAGAGAGAGAGTGAGTTCATGCGTGTGGGGGTGAGGAGAGGGAGAAGGAGAGAGAATCTTAAGCAGGCTCCATGCCCAGTGTGGAACCCAACACAGGGCTTACTCTCAGGGCACTGAGAATGTGACCTGAACTGAAATCGAGAGTTGGACACTTAACCAACTGAGCCACCCAGGTGCCCCTGGAGATAATCTTTGACAATTTTTTTCAAATTATTTTATGGTTATTGTATTTTCAAGGATTTTTATTTTTTCTTGGCTCAAGTTTGGTATTTCTATTTATCAAGGAAACTTTAACTGGAATTTTCAAATGTGAGAAAATGCATTTACAGATGTTTTTCTCACATTTTAAAACTTTCCATAGTTAAGGTAATAGATTATCTCTTCCTAAACCTGCACAGGATTAAAGATATTTTACTAGACTTCCCAGATGTCTCTCTAATCAGTTTTTTTTTTAATAGATTTTGGATTTATTTACCAATTCTGCTCTTCCATTCATTTATTTTGATTTCTTTCTCTTTGGTCTTCCTAGTAGTAGGACTTCCTAAGAAAGGATACTTTATTCTGATCAAATACAAATACAAATGCCACGGAGACATTGTTCTTTCCTTTTTTTAAACACTCAGTGCTGTCCATTTCCTTATGAGGCTTTGTAATTATATATTTTGGGTGGTTAATGATTTATATATGTCTCCCCTGCTACACTAAATTCTAAAAGAGCAGAAATCATATCTGTGTTGCCTACCATTGAGCACACAGGGCCTACAATGGCTGGTAATGGCTACAGCTAACGTGTTAAAAGAATGAGTGAAAAATAAGGTCAGCATGAGAAGCACAATCTAGCCCTTTCCCCTTGTCTTGGATCCTGTCGTTTCTCAGCACCCAAATGGCCCACAGACCACTTACCAGCCCCATCAGCAGCCTCTGCTGGTGGTCTTCCTCCTGGAAGAGGGGTATTAATCTTGGCTCTGAAATAAAACAAAACAATAGTCAAGAAGGGTGGTTTTTGGGAAATGGACTAGAAGAAGAGAAATCAGCCCGGGTTTCCCTTCTCTGAGTTATTGGGAAAATAGACCATTTTGCTGATAGGGTGAAATTTTTCATGAAATGTGTGACCTGTTCCTGCAGGCTGAACTTATTACCCAGGTGATACACAGAGAGCTCTACTCCAACAGACTAGGAGAGAAAGAAAATAAGGAACACATTGCCCGACACTGAGAGGCTCTGGCTTTGGCTTCTTTTCAACTTGAAAACTCACCAGTAAGAACCTCTGCTTCACTGGAGTGAGATACTTGGGCCCTCTCTTAACCCCAACGGGGCCATAAACTCAGGGACAGGGGCTTGGTGGAAAGGATCGCATGACTGCCTTTCTCGTGACCCCTATGGTTTAGTGACTTGGGGAGTCACTGAACTGAGGGAACCTGTCAATTACTGAAGCAAATAATATTAATTGACACAGGTTATCTGACTACAAGGTAACCAGCTCAAGATAGACAAGTGACGTGTAAAGTTCAATTGGATGGCATTTTCTCCGCTGTGATTTGCACTATACCAGAAAACACAGTCTTGTTGTAAGACGCGCCCAACACTCCTCTAACTGCACCTTCGTGCCCTGCTCCTCCTCTCCTGGGACAGCTGAGGCACGCACCTGTCAAGACAGCAGAGCTGCCCGGTCAGTGGGCCGATGACCCCGTGTGGGATGCACAGAGGCCTCTTGCCCCCTCGGGATAAATCCTACCTGGAGCCCACACAAGCTTTTTGATTCAGATGAAGCAATTCATAACTTGATGCCAGCAGCCCTGAGTTTCACCCAGATTGTTCTGTTTCTGTTAGTGATGACATTCTTCCTAGGATGCTAGTGCAAGCAAGCATGTGAGAGGAAGGGACAAGGTCCCCAAGTGCATGCAGAGAGAATGACTCTGGTCGCGGGATGCAAACAGGCCGGGAGCTCTGACAGGGGCAGAGGAGTGATGGACACCACGAAAACCTCCACAACTGGCAACATTTCCTGTATTGCAAAATTCCTGGCCGGGCAAGAAGCATGAGCCTGAAGCAGGCACCTTCACACCCCGGCTACTGGGCAGGAGTCCTGCTCGCTGCTCCTGCCTGGTGCTATCGGGATAACCCCTGGCTTTGGTCAGGGAGGGCCTGGTAACACAGGCAGAGGCTGGTTCCCCCCGGGGCTGCTCCGTGAGCACAGGCCCTGTCACCCTGGGCTGCATCACAGGTTCACCGTCACGGTTCACATGAGCCGTGTGCACAGCTGCAGGATATCCCACAATGCACTGTATAAGATCATTTCCGTTAGGGTCACCCAACATACAGCTAAACATCCAAGCCTATAAAACAGAAATGGGATATAACAATAACAGCTTATTAAATGGAGGCTGGCCTTTAGGAGGCACGAAAGCATTCTAGTGACAAAACCACAGAAAAGCTTGTACCTGGATATGCTTACCATTCTCTTTCCCCAGTTCCACCTGGTAGGGTGTTCATTCAAGACTTACCTCCGGTGTCATTCCTTCTGGAAAGCCCTTTCTGAGCTCGCTCTGTTCCCCAACCACCCCCACTCCTGACCCAATGCCCCCCCCCCCACGGTGGTTCTAGAATACTCATCACCTGGTTTAGAAACAACGTGTTAACATTTCTTCCTCACACATTAATGACAAAGCAGCCCTCAGGTATCTCGTGCACCAACTGCTGCATGATGGTGCGACGAACATTACCCCATTTACTCTCGTTTTTCCTCTCACCTTGACCTGAAAAGGTTAATGCATGAAGTGAACACATGGCGTGCCCAAGAGCACACCGTTAGCATGTGGCTGCCCTGGAACTGAAGCCAGGGTCCGTCTGGCTCTGGGCCCATGTTCTTCCCCCATAACCACACAGCCTACCCAGAGACTCCTATCTCTGGACTCCTAAAACCTAGCCCAGGAGTGCCCAAACGTTACCCCAAATCAAAGACCCCTGTGTGATCAGACAGCCGAAAAGCTGGAAGGAAAGCAGCCCTAAGCCAGGGGAACTGCAGAAGTGCATCGTGTGGGTACAGCCACAGGGCACGGTAATTAGATCAAGGCTCTGAAGGAAAATAATGAAAACCAGACAGCCAACACTCAAGGGCTCTTCCAGCAAGAGCACATTCAGCAGCTGTCCCTAAAGGTCCTGGTGCCAAGACAGACATGGAAGGAGCTGGGTGGTCACTCTAACAGGAAAATATTAAAGGGTGCTGCCTTCATTACACTATTGAGCGTGATTTCCTTGCCAACCCACAGGCGTAGGAAAGACAGGGTTACAAACCAAACGCTGACTGAAATCCAGAGGACTTTATTACAGGTCTTTTCTTACCCAAATTCCTTGCTTCTAGGTTAGAAATCACCCTACAAAGAAATTAGTCAACGTTATTCACATGGGAAGATTAAAGAAAAAAAAAAAAGCCACAACACCACACAAAGATATTCTCCATAAAACCACTGCAGAAACTGTTCTCGGGCAGCTGAAAACCTCAAACACTTTAATCAACTTGGCAAAAGCCACATTAGGCAATTATAAAATCTCAAAACCCTTTAGCGCAAACAATGACAATAATTTAGAACAATTGCAGCTCTCAGTTATTGGAAATAATGGGAACAGAAAATAGAACACGGTTGGAATGGGCCTATTCTTGTAGCACTCTGAGATGACTCATCTTTCCAGAAAATGGGCTTTCAAAATAAGAGCCCGCTCATCAGCCCACTAACATTTTTTAAATGAACCTACTGTCTCGATCCCCCTAAAGTGCTCACTTAGTAAGGGCCTTCTTTACCACTTAACATTTATAATTATCCGTCTTCAGGATGCCAGTCTTTAAGGTATAACGCATACAATTTTCCTCCTAGAAACTCCAGCACCAAACTCAAGAATAGGACCCAGGTGGCTGCATTTATTAAGCTGATAGCATCTTTTATTGAGGATACTCAAAAAAGAAAGCTACTTCCATGAAAGTTATCCAAAAAAGTACTTGCAAAAGATACGCATCTTCTAGGTACACTAATCCCTAATTTTACTTACTTCGTTGCATTATCAAGAATATTCCTCACGTACACCATGGATCTTCTTCTTCCTGTTTTCTAGAAGGGAGAACATGTCAGAGGTGTGGAAGGTCGAGGTTCTGTGGGCACCATTTTTCACACCAAGGACATAGCGCAACATAGTGAAGAGTTTTGGAAAAAAGAAATATACTTCCCAAGTAATCAAAATACCTATGTTCTTAAAACTCAGTTATAAAAGCATTTTATTCTGAAATTATTATAGATGTATAGGAAGTTGTATATCAATTAGACAGTGTTGTGTTATATACAATAACACTACAACTATATAGGATGCTACAGAGAGATCTCATGTACGCTTCACCCAGCCTCCCCAGTCCTTTATATCTTATATAAAGGACTATAGTACAATATCAGAATCAGGAGGTGGATATTGCTAGAATGAGTGTGTAGTCCTACATCATTTCATCGTGGACGTAGATTAACGTAACGCAATTAAGATACAGAACTCTTCCATCCCCCTAAAGATCTCCCTTGTGCTGCCCTCTTTGCAATCAGTCTCAGACACTTTTCTTTCAACTAAACCTAACCCTTAGCAACCACAAATTTGGGAACACCTAGGTTTGTTTGTTTTTTTAAATCAATATTTAACTATACAAGTAATGTAAGAACACAGGCGAGACGGGGATGTTAATCTCACTTCTACTACGAACATGCTGCATGTGTCCCTTAACCTCTGTGCACCTGATCTTCCTCCTCAAGAGAAGATAGATCGGAGAAGCACTGTGGTCTTCTTGCAACAATGCAAAAGGGCCTGGTGGTTAGGGAGAGTGTGGCAAACTGAAGCCAGCCTGGAGACTTAAGGGCATCACCTCATCTGATGCACTATACTTTCACTTCTTGCTTTATTCTCCTGAATGCACACAAACCTCTTCTGAGATCAGGCTGTGCCATTCTCTCCGGACCATGCTGTTGTCGTAGAGCAAGCGTGGCTTGGAGTACTTCACGTATTCCAGGTTGGAGTTCAGTTTTTCCCAGTAGCCCTTAAAACTGTGGACCTGCAGGAGACAAAAAGCACTAGTGAGCTTGAGAGGCAGGGCCCTTGGCCCCAGCCAACCAGCAAGGACCACCTGAGCCTTGCGGCAAAGCCAGGCTCACCTTACTTCCTCAGCTCTTACAGGGCAGCCCCTTCCTTCCTTCCTTCTTTCCTTCCTTCCTTCCTCCCTCCCTTCCTTCCTTCCTTGATTTTATTTATTTATTTGACAGAGAGAGAGAGAGAGAGACAGTGAGAGAGGGAACACGAGCAGGAAGAGTAGAAGAGGGAGAAGCAGGCTCCCCGCTGATGTGGGGCTCGATCCCAGGACCCTGGGACCATGACCTGAGCCGAAGGCAGACCCTTAAGGACTGAGCCACCCAGGCGCCCCAAGGGCAGCATTTCTGAGTGAATTCTTCCCACGAAGGATGGCATTCTCCTCCTGCAGGAATTCTAAAATAGTAAGACTTAAAGATTCCTGCCTTCCACATTTCCTTTTCTGCCCCTTTTACAGAGAGAGCCACTGCTCCCGTCCCCAAACCAGGTGAGTTGCCTGGGTTAAGGCTAAGTTGGAAAGCCTGTATTAAACCCAGTGTTGTATTAAACACACTAGATTGATTCCTCTCCAGAGACCCACTTTTCTGATTTGGGCTGTGTCAATAATGCTACACTCAGTCAGAGAATGTTCGTAAGGTGTACGAAAAGGGTTACTTTCCTACTCAGCTTATCTACTTTCAAAAGAAAGTCTTTCAAAATCTAGTTATCAGAAAGGTGGGGTGAACTAGTTTCACATTCTGTCATAAAAAAAACCTCCAAAACAGAGTTTGCTGGCAACCTGTCTAGGTTTTTGACATGTTGCTATAATTGAAGCAATAATGTATCCATTATATTTGTTTTTAAGTATAATGCAATACTAATGCATTTTTAATACTGAAGGATGTATTGACACAAAATGTTCTTTAATTTTTTTTAAAGATTTATTTATTTAGGATAGAGAATGCGTGAGAGTGGGTGGAGGGGCAGAGGGAGAAAGAGAGAGAGAATTTCAAGCAGACTCCCTGCTGAGCGCAAAGCCGGATGTGGGGCTTGACCCCACACGACTTTGAGATCATTACCTGAGCTGAAACCAAG
>CM052806.1:16688598-16797406 GCA_028533885.1 Nasua narica
ACTCCTAAACTCACGAAACAAACTAAGGGTAGCTGGGAGGTGGGGGGGTAGGGATATGGACATGGGGGAGGGTATGTGCTATGGCAAATGCTGTGAAATGTGTAAGCCTGATGATTCACAGACATGTACCCTGGGGCAAATAATACATTATATGTTAATAAAAAATTAAAAAAAAAATCAGTTCCCCTGGCTGCAATCCAAATAAGCCTTCTTCGGCCCCATGTTTGTTTTTGTGAGAGTGGGTCATGTTAGAGCAAAGTACAAGTGTGAAGAGCTGGCGGATACAGGGGAAAACCAAACCCAATCACACCTCAAAGCTCGAAGGCAGCAGACCTGGGTTTGAATGCTGCTCAGACATCAGCGTGAACATTGGCACACCATTTGACCTTGGTGAGCATCACTGTATGGTCCTCCTAAGCACAGGCTGTAACAACAACCGTCTCAGTCTCCACAACCATCCTCACCTGCTGGCCAACTGAAACACCTTGTTCCCCGCCTTAGAACTGGAGGAAACCATGAGGCTTGCCTAGCCACAGAGCACTCTCACATGTCTGCTCCTACCAACAAACAAGTGGTTGTTTGTTTTTTAAGATTTATGTATTTGTCAGAGAGAGAGAGCCCGATGTGGGACTCGATCCAAGGGTCCTGGGATCGTGACCTGAGCCAAAGGCAGAAGCTTACCCGACTAAGCCACCCAGGCATCCCAGTAAGTGGTTGTTTTCATTTCCAAACCTATTCATGCTGGATGTACTTATCTTCACAATTAGGGAATTTTATAAAATATTACCATAGACAAATGAAATATGGATGCAGAAAGAGTGCTGTTTGGTTAATAAAAGTTGAACGCTTTGGAAAGACTCAAATGCATATCTAAAACACTACAAAAACTATGCGCGAGACAACTGTAAAAGATTAGAAAAAATTACCCGATAGATACAGATGGTTTTGAAAAGATCTTTAAAATATGGCTCTCCTTAGGTTAAAAAAAAGAAGAGTAAGGTTCAGGAAAAAAGGAAGAAGAAGAAAGTAACAGGAAGTCAGAGACAGAACATTACTAGTGGTTTTATGTAAGCAAAATAATTTTGAACTCCAACCAGCTAATATACAAAGAAAACTTGGGGTTTTTTTGGTTAAACTACATCAAAAGATGTAAACTACATCAAAAGATAGGTGAATAAATGTACTTTTTTTTGGTTTTAGGATATATTTTTTAAAGATTTTATTTATTTATTTGAGAGAGAGAAAGTGAGAGAGAGTATGAGAAGGGAGAAGGTCAGAGGGAGAAGCAGACTCCCCATGGAGCTGGGAGCCCGATGTGGGACTCGATCCTGGGACTCCGGGATCATGACCAAAGGGAGCCAAAGGGAGTGGCCTAACCAACTGAGCCACCCAGGCACCTGGTTTTAGGTTAAAATAAAATGTTTAAAGTATCTTTTCTTCAATTACCCAACTGCTCACTGGTCCAATCAAGTCTAACAGAGGGCTATCTCCAACTTTACAGGACAGCTGTAACATTAAATGCAAAATGTGTGAAAGTGCTTCATAAATTAAATCGTGCAATATAAATAATCTTTATTAAAATGTAATAAATACATGCCACCGGATTTTAGTTCTTTCGATGCTATACACCACATATAGACCAGGAGAAAAAGTAGGTATTTGAGAAACTGTTTACTATTTACTGAGCACTTTCTTGGAACGTAACTGATACAACTAATGTGTATGCACAGTATGGAAAAGAGAGAAGTCAAAAGAACAGACATGCTCACAACCTGAGGTCTGGTTAGGGTCCATAAAAAAGAAGCACAAGAAGAGAGTATGTTCAAATCAGAACAGAGACCATAAACGTCAGTTAATTAATACCAAATGAAAATGACATGTGCTCATTTCAACCACAAACATATACAGCTGGTGTTGTCTATTTGCCAATTTTTAAAACATTTCATTTATTTATTTGACACAGAGAGAGAGAGATCACAAGTAGGCAGAGAGAGGGGGGGAAGCAGGCTCCCCGCTGAGCAGAGAGCCTGATGCGTGGCTCGATCCCAGAACCCTGGGATCATGACCTGAGCGGAAGGCAGAGGCTTTAACCCACTGAGCCACCCAGGTGCCCCTATTTGCCAATTTTTAAACTGAAGCTACATCACCACCTTGGCTTCCAGGAACCGGGGTTCTCGGCCACAGGAGAGCACACAGTGCATCACGGCCATCTTCTCACAGTCTAGCTGAGTGTTCCATAGGAACTGTAATAAATAGGACTGGTTGAGGACTGCCCTATAGAGCTTTCCAGAACACCAATCCAGTACCAGGGACCCTGATAGTGACTGTAAAGGACTATGAGGTAGCATATCAACCACTTCATTGTTTCCTGGCCGGGGAGGGAAAAAAAAAAAAAGAGATCAGCAAATAAAAGAAACCCCTCTCACCCAAACATAAACATTGTCAAGACAAACCTAAATGGACCACGTTCATGAGGGAAAAACCACAGCCATACCTGTCAGAAACAAACTGTGGCAGATCAGGTCCGGATGTTGAATGTTTAGTAGATGAAAGAAATGACCAGGTAAGTAAACAGCCACGTAATAGTCTGTAGAAGAGAAAGATAAAAGTTATCTGCATCTGGCAAGAGCTGCACAGGCAAAGATAAAGCCCAGAACCTGATAGTATCCCTATTTGTCTTTGAACCTCTTAAAACACAAAGTTTTGATCAGTGTAATAATAAACTGTCTGATGTCAGTACATTTCATCTTCCTGCCAGATCTCACTTATTTCTATCTGTGGCTAGTTTTCTTCATACATCTGGCCATGGTTATCTGAACTGGTATCTGTAATTTTGAGTCTAAGTGAATTGTGGCTTTATTTGAACCGAAATGACCTCTAAAAGCAAATTAGAAAAAAAAATACCAAGCAATATAAATTATTCCTTTTTATCTGATAGTCTGGGAAGAGCTTATAATGGGAATTTCCCTCCTCGTTTCTGCCGGTTGGGGGAAGCTCTAAAATTTTGTTTCCTATGTTTGCCCACTCGTCGTCATCACCTCTCTCATCATCGTCATTTTGTTTAGCGAACCCTGAAATTGATATTCATCAAAACAATCTCTGCAGGCATTCTAACACTTGGTGAAGTACTAATACATTTCCTTGCACAGCAAGCTGCCGAGAATTCACACCTTCACGGTCCCTGCGTTTGATAATTTTGTACCAAGAACACTGTACGCAGACTGAGACAAGGTGTAAAAATAGGTTTCTGGAGAATGGGAAGGTGGAAGTAGCCTTGCCAATAATTTTTCACACAATAGCAGTGACTGTCATACAGATGACACATTTAGATTATAAGTGAGCCAGCTGGACTCTTTTTTCCTCAGAAGCAAAGAGATACATGTTAATCATTTGCATAGAAAGCATTCAGTGGAAAGGAAAGGAAAGAGGATGTAAAACTCAAAGCAGTTGACTTAAGTAATTAAGTGTCCTCTTGGTCGCCAGGGATCAAGTGATATCAAAGAGAGCAGCACCAATGGTTGCAGTAATGTTATTACGGCAACACTTAAGTAGAAAAACACAAATAATGATATAGTAGAGTCCGGTGGGAGAGGTTTAGGCATCGAATGACCTAAATTAATTCCTAGCCAGTTAATTTGGGAGAGGGGGCATTTAGAAATAGATGAGGGTGTTTTGAGTTGTCACAATCATTGGGGTGGAAGGGGGAGTCCTCCTGCCATTTGGTGAAGGTCCTTAAATCCCTCAATGTGCAGGACACTCTCACACAAGAAGTACCGTCTCAATAAAAATGTCAACAGTGCCTGTGATAGGCCAAATGATGAGCCCCCCCTAAGATGTTCATGTGCTAATCCCAGTGAATATGTCACCTGAAGTGGTAGAAGGCACCTTGCAGATGGGATCAAGGATCTTGAGATGCAGGGAGTATCCTGGAGCATCCAAGGGGACCCAATGTAACCATAAATACATTTACAGGAGAGAGGCAGAAGGAGATTGGATTATAGAGAAGATCACTCGAGGATGAAAGAGATGGGAGTGATGGGGTCACAAGCCAAGAAATGCGAGCCTCAAGATGCTGGAGGTGGCCAAGGATTCATTCCTCTCCAGATTCTCCAGAAGGAACCATTTCTACCCACAACCTGACTTTAGCCCCTCAAAACTCATTTCAGGGGCGCCTGGGTGGCTCAGTGGGTTAAAGCCTCTGCCTTCGGCTCAGGTCTGGATCTCAGGGTCCTGGGATCAAGCCCCACATTGGGCTCTCTGCTCAGCGGGGAGCCTGCTTCCCCTCCCTCTTTCTGCCTGCCTCTCTGCCTACTTGTGATCTCTCTCTGTCAAATAAATAAATAAAATCTTAAAAAAAAGCCAAACTCATTTCAGAATTCTGACCCCCAGAACCAAAAGACAATGTTCATGTTGTTTTAAGCCCTAAATTTGTGATAATTTGTTATAGCAACAATAAGAAACTAACACAGCGTCCCTGAGAAGAGACACTAAAAAAGGGCACAGACCTCAGTCTTTCTGAGCTCAGTTTCGTTATCTGGAAAGTGAGGATAACATCACCAAGCAGAACTGTTGTAAGGATCAAGATAATGGAAATAATATGCTTAGCATATAGTATTCATTTTTTAAATGGTAGCTTTTTATTTACAAATTTATCTTCCTTTATTTATTTTATATTTTTACAAATATATCTTTCTCACATAGAGGTGTTTGGGTTCATGAAGTTGGGAAAACGTCATTCTTTAATATCTTATCAATATTAAAACTCTATTCTTTAATATTTTAATCAAAATAAGTACCTTTTAATAGGGTGACAATTCAGAACGACCGCATACAATTAATAGGAAAAAAGACATCACTCAAAAAGCAATACTGTTGTCATAAAAATTACCTCTGGAATAGTGTTAATCTTGGGTATAATTCTGTGCCAAGAAGAGAAAATGTGTATAAGAAGGAAAGACAACTTACATAAGAGCCTATTTTTACAAAGCTCTACGATTTCTGCTGGCTCTACAGTCGGAAGACCATAGATCAAATCATGCCTGCCCTTTTCTAGAGTCATGTTCAGGGCGGAAAAAAAGGAAGGCTACCTTTGACCTGACAAAATGCTAAGATTTTTTTAGTGGAAAGTTTCCCACATCACTCTTGAGATGGGATGTTGATGTAGCATTCTCTGATAAGAATCAAGTCTCAGACCCAGGAAACCTTATATTTATCTCTCTCACCACAGGAAGCAGTAGACTCAGGCCTCTCAAAGGCAATTTCCCACTGGCTCAAAGCTCATGTTAACATTTACCACATACTGGCCCACTCAGCATTCACTATCTCACCTCATCTATAGCATTGTTCAAAAGAAAAATCTTTTTTATGAACTTTATCATTTTCGTTCTCATTTTGCCCAGTTCCCTCACATCGCACCTTCCTAAACATTTGTCATGATAGCAGACAGACTGGGGAACAAGAATAGAAGAACATATTAAAGAATCGTGTGCTCTAAACCTGAAGTTTTTCTTTTTTGAATATTGTGCCATGTCCCATAGGTAGGTATGTAATAGTTTTGTTACTTAATCTTCTGCTAACCTGTTTGTGCCCCTCATCCCAACTGACATGGAAAAGTGGCTTTCAGGAGGTTGGTACAATAAACCCTTTCTTGATTTTCTTCATTATAGACTCCATTAATATGTTCAAACCTAACACTCAAGTTCCCGTGCCATAGTTACTCAATGAAAATCAACACATTTAGGCTGATTTGTAAATCATTTATAGGACTTAGAAGCTCTTAGCAATTAGCCACAGGAAATGGAAAAATTCTCAAAGACATTTGTCCTCTCTAGAATCAAGGGACAACATGATGTACTATTTCTCATAGGCTTTTAGGGAACATCCCATTCACTGTCATCACTTTTTTTTTTTAAAGATTTATTTATTTATTTGAGAGAGAGAGAGAGAGAGAGAGAGAGGGAGAGAGCATGAGTTGGGGAGCAGGGGGGAGAAGGACATGGGGCTCCATCCCAGGATCCTGAGATCATGATCTGAGCCAAAGGTAGACGCCTAACTAGCTGAGCAACCCAGGTGCCCGTCATCATTATTATACTAACAAATGGCTTTTTAGGATTACTACGGGGGCACCTAGATGGCTCAGTGGGCTAAAGCCTTTGCCTTTGGATCAGGTCATGATCTCAGGGTCCTGGGATCAAGTCCCGCATCAGGCTCTCTGCTCAACTGGGAGACTGCTTCTCCCCTCTCTCTCTCTGCCTGCCTCTCTGCCTACTTGTGATCTCTCTCTGTCAAATAAATAAATAAAATCTTTAAAAAAAAAAAACAGGCTGAATCAATCAAGAGAGGACTATAAGTAAATATCTTTCTAAAAAAAAAAAAAAAGGATTACTACGAAAAAACATAGGAAAACTCACAGCCTCGGTTGTCTAAAAAGGGAGATGCATCCCCTCCCCAAAGGCTGATGTGAATGCGGGACACAAATGTGTCCATCAGGATTGGCCTAGAAAAAGATATACGTCAGGGAAAAATACATAATAAGAACATTAACTAACTTAATACAGTTGACCCTTCAACAACAGAGAAGTTAGGGGTGCCAAGGTTTCCAGAGAAACTCTTCCCCTAGGCTCTAAAAGGTCAGTGGTCATCATCATAACCCCAGTCCTAAAGAAGCGGGAGAAAATGGGGTGCACAGATAAGAAAATGAGATATAAAAGGTTGAGTATCACACGTACTAGAAAGGAGGGTCGGAGCAGAGACGCATCTCTCTGTCACTCACCAAGGTTGAGAAAAGTAACGCCCTTAGTCACATGTGAGTCTGCACTCCCAAGAGCAGCAGTGAAGGTCTTGCTGTGCCCTGTGGAGAGAGAACAGGAAGCCAAGGAAAGAATGGTAAGAAACAAAGAGCCAGAATTCTACCCAAGGCTATTACTCTGTGTAATATTCTTAACATTGGGAAGCTGTGAAACTGACAAAGCAAGGGTCTCTGACTTCTAGATTTCATGGTTCTCCATCACTCTCCAAAGACCAGCACAGAAGGTAGATCACAGTGCACTCAGGATCCAGTAGTTGTTCTGGGCTTATCGTATAATATCAGACCTTATAAGGTGAGTTGTGCTGGAACAGAAGGATCCGAAGGAATCTACCCCAGGATCCAAAAGGTGGAGGAGACCAGGTGGCTCACTGGCCCCCACAGTTTACCGCACGTTCTTGCTGTTATCAAGACCCCCTGAGACTTCTCTCAGTCACTTAAGAAGGGTAGTAGACTATCAGCTAAACTCAGGGTATTGGGCTTCACTTTCCACCGTTCCAACTCTTCATTAGAATTAGAAACCCTTAATAAAACTTTCTGAGAAGTTTTATTTATGATTTTAACCATTATATTTATCATTAGAAAAGTGTATGAAAACTTGCCACAAAAGAAAAATCCAACTTATGCTATTAAAGCATATCTACTTCTGAAGTTGCTTTTAGTTTCTTCATTACTGAGGTGGTAAACTTTTTTTTACCTAGATTTCTAACTTGTGAAAGTAATGTTAGGCAATCCTGAAGAATAAACTCTGGTGTGGCCTGGCATAGTTTGTTTTTTTGTTGTTGTTGTTGTTTTTGTTTTTGCTTTTATTTTTGGTTTAAAAATTTTAAATTAAAAAAATAAATAATTTCACCCACAGTATGTACTATATAAATTCTAACTTTAAGGGACTAAACAAGCAAAATAAGTGCACCTTAGCACGGTTCACACTAAAACTTTTAAAGGGGACACCGGCCAACTAGAGAAATGGAAAAGCTCTGAAAAGGAAAAAGAACTAGAAGAGACTCCTCCTCCCAGGCTGACTGCTGACAAATCTGTTTCCTGGGCCGCAGTATGTGAATCAAAATAAAGGTATCTTAGGTCTAAGGCCTGTTTAGATCTGAGATGATGGATGCTTTTAACTAAATCTCTACATAACCTTGTAAGTTAAATATATTAATGTTTTCCAACTACTACTAATAAAAAAGCAAACAAACATACTTTGGACAAATATGTCCATAAGGATTGGTCTACCTACAGGCCTAGAAAAAATATAAAAAATATTACTAAGTCAATACAATTGACCCTTGAACGACATGGAGGTTAGGGGTGCCAATCCCCGAGCAGTCAAATCCATGTATAAGTTTTTGGGGAGCCAAAAGTTAACTACTAATAGCCTACTGCTAACCAGAAGCCTTTCTGATAACATAAACAGTCCATTAACACATATTTCATGTGTTATATGTACTGTATACTGTATTCTCACAGTAAAAAAAATGTTAATAAGGAGAAAAAAGAGAAAACTATTAAGAAAAATCATAAGGAAGAGAAAATACATTCACAGCATTATACTGTATTTAAAAAAAAAACAACCCTGCATGTAAATGGATCTGCGCATTTCAAATCTATGTGGTTCAAGGGTTAACTGTATTCATCATTAGTGAATGTCTTCAGGAAACATGTATTATATAGGTATACAGGTACGGGATGTACTGATAAAATTTATTACAAGGTAGTAAGACTTTAAAACGTATCTACCTTGCTACTATTTGGAAAAAGTGATGACATAAAAATAAAAAATTAAGAATAAATGGCATGTACCTTTATGAAAGTAAAACACTGAATACGTGATTTTTTCCCAAGAGTCAAACTTCGGACTGTAACATACACACAAAGTTCCTAGAAGTAAGAAGGTATTATTTAGTAGAGCTGAAAAGAATCACAGACAAATAAAAAGTTTCCTCCGCCACTTAACCTTACTTCTCTTCCTTTAGATGTTCTGCCTCAACCTACCTCATAGATTATTCCCAAATTCTAGAAATGGTTTATTAACAAGCTGCTAAGAAATTTCAATTCAGCAATTATACAGCACACACATAAGTAATGTACTGCAGTAAGGGGCTGAAGGGTAGGAAAGTGAATACGGATATACTCCTGTATATGAAATCATGCGAGTCTAGAGAAGTTTACAAAGGAGATTCTCCTAATATGCATATATTGCCCTGCTCTCTTATTTAGCTTGCCTTCAGGCTATTACTAATGTAGACCCCAGTTTACCAAAATGCATCTCCTCTTTACAGATAGTTTCCAGTCTTTTTTTGTCTGGAATTAGAAGGCAAATTGGGGCAATAAGAGCAAGTGTGTGTTGGCCCATCCCCGCCCATATCTGGGTCACCGAGAGCCTTGGCCCAAGCACAAAGGAGAGTGTTCGTGGCACAAAGTGATCTTTCCAGATGAGCCCTGACCACTTTCACTTAGCCCATCGCTCCAGAAAACTCTCAGCCCTCACGTGCTCTAGAACATGGGTGGAATATGTGGATCATCTCTAGCAGCTATTGCTAGATATGGAGACTAGATATGCTCATCAAAGACCTATCACGGAGGGCATTATGCCGAAACTGATACTTCCAGTGCTAACATTTATGTGGTTACTTGAAATAGGAGATTTCCAGGGTGGAAAGGAAATTGACGAGGGTCTAGACAGCTGGGCTCTAGTCTCAGAGCCAAAATTAAGTAGCTGTGTAAATTCAATCATTACTTCAGTGAATAGCAATATTTCCTCTGTTATACTTCGCTAGGTCCTTTATCAAAGAATCATTGTGGTAGAAAAAAAAAACACACCAATTTTCTAAGAAAGCTATTTAAGGACATTAATGAGCATTCTGTTATGTTTATCATTTGTGAGCATTTTTAATAACATTTAAAATGGCACCATATTGTTAGAAGTACATTTTATCCCAACATCTTAGATGTGAAATAACAAAAAAAGAAAAATTTCATCAGGTAAAAACAGTAACAATTCTGTTAGATGTAAAATTACTGTTATGGTTACTGAGTACACAAGAATAACTTCTCTTTAAAATTACAGCAGACTCACTAAGAATCAAAGTAACACTATACTAAAGGCTAAACAAAAATAGTAATTATAACAGTTAAAAAAGTTTCATGTTCCACTTTGACTACTTTTATAAACATATTACCAGCAAAAAACTGCTGCTTTATCCTGTTCTTTTATGTTCTATGATTATAAGGAGAAAGAAATATTTAGCAAACACAGTTAAAACTTTAGCCGCTCTGGTAATAACAAAATAAAAAAATTTTCAAGGCACCATATTTTTCCTTTCAAATTAGCAAAGTTTTTAAAATGATAATCGATTCTGTCAAGGGAGGAGTAGGAAGAACATTCTCAAATAACCGAGGAGGGAGCAAAATTTTTAAAATGATAATCGATTCTGTCAAGGGAGGAGTAGGAAGAACATTCTCAAATAACAGAGGAGGGAATATAGTTTTGCAGAGGATTAAATATATTCATACCTGTCGACCCAAATTCTTCTTGTAGGAATCTATCCTGAGTCACAAACATGAAATGTCAACAATATAAGGAAGATTATACCCCCTATTCTAGCAAATTCCTCCACACTCTATCCTTTAGAGAATGGAGGTCATCAGTTTTCTGGTTTTGAAGAAAGTTAAAGTGACGTGTAGAATAAATCTATCCAATTACACATGCCAAGAGTCATCTTTAGTTCTCATAAGCAAATATTTCCAAATTAAGTTGTAGCTTAATTCCCTTTCCTAAGCCCAAAGTGGGAAAAAAATAAAGACACAGCAGGTGACATGGGATGTGCACAGGCTCCAAAAAGCTTGTCCCATTCATAGCATTTTCTTTGCTAATAGGAATGTTTTATATCTGCTGTCCAAATTGATAGCCACTAGCCACAGGTGACTACTGAGCACTTGGAATGTAGCTACTGTGACTGAGAAACTTTTATTTAACTTTAATTAACTTCAATGGTCATATGTAGCTAGTGGCTACCATATTGGACAACCTAGCAATGGAGCACTGGTTCTCAACATTGAGAGTATATTAAACTCACCTGGGACTCACAGATTCTCAAGCTTCCCATTAGATCAACTGAACCAGAATTGCTGAAGGTAAGACCAGGCCAGGCATCAGTATTTTTTTTTTTTTTTAGGGAGAGAGGGTACTGTGGGAGGAGCAGAAGGAGAGAGAAGGCCAAGCAGGCTCCATGCCCAGGGCAGAGCCCGGCACTGGGCTCTATCTCATGACCCTGAGATCAGAATCTGAGCTGAAATCAAGAGTCAGATGCTTAACGAACCGAGCCATCCAGGTACCCCAGGCATCAATATTTTTAAAATGTGTCTAAGGCAGGGTGCCTGCCTCGTTCAGTTGGTGGAGCGTGTGACCCTTGATTTTAGGGCCATGGGTTCAAGCCCCATGTTGGGTGTAGAGATTACTTAAGTAAGTAAATAAACTTAAAAAATAAACAAATAAAATGTAGCTGGGGCAACATAATTAAATTCTTTAAATCTCAGTTTCCTCATCTGTAAATAAAGAAAATATAGAACCTACTTCATATAGTTCTTACATAAGAATTAAATGAGATAATATGTATAAGGTTCTGCCAAAGAAGTTATATCTGGTTATAAAGGTTAGCTGTGATTATTATTATTCCACAATGATTTAGCTGCTATTTGCAAGTTGCGGGAAGTCGTAGTTTGAAAAAACAAAGCATGCTTTTAATGGTGTATCCAGAAAGAGATATTTAATAAATATTCATCAATGATGAAGATAAAATCTCAAAGTTGGCTAGGCTTTGGGAAACTATTTGGACAATGAAAGCTATTATGGACAAAGTTTTCCAAGGGAAATTATCTCATTGTAAAAGGCTCTATAAAATGCTAAAACACAGGACTAATTCTGGGAACTTGTGGAGGGTAACTCTTGCAATTATATGAACAGGAAAGAGAATGTACACTTTTTACCCCTCACCACCTCCCAGTAGATGGAGGCCAAGAAAGAATTACAGCCACTGGCTTAAGTGCAGCTGCACGGTTGACTATTAGATGGGACAGGAACAAAACTATTTTCTTCCCTTGGGTGCCTGGGAGGCTCAGATGGTTAAGTGTCTGCCTTCGGCTCAGGGCATGATCCCAGGGTCTTGGGATCGAGTCCCACATTGGGCTCCCTGCTTGGCGGGGAGCCAGCTTCTCCCTCTGCCCCTCCCCCTGCTGTCTCTCGCTCTTTCCTTCTCAAATAAATGAATAAAATCTTTAAAAAAATTTTTTTCTTCTCCTCACTGCTTTAGGGAGTCTCTGATTTACCCTCCTACTAGAAACTATTTTTAAAAATCTATAGGAACGGGGTGCCTGGGTGGCTCAGTTGGTTAGGCCACTGCCTTCAGCTCAGGTCATGGTCCATGAGTCCTAGGATCGAATCCCGCATTGGGCTCCCAGCTCCATGGGTAGTCTGCCTCTCCCTCTGACCTTCTCCCCTCTCGTGCTTTCTCTCATTCTCTCTCTCTCTCTCTCAAATAAATAAATAAAATCTTTTAAAAAAAAATTCTACAGGAGCTCAATCCTAAATGCAGAAGCGATGCCCACCATCGCCTCTCATGAGCAACCCCCTCATCCAGATTTTAACCTCTCATTCCTTGGAATGTAGGGGATTTCATTTCTTAGGGCAGGAAAATTCAGGACAAAGATGCTTTCAAGAAAGGTAACAATGGTGAAGGGACAAAGTAGGTCCCAAGGACCAATATGGGACAAATGAACATCAAATATTGTGACAGCATCATCACGGACACAACATTACATTTGTTGAAGAGCCCGAGTCTGTCAGCATTCATTTCATGAACCATGTTCTCTGTTCCCCATGCCTGTGGGAAATGAGGCTCTCTAGCGTAGAGGGAGCCATATGGGGATGAGACTGTTTGCTCCCTTCTCCATCCTACTTCACAAAAGTAGGTTTTCGTTTGTTTCCCCACAAAGGTGAAAAAAAAATCATCTCTAAAAAGCCATTTGGGGGGGCTCCTGGGTGGCTCAGTGGGTTAAAGCCTCTGCCTTCGGCTCAGGTCATGATCTCAGGGTCCTGGGATCGAGCCCTGCATCGGGCTCTCTGCTCGGCAGGGAGCCTGCTCCCCCCTCTCTCTCTGCCTGCCTCTCTGCCTACTTGTGATCTCTCTCTCTGTCAAATAAATAAAATCTTTAAAAAATAAAATAAAATAAAATAAAAATAAAAAGCCATTTGGGAAATACATGAGCTGACAGCTTATTGGTTAAAACCCCAAAGGTTGCTTCTCTGGCTCTCTGCATCCTAAATCGAGAAGCATCCCACTGAGAACAGGCTTCTTTCTATTTCGAAGCTGTGAAGAGCAAGGCTCATTTTCAACTTTCCTAGCCTTTGCTGAGAACGGGAAGAACAGACTCTTCCACCTCTCATCCCGATAAGCATATCTGACATCACGGATCGCCTGTTTATAAGTTATAGCTGCTACCATTCCTGAGAAATTCCTATGGGAATAAAATGAAAAGGAATTAAAGCTTCAAAGAACGAAAGCCTAAAATGATTGTTTGTAGTCAGAAGATTTGAAGTGGAGTCCTAGGGAAGAACCTATCCTGGTCCCTCCACGTGAGCTCTGGACCCCATTACCTCGCACCCGCTCAGCCAACGCACTCGGCCGATTCTTCCTGTCTGCCGAGCACTGTCATCTTTTCTCTTGCCTTGAAAGCGTTCAAACATACCAGAGTCTCTACCATCTTCAAAAATAATATTCCCTAAATCTTTTTTCTCCTTCCAGCTGCTGCCTCTCTCATGTCTACACCTGTTGTGATTTTTTTCACCTCCCACACCATTTCACCGAGCACCCCCAAAATGTCACCTCAGTCACCCAACACAAAGTATTCATGTTAACCTCCGTGCTCCCAGACTCCAGAGACTCTGCCTGCACTACTTATTGATAGTTAGCCACTTTCCCCTTTGTGAAACTGCCTTCACCTTTGGCTGCTGTAGCAAAACACTTGGTTTTCCCCTTCTCTCTCCAGAAACTCTTTTTTCCTTCTTCTTTGGATATTCCACCTAACCTTTATATATTTTGCTTCTCAGATCTTATTCCTCAGTTTCTTCCCTTTGGACCCTGTACTCCTCCCAGGGCTTCAAATGCCCATTACAGTCTTAAAAAACTTCCCCACATTATTCATGTCCCGTCCTGAGGACCTCTCTTCCGAGTCCCAGATCTCTCAGTTGACATGTTCAAAGCAACCCTCGTCATCTCCCTTTTAAGGTCCCACTCAAACCACTACACATCAGGAAGTGGCACACTTTTTCACCCACTTGCTTATGCCAGAAACCCGAGAACCACTCCTTGCCAGTTGACAGCAAGTCTTCTCAGTTCTATCTCCAAAAGCATCTCCCATCTAGTCATCACCTCTGCCCCCCATCCTAGTTCAAGCTATCCTCCACCCAAACATCGGATTACAACCTCATCTAACTGCTCATTACCCCACTTTTTCTCTTGCCTCCTCCAATCCATTCTTCACCCGGCAGCCAGTGATCTTTCAAAAATACATATCTAATCACATCGCTGCGTGCTTAAAACACTTCCGTGAAGCAGCATCAAAGAATGCCGTGTGAGGAGTTGTTGGGGAATGGGGCACTCCCACGGTGCCAAAGGAATACTTCACAGATTACTTAATTAAGTACACAATTAAGCAAGGATTAAAATGGACCTTTTTAAGGGATCGACCGTGGTTACCATGTAACTGAATGACCAAACTTGGCATCACAAATAGTAGAACATCCTGACATTATGTGCCTCCTGATCTGGTGTATGAAAAATTTCACAGTATCACCCATGAAGTATTCTTATGAAAAACTGTTAACCTGTGTGTAATGGAGCCTTTCAGTCTACCTACCAATTTTCAGATAATGTAGAGAATAGAGGAAGAAGTTAAACACTTTCACAAGGAAACAATGAGACAAATCCAGAATGTGGGACATTCCACAAGGTAACAAAATATCAGTGTTGTGAAAGAGAAACAAAGGGGGTAGAGCATATGAGGAGGGACCTGATCTACATTAAGACAGATGACAAAGACATAATAACCAGAAATAATACATGAGTCTTGATGGCATCCTAACTTTAAAAGTTCCACAGACACACATTTATTCATTTGTATACATACACACATATATAACACATATGCATACATATACACGTATAGAAATCGATACATATAGAAAAGATATAGGACTTTTCAAAAATAATTATGGAAATTTGAATATGAAATTATTATTAGTGTGATTAATTTCTCTCAGTGATAACAGAACTGAGGTTATGTAAAGGAGTATCCCATGCCGAATTATATAGTGGTAAAGTGTCAGGATGTCTGCAACTTACTTTTGAATGGTTTAGTCAAAAGGAAGAATATGGGACCTATGCATGGGGAGAATGATCAAGCAGATATTGTAAATGACATAATTAAGTAAAATGTACATGAATGTTCATTCTGTTTTTGAACTTTCCTGTAATGCTTAAACATTCCAAAAATTAAAAACAACAACCACAACAAAACCTTTAATGACCTTAGAACTCTGAGAATAAAATATAAAATCTTTCATGGTCTTCAGAGCCCTACAACACCTGGCTCAAGCCTACTCTTCAGCTCTGCCCTATGGTCCTCTCCTGCTTGCTCATTCTACCTCAGTTACACGGTTCTCAGTTCACATACACGCTCCGAGTCTCAAGTAAAATACCACTTCCTTCCCTCAACTCCCAAAACTGGTTTATGCAGGGGCTTTATGCCTGACAGAAACTGGGGAAAATGGCATGGATTATGGAGTGAGGTGGTAAAGGAGACCATTTTCAGGACTAAGACAGACTGGAACACAATGTCCTGGAGGGTAAGACCGACAGGAATAGACAAGCTGAACTAGAACATATTTGAAGATACTAGCATCTTCCATTAAACCTCCACTCTCATAACTTTCTAATTCCTACAATTTCTCAAGATTCTATTGAAATATTACGTGTCTACTTATTTAACATCTAAACTCCAAACAGTAACCTCTGTATTAATAAAAATTAGGTCCATTTTGCTCATCATTGTTATCTCCAATACCTCACACACAGTCAGTCTCCAGAAACATTGGCTTAGTGAATACCACATAATATGGCTTTAAAGGAATACAGTTTTACTCCAAGTGCCACTTAACTCAGTGGTTACTGTCCACTCAAGCTCGGGTATTTAAAAAGGCTATTAGATTTCATTATTAGAGTTGACTGTTCAGATGATTACGGTATACTAATAACTTTATGTCAAGCTTTGCTTGTTAGCTCAGTAAGTTATAGAATGATTCTTAGAGCAGCTAGGTACATAGGTCTAGAACCCAACTATATCAGTAAGCCTGACACAAAAAGCATCCCCATACTAGGACACCATTTGTTAGAAGATGGAGCAGGTGAAAATGTAGATAAATTACATATGAATCTATCCCCCTTTTAAAAAATGGAAACAATTACTAAACAATAACCCTGCTGACTGCCGAATGTGGCTTCTTTCATACAAACAGCAAATGTATAAGGTTGCAATGGAGAAGATAATTTGGTATATAAATATCCATCTGATCACTTACATAAGATCGTATATTTTAAGGATATTTTAAGGATCCTTATGGCTAAACAATGACTAAATTTTTCACAGAACGCAAGTATAATTGAATAAATCGATAAATATAATCTTGATCCTACCTGTATGGTTGGTAAAAACGCACAGGGTCAGGTGTTTGGATACATTCTCTTGGTTTTGAAGATCATCACACCCAAAGTTTACAAGTCTAAGGACATAAAGGATAAGAAACGGAATGCATTTAAAAATTAGTTCCCTCTTTCACTTAATGCAGTGAGCACTGCATAATCAACAGTGTCGTACGCTTGAAATTAATTTAACACTGTGTGTCAACTACACTTTAATAAGAATTTTTTAAATAAAAAATAAAGTTCCTTCATAAAAGGTAGTGACCACTATAACATACCCACAGAAGTAGAGACTTGTCCCTGAGAGATTTAACTAGATGTTTTATTTTTTTGTTTAAAAGCTCTATAAAACAGAAACAAAAAATACATAAATGGCATGGCCCTGGCAATAGAGAAAAAAAAAAAGAAAAATAGATGTTGACGGGGCGAGGGGCCCCTGGGTGGCTCAGTGGGTTGAAGCCTCTGCCTTCGGCTCGGGTCATGATCTTAGGGTCCTGGGATCAAGCCCCGCATCGGGCTCTCTGCTTGGCGGGGAGCCTGCTTCCCCCTCTCTCTCTGCCTGCCTCTCTGCCTACTTGTGATCTCTCTCTCTCTCTCTCTCTCTCTCTCTCTGTCAAATAAATAAATAAATAAATAAATAATCTTAAAAAAAAGAAGTTGAAAGTATGAGAACTTTTTTCTAAAGTAAAGAACTGCATTTACGTTTTCAAAACAAGCACAACTGAGTGTTCATCTATGAAGAAATAAAGCTACTGAAACAGAACAGTTTAGGCTTATCATGATTTTAATTCAAGAAGACTTTCACCTCTGTGCACTAGTGGGCTTGTGTCTACTTTTCCAAAAATGTTCGTGTTCTCATTCTATGTAAAATAGTCTGCGGGAAGAAAACCTCACCTTTGTAAAGGTGTAAAAAGGAAAACAGAAAAATGGTAACGCAATAGACACAGCTGAGCCACAAATCAATTGATTGCAACTTGCTCTTCGATGGCAACAAGAGAAGGGGTTTGACGTGTGATTCAAATCCTTTCATTGAATCACAGGGAGAAGGGCACTTCCATGGATCAAAAGAAACAGAAACATCCTACAGGAATAAATGGCTATGAAAATCAATATGATTGACTTTACATGAAAAACCCTGTGTTCATGCTTGATAAAGTTGTTTATATTGCCTATAGAGAACAGAAATATCAAAGGTCACACACACAAACAGAATATTGAATTGTCCTTTATACCTGCACACCATAGATTAGGTATAAATATAACCATTCTGCCCACAAATGTCTATAAAAATTATCAATAATCAATGAATAACTTACTTAAATCCTGAGTCACTTAATGTTATATCCAAGGGTGCTTCAAACTGTCAAAAAATCATAAGAAAACAAACCAAAAAATGACGTTGATTTAGCGATGATAGTTCTGAAACCCAGAGCAAGTCTGACAATGCTGTGCTTGCCTATGTATGAAGAGTCCTTTTAACCATCATTATCTTCAGACGTTATCCCCCAAATTCACAGCACAGGAAGTCCATTGGGAATATTCTAGAGTTTACACACAATCAGAGGCTTGGTATATTTTTACTTCTTAAAGGGCTAATACTTGACAAACTTTGCCTAACATTTGAATATCATAAATGGGTTATATAATACGTCCATCAGCAGGGGTAGACTTTTTACAAGACACAGATGACCATGCATGGAGGGAAGGAGTGGATGACTTTAGAAGAATGAGTGAGTTTAAAAAAAGAAGAAGAAAGAATGAGTGAGTAAAAAAAAAAATGAGTGAGTTTAGAAAATGAGTGAGTTTACAGGAGGAGTAAACGAAATTCTTGTAATGGTATGACAGCAATCTATATTAGACACAATACTAATCCTAGTGAAGAAGAATAACATTCTCTTCATCACACGTCAAGATATTTAGGTTTCCTCACCACAAGACTAGCATTCCAAATGGCTTTGCAGGAGTGATGCTAGTATTTTTACTAATTAGGCTATACACTCTCCTTGACGGTTTACCCTTCCCTCAAATCTACCACCCTCACAAGTCTTTTTGGGTCAGCTGACTTCTGACCACCTGACCACCTGAAGCTATCGACTACAGGCCACACTCATTACCTTCTACAAGTCCTCACTCATATGCTTGTGTCTTTAACGAGACACATTCGGTTGGCAGAAATTTCCTGCGTGCTCTTCGAATCACCTACGTTTACTGTATTTGTTAGGGAGTTGAAGCCTTGAGATAAGAAGAACTACGTTACTTGCTCATGCAAGTGACTAACACAACAAGAATGCTAAAATGCTGTTTCTGATAACAGCTCTCTTTAAAAGGAGGCCATGTGTTCTAAAATGTCCTATTGCCCAATCATTCTCTTGGACTTACCATTAAGTTAAACTGCTTATCAGCAGAAAACTGGATGCATTTCAAGACGCTCCTTGAGATCTAAAAGAGAAAACAGAATAAATGACAAATTATGAAAAAGAAAACAATCAACAAAAGGGCACCTGACTGGCTCAGGTGGTAGAGTGTGCAACTCTTGATCTTAGGGTTGTGAGTTTGAACCTCACATTGGGTGTAGAGATGACTTAAAAAAAATAAAATTAAAAAACAAAAGATCAACAGGGGAGCCTGGAAAGCTCAATCAGTTGAGCGTCTGACTCTTGGTTTTGGCTCAGGTCATGATCTCGGGGTCGTGGGATCAAGCCCCAAGTCGGTCGCTGTGCTCAGTGCAGAGTCTCCTAGAGATTCTTTCTCTCCCTCGCTCTCTGTGCCCCCTCACTGCGCATGCTCTCTCTCTAAATAAACAAAATCTTTTTTTTTTTAAAGATGTTATTTATTTTTTTGACAGAGAGAGTGAGTGAGCACAAGCAGGGGGACTGGCAGGCAGAGGGAGAAGCAGGCTTTACGCTGAGCAGGGAGCCCAATGCTGGGCTCCATCCCAGGACCCTGGGATCATGACCTGAGCCAAAGGCAGAAGCTTAAGCGACTGAGCCACCCAGGTGCCCCAAATAAAATCTTTAAAAAACAATAAAAATAAAATATCAACAAAAACATTAGTAAAAGAGAAAAAGAGAGAGAAAAGGAAGCAACCGAGAGGCAAACTAATGAAAAACTTTGTATTTTCATAATGAAAATCATTGACTGTCCCCATCAATGAAAATGCAGTGATTAATAAATTATAATAATGGTAATGTCCAAATTAAGTTGTTCTGGGAAAAAGGAGGCCAGTGATATAGTTTTTACCTTCAGGTCAATGTAGTATAATCTCTGCTCTGACATATCCCATTGAGCCCAAACAAAATCCTCAGCTACCCTTTCTCTTGGGAGATGGCCAGAATCTTTAAGTACCTAGAGAGGCAAAGAGATTTTAGAGATAACCAACTATTTTAAAGGAGAATATTTATGGATTTATTATTTTGCATATTCTATCTTTATAATACATGTAAATATTTCCACAGTTTATTTTTAGCGTTCTCCTACCCCCAACACATACACATGGAAAGTCTTTCCAGAAAAGATTTAAGGCATTATTTAATTGCTTGCTCTTTCCACACACTCTATAACGAACTATATTATTCTTGTCCCTAGTTAGCCAGACAGATTGAGGCTGCTGAAGGCAAGGCCACATCTACCACAAATCAACACCAGGGCCGACAGAAGACTCGAAGCTTCCCATTCGGTACATAACTCTCTCAGGTATCAGCAGACAAAGGGGCTTTTCCACCAAAGATAGCAGCTGTGATGCTGAGGAAAGAACTCAGGCCTAGGGGTGGGGAGCACTGCCCCCCAGACCTGCCATAAGCTATTCATGGTCATGCTTCTTACCTTTATGTCTTCCTCAGTGAGTATGGTGATACTGCCCCTCCTTCAAGACCCAACTTAGACACTGCCTCTTGTGTGAAGCCCTCCCTCACCTCCTCTCAAGGCGAAGTGCCTCACCTCTGTATTCTTATGGCACTCTGGTGTACTTCTATTACAGTTACATTTAACTATTGCTATAAGTCTATCCCGATGAGTGTGCACTTTCCTACAACACCTTTATATTCTGAATTTAGGTTCTCAGTAAGATTCTAAACTTTGGGCAATGCGCCTTGTTTCTATTCTTCTGAAATGTGTTCAATTAGAATAGATTTGGGGGCCCTCATGTAAGGGTACATATACTGACAAGAACATGGTCATCGGAGCATGGTCACCCAGATGCACACCTCAATTCCGTCCCTCTCTAGAGTTCCCTCACCTCTGTGAGCCTGGCTTGTTGCATTCTCGGTAAACATGGGGATAATTACACCACTGCCCGCCTGCCACAGGATGTTGTGATGAATGCATGGAACCGCACGTTGCCTTACGAAGCTGTCGTCTGAGCCCTGGAGAATAAGGACAGTGGGGACGCCTAGGGGGCTCAGTCAGTTAGGCACCTGACTTTTGGTTTCAGCTCAGGTCGTGATCTCAGGGTCCTGGGATCAACTCCCACACCTGCTCCGTGCTCAGTGGGGAAATCTGCTTGAGGCTTTCTCTCTCTGTCCGCTCCTCCCCCCACATATGTGTGTGCTCTCTCTTTGAAATAAATAAATAAATCTTAAAAAAGCAAGAAGAAAGGCAGCGATGCTTCAGAGAAGGGCGGGCGAGGAGGCCGGCAGGCCGCGGCTACACCGCGCTGGCTGCTGACGGGTGCGCCCTGGCCTCACGCGGTAGTAGCCCCACAGCTCCCAGCCCTTCTAACCTGCCAGTCCCCTGTCTATCCCCACTCCTGGTCTTGCTTATTTCACTGACCCTGAATTATCTGTGTGACTCTCTCCTCTAAATTCGCATTGCTGGCTTTGGGCTTCTGCCTTTGTCCTTCCTCTCTGGCCCCTTTTCTGACCCCTGGCCCTGTCCATGCCCGCGGTCTGTGCCCGGCCGCCATGGCCCTGGTGGCCCAGAGCTCCAGCCACACACTTTCTAGTCATTTTCCAGCGAGGCCTCTTGATTTGAAGCTTTCAACCAGAGATACATAATTAATAAATGCCATTTTCCATTTCAATGTTCTTCACTTGACTTTAAAATTAAAATCTTTAGAGAAGGGTTATTTTGAGGCAGACTATTTAAATATTGAAGGAAGTAATTTTTAATATCAATAATATATTATGATCTTACATAAATTGTCAAGAAAAAACCCCAATAGAAAAATAGACGAGGATATAACCTAAGCAATTTTCAGAAAAACAAATTCACACAGCTAGTGATATTAACGGAAGTACCAACTAAAATAATAATGTTATCAACTTAACCCTCATCAAATTGGAAATCTTTTTTAAAAAGGGCAAATGCACCGATGACTGATATGGATAGAGGGAAGGGGTGCTCTTACCCATGGCTTGTACAACTGTGAATTGTTACAAGGTTTTTTGGAAAGCAAGCTCCAAAATCTGGTGAAATATATTAAATGCATATACCTGTCAACCCAATTATCCATCCCCGAGTATTTAGCCCAAAGAAATATGTGTACCAAATATGTAAAGCTATAAAAAAATTTTTGAGATGATTCGTAACACAAACAGATGAACAACAACAACAAAAAGTGGCAAATGAGTGTCCACCGATGGGAGGATTGAAACTGTGTACATCCATACCAGGGACTATTATGTACTTCAAAAAAGAATGAATTGACCTATTCTGGTTGACTTGTAGATAATGCCATAAAGTTGAATGAGGAAGGAGTGAATAATAAACCCTTGGGTGTGTCAGGGGTGGGGATGGCAAATACACAGGTTCAGAGATGTGCATGAAAGGAAACATAATAGGTTACAGACAAAAGTTAGAGGGGAAAAGGCAAGGGAGAAGTGGAATACAAGCGATAAAAGAAAGGAAAAAAAAGACAATTGAACTATATAAACCTCCAGTATGTATGTTACGATTCCATTTATTCTACGTATGTCTAAAAATTAGGGGGAAAAGTTCTATCTCTATTTAAAACCTATAGGGATAGCCCTGATATATTAAGTCGAAAGCAAAAACAAAACTGGCCAATTAACATACGTATTATGATTCTATTTTGATAAAAACAACTGAATCCACGCATGTGCACCTGTGTGTACGTGTGTGTGAGCAAGGTAAGGGTGTGTAAAGAGTCCCACAAGGCTGTCATGAGTTATCTCAGGAGACTGAGGCTGGAGAGTGAAGTCAAGATTAAAGAGATAATTACCTCCTTTATATGTCTCGTATTATTTCACACACATTACAACAGCAATTCTATAATTTGAAAGACATGAAATAAAGAGTGGTCTGTGTCTATAACATTACTCTATCCTTAACAGTCTCAAAATGTCACTCTGGGGGAAAAAAAAAACTCTGAAGCAAAAGAGATTTCAAATGTTTACCACTCTGTTTCCATCTTCTTGAGTGACTCGGATATGAAACTTTTCAATATCTTTAAAAAGAGAAAAAATAGAAAGAGAGTTTAAGCTTTCTGAAAACCACGAGCACTTTTTTACACTTAACAGTGGTGAACCTTGATTTATAAAGGCAATGCAGATTAATCAGCTGGCTGGAAAAATAGTATTATCACACACAGCAGTTTCATGATATAAGTGCAAAACAAAACCCACCTTTCTCCAGACTCCCTCTACCGTATATTGCTAATCCAGCATTTACTCTGCTCTTCATTAACAACAATACATAAAGCATTTCGCCCTTCTCCTCCCCTGGGTTCCCCCAAATGTTGGCCTTCCCTGCACCATGATTCTTATTTGGAGCTAACAGTGGTTCATTCGGCCGAGTTTATCTCCAAGCACTTCTTGTATGGTCCCATTCTCTCAGTAAGCAACCTAGATTTGGCTTAACCTTCTGCCAGTTTAGTTACAAAAAGGTGAGACAGATAATGGGTCATGAGCATAGACCTTGAACACAAACCTAACCCTCTCAGGCCCGTCCTTCCCATTATAAATCAGCAGTCCCATTTTGTAAAATGAAAGACAGCTTACTAGATAATATCCACCAGTGGATTTTTTCCTTTTTCTGCCACCCTTCCCACCCAAAATTGTAAATAAATTTCATTAAAGGATGACTCATTCTTATTTGCCTTTCCCTGAATTTGACCAAGTACGTGTCTTCAAATTCTACCATCAAATTCTTCTGGCTTCTGATACCTTCTTTCTCACTCCAAGGTGAGAGACATCTTAAAGAAGGATGAACCAGAGGGGGCAAAAATGACCTCCCACAACTGTCCTACACCATGTGACAAAAGTGGAAATCCATGTATGTAGGAGGCCATTATTCCAAGGATGGGGAAACAAAAGTAGAGCCCAAGGGAACAAGTGGGGGCAGAAAGAAAAGCCCTTCCATTGGCATGCTAGGTCTTAAATGGACATCAAAGGTCAGTTGGACATTTAGGACTGTGAGTGGACATCTAGAAGATTCAATCAAGTCCCATACTTCACTGAGAGATGTGCCCTTCGTGAAGTTCATATATACCACCTAAAAGATACACTTACATTTCTCTTCTGAAATCAGTAACAGATGGTTCTCTGCAAGAGGGCGACTTTCGACATGGGGGTAGAGAAACTGTAAAAAGGAAATTAATCAAAATCATAGGCAACTACCTTGCTTATACAAATATTTCAAAAGTGTCTGATCACTGCACTACTACTTACCACAGAAGGTGCTGGGACCCATAGAAGAGTTTAGGCAAATCACATACACACACACATTACAGACAGAGAGGCAAAGAGGGAAAAGAAATACTTCCCCTGGGAAACTGAGGCAGGACCAACATAATTCATTTCCACAAGGTTAAAGTAGAAGCTATTTCTAGAGATGGGGCTTCCTATTTTGGAATATGTGATTCTGAAGCCAATCAGAAACAATATAAACAACAGCTATACAGAAAGTTCTTTTCCACGTACACAAAAAAAGTGATCAATACGTCTGTTGTGCAACTAAGCCTTGTATTTAATTTGACAACCCAGTAAACACAAGCTCTACTACAACTTCCGAAGTCCCCCATCCAAGAGACAAAGCCCAACGTTAACGCGGGACTTTCCAAGAAAGAACAGTGAGTCACAGTGTGGCTGGTGGTGGAGGATTTACAAGCCTCAAATAATAGAATGACTGCCACTGGGAAGAAGAGGCTTGATCCATCCCGCTCCTCCTTGTCTGTGCTCTCCCATATGTGCCAGCCCATAGGACAAAGGGGCCAGCCAGAAACACAGGCCTGATGCTATGAGCCGTGATAATGAGGGAAAAGGGGTCACTCCAGTGACTTAATTCTTTCATCATCGAAAGGGTAACTAGAAATCAGCAGTTTTGTTTTGTAACATGAAAGACAGCTTACTAGATAGGATCCACCAGTGAAATTTGGTTTTTCCCTCCAACCCTCAAAGTGTAACGAAAGAGCATAACCCTTTTAGGTTCCTACTTGATAGTCAGCAGCCTCGCTAAAGACTAGGAAAAATTTTAATGAAAGATATTCCCTGGTGTCCTAACTTTTTGGGCTGAAGAAATGGAAACAGAGCTGGTAAATTTTTCAAATTGTTGTCAATTTCCTTTTTAGAATCGAGAAACGAAACATTATACACCATTTCTTCACAGCAAAAACTTCAAAATTATACAACAGAGAGCAATGCAGAATTCAGCTATGAAAATAATGCAGAACTTATTATGTCCTGATTTTGTGAAACTGTGCACATCAAACGGGAAATTGTGTACTGGGGTCAAGGGGAAGCAAAGCTGAGTGATGCCACACAGATAACGGAAGAGCAAACACTCAGTGCTTCATGACAAGGAGAAGTTCCTACAGAAGACAGTTCGGCCTCCCTTGGGACCACAGAGGTGGCCAAGGCATGCTTGCTTAGGACTCTGACCTGCAGGAAGGTGCTGACAAGTTCTAAACCTTCACCTGATCTTTGCGTGGCCATCAGTAAGAACATGATTTTAAAAGTTCCATTTAGGGGGTGGTGGTTTTCCTTCTATGATGAGGCAGCCCTAGAGCAGAGCCTGGAAGTAAGACTATAGACAGACAGGCTTCAGGAAAAAAAAAAAAAAAAGGCAAGGGTTTGTTTGTTTTGTTTCGATTTTGCAGGGTCAGTAGAAATCTATTATATTAGGGGAATATTTCTATTCACCAATATGGAGCTAGACTCTGATGATTAACTCCTAGTTGGCAGATATGCACTATAGGTGGATATCTGGAACTATCTGGAAGATGCAGGGCATGCTGATAGGCAATTCTCAAAAGCGACCATATTGGGATCTGAGCCCCACCCACTCCTGTCCTGCTGGAAGTTTCTCTCTGAAGGAGGTCAAGGCTGCATATACAGACTTGGGGATGCACTACCGGAGATCACCATGAATATTTTGGTAAGAAAAGGGAGACAGGTTGCTGGGCAAGACCAAACTAGGTGGACAGTGAATGGCATTTCTGAAAAGGGGAGAGGGAGGAGACAAGGAGGTTGGGGGTTTGCCCTCTTTGGAGGCTTGTGGGATTTTTCTCTCCTCAGAGGGATAGGTATGAGGAGCAGGGAGAAAGGCTAGGAACAGAGACGGATCCATGAGATAAGAATACAGGGTTTATTTTTTTTTAAGATTTCATTTATTTATTTGACAGAGAGAGACATCGAAAGCAGGAACACAAGCAGGGGGAGTGGGAAAGGGAGAAGCAGGCTCTCTGCTGAGCAGGGAGCCTGATGGAGGGCTCGATCCCAGAACCCTGGACTCATGACCTGAGCCAAAGGCAGACACACAATGACTGAGCCACCCAGGTGCCCCAACAAGGACAGGTTTTACTTCATTTGGACGGGGACTTTCCCTTTGGCCTAAGGAAGCAGTCATGTGTCATGTACTATTAATTTTTTTTTTAATTGAGATAAAATTTGCCTGACAGAACAATCACCTTTTTAACTATTTTAAAATATACAATTCAGTAATTGTTAATACATTTGCAATGCTGTGCAACCATATACTTATAGAAGCTCTTGCCCTTCCGGTGCTCCAATTCCCTTTAGCTGCCCCAACCCTTCAATAACATCTCCATTGCTGGACACAGCCCTGGAGGGAGATGCTAAGGAAGCCAAAAGAACAGGCCAGAAAAGGGAAGTATGGTCTGTCCCAAAGTCACCCCAGTACCGATGACAGCGTAGACACAGCAGCTTCCTGGGGGAGGGGGAAGGTGGCCCAGGAGCTCGGCGCCAGGCCCTGTCTGTGAGCAGGCGGTGGCCGCTGGAGAAGGCCCAGGGGGCAGATGGGAGAGGAGTCCCTCTCCTGACCCACTGCAGGAGGGAGACAGACCCAGAGGCTCAAGGCCGGGAGGAGGTGGGGGGACGAGAAGCAGACACTCGAGGTTACACGAGGAAGTCACACTCCTGCCCTGCACAGGCTGCGGATCGCCACAAAAGCCTCCATGCCTGGACCACTGAATGGCCGCTCCCATGGGAAACGCAAGGATCCGTATGGACCAAGTAGTAAGTAACTTTGCTTCATGTGTGTTCCTCGTTAAAGACCTCTTACTTAATAGACATGGTTGATTCATTAGCGTTGAACTCATGGTCAACGCACCATAATCTCACGCCTGCAGGCAGCGTATCTAACCCACATATTCTCTCTATAAACCACAGTGCTGCCTTCTAGCGCTCAGGCACCCTACACAGTCCCCGAGCGCTCTGCTTGGGGAACATTTTCAATAGTGAAATCACCAGCGGAAAAAACCCCCAATGTGAAAATCATGGCACTAAAGAGCGTGAAAACGACACCTGTTTACAGGGTGAGAGGCGAGCCGAGAAGCCGAGTGTCACCTTGCTCAAATTTTTCACCACTGCGCCCATGTCTGAAGACGGCTATAAAAGCACCGTGAGTACTGACTTTGGTGTTACCAATAGATTGTGGTGAGTAGTACAACTCCCAAATTCAGGGAGTGCAAGGAATGAACACGGACTATGTCTGGCCCACCTGCCTGGACACATGGGGCTTCTGGGGGGATTCAGCCATTTATCCTTATTTACTCTGAACTATAGAAGTACATTAAATAAACCATTTTTTAAACTCACCTTCCATGTGTGTTGAGAGTCAGAATTTTTTCAAGTAAAAACATTACACAACCATCTGACAAACCATGATATAATAGAGTCAGAGGCGCTAGGTTGAGTTTGGTTTCCACTTTTGCAAAGGGTGAGCGGATGATTCCCGCCAGACCCATCTACCAGATTACTTTGAGGATTAAATGTGATAATGGCTGTGAAAACACTCAGTAAGCACCATTGCCTCCAGGTTTCATGCCTTTTGATTAGCGAGATGAATGATAACAGCGTGCTCCGTGCTTACCTGCACCCAAATATAGCTGTCCACGGCTTTTAGAACCTTCACGTTGTTAACAGGGTGGATTTCAACCAACAAAGTTAAACACTTTGATCCTACAAAGGAAAAGAAGATCAGAATGTGTTTTGTTATCTTCTCCAATGAAGTCTGAACTTTGAAAATGCAAATACGTTACCTATTGTACTAGCTCTTCCAACAGGAAAAGTAAGTTTCTTTTCTCTCTCTCTCTTTTTTAAGATTTTATTTATTTGAGAGAGAGACAGCGAGAGAGGGAACGCAAGCAGGGGGAGTGGGAGAGGGAGAAGCAGGGTCTCCCCTGAGCAGGGAGCCCGATGTGGGGCTCGATCCCAGGACCCTGTGCTGAAGGCAGATGCTTAATGACTGAGCCACCCAGGCGGCCCAGGAAAAGTATTTTTCTTAAAATTGCCTTTGACAGTTCTTAAAACCCACAACAGATGAAGGAAACCTCCTGGAGGAGAAATCGATATACGTGGAGAGAGGACCAAGTGCCTGCCCATTCCTCAGCCACTTAGCACAGCTTCACAGGCCCTCTGGGCTTCTAAGTCTAAGCAAACACAACTCAATTCACCATCACTCCCAATTCTGCAGCACAAGGGCAAATAGCGCTTGTGGGTGAAAATATAAAGATATTTCTGATGCATGACCATGCCCCAGTTGGCGGCACCTCTGAAGAGGATGGGGGCTTGGCTTCCCTCTGGGATGGTGGTGGAGCTGGGCTGATAAAGACCCATTGAGTCCCTTAGTGTCACATCACAGTGAATGTCATAAAAGATAGCAATAAGGAGGAAGTCCTTGGACACAGGCTGGAACGGGATCACCACGGATATCCACATTTAGACCAAGAGTCCCCCTCCCCCAAGATGAAACCTCAGACAAGGAGTTGCCTTAGAGCTGAGTTCTTACAAAGACTAATATTCTCAGGGGCTTTCTCAGTGACTTTCTTTTGAATAATAATGTACAATTTCGGGACAGCACAGCAGCCTGGAATTGAGTCAGTGCCGGTTTTCACTATTTAAGAAACTAACCTGACAGCAAATAAAGGCAAAGAATTGAAAACAATTCCTGTGATGTGGTCTTACCATGGCAAACACTGAATACCTCTGTAAATGCCTTTTAAAGATTATTAAAAGCAAGACAGTGAGTTATTATATGGGATCCCAAATATACAAGGATAGAACAAGTGAAAATCAAGTATTGTTTGGTCAGTGGTACTTAGAGCTTAAGATAAAAATCCCAGTGACAGGACCAGATGCCAGGTCAAAAGGACTATACTTCTTTCTCTTTCTTTCTTTTTCTTTTTAAAGATTTTATTTATTTATTTGACACAGAGTGAGAGATCACAAGCAGGCAGAGAGGCAGGCAGAGAGAGAGGAGGAAGCAGGCTCCCCACCAAACAGGGAGCCCGATGAGGGGCTCGATCCCAGGACCCTGAGACCGTGACCTGAACTGAAGGCAGAGGCTTTAACCCACTGAGCTACCCAGGCGCCCCAAAAGGACTAGACTTCTAAAAAGTGGGACAGAGGTAAAGGTGAGGAGCTTTGGGAATCTACTTGACAACTAAAAAAAAAAAAAAAAAGTCTCTAGGAAAGAAAGACAGTGGTGTCAGAGTGCCCGGGTGGCTTGGTGGGTTAAAGCCTCTGCCTTCGGCTCAGGTCATGGTCTCAGGGTCCTGGGATTGAGCCCTGCATCGGGGTCCATATTCAGTGGGGAGTCTGCTTGAGATTCTTTCCCCCATCTTTCCCTTCCCCTCTGCTCCTCTCCCCACTAACATGTGCTTGTTCTCTCTCTCAAATAAGTAAATAAAATCCTTTTTTTAAAAAAAGACATCGGTGTCAAAGATGCTTGAGAAGAAAAAGAGAAATGCTTTGTGAAACGTGAGAATGAGAAAAAAAGTAATTTTCCTCATTATGTTATTTTACATTGTGTAAATAATTAAATTAATAATTCAAGTTACTATATTAAGTGGTACAAGCTGACATTTGGCTATTTTATGTCTTCCTCTAAAAGTTTATATATCCCAATTTGGAAAAAAATTTTTTTTTTTTTTATGGGACAGACAGGGGCATCTCCTCGGAGGACAAGTAAAGAATTCAGACTTTTTGGCAGTGAATTTGATAACCAGCCATCAGCTAAATTCACTTGACTTTAAAATGGGAGGATTTTTGGGGCACCTAGCTAGCTCAGTAGGTTAAAGCCTCTGCCTTCGGCTTAGGTCATGATCTCAGAGTCCTGGGATCGAGCCCCGCTTCGGGCTTCGGGCTCTCTGCTCAGCGGGGAGCCTGCTTCCCCCTCTCTCTCTGCCTGCCTCTCTGCCTACTTGTGATCTCTCTCTGTGTCAAATAAAATAAATAAAATCTTTAAAAAATAAATAAAATAAAATAAAATGGGAGGATTTTCAAGGACAGAAACCATCTTCCTATAGTAACTTTTCCCTTTTGGGGGGGGCAGCCCGGATACCTAATATAATAAGCACAATGATAAGAGTAATCGTGCAAACAGGAATTTCTCTCAGTAACATACCATGTGCTTTCATGGTATAATATGACACACTCTGGATTAGGATTCAGAGACATTGGTTCTAGTTTACACCCTGCTGCTAACCTAATAGACACTTTTCAGAAAGGACAAAGCATTCCTAGGCTTCTGCGCTGTAATAAAAAAAAAAAACCAAAAACAGAAACTAGAGAATCCAATCACTACAATCACGGTCAGTCATGAAATCCCATGATTCCAAGAAGTGCTTAAAGTTGTGTTAGGAAGTTCGAGAACCCAGATATCAGTGGAGCCTGGGAGGGCATCACCGTAGGGTACGGCAGATCCAGGCAGGGGGTGGCTATCACAGGAAGTAGAGCCAGCAGGAGCAAAAGTGACAACTTGGATGGACCCTGAGGGCATTGCACTAAGTGAAATCAGAGAAAGACAAATACCGTACCATCTCTCTTATGTGCGGCCTCCTGGAGAGGAAAAAAAAAATCCCCATGCTCATAGATAGGGAGAACAAACTGGCAGTTACAAGAGGTGAGAGGGTGGAGAATGGGAGAAACAAGTGAACTGTTTTGTTTTTTTAGTTTAAATAAATTGAACAAAAATTAAAAAAAAAACCTAAAAGCATAAGGACGGGCATGGCATGGTGGAGGGTAGAGAGTGGACAAAAGAATAATCTGGTCTGATGCAGGTGAAGACACAGGATGACAAGGTTGGAAGAGTCTAGCAGGGTCTGGATCTGAAGCAGCTTTGGTTGCTGAACCAAACCCCAGCTCCACCGAGCGTCCGCAGCTCTTGAGTCTAATGGCGCAGGGGGCCTCGGGAGTCTCAGGGGCAGTGGGGCCCAGCACACATGGCCACCCCCATAGCTGCCCAGCAGGGACGCGCTGTGCCTTGAGGCAAATGCAGCTCCACAGGGGGAGGGTGAAGGCGGCACCTCCGTCCTATTCTTCTCTTTTTCTTTATTTCTTTTTTTTTTTTTTTTTAAAGTAAGCTCTATGCCCAACATGGGGCTCGAACTCACAACCCTGAGATTAGAAGATGCAGGTTCTACTGACTGAGCCAGCCAGTCAGTCTTCTTTTACTTCTTCCTAAACTAAACATTAATCTGCCACGGCCACAGCCAAGAAGAGAAGCACTATGGATAAAAACTGTGTTGCCAAGTATGTGGACCAAAGGACCCTATCTTGTTCATGTGAAAGATGTTACAGTTTGTCTCAGTTGGAATAGAAGAATCTCATTATAAGCAACAGAGTGTTAAACATTACCTCCAGGCAAACTACATTTTATAATCGAATGCCTTATCAGGTCATTCGTGGGCAGATAAAATAAGGCTTTCCAAAATATTTGTTCAAAGGATAAAACACCATAATAGAGTCTATAGTGCTTTCTGGTCACATCATTTCTGAAATCTTAACTGAACAAAGACCTTGTAGGGTCTCCATGATCTAACTTCAACCCTGTTTTCCTTTGGCCTCAGTTCCTACCACTTTGCTGCTTTTTCGTTCAGCTTCATTGACCTCCTCACTATCCTTATCAGCGAGACCACCAAGTACACTCTGGCCCCAGGACCTTTGTGCTAGCTATTGTCACTGTCAGAAATGTGTCTTCCCCACAGCCACGCGCTTGCTCCCTCCCTTCTTTCAGATCTCTGTTTAAATACTCCCCTAATAGCGCTTCTTAGGATCATCCCTCAAATAAATTAACTGCATTCAAATGCTTGCCTCAGACTCTACTTTGGGGGAAAACCCAAACTAAGACAAGAGAGCTGTGATGTGAGGGAGCATGAAGCAGGAAGAATACTCCAGTAAGCAGGACCTTATCAAATTCGTGACCACTTCGGGACTTGAGCTGCAAGAAGGACACCTCAGATTATTTACTTCCGGGATGAAAAGGGGAGTATTTATCCTTCAGCTCCTTGGCCCCTCATTGGTCACAGCTTGTCCTCCTGGGAATCCTTTCCAGCCCCATTTCCAGGTGGCACATGTGCAGATAGTAAATATTTTCCCAAGGGCTCTGGGCAAAAAGCAAGGAGCAGGTAGAGCAGCTGAGTTAAGGCGCTGTCTGTGAAATTAAGTCTGGGCAGAGCTGGTTCTTACTGCAGCAGCTGGTCTAAAAGGTGAACCGACAAGATATAAAGTATTAGGAAGGCAATATGATACACCTAACGATATTCATTCTAGTATGTTTAAAGCTGTGATCAGATAATCTCACTGGAGGTACATCAAACTTTAAAGACTGAGTAAGCAGACCTGAACAGGAATTTTTTCTAAGATTTATTGATTTTAGAGAGAAAGAGAGAGCTGAGGAGAGGGGCAGAGGGAGAGGAAAAGTGGCTCAAACAGACTTCCCACTGAGCATGGAGCCCGACGTGGGGCTCATGACCCCGAGATCATAACCTGAGCCAAAACCAAGAGTCAGACACTTAAATGACTGAGCCACCCAGGTGCCCCCTGAATAGGATTTAATTTAATAAACTTAAAATAAAGTTCGTCTGAAGGTATATTTTATTTTTTTTAAAACATTTTATTTATTTGTGAGAGAAACGAGAGCATGAGTGGGGGGATGGGCACTGGGAGAGTGAGAAGCTGACTCTCTACTGAGCAGCAAGCCTGATGCGGGGCTCAATCCCAGGACCCTAGGAGCGTGACCTGAGCCAGAAGGCAGATGCTGAACTGACTGAGCCACCCAGGCGCCCCGGAAGGGGGACATTTTATAATGTCCGTAGTGGTCACTGTTCTGCGTGACCATCAGGCATAGATGGCAAACATCATGTAAAGCACAGAGAGATTCCGTTGGGTTTACCAGCAAAATAAAGGTTTCCTGAGGCTAAAGGAATAAGGGCCAAAAAGGCTTGAGTAGAACTTCTTAAAAATATTTGAGCCAACATTTAGAAATTAAAACTTTACGCAAAAGTTCATACTTCCCTTCGTAAATTGAAAAGCTGGTCCCCCGGGCTTACGGCCCTCCTCTGAAGATGGAACCAGGCCCCATGGCGTACCCCCACCCACCACTTAGTCCCTAGAGCTCACCATGAGAGCAACTGCTACACCTCTCTCGTATGACCTTGTATCCCCAGCACCATGCAGAGTGCCTTACCCACTGCAGGCACTTATTTGTTGAGTTCTGGACAGATGGATGATATGAAATGTTAAAAAGAAGGAAGGAGCATCACATAGGTAATAAACTATAGAGTGGGCTCTGGCAAATGAGAATTTTTATTTAGAATTGATGGTCTATTCACAATGTATTAGGTGTGGGTTAACTGTTCATCAGATAAATGGAAAAAAAAAAAGATATTCTTGAAGGAATATCAACTCCTTCCCAAGCTTTTTTATACCACCTTTTGATCATAGGGTTCTAGTATGTTCTCAGGTGCTAATTGCCTTTTTTTTTTTTTAGAATTTTCTTTTTTAAGATTTTATTCATTTATTTGACAGAGAGAGAGACCACAAGTAGGCAGAGAGGCAGGCAGAGAGAGTGGGAAGCAGACTTCCTGCTGAGCAGGGAGCCAGATGCAGGCTCGATCCCAGGACCCTGAGATCATGACCTGAGCCGAAGGCACAGTCTTTAACCCACTGAGCCACCCAGGCGCCCTGCTAATTGCCTTTTTAATACCTCTACTATTCACTGTCACATTATATTCTGTACTTTCTTGTGTACTTGAAAAAAAATTCACAAAACATTTTCATGCTGACATGACCTTTGCCTTTTCATTCTGAGATAAAGCAATTTGTAAAGATGCTTGAAATTTGATGTAGGAGTGAATAAATCTTCATCTTTCAACAGGCACTAAAAAAACAGAATGTCATACCTGGTTGAAGCTCATTCTTTCTTCCTTCTTTAGTAAAATGAACTAAACTTGTAGCTAATGGAAAAAGAAAAAAAAAATCATCCATTAGCAAATGATCCATGCAGTGGCTGGTTAAAGTTTACCACTTTATACCTGAAATGAGGGCTCAAAGGATCTGTCAGTGGATGATTAAGGTAATGCAGAGAGCATTCTTTTTTTGTAAGTAGACTCTACAGAATTTTCATTTCAAAACTAGTCTCCCAAGAGCATCTTTTCCCAGAAAATCATTGTTGTAGTACAGTCAAATATTGCAAAAGTCCAAACTCAACAAATGTAGTTTAGTTCTTGACATGTAGCAATAAAAGAGTTCAACTTACCAAGCAAAGTTCTCTCACAGTTGACAGAGCAACTGACAACGTGCAAGTCTTTCTCAAATGTATAGAGATGCTATTAAAACAAAATTATTTTTTTTAATTTGGAGTTTTGTATTAAAGAACAATTTTAGAATTCAAATTCCCAGTTATCATGGTGGTATCATGGTGGCCAGACATCTTAATGAAGAACCATCAGTTAACCAGTTTATCCATACTGAGAAGTGCCAGATTATTTTTTAAGAAAAAAGTTTGCAACTGTAGGCCATAGTTGGCACTGAAGCTTAACAATGAGGCAACCTGGCCTAGAGTGGTTAAGAGTCTACAGCTTGGAGCCAGGCTAGACGTAGGATCAAATTCGGGTTGTGTCACTTGCTGGCTTTGTGACTTTGGACAAGTTTTTTTTTTTTCTTTTTCTTTTTTTTTTTAAGATTTCATGTATTTATTTGACAGAGTTAGAAAGCACAAGCAGGCAGAAGGGCAGAGGGAGAGGGAGAGGCAGATTTCCTGCCAAGCAATGAGCCCAATGCAGGGCTTGATCCCAGGACCCCAAGATCATGACCTGCGCCAAAGGCAAATGCTTAAATGACTGAGCCACCCACGTGCCCCTGGACAAATTATTCAATCTTTCTAATCTCCCATTAGTAAAATAAAAATCATAATACCTATTTCAAGAAATCCTTAGAAGGATCAACTGAGATGATCCATACAAAGCACTTATTACAATGCCTGTCACCCATGTCAGCTATTATAATTATTAAAGTAAAGTTTTAATCAAGTTACCTAACGATGATATTGTTAAACTATGTCTAAGAGACCATCACAAGTGACTCTCCTATAAGACTCTCATATTCAGAGCTTTGGCAAAGTAATCTTCTGTTTTTACTTACTCTTTTAAAAATTTTCTTGCTGTTTGAAATGTTGCAAGATTCCATTCCCTTATTTAATATTAAAGAAAATGAAAATGGTCATGCAGAAGGAGGATATGATATGCAAATTGAGGAAATGAAGATAATTGCAGTTATATTAGGCAAACTCTCCTACAATACCGTCAGAGGGTAAGAAAAGATCAAGAGTTTTCAACCTCAGTAGAGAACAGGCTAAGAGAAACAACACATAGCAGGAGTATTAGGAAGGTAATTAGTACCTGCAGATTTAAAAAAGCACTGAGAACACACTAGACTCCTATGGCTAGAAGCTGACGAAAAATGTTAAGTCACAAAATGCTTGATTAGAAAAAGTGAACTTTGAGCGAATAAGCAGGCTCTGAATTCACGCGAGACATTTTGGTTTGACTCTTGCTCTGAGAGATTCTCATTTGCAAGTAAGCAGAATCATGAATGTATACACTCAACTTTTACTGTTTTACTCTTTTAATTATAAAATAACAAACACAGTCTCGGTGTTTAAACCATGCAAACACCACCAAATAAGTCAAAGCTCTTTGCTGCGCTCATTCCATATGAACTCCCTTCCAAAAGGAAACATGTTTGTAATTGACTCAGTAGCCTTCCAGATCTTTTTAATACATATTTATGTTTTCTCGAAAGTTTTTTTAAACATAAATGAAATGTATTATTCTGGTAACTTTTTTTTTTTTTTTCACATTAACAGTATGTTTTGGAGAACCTTCTGTGCCAGTGTATGTTTATAGACTTCTTAGTACCCTAATATTTGTAAGTTGTTTGTACATAGGCACAAACATTTGTGCCTCAATTGTTCCTCACATTTGCACCAAGTATTAGATAAGACTTGTCACAGCCACCAATGTTCTGTGTGGGTGGTGTGGGGAAAAATTAAGAAAAGGAAGGCAGGTTCTATACCTGGATCTTTTGAGATCCAGCAAGAGAAGTGAAAGTTAAGGAGAAACAGAACTCAGAGCCAGAGGTTATTAGGAGAACCTAAACTTCTTTGAGCACAAAAATCTCGGGAAGTTATTGGATTTCCTACATTCTTACAGAATACTGGATAATTGATATGAGCCAATTTTGCTTAAATCTCCAAGGACTAAGAAACTTCCAGTGACATTTTGGTCCAGGAGTCCTTGCACTTCATTTACTTATTTATTTTTAAAGATAATGGCACCAAGAGATGGTAAAAGAGAGAAGGGAGGCAAAGAAATAAAAACTAAATTTTAGAAAATGAAAGAGAATCTGTATCTAGGAAAAGGATCCAGAAAGAAGAAAAAACTCTAAAAGCAATAACTAATGAGTAATCTATGATTTATGGTGATTTTTTACCTCATTTTGTCTGGTTCGGCAGTCATATAATCCAAAGAAGACATTTCCCTTATCATCCTTAAAAAAATTAACCAGATATTTATTATATATATATATCGTTGTTTAGGAAGTTAGGATGTTTACTCTTAAACCCGCAACAATTCAATCAATATTACCAATAAGCACTCTAAAGGCAGCGTGTCAGAAAGGGACTAAACCTTTTTCAGCTAGTAATATGAGCTCAAAGAGTGAAATGGATTCAGAGCGTACAGCCCAGCGAATCTGGGGGACACTGTCTAGTAGATAGTAGAGTCTGGCAAAGGAGCGAATCTTTTTGTACTTCCGTTTATTTCTTGAAGGCAATATATATGATAGAGATTGGGAGTGGCAAAAACGAGTCCATGATATTCCTGCAGATAAAACTTTTTGAATCATACAATTCTTTAAATATACCACACTTGCAGAATATAACTTAAAATCATTTTTTAAAAAAGATTTTATTCATGTAAGTAATCTCCACACCCAACATGGGGCTCAAACTCACAACCCCGAGATCAAGAGTCTCACGCTCCACCGACTGAGCCAGCCAGGGGCCCCAACTTAAAATAACATTTGAGCAAATAAATTAATGAATAATTAAAGACAGTAGTACATCTGTGCAAAACAAGCTGGCTACTGAAATTATTCTTTCATGTTTCCCTACAACAGTAAAGTTGCCAGTAAAATTATACTTTCATTCCTTAGAACACTTAATATTGAAAACACATTAAACAATAATGCCTCATAAGTCTGAGCATACTTAAGTCTAAATGGATGACGTTGAGTAACCATATTCAATATTTTCTCAAAGATAAAATCTTACATATTAATTAGGTTTAAATTTCTTTCACTTAGCATTTTTTTCTTCTCCAAAATGGAACTGTTCACTTACTCAAAAAATGTGAGCACTGAGTCTGAGTGTCAGACATTGTGCAAGTTTTTATTGAAAAAAAAAGAAAACATTTCATTAAGACCGAATTTCAATCAACTTATTTAATCTCACAAAATAAAAAAGTTGCATTAAAGGTCAAATGCCAACGATCTTATTCATTATCCCTCAGTAAGATATAGCATAAAATTCTATTAAAAAAAAATACATTGTTAAAATAGTAAATTCTATGTTACACATATCTTACCACAACAGAAAAAGAGAATATAGACATACCTTGTAAGTATAAATAATATTTCCATTTCTTTCAATGTTTAGTATACGTAAGCTCTCATAATTATATTCCAAAACACCTAAAATGATAAGAGAATAACAGCAAGTTAATATTTAACAGGGATTTTTTTTTTTTTTTTTAAGAGAGAGAACACATGCATGAGCGGGGGAGAAGGGCGGAGGGTGAGGGAGAGAGATAATCTCAAGCAGGCTCCACAGCCAGCAGGGACCCCAACCCAGGGCTGAATCTCATGACCCTGAGGTCGTGACCTGAGCCAAAATCAAAAGTCAGATGCTTAACTGACTTGAGCCACTCAGGGGCCCCAACAGGGACTGTTTAAAAACGTATCTAACAAGTAGATGATTCCATTATACAGAGTTTTAAAATACGTAAACTAATCTACTGTATATGAGGTCAGAATAGTTGTGACCTTTAGGGAGAGGAAGGGAGTAGTCATTGGGAGATCTCCAGGGAGCCTTCTGAGGAGCTGGTAATGCTGTATGTGTTGGGTAGACTGATAAATTTATTTGCCAATAACTAAATGAGCTGTACACTCTTAACCTACATATTTTCTGTGTATGTTATACGTCAATAAATTTTAAGTATCTACTAGTTTTTGCCATATGTATTTTGAAGCTATGTTGTTAGAGGCATAAAAATTGAGAACTGTTATTGCTTCCTGGTGGATTCACCTATCAGGAACTCAGTAGAACTGCCTGGTGTCCCTGCAGTAGATTAAAACAACAAAGTAAAAAAGCAAGTAACAGTCAAGCCTGTTCTCACTTGCTATGATAGTATAAGCAAGAGTCCATACTACAGAAAGCACCAGCTTCCCAGTTCATTTCTCCGCATGAAATGACATGCTGGCGGAGGGTCACATAGATCGGCGGAGAGGTGGAGAATCTCTCACTGCTAAAGAGGCCCTCAACAAAAGACTCCTACAGTGTTGTGGACTCTGTGGCTTGAGGCAGGGAGAGGGAGAAGAGCTAAGAATGGAAAAGTACTGATAGTAGAGAAAAAGTATCTTCAAGGTCCCCCTCCTTTTCCTACAGAGGTAGTATCAGCAGAGGTAGGTCTCTGCCGATGGCTCTTGATAAAGAGGCCTCTGAAGGAAGGCACCTGGGCTGAGAATACAGCTCTGGATCGATGTCCACCCAGGGGGGTCTGAGTCTTAACTATAACTCCTTTCCAGGACTGTAGCATACTGGCTAGGCACCAAGTCTGCTTGGGGGAGGGCAACTTTCCCCCCATGAGGGCTGCCATGTAAAGCTTTTGCAGTTGCTTAGGGTTGCACATAAAAAAAATCACACATGCTTTTTAACCAGGAGCTGGACTAGTTAACCCTTTTATTTACTATAAAAGGTCCTTTATCTTTAATAATTATTTTTGCTTTTACGTTTACTTTGTCTGATGTCAGTATAGCAACGTCAGTGTTCTTGTGGTTAGTATTTACATAACTTTTTCTATCCTTTTTATTATTATTCTTCCTGTGTCCTTATACCTAAGATATGTAGTCTTACAAGCAATATCCTTTAGAGTATGTAGTCCACTTATATTTAATCGTTGATATTTGGGGTTTGGATCAATCATATTACAATTGATTTTCTATATGACTCAATTGTTTTACTCTTTCCTTCCCTTCTTCTGGATGAATCAAAATCTTATTATTCCATTCTCCTACTTATTGTCACTTATATATTTTTTTGCTAGTCTTTTATTTGTATTTACAATACAAATCCTTAACTTACTATGTTTTAACATTATGTGATGCCAAAAAATGTGAAGGAACTGAAACTCTCATACACTGTTAACAGGAATGTAAATTGGAAAACTCGTAGTAGCTACTGAAGCTGAACATATATGCAGTGGAAATATACACATATTTTATCAGCAAATGACACATACGATTTCTATATCACTATGATTCATAATAGCCCAAACTGGAAATCCAAAATATTCAACAAGCAAAAAGAATGAATAAATTGTGGGATATCCAAACAATGGACTATTGTACAACAACCATAATAAATAACTCGCTGTAACATACAATACAAATAACTGAGCAAAAAAAGTCCAGATAGTTCTCCCTCCCAAGAAAGGTACAAACTATATGATTTAATTTATGCACAAGTTTCAAAAATGGGCAAAATGAATCTATGATGCTATATGAATGACTGCTGGAAAGGAACATGAAGGGGAACTTTGTGGTTCTATTCATGTTCTCTTTCCTGCTCTGGGTGCTGGTTACATGGGTGTGTTTCACTTTGTGAAAAATTCAACTGAGCTCTGCACTTATGATTTGTGTACTTCTCTGTAGGAAAGCCATACTTTGACTTAAAGATTCTTTTTTTTTTTAAAGATTTTATTTATTTATTTGACAGAGAGAGAGAGATCACAAGTAGGCAGAGAGGCAGGCAGAGAGAGAGAGGGGGAAGCAGGCTCCCTGCTGAGCAGAGAGCCCGCATGCGGGGCTCGATCCCAGGACCCTGAGACCAGGACCTGAGCCGAAGGCAGAGGCTTAAACCACTGAGCCACCCAGGCGCCCCTAAAGAAAGATTCTTTACACAAAACATTTAACTTGTAAATTAATTGGCCATCATCTTTCAGCTAAAATTTTAGTATATTCTTAATTCTATAATTCAAGGATTTAAGCATTAGTAGATACAGCTTTGATAATTATCATCAATTAGAGAGAAATGCATGTTTCCCCAATTTCCTCAAAATTACATTGCTTAAACTTCATTTTTCCCTACACATGAATAGTGTTTTAGATGTTAATATATTATGTTGGGGGCGCTTGAGTGGCTCAGTCATTAAACATCTGCCTTCTGCTCAGGTCATGATCCCAGGGTCCTGAGATTGAGTCCTGCATTGGGCTCCCTGCTCTGCAGGAAGCCTGCTTCTCCCTCTCCCACTCCCCCTGCTTGTGTTCCCTCTATCGCTGTCTCTCTCCCTCTGTCAAATAAATATATAAAATCTTTTTAAAAGATAAAAAATAGAAAATAAATTAGTACATTGATTATGACAAGTTTCAATATTCAGACAAAACATATGCAAAGTATTCTACAACTCACGGCAAATTTCAGTTTGTATTCCTGAATAAAAAAGAAAAAAACAGGGGATGCCTGCGTGGCTCAGTCAGTTAGGTGTCCTACTCTTGATTTCAGCTAGGTCATGATCTCAGGATGGTAAATTTGAGCCCTGCATTAGGCTCCATGCTGGGCATGGAACCGCTTAAGATTTTCTCTTTCCCTCTTCCTCTGCTCCTCCCTCCTCAAAAAAAAAAACAAAAACAAAAACAGGATAAAAAACAAGGATAATTGGTGACCTGGACCCTTGCACTGGAGTTAGGGGTGGGAAACATTTCAAAAGACAAAGAACAGGTTTTATAGAAAATTTAAGAATCATCCTGACATCTTCCCTGTACCTCCCAGGAAGAAGCTGCCTGGATCTTCCAGGAGTGGGGCAAAGGGAGTGGGGAAGTGCTATTTTGTTTTAATACAAAACACACTTTTTAAATATACTTTAATATACCTTAATACACATATACACTTTTCAATGTTTATTGAGCTCTCAGACACACTTTCCACTAATGAGAAAATAAGGATAATCACCTAGTCTCTTAGGAGAATAATATGATTCAATAGCTTACTGCTAAATAGTACATCGCAATTTACAGACTTCTATCTCATCCACACCGTATCGGGAATTATAGGCCCACTGTACTAAGAAAACAACTGAGTTTCAGTGAGGTTCAGATACTTGGTCAATATCATATCAAAAAGGTGGCACAGACTAATCTCAAGCCTAGAAAAAAAGGTGAACAGAATGAACTAAGTTTTCTGTATCATGCTTACAATGGGACAATGGGTAATCACTGAAAAATCCTCTAAGGTAGATTTTGTAGACATCCAAAGAGAATTTCAGGGAGTTTCTTTTCATCCTGCACATGACTCAAAACTTCTGGAATGCAACGTGTCAATATTTTGAGAAGTTTTTTTTTTTCTTTCAAGATTATAAGGATGCTGAGAGCTCTCAAAAGCACACTTAAAAGATCTCAGCTAAGATAAGAAACTCCTTTGAAAGAAATCCTTTTTTTCTTTACAAGAAATCTTGCTAAGAAAATTCAATTTACTTGCAAAAGCACATCTATTTTCAAATACTAAACAATCAAGAGAAAAAAGAATTCCCAAGTGCAGTTTACAACAAATGATATATGCTTATTCCGTAAACCAGTGGTTCTCAACTCTGGCTTTGGGTTAGAATGGTTAGGGAAGCATTTAAAAGTAGATGCTGAAGATCTACCCAAAATATTCTGATTTTACTAGGCTGGTGGGGAGTCCAGTCTCTAGGGTGTGTGTGTATTTTTAAAATTCCCCATGTGATTGTAATGTGTAGCTAGTGTTAAAAACCACTGAACTACATATTTGTATAATCTGTTAAACAATATCCATTAAATAGCATAATTATGACCAGCTTATAATGTAAACATGATAGACAAAGTTGAAATAAGTAATAAAAATAATGCCTGCATGATCTGTTAGGTAGTAATAACTGTAGTCTCAAAATAATCCTGTAGCGAAGTACACGGCTCTCATCTCAAGAACATTTGAATTAGACAAATTTGGCAATGCTGGAAATCCAGAGACCAGTGTCTCACCACACACTATTAACCCATCAGCCCTTCCTCCCCGGATTAGTTGCTCATGGTTTAGACACACCCTTTTAACAGAAGTATTCAATAACCTCTTTGCTTATTCATTCTGACTCTTCTCCCAGTAGTTCATCGCTGGAAAGTCCAGAGGAGGAAGTTTAGCAATTCAAATGAGGAAATGTGGTTTAATTTTACAGTTCAGTGTCCTCAGAGCTCATGAAGAAAAAATGTAGACACTTGCATAAGTAAACCTATTAAAGAAAAGGAGAGTACCTCAATACTAAAGGTGTTGGCAAGTTATACCTCATGTATAACTAAAGTATATATACCTCATGTATAATTAAAGCTGGTTGGTCAGATACTCTCGTCCATTTCAAGCTCTTTGCCAAACACAAGTGATTTCACTTTATAGGAAGATGTTAGCCAAATGTGTAAATTTTATTCCCAACTGCTTTGAGACAAAAATCAGACAAAAATGTTTCCTGTCTTCCAGTGACCATACTAGGAAGGGGGGGGGAGGCATCTCAGAGCCTTAAATAAAAATTTGAATTGACTCCTATTATATAGATCAGGAGGTGCTAAAATATGATTATACTTATGACTTGTCTATTCTGCAAATAATTCACATAAATCCTTGGCTCAACATGACCAGATATTATAATTCCTAAAATTATAAACATCATTATGTGATTTATACCCATATTCTGAATAAAATGAAAAAAAGCAAGGATGGGGTGATTAGTTAAGAAGCAACAAAAAAGTATGAGAATTAGAAAAGGGGGCTAGAAAGGTAGGGGAAAGAAAGGTAGCAATAGAATACTGAAATAATATATAAAAACAATCTGTCAAAACCAGACCTCTGGCCCCCACAACCTGTCTGCAGGGTGGTGGGGGTGGGGTGGGGGCGGGGTATACAGGAGGCTACAAGAAAACATTAGTCTTAAATCAGTCATCTGGCAAAATATATCACTTCTCTGGTAAAGATGAATGGTTACAGTATCTGAAAGATGAATCAATCTGGTGTATTATAGGGCCAAGAGTAATCAGAGCAGAAAAGAAAATATAGGCCGGAAAACCTACATTCTTCCTGGTCTTAAACACATATGACATTTAAACCTTAGAAAATTTGCATACCACAGACTTTTTCTTAGTTTCTTGAAAGTGATACATGGCAATAGAGGATTAAGCACTGGATAAAAAATTAGGACATAAAATCCATTGTATTGCTATATACTAGTAACAGCTAGAACATGTGATGTTTCTAAGTATGCCATTTATGGAAGCAACATAAAATCGTAACAATCTAAAAGATAAATCTAGTAAAAAGTGTTCAGGACTTTCAGGAAGAAAATTCTAAGACTTGCTAAGAGTCATAAAGAGGATCTAACTAAATAGTAAATTATGCTTGGTTCACAGTTGTAAGATTTAATATCATAAAGATGTCAATTCTCCCAAAGCCGATGTATAGATTTAATGCAACTCAAAATTCCAACAGACTTTTTGCTGATTTCTGACGGGCAGAATCTAAAATAAATATTTGAGGATGAAAGGGCACAGGACAGCTGTGAGACGGTCCGGAGGACCGCTAAGGTAAGGAGGCTTACTCCACCAGTTTTAAGACTTATCATAAAGACAGTTACTAAGAAGTCTTCATCTTAAGTTGACAAAAAGAACAAAAATAAGAACCCAGGAAAGGGGACCCACACATATGTGGAAACTTGATATGTGATGGGAAGTGGCTTCGCTGTCAATGAGAAGAAGTAGGGCTATTTGGTTAGTGATATGAGAGCTATTAATATAGAAAACCGATAGAATTTACAAAAGTATATTTTAACACATGTAAGCTTATACATAACAACGAAGCAAAACCATCTACCCACCGCCAAGCTTAAAAACGGAACACTATGAAGACTTTTGAAGGCTCTTATGTCCCCGTCTGATTCCTACCTTATATCACATACAAAAACAAATACCAGATGGATTAAAAAACAAAATGCAAAGAGCAAAACTTTTAGAAGTTAACTTAAAAATGTCTTCGTTCAAAAAAAAAAAAGTCTTCGTGATCCTAAATAGGAGAGGATTTCTTTAAAATATCCAAAAAAGCACAAACCAAAAAGGATAAGACTCATAAATCAGACTACATTAAAATTAAACACCCTCCTTTGGGTGCCTGCATGGCTCAGTGGGTTAAAGCCTCTGCCTTTGGCTCAGGTCATGATCTCAGGGTCCTGGGATAGAGCCCGCATCGCATCGAGCTCTCTGCTCAGCAGGGAGCTTGCTTCCCCCTCTCTCTCTGCCTGCCTTTCTGCCTACTTGTGATGTCTCTCTCTCTCTCTCTCTGTCAAATAAATAAATAAAATCTTTAAAAAAAATTAAACACCATCCTTTATCAAAGGCACCCCACTACAAACTGAAAAATAAAAGGGTGAGAGGAAATATTTGCAACACATACGATGAACAAAGGATTAGAATCCAGAACAAAGAACGCTTAAAAATCAATATAAAAAAAAAACATAATAGAAAAATGGACAGAATGAACAGACATCTCGTAAAAGGGGAAACTTGAAAGGTCAATAAATATAGAAAGACGCTAAACCTCAGACCACAGTGAAATAACACTTAGACTCAGCAGTTCAACAAAAATTAATAATCTGGAAATATCAAGAGCTTGTGAGGATAGAGTACAAAAACATTTCTATACCACGAATGGGACTGTTAATAAGTACAACTGCATTGGAAAACGATTTGGCAGTACCCAGGAAAAGTGAAGACGTACACAGCCTATGACTCAGCAGCAACTCCAGTTAGACAACCATTCTGGAGAAACCTGTGCGTGTGTGCCCCCGGAGACACGCACAAGAAAGTGAGCAAAACCACTGACTGTAATAACAACCCCCAGACACTCCCCAAATGTCACCACCAGAAAAAGGATAAGCAAAGTTAGGAAGCGCCCTGAGACAGGTTAGTATCCAGGGTATTTACCAGGGAAGGTTCAATGAAGTGGGATTAACCCCTGGAGGAGGAAGGGGAGGGAAGTAGGACCACGAAGGGGCAGAAGTCGAGCTGCAGCAATGTCAGGTAACTTTGGAATCCCCCGGGGGGCGGGGGGGGGGGGGGAGGCTCTCACACTGAAATGGACTGTCAGAGTTGTCCTGTGTTGAGTCAAAGTGGCCAGGCCTTGATACCCCACCTCAGTCCCTAATTAAATGTGGGCCACACCCAAAACGTCCTGACACTGGGTGAGGAAGTCCTCTGTGGATGCAATCCCTGAAGGGGCTGACATCGGAAGCTTATCTACTGAGCTCCGTCACAGCACTTGGGACAAGCTCTTCCTTGAAAGGGAGATCTAAGTAGTACATCTCCATGTCCAATATGTGTGAATATACAACAGTAAATGTATATTCACACGCTGGAATACGACACATCGGTGAAAGTCAATGACCTATAGCAGTCAGTGTGGATATTGAGAAGAAAAAAAAAGCAAAAAAAATATATATAATATTCTTCCATTAAAGTTTCACAAGATGAAATGATATTTTGCATAGGGAGATATACATATAGCTTAGAACTACAAATAAGATCAAAGTTTAAATGGTTGTTACCACTAGGAGAGGAGGGATAGAGAAGTAAGATCAGATTGGGAAACATGAGATCCTTCAAAAGTTTTGATATTGGCGCGCCTGGGTGGCTCAGTGGGTTAAGGCCTCTGCCTTCGGCTCAGGTCATGATGTCAGGGTCCTGGGATCTAGACCCGCATCAGCCTCTCTGCTCAGCGGGGAGCCTGCTTCCCCCCACTAGCCTGCCTCTCTGCCTACTTGTGATCTCTCTCAATATGTCAAATAAATAAATAAAATCTTTAAAAAAAAAGTCTTGGTATTGTTCTATGGTTTTTTTTTTTTTAAGATTTATTTGAAAGTGAGAGAGTATGTGTGTGTACAAGTGAGGAGGGGGCAGAAGGAAAGAAATCCAAGGAGACTCTACACTAAGTTTGGAGAACAACATGAGGCTCGATATCGTGACCCTGAGATCATAACCTGAGCCGAAATGAAGAGTCAGAAGCTCAACCAACTGACGCACCCAGGCGCCCCTGATATTGTTCTATTTTTTTAAGGTGGGTGTGTGGCTTTGTTTTTTGTTATTTATAGGTTACATGTGTTAAAATATTCTTTGGCATAATCGTTTTAGTTTTTAAAAGAGATACTTTTTTCCATTCATTTCAGGAGAGATTATTTTCCGCAAGTTCAACCCAGAACCAGGAGCATTATGTAGTAACCAAATCTGGTCTCCTTATCCTTTATCCTCTGGTTCACTAAAATACTATCACACAGGCACTGAATTTCCATGGCTAAGGTAGCCCAGCTCCCTGGCCATTTTGCCAGGAATATGTCGTCCTTAGTGAGTATTACTTAGCACCACTGAGAAATCTTCCATTGTATTTGTTGATGTAAAAATATTAAGGCTTCAAATCAAGATAGCAAGTGTGCAGAGAGGAGACATCACAATGGTATAATTACTTATAATTTACATTTGAAAAGCTGAGACTTTGAAAGGAAAATAATTTGCCAAATGTGTTGAGTAATAGCCATGCTAGAAATACAATAGAATCCCAGATTACCCTGCCAGTGCTCCAAATTAGAGAAGAAGAATTAACTGGGTTTTTCTGGGCTACCTCCTACTGGTGACCATCAGGAGTAACAATTCTCTTAGCATAACAGGGCTAATGATCTTGCCAAGGTGTTCCGCAAGAGCAAAATACTACCCGTATTAGGAAAAGCTGGTATTTCTAGTAGGTTTATCTTCTGAGGGCCTCAGTTCACCTGTGGTTTAGTGGAATGTCAATACATAAGTTTAAGTCTCTTCACAGATGAGTGAAAAAGGCACAGGAAGATGGCTCACATACAGCTTTTCAATTACAACACACACTACCTAAACATAAGACTGTGGCATTTCACACTTCACCTAGCTTTTCATTTGCAGACACCTGCCATTTAGCTCTAGGACGTGAAGACTTAGGGAAAGGACTAGTCTGTGGTGGAAAGAAGGCGCGGAGCTGCCTATTGTGTTTTTAAAAGTTATACCTTCAAGACCTCTTCAGGAGAGTTCAATTTTTTTCCAAAAAAAGCAAAACTTTACTAATATTGACACCTCAGCAAACTCAAGCCTTGAGCTACACAAACATGACTCCTTATTTGGAACTAATAACCAACATGCCAAGACAAGGTACCCTACAAATAATTCGGCTAAAGCCACAGGATAGTGTGAAGCTATAGGGTAGGGAGAGAAAACTTTCATCAGAGTTAAGGGGAAGAAATTGTAGATAGAGGAGGAAAAGCCTTCCAAAAAACACCCTCGAGCAGTCTACAGTGTTTAAGGAAAAACACGGAGGTGGGGAAGGGGGCGCAAACACACTGAAGTGAAAAGTTCCTATTACACTACAAGGTGGGCTCCAGGGTATGATAGCTTTGAAGCTGCATTTAAACCTTGAGGATGGATCATTATTTACAGCAAACTTTTTTTTTTTAAGATTTTATTTATACATCTGACAAAGAAAGAGATCACAAGTAGGCAGAGAGGCAGGCAGAGAGAGGGAAGCAGGCTCCCCGCTGAGCAGAAAGCCTGATTCAGGGCTCCATCCCAAGACCCTGAGATCATGACCTGAGCTGAAGGCAGAGGCCTTAACCCACTGAGCCACCCAGGCACCCCTACAGCCAAACTTCTTAAAAATAAATAAAATTGAGAAATTACAGAGTTCCCCTTCTTTAAAGTTTTGATTGATCAATGCTGGAAAGGCTCAAAAGTCACTTTTGTCTCCCTCAATAAAACCAAAACAAAGGATTTTTGAGACAGATGAAAAGCAGAGCCTCAACTGTGAAGGAAGTATTCTCACTGACCCTGAGGAAGTTGGACGGCAAACCTGACCATGGCTGTCACACCCCTCTTTGCTAGCCGGCACAGGTGGTGGTATGCTCTGGGTTAGTGGCGATGGGCTTGGTGCCTCTCTGGAAAACAGCAGACTCCAGTTCACTGCTCACAAGGGGAAAGCAGACCCCTGTCCTCTTGCACTTACATCTGAAGTGGCAGGTCCCCTAAATCATGAACACTGCGAACACTGTTCACACAGAAACATCTCGCAAATGTGAAGACAGACTGCGCAACTGTTAGGTATTTTGATGGAGGTTTTCCTGGTGGCCATGATTCACCTTTTCTCATAATGCAACAACTTCCAGGAGCCCCCAGTCTTGGCAGAGTCCCTACAGGGTGGTGAACCCTCCCAGGCAGGTGAGATGTGAATGAAGCTAGAGAAAACCCTGTCTCGCTCCTCGCAGCCTTGGGCCAGAGGAACGCGGTCTTGGCAGCTGCTCCTCCACGCCCTGCCCTGATGAGATGCTGCTGAGGTACCACTAGTGTCCCCGGCCTTTCTGTTAAAGGTGACCGGCTGGGCAACAAGTGAGCCAGAAGCTGGAGGACTCGCTAGGAGAAGCAGCGCAGTCCAGCCACGACCATGCCCCGGGCTGCCCTTCTGCCCCTCACCCAGTGGCCGGGGATGAGGGAGGCAAAGCCCTCACTCCAAAGAGAGTGGTTCCGCACCGACCTTCACAGGTTGGCAGGGGCCCCGGGCGGCTCCCCCTCCGGCCGGCGCCCCCGATCACGGCCGGGCCTGGGAGCCCCAGAGCAAGGAACGACTCAGACTCCACCCCCTCGCCGGTTCCCACCTGCACCCCCGCCCCCCGCGCCCGCCCGGACGCGCGCCTCCAGCACCTGGGCCGCCGCCTCCGGCCCGGGAGGCCGCCAACGCCGCCCGCTGCGACCGCAGCCACGGGAGCACGTCCTTCCGGAGGTCGAAGTCGGAGACCAGACGGAGAGCCATCGCCCGGACGCGGCCACCGGGCGGCTCGGGCCCCGAGCCGCGGGCATTCCCGGCCCTCCGCGCGCCACCTTGCCCTGCTCCCCCGGCGCCCGCCCCTCCTTCCTCTCCCCCGCCTCCCTGCGCCCGCCGCTTTCGGTTCTGCTGCGGCCGGACCCGGGGGAGCCCGGAGCGCCGCCTCCTCCAGGCCTGCTGCGAGCAGGGCACCGGCTGGGGGGGGGGACTGCGGCGCGGCGACCGGGCCCACTCGGCCCCGAACCTTCCACGTGCGTCCTTCTAGCGGAGGGCAGACGAATGGAAGGATTTACTGTTAAGGGGCCGTGGAGATGTTGCTAAACCAATGGTTTCTAAGCTATGCCGCATGTTAGATGTGGGCCCTAGGCTTACTTTCTTTTTTTAATCTTCAAGTGCTTCCTCTGTGCAGCAAAGTTGGAAACACTTGACAAGACAGAGGTATCTTAGCCAGGTCACCTGAGAAGGTTCTTAGTTCATCGCAGGGGCAGAAGCCTCCAGCATCTTGGGCTATTGGACCCAGCTTCAGGGAGATGGTATTTCATTAGCAGTATTTAGGTGGCAGCAGGGAGCGAGCCTGTGAATACAGTTCTGTTTTGAGAGATACGGAGACACTGGAAAGGGTTAACAATCTTGGCACAAACAGGTCCTCTGCGTTTTCAAGAGGTTCCCTTTTTACAAAGGAAATTGTTTAGGATTTTAGGAACTGGCTTTTAGGAAGCTGAATTGTTTAGGATTCCTACTGTGTCTAGTCTTTTTAAATTGTTCTCATTTTCCATATTGGGCACTTCTCAACCCCACCCCTAAAAATAAATTCAGTGCTTTCTTAATCTTGCTGCTCAGCTTTCTTTCTACTCCCTTGCACACACCCTCAGTAAGTTTAACGGTTGTTGTGTCAGATTCAATCCATCATGAACAGCAACGCCAGGTTATTACTCTCCGGTAAGACAAAGCTATCTTCCTGTCCCTATGCAGAAGACCAGCTAACTGCCCTAGAATAAAGTGCCGACACTTCAATGGACCTTTCTTCCCTTTGCACCTAGAACCTTGGGTCCAGACTGACCTAACTTCCAGAACCCCTCTGATTCTGCCCTCTTTAAGAAAAAAGGGAGAGGGCGCCTGGATGGCTCAGTTGAGCGTCTGCGTTTAGCTCAGGTCATGATCCCAGGATCCTGGGATGGAGCCCCACGTGGGGCTCTCTGCTCGGCAGGAGCACTGCTTCTCCCTCTCCCACTCACCCTCCTTGTATTCCCTCTCTCACTGTCTCTCTCTCTTGTTCTCTCTCTCTCTCTGTAAATACATAAATAAATAAAATCTTAAAAAAAAATCACCAGGTCCTTCCAATCTGGATCCACAAAGCCTTCCTACAGTTTCAGCAACCTTCCCAACCCTGAACTCCTAGAGAGATATTGCAAGTATATTTCATCTGACAGCCACATACTGCCCGCAGACATGAATATTGAATCAGAGCCTTGGCACATCCCTTTGCCTCTTAGCCTCCTACCAGGGGCACCTGAAAAATGCTCAAGTTATTGAAGAATGAGTCGATACAGTAATAGACTAAAGAAATCCTTATCACATGTTTCTCAAAGTTAGGGTCTGAAAACTGCCTGCATTGCAATAACCTGGGAAGTTGTTTTACAATGCAGACTCCTAGGCTCTAGTCTAGACCTGGGCAAGACCCAGAAATGGGCATTTTAGCCAGAGCCTCACGTTTCTTAGGCTTGCTAGGGTTTGAAAACTATTCTAAATAAAGGTAAAAGAACCTACTGATCTTGCCTTAGAGTCATGTTTCTCCAATTGAGGTAGTGGATGATTGCAGGTAGAACTCCATTACTCACCACCTTTTACTGAGGAAAATCCTCCCACCCGTAAAATGCATGAAGATTTAGCAGAGATCTTTCATGAGGCTAGCAATATTGCTGGTGCACAAAAAGGAAGATGTCATGGGGAGCTACTACAACAAATGTTTCACATCAAATGAGGCTTGTTGCCTTATTCATGAAGTTTTTACTTGCCTATTTTAAAAATCAGTAAGTTTCTGGGTCTTTTTTCATGAAGGCAGTACGGGAATGGCTGAGCTTTGGAGATCATTTGCTAAGGAAAAGACTGGTGAGTGGTGACTTACTGGCTTAAAATTTGTGAAGGGTTATAGAAGAAGAGCCCTGGTGGATTATTCTTGAATTCTAGAGAAGATAGGACTAGAGACAGTCATAGCTTCTTTATTTAAAAAGCCGCTTCATTGATGAAGGTGTTAACTTGATTGTGGTGATCATTTCACAATGTGTATCAAATCACGTTGTATACTTTAAATATGTATAAATTCATTTACCATTTATACATCAATAAAGCTGGAAACAAGAAAAGAAAACTCCTTCACAGACTCATTAGGCCCTGGAACTGGCTTTTGGGTAGAGAAGAAATATTTCTGCTTCTTGGGGATTTTATTTTGTTTATTTTTAAAGATTTTATTTATTTATTTGAAAGAGAGAGAGAGAGTTTGATAGAGAGAGAGATCATAAGCAGGGGGGTAGGGGTAGAGGGAGAAGCAGACTCTCTGCTGAACAGGGAGTCTGATGCAGGGCTTGATCCCAGGACCCTGAGCTCGTGACCTGAGCCAAAGGCAGGTGTTTAGCCTACTGAGCCACCCAGCAGCCCTTCTTGGGGATTTTAGAAATAAACCATCGTCTTCCTTACAATCGGAGCACAGCACAGAATTGGAAAGTCGAAGCTCTTGTAATCAAGGCCTTTATTTTAGAGAAAGGAATTGATGCTCAAAAGGGTGAAATGAATGTCGGTCTAAAGCAGTTAAGCACAAAGTTGGGGTCTGAACAAGTCTGTTGCTACTGGGGGTTGTGTTAATTATGTCCCCTGAACTGAATTAGAATACTCTTACCTTACTGAGCATTTCTAGTTTCTCAAACACCACACCCTGACTGGATGGAATTCTGGGACAATTGTGAGAAATCGCAGAGCTTAGATCACATGGTCTTCTCATGATAGCTTAGGCTCTTTGTAATTTCATCTTGAGTTTTAGAATTGAAGGAAACTAAAAGAATTGGAAATGTGGATTGTGAATCACTTATAAATGAGAATAGTTTCTTGAAGAGAGATGTTAAAATGAAGAGTTCTACTCCACTCTCCCAACCAAGACCAGAGCTTGCTATACAACTTGGTGTTGAAGGAATTAGAAAATGGTCTCTTTAACAAATCTAACCTAAAAGTCTGAAACTGCAAAGGACTAAGGATACTATATTTGAAATTTGCATTCAGTGGAATAGTAAACGTGCTAAAAGAAGGTTTTCTTTTGTTTTGTTTTGTTTTAAAGATTTTATTTACTTTTCTTGAGAGAAGTAGTGGCAGGCAGAAGGAAAACCAGGTATAAAAATAAATTTTATTTATTTTTAAAGATTTTATTTATTTATTTGAAAGAGAGAGAGAGAGAGTTTGAGAGAGATCATAAGCAGGAGGGTAGGGGTAGAGGGAGAAGCAGACTCCCTGCTGACCAAGGAGCCCTATGGGGGACTTGATCCCGGGACCCTGGGATCATGACCTGAGCTGAAGGGAGACGCTTAACCAACTGAGCCACCCAAGCATCCCTAAAAGAATGTTTTCATTAATAAACTCATATGTGTTGAAATTAAGTAAAAGTATATCAACTAAAAACCAACCCTTGCATTTTGGAGGCTAATCCTTTGAGAGCAGACCTGAGAATTTTTTCATGAAAATTAATAGAAGTTACCAGAATACCCATTAGAATCTAAATGGAAGTAAGTTTCCTCTGCATGTCACAGGAAATAATCATTTAAGTTTGCAACTAAGATGCTACAGCACTTGCAGTAAGGTGACTTCATATGTAGATATTCAGAAGGCTGCCTCCCTATTGTAATTTATTTTTTTTAAAGATTTATTTATTTATTTGAGAGAGAGTGAGAGAGTGAGTGTGAGGGAGAGGGAGAGGGAGAGAAAATCTGAAGCAGACTCCGCACAGAGTGCAGAGCCTGACACAGGGCTCAATCCCACCACCGTGAGCTCACCACCTTGAGCTCAGGACCTGAGCCGAAACCAAAAGTCAGATGCTTAGTCGGCTGCGCCATCCAGGTCCCCCTATAGAAATGTATTTTTAATATAAATATTTAATATGTTTTTAAGGGGTGCCTGGGTGGCTCAGTGGGTTAAAGCCTCGGCCTTCAGCTGGGGTCATGATCCCAGGATCCTGGAACTGAGCCCCACATCCAGTTCTCTGCTTGGCGGGGAACCTGCTTCCTCCTGTCTCTCAGCTTGCCTCTCTGCATACTTGTGATCTCTCTCTGTCAAATAAATAAATAAAATCTTTAAAAAAAAAAGAAATATTTAATATGTATTTAAGTAAATAAATATTTAATGTGGTGGTTATTTGCCTCCCCCCAATCCATTTGCCCCCAGTCAGGTGGTAACATTTCCCCTGGCCAATGATTGATTTAGGAATGGGCATGTGTATCGGTCAGGATTAAGTTCACCAGAGGTTAATGGAAACCCAAATTAAAAGTGAATTAAACACATGAGCTTTTCCTACGTAACTGGAGGTGGGCAGACCATTACTTGTAATGGCAAGTCCCTCAAGTCATCAAGGACCCGGGCTTCTTCCAGCTTTTTTGTTCCACCAGCTCCTGGAGTATATCCTTATCCTCGGGATCCAAGATGACCATGAAAGCTTCAGCCATTTTGTTTGCTTTCCAGAAATCAGAATGGAAGAGCAGTAGAAGAGGCTGCTGTCTCCCTTTTAAGGATATTTCCCAGTTCTACATAATATTTTTACTTACATTTAATTGACTAGAACTTAGTCATATGGCTGAATATAGATGCCAGGAAAGCAAGGAAATACAGTTTTTTAGCTGGCTAGCCATATGCCCAGATAAAATCGAAACAATATTACTAAAGAAAGCGAGAGAAAGGATATTCAGAAGTAACTCGAAGTCTCTATCATGAGCCTGAAACCTAACGCTGGACATCATGGGCTGTAAGGAAGCCTCAGTTACATTTCCTTCCGGGAAAGATTTATCTAGTCCTCAAAAAAGGACACATGGAAAAAGAAGGCCTTTTTCAGCCTTTATATATTTGAAGGCCTGGACATGATTCCTGGGGACTTCACCAGTCTTGCTCCTGTCTGAAGATGGGAGCCCACAGATGGGATTGCAGAGAACTGCAGAGAAAGGGAGCCCTGGCCTGTCATTCCTGGCACCAACCCTACCTTTGGCCTTGTTGATGTTAAAGATAACAGACTTCCTACTGTTGAATAACACTGAGTCAGGCTTTTATTTTACTTGCAGCCAAGGGGCTCAATTTTAAAGGACAATCATTTCAAAATTTTAGTAGCTTCCACCAAAAAGTGCTATGATCACAACAAGTTTTTATTTATTTTTAATTAATTAATTTTCTTTAAAGATTTTATTTATTTATTTGACAGAGAGAGAGAGAGTGAGCGCACAAGCAGGGGGGAGCAGCAGGCAGAGGGAGAAGCAGGCTCCCCACTGAGCAGGGAGCCCGATGCGATGCGGGACTTGATTCCAGGACTCTGGGATCATGACCTGAGCCAAAGGCAGATGTTTAACCGACTGAGCCACCCAGGCGCCCCAACAAGTTTTTATTTTAACATTTATTAGGATACACTGTTTTATAGTTTTGTATTGTTCGTATTAACATAAATGAAATAACGTTAAGGGGATAGACTTGGAGGGAAAAAAGCCCAGATAAGCAAAAAGAGTTCCAGAGTCCTAATAACTTAAGAACCTCTGGATCCGATCACACTTGAAACTCATTCTGTCAGCACACTTTTCAATTACATAAGCCCACAGATTTCCTTTCCTTAAGTAAGCCAGTTTGAATTGGATTTTCAATTACTTCTGCTAACAGCACCCCAAATCAAGGATTCTCAAACTTCAATAAGCACACACATCACCTGAGGATCTCGTTAAACTGTAGATTCTTTTTTTTTTTAAAGATTTTTATTTATTTATTAGAGAGCGAGAGACTGAGTATGAGAGGGGAGAAGGTCAGAGGGAGAAGCAGACTTCCCGCAGAGCCGGGAGTCCGATATGGGACTCGATCCCGGGACTCCGGGATCATGACCCGAGCCGAAGGCAGTCGTTCAACCAACCGAGCCACCCAGGCGCCCTACACTGTAGATTCTGATTCAGCCGCCTGGGGTCTACATGGTGACAAGCTCCCAGATGCTGCTGCCACTGTTGGTCCATAGAGGACACCGTGAACTGCAAAACTCTACTAGTTATTGCAAGGCTCTTCCCGCCCATGTATTCCTACCTGACTTTCAGCCCTAAAGACAGCCAGGTGGGGAAAGGCTGGGATGGGCTACTTGAGAAGACACCCCAGATACCCCAGAGTCTGGAGAGAAGTCTAACATGGGGGTGAATATGGATTCCATAAGTAAGAACCAGGCCGTGGGCGACCGGGTCTAGTAGCAGACCACAGAAAACCAGAAACTGAGGGAATGACATTTTAGAAAAAGGAAAAGGCTGGTATCCCATGATTTCTAGACAGTGGGGACTGGCAAAAATGACAGTGCCATCACTTTATAGGAGAGATACAAGCACAAGGCAAGCAAGAGGTACAGCAAGGCAGTGAATCAAAGGCTGCATTTTAATATAATTCCTAGATGATTCACGTGCCCATTAAAGTTTGGGAAGTACTGTTCTAGTTACCATATGCTTTATTTTAATTAATTAATTATTATTATTATTATTTGGTGGACAGCCAAGGAAGGTTTATTGAGCGATAGCAAAGTGATAGCACAAAGCTCCCAAGGAGGGAGGGGACCTGAGAGGGTTGCCTTACCCTATGCTTTAAAAAAGAATTGTTTTCTTTCTTTTCCTGTTTGTGACCGAGTTATTGAGTTTCAAGCCTGTTTTGGTTGGGTGCAGGGCAGAAGCCTCACTCCAAGGTGCAGGAGTAACAGGAGTCCTTCAAAATAACCCACTCTGTTCACGTCACAACACAGGGATCCTAATAAAATAAATGGGCATCTGAAAGCAAGATCTTCTTTACCTGAGTTCACTCTTTTCAGTGTTTTAATTAATGCTTCTCCAGTAATAGTATTAAAGATCTACACATTAGGAGATGGAAAAACATGACATCTTTCTAGAGAATTTTTAAAAATATTCAAGATGTTCAAGGTGGAAAATCCATATGTCCCTAAATCACCAATTCCAAGTTCTGTTATGATAAAGATGTTTTTATAGTCATTTTTTAGTATTTTTAAATTCTGTCCAAAAATGAAAATGAAGCACATTAACATCCTACACACTTTCTTCAGCTAAGAAAGGAATCCTTCTTAGATATGGTTAAAAATAGAAGATATGGTCCCATTTCTTACCAGTTACGAATGGAATTCTAAAGTCTGTCTCAACTGTTAACAATAGTTATCTCTGGGAAATGCAACTCTATGAAATGTTTGTTTTTTAAACGTTTAATTTTTGGATTTTGAAAATAGCCTTAGTTAAAAATATATTTATATCTTCATGCTGATTTTGGTAATAAAATTATTGTTCAAGCTTTAAGGGACCAAGTTCCTGACAATTTGTGCCAATATTTGCCCTGTGTAGTTGTGGAGGTGGCTGAACGCTAAGGGACATCGTAGGTTGTTTATACATGTTTTCATAGAGACCTGACACTGTGTTTAGCAGTGATTGATAGGATAACTGTTTCAATCTGCTTACTTATTTGCAATGTTAATATGAGAGCACACTCCTCACAATTTGTTGAAAAGAAAATTGACATAAATATTTTAAGGCAATGTCCTAAAGAACATTTTGCAGAGAAATAAAGGACTGACATTTAACACGATGGACTAGACAACAGTCTGAATGCATTCAAAAGGAATTACACCTGAGTTAATCATGGACTACGCAAGTATTGGGGTGAAATTGTCAGAAAGGGTGCTAAACATTTCTGGCAGCAAGAATGCTTCGCAAAGTTCCTGTTAAAGTTTACTAAGGAGTAAATATTATTAACTGTGTGGGATTACTGTATCTCAAATAGGAAGAATAATAATGGATATACAAAATATGAAAAGATCATCCACAAAATATATAGTCATGTGAAAGTTGGGTTGCCATCCTCAAGACATGGGTTTTAGTATTACTCGTAATGACTGGGGAAAATTTTGGTTATATTCTTTTTTTTTTTTAAAGATTTTATTGTATTTGTTTGTCAGAGAGAGAGAGAGAGAGAACACAAGCAGGCAGAGAGGCAGAGAGAGAAGAAGGCTCCCTGCTGAGCAAGGAGCCCGATGCGGGACTCGATCCCAGGACACCGGACGGGATCATGACCTGAACTGAAGGCAGCTGCTTAACCAACTGAGCCACCTAGGCATCCCAAATTTGGTTATATTCTAAGTCAGTCAGAAAGCACTCCATTTGGAAGTGGCTTCTTGGATTCTTCTCTTTGTATTTAAACCGTATCTTATTAACAAAAACAATCTGCTTACTTGTGATTTATTTAAACATTAATGTTGTTCTTTCCCCCTTCCTTATTTTCCTTCCTCTTTTTTGCCCCTTCTTCCCTATATCCCCTCTCCTTTGCCCCAGCCCTGTTGTTCGAGTTCCCCTTTGTTCCCAAACAGTTACATCCTAAAACCATCAGATGGCGCAAAGAAAGATAAGCATCCGCACAGGTGGGGCTGAGGGCAGGGTGTTGGCCAAAATTTGGGTTTCAGAGCCCAAGTAGGGTGAAGAGGGTGTTTGTGGGGTGGGAGGAGTCACCCACTGTGAGGTATCAGAATCTGGTCCAGTGCAAACACTGCATCCATCCAAGCGGGTGGGAGAGGGGTGGGGGGTGTCCAACAGTGGGTATCAGATTTCAAGTGGGTTGGGAGGGCATCTACACAAGGGCGGGAATGGCAGCTGAGATGACAGTGTGGCTACTTACAGGAGGATTGATCAGTTAAATAAATATATTAAGAATAATGTAGGGGCTCCTGGGTGGCTCAGTTGGTTAAGCAACTGCCTTCAGCTCAGGTCATGATCCTGGAGTCTCAGGATCGAGTCCCACATGGGACTCCCTGCTCAGAGGGGAGTCTGCTTCTCCCTCTGGCTTCTCCTGTCTCATGCTCTCTCTCTCTCTCAAATAAATAAAATCTTAAAAAAAAAAAAAGAAGAAGAATGTAAATCATGTTTCTCACTGTCAGGCAAGAGTGAGACTAGAGAAGAGGTTAAAAAAAAAAGCAAAAATAAACTCTGTGGTGTTGGATTGGAATTGAAGGTACTAGTGTAAACTTATTGCTTCCATTAGATAGATGATGATAGACAGACAGATGGCCCGACATATATATATTCCCTAGTTCTGTCTACTGAAAGCCTGGGAGTAGCAATACCTCTGATATCAATTAACATGCCTGGCATAAGCAAAGAACAAAATGAGCCTGAAACATCTCATAATATTATCCAAGTATGAGGAAAACATGTTAGGACACAGGAGCCAGTGTGAAGGGGTTCCCAAATGGCCAAGCTGGGGATATAATCTGAGTATAAAATATACTGAGTATAAAAATATATACTGAGTATAAAAAATAAACAATTACAATGGAGGATTATGAACTATTAAAAGATAAAGTGAGGTATATTAACATTTAATAGTTCATTTGAACAAAAATCCATTCGAAACCAGGTAGCACCAAACTGGAAATGGTCAGAAGTGCTCTTCTGGAGAAAAAATTTTATAGAGAAAAGGTGAAAGCAAAGTAAGGGAATTATTGATGAGCTATGGCTTAAAGCTTGGTTGAAAGTTTGTGACTGGAGGTCCTTAGGTTTGGATTTCAGACCTTTGAGGCATTTATAGGCTTAGATTTTGGTTTACTTAGATAGGACACTGTGACAATTGGAGGCATTTCAGTATAATAGCTTCCTTGTTTGATTAATTTAACAAACTTGTTAAATAAAACAGAAAATCATAATAATACATGCACACACACACTATATATAATATGTATATTATATATATATACACTACATATATAATAATACACATGCACTATATATATATATATAGAGAGAGAGAGAGAGAGAGAGGGAAAGCTTTATGTGGAACAGGCTATCTAGATAATTCCCACGAACTACCCCACAAAATCCTTATTAAGCCTGGCAATACAGCACCTAAATCAAGGGATCAAAGGCAATAACATCAGTAATGGGACAAATGGAAATTACAGGATACAATCACTTCCAAAAAAAGATAACCTTAACCTAATCACGAGGAAACATCAGACAAAGCCAAGTGAAGAATATTCTACAAAAGAACTGGATTGTTATTTTTGAAAGTGTCAAGGTTATGAAAGCCCCTGAAAGACAAACCGTTTCAGACAGGAGACTAAAAAAAACATGACAGCTAAATGCTCCACATGATCATGACCTGGATACTTTTGCTGTAAAATTCATTACTGGGTCAGCTGAATAAACTTGAACGGGTCTGAGGATTAGGTGGTAGTGATGTTTCTAGGTTAATTTCCTGATTTTGCTTATTGTACTAAGCTTATGTAGGAGAATGTTCTCATTTGTGGAAAATATACACTAAAGTTTTTGGGGATCAAGGGGCATCAGATCATCAATTACTCTCAAATGGTTCAGAAAAAAGTTATTTATATGGTACTCCCGCCTTTCCTGTAAGTTTATGATTGTTTCGGGATGAAAATATTTTTAAAAACAAAAATGTTTTCAGAATGACTGGTGCTTCGGAAGCCTCATAAAGTGTTTTTTTTTCCCATAGAAAGAATTGTTATCTTTGTGTTAAGAGCAAACTTTAAATGGTGACATGGGTGGGTTGGATTTAAAACATTGAATTATCAGGGGCGCCTGGGTGGCTCAGTCAGTTAAACGTCTATGATCTCAGGGTCCTGGGATCCAGCCCCATGTAGGGCTCCCTGCCTAGCCGGGAGTCTGCTTCTCCTTCTGCCCCTCTGTCCCTCCCATTGCTTGTGCCCCTTCTTAATCAAATAAATAAAGAAGATCTTTTAAAAAATAAAACATTGAATTATCAGAAGATGTAAAGGCTTTAGATTGCATTTAAAGAAATGCAAAGAAAGTTAGTATCTTTTGTTTTAAGAAGTAAATTCTCCCAAACTGAAAATAAGCCATAGTCAAATAAAAGCAGAACCATGATGGAAAATTGTATTTTTTCACCTCTTAAATGACTTTTTTCCCCTAATCGGAATCTTCCACTAACTGGCCTCAGGGAAAAAAAATATTAAAATTAAATATTTTTTGAGCAATCATATGACTTTATATCATAGGGAAACTGATTAAACAAATAATACCTATTACAGAAAAACTTTCATTAAAAAATGTACACATTTTTAAATGGCACTTAGCCATTTAAAAAGCTACAGAAGAGATATTGGTGTGTGTAGCAGATTTTTAATGCCCAACTGCCATGTGTTTTGTATGTAGATTTATTTTTTTCTTTCAGATTTCTGAACATGGTGGAAGCCATGAGAGAGAATATCTGAAGCAATTCATTAAAATCTTGGCAGCCTGGCCCTCAGCTCCCGCTTTCCCTGAAAGCAGCCTTTACTGAAGCTGAACGCTCTCCCAGTAATTCCCTCCACAGAAGACCTATTGTCACCGCCTTTGGAGGGGCAATTCCTGGAGGAAGCACATCAGCCAATCTAGGTCTTGCATAAACAAAAACTACGTAAATAAATTACCCTCTCGAAAGTGGAGGGTTAGTTCGTGCTTTTTAATGCTCCTAGGATAATGCATTCGATTAAAATGAAATATTTTGTTGTAAGATGGAATGCTCCCAAGCGGAGGGTTCTGGGGTCCCTCCAGTGAGTGTCAGTTGTTGGGGGAGGGGGGAGGAATGACAGGCTGTCCTTCAGCTGTTGAATCAAATGAACCTCTTCTCTTGGACAAGATGGTACAAGGAAAATACGTTGTAGGTAATCTACAATAAAAGGTGTTTCTCCTTGCTAAGAATTGTATTTTCTGCATTTTTCACCTGTTTGCGGTTCTGAATTTTTTCCAGCTGCTCTCCCCTGCACTTGGCTTTGGTTATTGGGGCTGGGAATTTCCTGATTCCAGTGTCAGAGCGGCAGCCTGTTCACTCCCTCCAGTTTCCTCCCAGTGGCCCTATCTCTTTGGTGTCTTTGTTCTCAGCACAAAATAGTCCCTGCAAAGCATTGATCAAAGTTCTATGAATACACACTGACTCATTAGCTACTTAAAGATCTTCCTCAAGCAGCTTCTTTTCAAATTTCAGTGGTGGTTTATTTATCTTACTGTGAATCACAATATACAAAGGGAACATGATTTGACCTGAAATATTTTAAAAATCCATATTACAGAAAATCTTTTTGAAAAAGAGTTTACTATGCCCCCCCCCAAAAAAGCGAACCTCTGAACCTTTCTCTGGGTGCATGCTAATAAATAAGACTACCTCAGAGAAATAAAAACTTGCCCAGTGTATTCAAAAGAGGATCCAAGCGGTTAGTTAATAGCCAAAAGGACTATGGATTTGTAGCTGATTTTTTTTTTTAAAGTTTACCTGAAGATTCCATTAATGTTCCCTCTTCTGCTCATTTACTTTTTTCAAATATATTTATGTTCAACCCTCTTCATTCTCAAAAATCCACAATATTTATGTTATTTTAATTGAGCCTTGTCTCTGGGTCTACTGAAAGAGACAATGGGAGACAAATCAGAACCAACAGGAAAGACCTATTACTCTGCTGCATAGAAACAGAATTCCATCAGCAAGTTTAGTATTAATGGCAGCCTGAAGCCTGTCATGTGTCACCTTTCTCTCCAGCTTTCCAAATGTCCATCTGATCTTTGTCCACCCGTGGGAGCTGTTCCCCACGGAGGTGTTCTCTGACAGTATCAAATTTGCTTCCTTGTTTAAGAAAAAGCCTGATTTCTACAGGGGGTTGGTCAAATGTTCAAGGGAATCACAAGAGGGTGAAGAATTTCAGGTATTCAAACAAACAAACAAACTAGCAAAGTAATAGGGTGATGTACTCAATACTTGACCAATAGTTAAGAAGCTTGAATCCTTGGGCGCCTGGGTGGCTCAGTTGGTTAGGCGACTGCCTTCGGCTCAGGTCATGATGACTCTGGGATGAGTCATCAGGTCATGATCGATCCAGGATCGAGTCCCGCATCGGGCTCCCACCTCCACTGGGAGTCGGCTTCTCACTCTGACCTTCTCCCCGCTCATGCTCTCTCTCAAATAAATAAATAAATAAATAAATAAATACAGAAGCTTGAATTCTTGGGGTGCCTGGCTGGCTCAGTTCTTTGAGCATGCGACTTTTGATCCTGGGGTTGTGAGTTCAAACCCCACATTAGGGATAGAGTTTACTTAAAAAAAGGCGAGGGGGCGGCCCCTGGGTAGCTCAGTCAGTTAAGTGTCTGCCTTGGACTTGGGTTGCCATCTCGGGGTCCTAGGATAAGGCCTGTGCGGGGCTCCTTGCTCAGTGGGGAGTCTGCTTTTCCTTCTCCTTCTGCCCCTCCCTCCCACTCATGTGCTAGCACGATCTCACTCTCTCCCAAGTAAGGGAATAAAATCTTTAAAAAAAAAAAAAAAAGTGAATTCTTGTCACAGTCCTGGCATCAGATGGTTCTGTGACCTTGGGCAAGTCACTCAAACTTTCTGGACTTGGTTTAACCTTGTTTATAAAATAATAGAAGCTGGACTGTGATCTCTGAAGTCCCTTTTAGTTATAAAGAGTTCTGTGCTTCTTAGCTATACTAGCAATAAGATAATCCACTTGCCAATCCCTGTCACCAAGTTCATTATGTCAAGGGAGGCTTAGGAGAAAAATTGCAACTCTGGCAAGCAAAGAAAACACTAAAATTTTAACAAAGATACCTTAAATATTGCAGGAGAAGATATACTGTGCAAAGAAAACCAGGAAGATGGCATTGAGGATTAAAGAATATTAGGGAGTTTTTTAAAAATAGCAGTTTAGGGCGCCTGGATGGCTCAGTGGGTTAAGCGTCTGCCTTCAGCTCAGGTCGTGATCCCAGAGTTCTGGGATCGAGTCCCACATCGGGCTCCCAGCTCCATGGGGAGTCTGCTTCTCCCTCTGACCTTCTCCCCTCTCATGCTCTCTCTCGCTCTATCTCTCTCAAGTGAATAAAGAAAATCTTTGAAAAAAAAAAAATAGCAGTTTATGGGGCACCTGGGTGGCTCAGTGGGTTAAACCTCTGCCTTTGGCTCGGGTCATGATCTCAGGGTCCTGAGATCGAGCCCCACATCAGGCTCTCTGCTCAGCGGGGAGCCTTCTTCCCCCTCTCTCTCTGCCTGCCTCTGCCTCCTTGTGATCCCTCTCCTCTCTGTCAAATAAATAAAATATTTTATTTTTTAAACTTTATCTATTTATAAAGTTTTGTCTCTTGACCTCCCTGTGGCTTGGACAAGGTAGTAGAGACGAGAGATAGTAACAGTAGGGACCAAATCTTTTTCCGGCCCTCTTGTCTGTTTCCTTCCATCTTAAGCCCCTCCTCCAGCTCTCTAAGCGAATGTTATGAGACCAAGAGAGAACAGCTTTGTTTTCATGGCACACAAGTTATTAACCACAAACTGGAATATCTCCCATTTGAGCATTTTATCTGGAATGACATCTGACTCCCAGAGAAAAATGATTCTCCTCCGAAAATGCAAGTAGTGAGCTGGTGCAGAGGCGCAGCCCCTGAGGAATCAGCGGGAAGACCTGTGTGTGCCTCGTGATCGGCCATCCTCCCCCGGACTGCCCACAGGATGCCCAGCCCAGCCCCACCTCATTATTATCTGGTGAAATTCCAGTTCTAAAACACACCTCTAATACATATTGTATGGGAATCTCCTGGAGGGCTTGTTAAAACATGGATTGCTGGGCGCCAGCCCCAGAGTTTCTGATGTTAATTTCTAACGCGCTCTTAGGTGATGCTGATGTCACTAGTCTAGGAAACCACACTTGAGAACCACTCTCCCCACACAGAGGAGGCATTTAACAAACATTTGTTGTTCATTTTCATTATGGGAGATCAGGGCTGAGGGCTGTGGAACAGAATAAACAGGAATCGCCTCATTTGGATGTGGGGGTTTCTATTTATTTGTTGTACTTTTCCTCACACCGTTTCCCACGCTGTTGATGCAATTTCAGCACCGTTAATATGATTCTAGCAATTTTCAGGAAACAGCTGTTGCTCACCTCCTTAAAAGACAATGAAAATTTAATAATAGGTAAAATGATATTTTGGAAGAAACTAGTGTTTCCTATGTTTCTGTGATAGCCATGCCTCTTACACTATTGACAGTTGGCATTTTAGGGGTATCTCAGTTGACTTAAAAAAAAAATTAAAGTATACATGTCAATTGACTTTTGACTTTCTCTCAAATCTTTAGAAAAACTTTTTTTTAAAGATTTATTTTATTTAATTGAGACAGAGAGAGAGAGAATGAAAGGGGAGAGGTCAGAGGGAGAAGCAGGCTCCTCTCAGAGCAGGGAGCCCAATGCGGGACTCGATCCCGGGACTCCAGGATCATGACCTGAGCCGAAGGCAGTTGCTCAACCAACTGAGCCACCCACGTGCCCCTTTAGGAAAACTCATCATTTAAAAAGATCCAGGTGAGGTGTGCCTGGGTGGCTCAGTCGGTGAAGCCTCTGCCTTTGGCTGAGGTCATGATTCTGGGGTCCTGGGATCCAGCACTGCCCCCTACTCCCTGCTCAGCGGGGAATCTGCTCTCTCTCTGCCCCTCCTCTCCACTCATTCTCTCTTGATTTCTCTCTCCCTCTCTCAAATAAATAAAATCTTAAAAAAAAATAAAAAGATCCAGGTGAATTAAGAGTACACTTATCGGGGCACCTGGGTGGCTCAGTTGGTTGAGCAACTGCCTTCGGCTCAGGTCATGATCCTCGAGTTCCGGGATCGAGTCCCACATCGGCCTCCCAGCTCCACGGGGAGTCTGCTTCTTCCTCTGACCTTCTCTCCTCTCATGCTCTCTCTCACTGTCTCTATCTCAAATAAATAAATAAAATCTTTAAAAAAAAAGAAAGAGTACACTTATCATGATGAAGACTAAATAATGTATAGAATTGGTGAATCTCTACATTGTACACCGACACTAATATAACATTGTCTGTTGGGGCGCCTGGGTGGCTCTGTCAGTTGAGCATCTGCCTTCTGCTCGGGCCATGATCCCGAAGTCCTGGGATTGAGCCCCGTGTCGGGCTCCCTGCTCAGTGGGGAGTCTGCTTCTCCCTCTACTCCCTGCTCATGCTCTCTCTTGCTATCCCTCTCCCTTATATAAATACAATCTTAAAACAAAAGTATTAATTAAGTTAGAATTAAAACAAAAACGTAATTTAAAAAATTTCCAGATGATTTGTTAAGATTTACACAGGAACTTAAAAAAAAAAAACCAAAAAAAAAAACAACCAAAAAAACCCCCAGAAATAAACATTTCTGACCTGAAGGAATATTTTCTGACTCAGATGGTCATTTTTGATTATAAGTGAGAAAAAGATTAGAGTCTGCACATTGTCACTGAGGATCGCTGTTTCCTTCGTGTCATTTTTTTGGCTCATCCCCTTTAGCTTCAAGCCTGAACACAGTGAGTTTTAAAAGAAAATGGATTATTTAAAACCTACCTTTGTGGCTGGTCATCTCTCCAAACTCTTTCTTCTTAGACACATATACTTTGGGAAAAACTCACAGAGCATAAAGAGCCAACTTTTATGTAATGAGAGTGAATAATGCATATTCATCTCTGTATTGATGACTGAAATTACTTCATATTTGTCAGGACCACTGCAGTGACAATATATTTTCTTGTAATTATACTTTTCCATGCTCAAACAGCTTTTTAGACTTTTTAAATGAATCTTTGTAACATCCCTCTGGAGGCAAATGTGGAACAGGTGCAATTATCCCCTCTTCACAGACGGATAGGCAGACACAAAGGAAGAGACTGAAATCTAGCTGGGAAGGAAATCCAGCTAAGGGCCCAAATAATTTTAATACAATCTGCCTCTCCTATCAATGCCATTTTCCTTTGATTCATGAAAATGTGTTGTGGGAAACTCTGAAGACATTGTTTTTCCATTCTTCAGCGATGTCCTAAAATCTGTAGGGACATCTGAAGAGAGGAAGGGATGAGCGTGGTAATCACAGGCAGCAGCCGCGTGAGTCTAGGAAACCTAAATGTTATCTTCCTGGATAATATGATCAGGGTCCATGCTGAATTCCTTCAGTACCTGATCAGCCAGCACCCTGCTGGTATTTGCATAAAAGCAGAAGGGGGGGCAGTAGCTGGGGGGGGCGGTGGTAACATTAAGTCTATAGACATAATTGCACGGCTACAAACCTCTAAAAGTACCCAACATTTGGGAAGTACTAAGCAACCGGGAATTTTTCTGAATGACAATAGTTTTCAGTGCAACAGGCTTAGAAAATATGCTGTCTCTGGCCAGAAGCCAGACTGCTGACAAGAAACAGCAACGGGACCCACAGACTGTGCGGGGAGGAGAGTACAACAGCCTGAATCCCTGCACTACGAACCGCCTTTCACATGGTGCTGCGTTTTCTTAGGAAGAGATTCCTACTACAAAAATTGTGCCCTTTAGGAATTATTAGTTGTTTCTGTTGTTGTCATTGTTGTTAAGATTTTATTTATTTATTTGACAGAGAGGGAACACAAGCCGGGGGAGTGGGAGACGGAGAAGAAGGCTTCCTGTTGAGCAGGGAGCCCGACAGGGGGCTCGATCCCAGGGCCCTGAGATCATGACATGAGTTGAAGGCAGACGTTTACGACTGAGCCACCCATTCACCTTTTAAGCAATGGACCCTGTGACAGGATCATTAGGCAGAGGGCCTCAAAGTCTCAGCCTGTCAGCTTCCACGAGGCCCTTAGCATCTGAGGTCTTCTAGCGGCAGCAGCCCATCCCAGCCCTCCTGATCCCCCGATCCCCACCCTTCACACCTGCCAACCTCCCCAGAACCTCCCTCCCAGGAAGCCTAAGACTGTAGCGAATGAAGGGTGATGGAACCTTCAGAGGGAGGAGATGGCCAAGTACAAAACTCTGGGGTTTCCCTTCCTGAAAGTGCCATTCTCTACCAAGTGGAGTAACTTCTAAAATGTGGAATTCTGTTCAAGGGGGGATGGGGCAGAAAGGAACAAGATTCTCAAAAGACACAGACTGTAAAATGGGTAACTTACTATTCCAAAAGGTGTTTGACTGAAATTTCAGAAAATAAGAATGAAGAACATATAAATAATAATAAACATATATAATAAATATAAATAAAGAATAAGAATAAAGATCATACCTACACAGCATTCCTTCTAATATTTTAACATTGAGAGGGTGGGGCACCTCGGTGGTGTGGTTGATTAAGCTTCTGACTCTTGGTTTCAGCTCAGGTCATGATCTCAGGGTCCTGGGATCGAGCCCTCAACAGGCTCTATGCTCAGCACAGAGTTGGCTTGAGATTCTCTCCCTCTCCCTCTGCCCCTCACACTCGTGCTCTCTCGCTCTCTAAAATAAATAAATAAATCTTCAAAAACTATTTTATTTAAAAAAAAAATAAAATTGAGAGGGTAGCATGCTCATATACAAATACCTATGAAGATGGCATATGTAAAGATAGAAATAGGGATTCAGAGGGAGGCGAGTTACTGTTCTAATCAAATAAAACTCACAGTTCAGTTAATTGGGCATATTTGATGTTACACCTAATTATGCTGCAAGATAATAAGATACTACAGTAAGGAGATCATTGAAAAGACTGTAATTAGTACTACTTGACACAGCTTGACCAACATTTTGGTTTTTTTTTTTAACTTTGATAGTTCAGTATAATTTGCCACCATCAGTATTTTCAGTTTTCCATAATGTCATGGTTTGTTTGTTTATCAGCATTCACAGATATATTCATACTGGGAAAAGACTAAGCACTAGGCTACCTGGCAGGCTTAGTTATAAAGCATGCAACTCTTGATCCCAGGGTCATGATTTCAAGCCCCACGTTGTGGGTAGAGTTCACTAAAAACAAACAAAAAATTATTTATAAAAGAAGAGAGTTGGATCAAATTCCTTTTCACTCAGAAATTTGTCTCTCCCCATGAACTTATGTCCCAATTCCTCACGTACCTTCATCCTCCCCATCCCTGTTTATATCAGTGGGTTTTTTAAAAAAGATTTTATTTATTTCTTTGACAGAGAGAGAGAGATCACAAGTAGGCAGAGAGGCAGGCAGAGAGAGAGGGAAGCAGGCTCCCTGCCGAGCAGAGAGCCCGATGCAGGGCTCGATCCCAGGACCCTGAGATCATGACCCGAGCTGAAGGCAGAGGCTTTAACCCACTGAGCCACCCAGGCGCCCAATATTGGTGGCTTTAATTAAAGTTATCAAATGAAAATAATTACCTAAAGCAAAAAAAAACAAAACAAAACAACAAAAAAAAAACAGGCCCATACAATCAAACTTGAGGGAAAGAGCTGAGGAAATCTGTATTTAAGAAGAACCAAAATAATTCTTATCGGGCAAATTCAGGAAATACTGTACTATGGGGTCCCTATTTTCCAAGGCAAAATCAGAGCTCATAGATTTTATTTTTATTGGTTAGTGAATTTATTTACAACAAATGTTTTACCAAGATATACTTGCTTACTTCAAATACGTTATAAGTGAGGTGGAATACAGATTAATGGTTTAAAGATATAGATATAAAATTATATATTAACATATTTTTTAAGATTTATTTGAGAGAGAGAGAAAGAGAGAGAGACTGAGCGAGCATGTGTGCAGGAGTGAAGAGAGGACAGAAGAAATCTTCAAGCCGACTCCTCACTGAGCTCTGAACCCGATGGAGGGCTCGATCTCATGACTTTGAGATCACGAATGGAGCCAAAACCAAGAGTCAGTTGCTCAACCAACTGAGCCACCCAGGTGCCCCTGCATATTGACCTATTTTAAAAATAAAATTCCCTCTTATTTTTTTTAAAGATTTCATTTATTTATTTGAAAGAGAGTGAGCAAGAGAGAGAATACACGAGCAGGGGTAGAGGGAAAGGGGAAGCAGACTCCATCGCTGAGCAGGGAGCCAGATGCACAGCTCGATCCCAGGACCCTGGAATCAAGACCTGAGCTGAAGGCAGTTGCTTAACTGACTGAGCCACCCAGGAGCCACCCCTACCCACCCCCCCTACCCTGCTCCAGCTTTGGTTTTTCCAAAGAAGAAGATGACTCTACCTGAAATGAGAGCCATCCAGGACGTATGGCCCCTGTCTGGCCAGGAGTTCTACCCTGAAAGGGGGTGTAGATTGGGAGTGTCAATGGGCAAGAGCAGATGAGTGGTGGCACAGAAAAAGGAGAGGAGAATGAGAACAGACTGGATCCCAGCCTGGGAGGCAAAGGAGAGAAAGTTTGGGAATCAAGGCACCAGGACTAGGTTGGTGGTGGGGCAATCACCACTGACTATTCAACATCTTCCATAGAATAACCGTTGGCGTCTGCAGCTATGGCTACTGCTGTGTTCAGTATACCCTTCAGATACAGAATAAGGTCAGAGAAGACAAACACTCTATCTTCAGTTGCTTGAATAGCCCCCATAAAAACAACAAAGCTCATTTACCTTCAGAACCACCTAAGGCAGAATTGAATTTTGACAGAAAGAAATACATATTACCTAAAGAAATACACATTCCTCTAGGAATAAAGGGAAAAGATAATTTATTATGAGCTTCCTCTGTATTAAGTACTGCGGAAATAGGTCTGGAGTGTGGATCCAATATTCATTCAATAAATTCTTCTTAAGTGTCTGTCAGGGGCTAAGCACTGGGTTAGGGGCTAAGAATACAGAACAAAAAAGAAATGGGTCTGTGTCCTCATGAAACTTACAATACAGTGCAGACAGACATTTAAAAATAAACACATAAATGTGGGTTGTGTCGTGGGTTTAGAATGTACAGTCACAACCCAGATGTGCTGGAATGTGCCTTTATCTTTTTCTGATGGAATTCAAACTTAGCTCCTGAGTCCCCTTTCTGCTGATGGGAGGAAAATCAACTCAGTTTTGCCGCTTGAAGATAACTCAGTATCTTTCCATTTAAAACTAGTAAATATTCATTCTGATTCAGGATTTTCCTTCTTCTGTTTCCCTTTTTCTTGCAGATTAGCCAACTTCCCCAGGAAGCCTTAACTACCCTCCAACATCAGGCACGGGGGGCTTCTGTAGTGAGCTTGTCCACGTGGTCCTGGGAAGGTCACATATGTGCCTGAGCGAGGTACAGTTTATTTGGCAGTTTATTCGGTACAGCGGTATTCGGCATCCACTGCCGGTGTCCCTGGTCCGTGCCAGTGCTTTCAGCCTCAAGGTCCACACAGTCTTTCCTGGTTCCTGGGCCTCTTGGCATTTTGCCACCACCCTCAAATCCCACAGGGGCTTCAAACCTCTCAGCAATTTCCCCACACCACTCTGGCATGTGTGGGGTTCTAGAATGCTGTCCTCAGCCCATCTGCTAGGGCTCACTCAGTCCTTGTTACCCACGTGTCCTATTGGCTGGGTGCTATTCCAAACTTGAGATTCATCTAAACAAATCTGGGTATTGCAATTACCTCCCTTGGTCTTGCCCCATAGAGGGCAGGGTGCAAAGTGCTTCTTCGCAGCATCCATTGGCATCTGTGCTCTACTCTTGCCTCCTTGGAATCTCCTCTCCTCTTCTGTTTGGAGGACATAAGGTTTTGACAAAACTGTGAAATCAGGACCAATGCAGAATGAAGAAATAGCCTCAATCTCAGTTATGGGTGAGGAGTGAATACCTCCTGCATATATATGGGACAACCCTGGCCCATGAGCTCTGTCATCCCCAGGGAGAAGAGAAGAGGAAGAAAGAATTAAATTTAACTTGGTGCTTAGTCACAAGAAAAAAAGTTCCAATGTGGAAATGATTATCGTGAACTGTCAGGTTCGCGTTGCGCCTCACTCCCAGCTGGAAAGCATGGTTTGTGAGTTCTTTAGAATTCAGCTATACAGGGGCGCCTGGGTGGCTCAGTGGGTTAAAGCCTCTGCCTTTGGCTCGGGTCATGATCTCAGGATCCTGGGATCGAGCCCCACATCAGGATCTCTGCTCAGCGGGGAGCCTGCTTCCCCCTCTCTTTCTGCCTGCCTTTCTGCCTACTTGTGATCTCTCTCCTCTCTATCAAATAAATAAATAAAATCTTAAAAAAAAAAAAAGAATTCAGCTATACAGGGGAGCCTGGGGGGCTCAGTCAGGTAAGCGTCTGCCTTCAGCTCGGGTCACGATCCCGGGGTCCTGGAATCGAGCCCCATGTATCGAGGGAGCCTGCTTCTTCCTCTCCCTCTGCCTCTCTCCCCTCTTGTGCAAATAAATCAATAAAATCTTTAAAAAAAAAAACCCCAAAACCCCAAACAAACAGAATTCAGCTATACACAAAGTCACATTCACACACTGCTGACTTTTCTGAATATAGTTTGGGGAAGTCCACCACAGTTACAAATTGTGACACTTGCTGCGAAGGAAAAGTAGAGGCTGCTCTGGAAGAGTATGTATAACAAAAGGCCCAAGTTAGATTAGAGAGTAGGAAAGGCCTGGGGCAGGAGACAAGCTTTCTCAGCCTGACAGCAGCTGCTCCTACTGAAAAGCACCCCTCAGCCGGTCACAGAGTGTGCACAGCCCACTGGGATCCACCAGCAATGCTGGCTTCCCCCAACCTCTCGCTGTTACCATCAGTGCCCAAAATAACACCACCAGGTTTGGCAAAATCTGATAATAATATACACGAACACTTTCTTTAGTATTTAAAGCTGCCTTGAAACTATACTACAGGCGCATAAGCAGCAAAATCCAGCCTACGGGGAAAGCTACAGGTCAGAAAATCTGTCTTCTTCGATATGAATAGAGAGAAAAGTAACATAGAGATTAGGGAGAAATAATCATAGTATGGGGGAGTAGGCCTTGATTCAAAAAAAAGGAACTGAAAAAGTTGATGTTTGTAAAACAACAGGGAAGTTGAATACTGACTGCCTATTTAAAGAATTTTAGGGGCGCCTAGGTGGTTAAGCGTCTGCCTTTGACTCAGGTCATGACATCAGGGTCCTGGGATCGAGTCCGACTTCGGGCTCTCTGTTCAGCGGGGAGTCTGCTTCTCCCTTTCCCTCTGTTGATCCCCCTGCTTATGCTCTCTCTCTCTCTCTCAAATAAATAAAATCATTAAAAAATTAAAGAATTCTAGGTTTGATGATTGATCTTGTGATTATTTTTAAGTGTTTTTTCCTCTAGAGAAATATACTTCAAATAACTAAAGAGGACACGATATGATCTCTGTAATTTGCTTCAAAGTTATACAAAAGGGGGCGTGAGTAAGGGAAAGGATGGAAATAGTACTGGCCTTAGGTTAATGGATATTGGAACCGGGGGATGGGTACATAAAAACTCATGGTACTATTCTCTCTACATTTGTGTATATTTAAAATTTTCCACAGTAAAAGTAAAAAAAAAAAAAAAAAAACACAAAAAAGTGAACAATTACCTAGAACCTGCCTTGCCATTCTACCCTTCATGCGTAACAGTGTATGACTAGATGGGTGCTCCCAGGCATACTATGCCAATGGAAGAAAGCTGTCAGTCTTCTCTACATCTAGGCTCTAATGTATATAGTCATTACATATGTTTAGTCTTACATACATTGGTTTAAATAAAATTACAGTGTAATAGATTAAAATGGAAAGGAATTTTGATGGTAGCAACATAACAATATTAATCATAACAGCAGCAAACATTCGTTTCACTCTTACTGGAGTAGGGTGAGCAATGTTGTAAATGGTGAGTATGTATTTCACTTGTTCAGTGTTCACAGCAGTCCTAGAGGTGGTTATTACTCCCTTCTTCATCTCTAAGATGAGAACATTTGCCTAAGGTGATAGAGCCAGCTTCCTCCTAGGGTGATCTGAGAGGATCAGATAATATTTGTGAAACAGTGTGTGTGAAAATAACTTTAAGTGGACACCTGAAGTGTCAAACAGATATTAGTTACCATTATTATGACTGGGGGGAGGAGTTTAAATGTCTTAAATACATTTAATCATATAAGATGAAAAGGAACAATAAAATATTTCAAAACTTTGGAAGATCTTATTATAAAAAGATACAAGATCTAGGTAATAATCTTTGATGGTCGTTCAGACCACATGACGGCGAACTTTGTAATGGATAGATCAGAGTAACAACTCTTAAACGCACTAATAAAGGTTAACCTATAAAAGGGAGATTGCCAGACATTGTGTCTTCTGATGGTGACCACCATCAATGATGAAAAATCAAACCTCAATCTGATTGAGATTCTAGACCAAACTGTAGTTTACAGAAAATGCTGGAGACAGAGATACACTAAACTGTTTAAAAGAATCACACAGATGGAATCAGCCAAATCCAGAATGTGAGATTATTATAGGGCAAATGACTTGGTGTCTTCAACAAATAAATTCTAAGAAAATAGTGGGGGAGGGGGAGAAGAACTATAATTTTTAAAATACTTAAGAGGTATGTCTAAAATGTAGTATTTGGATCTTGATTTGAACAAACTAATTGTTTTTTAAAATGGGAGAAACTTGCTTACGAACTGGATTATCTAAGTGATAACAGGAAAAAATTGTTATTATTTAAATGAGATATAGTATCGTGGGGGGTTTTTTAGGCCTTGTCTATTAGCAACAGAAATGGAAATATTTACACATGAAAAAATATATTTATGTTTAATTTCAAAAAGTGTGGGAGGGGAGTAGGGCATACTGATGAAACAAAAGTGGTCATGAGTCAGTCATTATTGAAGCCAAGCAATATGGACATGGGATTTCATTATAAATATTCACTCTATTTTTGTGTATGTTTCAATTTTTCTATAACAGAAGAGATTTAGGAAAAGAAAAACAAGATGCACCAACTAAAAATACTTTTTAAAGGTGAAAACAATATTATCATTCTTAAATTGAAGATAATCCAGGTAAGTTTCACTGTCTGTGTAAGACAAACACATTGCAGATGTGTTCTTAAGAGAAGAAGACAGGGGCACCTGGGTGGCTCAGTGGGTTAAAGCCTCTGCCTTCGGCTCAGGTCATGATCCCGGGGTCCTGGGCAGGGAGCCTGCTTCCCCCTCTCTCTCTGCCTGCTCTCTGCCTACTTATGATCTCTCTCTCTGTCAAATAAATAAATAAAATCTTAAAAAAAAAAAGACATTAAGGATTTGTTATTCTTTGTTTTTCTTTCTCATTTAAGAATTAAGAACTAAAAAAAAGACTACATAAAATATAAATTATTCTCTTATTTAACAAGCACTCGCTGAGCCTACACTAAATGTCAGACTCATCTTGCCATATGTATTTGTGGAATTTTAGTTACAGTGTAAAATTCAGATGGGGATAAGAGACACCAAGCAATTAGAAATCAGTACAGAATAACACTGTTAGCATAGCTAGTTAGCCACTCCTAGAGATCTGTGCTTCCCTCTATAGTGAAGAGTAGTTCAGGGATCCACCTGCCCAGTCATGGGGCCCCACATAGAGAGCCCTGTGACTAGTTCCACCAACAAAAGTGTTGGGACATGTCCCTCCTTGACTGAAATAGCTAAGAAGCATATATGCCTTCTCCACTCTTCCTCCAATTTCCAATGCCTGAGCAACTCTGGGAGCTTTGTATTAAAGATGGCAGAGTGATGCCTGGGTGGCTCAGTGGGTTAAGCGTCTACCTTCAGCTCAGATCATGATCCCAGGGTCTTGGATGGAGCCCTGCGTCAGGCTCCCTGTTCAAGAGGAAGCCTGCTTCTCCCTCTCCCTCTGCCCCTTCCCTTTCCCGGCTCATGCTCTCTCTCTCTCTCTTTCTCTCAGTTAAGTAAATAAAATCTTTAAAAAAAAGATGGCAGAGTCTCCATTACTGGGCAACTAAATAGCTGTAAGAGGCACAGGGTTCCCATCACCACATCGGCAATATACAAATGCACGCTGTCATCACTGAAGAAGAAGTATACTTCTGTGATGGTAAGCCACTGAGATTGGGGGTTTTATCTCTTTTGGAGGCTAGTACACATGTCAATTGATAAGTGGGATGCTGCGTTATCTATTAATGGGTGACAAATTACTGAGGTTGAGAAGTAATAGAAAATGTTTCATGGGGAAGGTGGAACTTGAACTGGATCTTGAACTCTAAGCTATATGTAAATGACTCAGTGGAGAGAAGAGGAGGGAGTGGGAGTTACCAGAATAAGGAAGTAACACGGGAACCACAACAGGAGTTCACATGCAGTCAGGGAACAGGGAGACCACCCTGGGGAACAGGTGCAGGTTGGGGAAAGTGGGAAATAAGGATGAACAGGCAGGGTGGGAGGAGGGTATGAAGGTCCTTGAGAATCTAGGACCTGATTCAACAGCAACCACTGAAGTTGCTGGAGTACAAGAGTGCCTGTCAAAAGATCTACGTTAGGAAAATCAGTGAGACAAAAGAGTGCAGGATGGATCTGAGGGAAATAGATTAGCCTGAGTCACAATCTAGTTTAGATATAATTAGAGACCCTATTGGGAAATGCAGTAGAAAGGAAGGGGTAAATGCAAGTGTCATCTTAAAGCACAAATCAACAGGGCTGGACAATAGAGGAAAAACCATGAAACTAAAAGATTATTCAACCTGGAGATCTACGTCTAGTCCTAACTATGTCTAATAGTAACTCCTCGAATTTTATGTTCTAATATTTGAGGCATAATATTTAATATCTCTGTTTTAGTCTTCCTCTGTAAAATGAGGAGATAGAACCAGAGGTCCCCAAAGTTCTTTCCATTGGGGGAGCTCAGTGGTTTTGAAACCACAAAGGAAAACATAAAACGACGTGACATATCCAGTAGGAGGTAGAGAAAGGGAAGTACTCTATTGGATGGCTGAAGCAGTTTATTTGAAAAAAATTTTTAAAGATTTTATTTACTTATTTGACACAGAGAGACAGAGACAGTGAGAGAGAGAACACAAGCAGGGGGAGTGGGAGAGGGAGAAGCAGGTTGCCCGCTGAGCAGGGAGCCCGATGCGGGGCTTGATCCCAGGACCCTGGGATCATGATCTGAGCCGAAGGCAGATGCTTCACCACTGAGCCACCCATTGTTACTAATCTTTTGTACTATGATATAGTGGCACATGATGCAAAAGTACTTTAACTCTCCAAGATTTTCACTTACACCCTGGTTTTAAGAGCAAGATCCTGAACATAATTTGCCACAACAGTTTTACTAGTTGGAGTATTTCCTCTTAGAGATGAAAATAACTCTAGAGTTTATTTCCTGATTTTAAAGATGAAAAATGTGGACATGCTCTTTAAAAAGGTTGTTGCACATATACACAATATCATCAACTTTATTACCTACCATCAAATCACCTGCAGCACCAGCCGCTACTTTTTTCCCTCGATAACTATGAATAAAGTAACATTAAAATGTTACTTGATTTTCTTTCTTTTATTATTGAAGTATAATTGACATATAATGTTATATTAGTTTCAAGTGTACAACATATTGATTAGACAAGTCTACACTTCATTCAGTGCTCCCCATGATAAGAGTAGTCATTATCTGTCGCCATACATTACTACAATATTATTGGCTATATTTCCTATGCGGCATTTTTCATTTCTGTAACTTATTTATTCTACAGCTGGAGGTTTTTACCTCTTAATCCCTTTATCTGTTCCGCTATCCCCTCAACCACCTCCCCTCCAGCAACCACCAGTTTCTTCTCTATATTTAATGGTCTGTTTGTTTCTTTGTTGGTTCATTTGTTTTGACTTTTAGATTCCAAATATAAGTGAAATCTCATGGTACTTGTCTTTCTCTGACTTATTTCACTTAGTGTAATACCGTCTGGGTCCATCCATGTTGTCACAAATGGCAAGATCTCATTCTTTTTTATGGCAGAATAATTTTCCAATGTATATGTAACTATATGTAAATAATATTCCAATGTAAATATATGTACCACTTTATCCATTCATCTATCGATAGGCACTTGGGTTGCTTCCATATCTTAGCTATTGTAAATAAGCTGCAATAAACATAGGGGTGCATGTATCTTTTCAATTTAGTGTTTTTGTTTTCATGAGTAAATATCCAGTAGTGGAATTACTGGATCATACAGTATCATTATTTTTAATTTTTTGAGGAACCTCCATACTGTTTTCCACAGTGGTTCTGTCAATTTGCATTCCCACCAGCAGTACATGAGGTTTTCCTTCTCTCCACATCCCCACCAACACGTTATTTCTTGTCTTTTTGATAGGTGTGAGGTAATATCTCATTGTTGTTTTGATTTGTGTTTCCCTGATGATGTAGTGATATTAAGCATCTTTTCATGTGTCTGTCAGCCATCTGTACATCTTTTTTGGACAAATGTCTATTAATATCCTCTGTCCATTTGAGAGAGAGAGAGCAGAGGAAGAGGGAGAGAGAGAATCTCAAGCAGACTCCCCAGTGAGCACAGAGCCCAACAGGGGGCTCGATCCCTCAACTCTGAAATCATGACCTGAGCTGAAACCAAGAGTCCAATGCTTAACTGACTGAGCCACTCGGGTGCCCCTGCTTATAATATTAAGTACGTATCTACCCTATGATCCAGCAATTACATTCCTAAATACTTACCCAAGGGAAAGGAAAACAATGTTCACAAGAACCTATAAAAAATGCTCAGAGCAGCTTTATTTATCATGGGCCAAATGTGAAAGACACTCAGATTTCATCAATAGGAGAATGGATAAACCAACCGTGGGTCAGCCCTATAACAGAATAGCACTCAGCGGTAAAAAGGAACTAATTAATGGTGCACACAACGTGGATGAATCTTAACATTATGCTAAATGAAGTCTTGCCCATAAGGCATATACTTTATAATCCCACCCATATGAAGTTTTAAAACAGGCAAAACTAATCTATGGTGGTAAAAATTAGAACACTGGTTGCCTGGGGTAGGGGCAAGGTGGATGAGGATCTACTGGAAGGAAGCATGAGGAAATGTTCTGGAATGAATAGTAACGTTCTCTGTCTTAAAAGCGGTTGAGGTTACACAGGTGTCTACATTTGTCCAAACTCAGCAAATGGTAAGCTAAATATTTGTACAGGTCATAGATGTATATACTCCTTGAAAGAAAAAATAATTATAAACTAATCTAGAATACTAGTTAATGGTACACATGCTGAAACTTTAGAGATGAAGTATAATTGATATCTGTAACTTGTTGCATCAAAAAATTATGATTGACGGATGCATGGAAGAATGGATAAATGCACAGTTGGGTGATAAAGCAAATATAATAAAACGTTCATAGTAGAATATATATGCATGGGCATAAAGATATTCACTAAACGATTATTTCAACCTTTCTGCATGTTTGAAATTTATTTAAATAAGATATTGGGTGGTGAAAGAACAAAATGGGACTTCAATTCTATTTCTTATCATGATGTTTGATCAAAAGCTAATAACCATTGATAAAATAAATGTTAGAGCAACGGGAAAAGAGAGATTTGTCCATAAAATGAGGTTAGTGAACCATTAGTAATCTCCTGATTCCCTAAGGTGTGCCTGGTTTTTTATGAAAGATATTAGATTAAAATTGTGGACACTGATGTCAGTATCCATCACTGAAGGGATTTGCAGAAAGAAAACCAGTGCGGGGGTGAGGGAGACTCCAAAGAACTGAGGAAATAAAATTGAATTAAAGAGAATAGGGAAAAGCAAATGAATAGAACAAAATGTACATTTTCATTTTGACCAGTTTCGTAATATAAAAAAGCAAAATGGCCAATTTTGAACTCTACAGAATCATGGTAGTAATGTTTTTGTACACATATTTTCAGGTTCTGAACTCAGTGCTTCAGTGAGATTTTACTTGCTATTTGAATATTTACTATGCCAAATGACTGCGGTAGAAAATAGGCACATTGATCTTGGTTTTAGTATCTGCCAAAGCAGTAATCAAGGTAAATGTGACTGGAGGCTCCACTTCAAAAACAAAGGGAAGGGCAGAAAAATTCAGCTGACAGAACCGAGGTTGGTGGGGGAAAGGGTTATGGAGGGCACTTCCGGAACTGAAGATGAAAGGTTTCACCATTAATGCAATACAAGTCTGTCTGTAATGAAGTATTTGACTCCTGTCTTTCTCAAAACAGATTTTCTCTGAGCCTTAAACCCTGAACTGTACCGTGTTCCTGAAGATATCACAGAATGGCCTGTTTTCACTTGTTAATCCTAGCCCTGAACGCTAACCTTTTACCTCACCTGTTAGAGGATAGTTTAAATTAGCTTTATTGATTGAAGAACCGGACACGCTTTTATAGTCCCTGACCCAGCAGAGCATGAGAAGTATCTGAAGTATGAAATAAATGCAGAGTGGTGCTGGTAAGGGGTTATATTTTCAAGCACAAGCACAACATTTAGTTTCTATTATGTAGATTCTTTGAATTCTCCAGAGAAGAAAATTACTTGCACTATTGAACCACCATTGTCTGCAGTAGGTAAACATAAAGAATCTTAAATCAATTGACTTAATCAATTTAGCACATTGTCATGTCTGTTTCAAGAACGAAATTCAATATTCTGTCACCACAACACCCTTGCCTGCAGTCTTGATACACAGGTTGCGATCTTTTAGGAGGTAATACTAGAATTTCACCTAGTTAACCTCATTTGAATGAGGTTATTTAAGAATTAAATAATTAATCCTGTTTATTTAAAAATTAAATATTTTGTTTTTCTGGTTATTAAACATTGTCAAGGCGTATTTATGAAATAGGATTCTGCAAAAGAATTATTAATCCAGAAAAGCCTTTGAGATGACATTCTAGAGAGAGATTTTACTTGCCACCTGAAGCATGAATATAACTAGCCTTCTGCAGTTCCACTAGGGTGGTCTGGTTAAGCGTGGTGATACGGACCTGTAAGGTACCTGGTTTGGCCAGTGGGTGGCTCAGAGGTCCTGTGCGCATGCACATGTGGGCTGACCAAAGGGTACTTCTGCCAAAAGGGCGTTAGCGACGGCCAGGGGAGCCGACTTCGAATACTCAGGAGCAGAGAAAATGGCTTCTGCCCTAAGCCCCTGTCCTTAGAGTCATCCTAAGAATGACTGAGCCAGGGGCGCTTGGGTGGCTCAGTTGGTTGAGCATCTGCCTTCGGCTCAGGTCATGATCCCAGGGTCCTGGGATCAAGCCCCACATCGGGCTTCCTACTCAGCAGGGAGTCTGCTTCTCCTTCTCCCTGCTCATGCTCTCGCTGAAAGAAATCAATAAAATCTTTAAAAAAAAAAGAATGACTGAACCACATATGAAGTACAAGACAAGGAAGTAAGAACCATTAGGAAGGGCTCTGTCATACAGAGAGAGATACAGATATAAAGATATATATATATATGTATGTAGAGATATATAGATACAGATACATCGATATCTCACTTCATCATCACAAACATTTGAATGCATGTTTACTGTTATTACCTCTTGCACAGATAAGGAAACTAGATGTCAGAGAAATTAAATAATCTGTCTAATGCCACAACGTGGTCAGGAATGGAACCCGGACTCAAACCCAGGACTGCAAAACCCTGCGTTTAATCATTACACTATGGAAACAGACCTCAGCCTGAGTGCCCAGGGAGGCTTCCCAGAGGAATAAGACAGGCAATAAGTATTGCAGCGACTGGATAAACAGAAAAGGAGAGGCCTTTCTTCTTCTTCTTCTCCTTCTTCTTTTAAGATTTTATTTATTTATTTGAGAGAGAGACAGAGAGTGAGAAAGAGGGCATGAGTACAGGGAAGGGCAGAAGAGAAGCAGACGCCCTGCTGAGCAGGGAGTCCAATGCGGGACTCTATCCCAGGAACTGAGATCATGACCTGAGCTGAAGGCAGATGCTTAACCAAGGGAGCCACTCAGGCAACCAGGAGAGGACTTTCTAGGTAGGGAAGAGCAGAAGCAAAAAGACACATGTGGGAATGCCTATTGATGGAACAGTGAGGGAACAGGCCTGACTGCATTAATGGACTGTTTTATTATGAATAATACTGTAAGACTTTACCACTTTAAAGCACAATCATATTCATTTCAAGGGACCTTTATTTTATTTTTTTTTTTTTTGAGGGAGAGAGAGAGAGAATGAGCACAAGTTGGGGGGTGTGCTGGGAATGAGAGGGGCAGAGGGAAAGGGACAGAAAGAATTTTAAGCAGGATCCACACTCAGCACGGAGCCTGGGGCTTTGTCTCACGACCCTGAGATCACAACCTGAGCCAAAATCAAGAGTTGGACGCTTGAGAAAGGGGAACCCTCTTACACTGTTGGTGGGAATGCAAGCTGGTATAGTCACTCTGGAAAACAGTGTGGAGGTTCTTTAAAAAGTTGAAAACAGAGCTCCCCTATGACCCAGCAATTGCACTACTAGGGATTTACCCCAAAGATACAAATGTAGTGATCCAAAGGGGCACTGGCACCCTATAAAGCAGCAATGTCCACAATAGTCAAACTATGGAAAGAGTCCAGATGTCGATCAACAGATGAATGGAAAAAGAAGATGTGGTATATATATACAATGGAATACTAGTCAGCCATCAAAAAGAACGAAATCTTGCCATTTTCAACCACACGGATGGAACTACAGGGTATTTATCATGCTAATTGAAATAAGTCAATCAGAGAAAGACAACTATCAGTGATCTCACTCATATGTGGAATTTAAGAAACAGAAGAGAGGATCATAGGGGAAGAGAAGAAAAAATAAAATAAGATGAAATCAGAGAGGGAGACAAACCATAAGAGACTTTTAATCATAGGAAACTGAGGGTTACTGGTGGGGAGTAGGTGGAGGAATGGGGAAACTGGGTAATGTACATTAAGGAGGGCATGTGATGTAATGAACACTGGGTATTTTTTTTAAAGAGTTTATTTATTTGAGAGAGAGAGAGAGAAAGCACAAGCAGGGTGAGCGGCAGGCAGAGGGAGAGGGAGAAGCAGGCTCTTCACTGAGCAAGGAGCCTGTCCCAGGGCTCAACTCAATCCCAGGACCCCAGGATCATGACCTGAACCAAAGATTGATACTTAACCCACTGAGCCACCCAGGCACCCTGAACACTGTGTATTATGTAAGACTGATGAATCACTGACCGCTACCTCTGAAACTAATAATACATTATATGTTAAGTAATTGAATTTAAATCAAAAAATTAAAAATAGGGACGCCTGGGTGGCGCAGTTGGTTGGGCAACTGCCTTTGGCTCAGGTCATGATCCCGGCGTCTTGGGATCGAGTCCCGCATCGGGCCCCTTGCTCCACAGGGAGCCTGCTCCTCTCTCTGCTTCTGCCTGCCTCTCTGCCTGCTTGTGTTCTCTCTCTGTTAAATGAATAAATAAAATCTTTAAAAAAAAAATTAAAAATAAAATATCCTTTCCATTATGGACACTTAACCAACTGAGCCACCCAGGTCCCCCCTTTTCTTTTCTTTTTTTTTGAAATAATTCTTTTAATAAGGGAAAAAGTACTATAATCCATCTCCACATATATGTGGATATTAAAGATCAAACCTCTATCACACGCCCTACCCACCACAGGGCCTTTGTACATATTGGTCCTTCTGCCTAGAAAGCAATTATTTTCCTCATCACCTTGGTAACTATAGCCCATCTATCTGTTCAGTTAACACTGACTTCCTAAGAGAGCCTTAGCCGACTTCCCCTGTGTTGGTCACATCCCTCCTTAGTGGATGCATTCACTGAACTAAGCACCTCTCCTTGTTAGGATTTATCGCACTTATTCTACTTACTAATGGGAATAAACGCAACAAAAGAATACATAACTGAATAAACAAATCAACAGAACCCAGGTCTGCCTAGGACAGTTGCTTCTACATCTTCCATATTAATACTATAAATTAATAATATAAAAGGTCCATTTGGAAGATCTGAGTCTATTTTACCTGGCAAAGAGAGAATTTGCGGGAGAGGATCTGACAGTTGTCTTCAAATGTCTGAAGAACTACCCTGTTGAAGGATTAGACATATTCTTTTTTTTTTTTTTTTTTTAGGATTAGACATATTCTGCATAGCTCCAGAGGGCAGAACAAAGACAAATGAGGTGAAAGTCCAGGGAGGTGTATTTCATTACAGCGTAAGGAAGTCAAATATGTAACAATGAGACCTGTCCAAATAGGAAGCAGGCTGTCTGTGAGGGAGGTGAGTATTCAAACAAAGGCTGGAGAAACACCTGTCAGGGCTGCTGTAGTAGAAATTCCTGTTCTGGTAGGGAAATGTTTAGCCACTTTGGCCTTTCTGAGCCTCATGTGTTTTTACAGGTCTGGGAGAGACTTGAAAGCAAAACCGAATTTGATTTGCACTGATCTCAAGGAGAGAGAGTTGCCTTGAGCTCTTCTGATGCCCGACTACTATTGGGCCCCGTAAGTAATACATCTGCATCGGTGGGTGACCCTTGGGAGCCACTGAGGAGGTCTTTGAGAGCCTGCATTCCAACGGCAGTCAGAGCCTTGCAGCTGCCACTGTGACTAACAGCAGGGAACACGCCGCGTACAGGGGACTGATTCCAGGGTCACTCCTCCTCCTCCAAGTAGAATATGTCCCTCATCCTCCTCCGCCCCCTCCCCCACGGCCAGTCCACTTACACAAACCTGCGTCTGTGGTGGAAGCTGTCACGGTGTGCTGACCGAGGTCCTTCCAAGCTACTTCTGGAAGACATTCGGGTGGCTTCTCAAGGCTAGCTGTAGTGCGGAGCGCAACTTGACAGCAATGTTTCTCTCTCCTCATGCAAACGTTCCAAGAATGAAAGGGGCCCTGAGAGAAAAGAAACTAAAAGTCATCTCTTTTTTTTTTAAACTATTTTCTTTTTAAGGATTCGGTGTCTTTTTTTTTTTTTAAAGATTTTATTTTTATTTGACAGAAAGAGAGAGATCACAAGTAGGCAGAGAGGCAGGCAGAGAGAGAGGGGGGAAGCAGGCTCCCTGCCAAGCAGAGAGCCCAATGCGGGGCTCGATCCCAGGACCCTGAGATCATGACCCGAGCCTAAGGCAGAGACTTTAACCCATTGAGCCACCCAAGCGCCCCTAAAAGTCATCCTTTTAAAGCACCATCTCTGTCTTGATTTCACAAAAACAAAGACCTCACAAATTACGTGCAGGCCAAAACTAGGAATCCTGATTTGGAAACTGAGTCACCGATATTCGGGTGGAGGTGAGCTGGCAGATCTCTAATTGTTATTCTCAGCGGGTCCTGGCCTAGATCAACAATGATGGCTTTTCTTTTTTTTTTTTTTTTAAGATTTTATTCATTTATTTATTTGAGAGACAGAGAAAGTGAGAGAGAGCATGAGAGGAGAGAAGGTTAGAGGAAGAAGCAGACTCCCCACGGAGCTGGGAGTCCGATGTGGGACTCGATCCCGGAACCCAAGAATCATGACCTGAGCCGAAGGCAGTTGCTCAACCAACTGAGCCATCCAGGCACCCCAATGATGGTTTTTCTATAGAGAAATGTTATCTGTCAAATAACCAGTTAAGCAGATTCTGGAATCCAACCCATTTGTGAGCATTCAAATTCAATACATTGCAATGGTGTTAAAATTTTCAGGATAACTTATCATTGATATTTCAAACCACAGGGTCTATTTTGCTGTCTGATTAAGACCTTTGATAATCCAATCATAAAATATTTATTGAGCACCTACTATGTGTCAAGCACTATGCTATGCACTGGTTAGGGGGAGGGAAACATAATGGACATGATCTCTGACGTGACAGGGTTTATTATCTAATTCAGACAATAAAATAAGAAGCAGCAAATTAATACAAAACTACAAACTGATAATTACTGTGAAGGGAAAGGTTTAGCAGATTCCTAAAGTCACAGTAGGCTTTCCTGAGGAAAAGACCTTTCACTGAGCAATTAAGAGTAAGTGAGAATTGGGGCACCTGGGTGGCTCAGTGGGTTAAAGCCTCTGTCTTCGGCTCAGGTCATGATCTCAGGGTCCTGGGATCAAGCCCCGCGGCCGGCTCTCTGCTCAGCGGGGAGCCTGTTTCCCCCTCTCTCTCTGCCTGCCTCTCTGCCTACTTGTGATCTCTCTCTCTCTGTCAAATAAATAAATAAAATCTTGAAAAAAAAAAGAATAAATGAGAATTATCTGTGTGAAGGGTCAGGGAAAGGACATTCCTGGCAAAAGGCACATCCCAAAGCTCTGGGGTATGAAAGAATTTGGTTCCTTTTAGAAATGGAGAGAAAGCCAAGATGAGCAAGGGCGAAAGCCTTGAGATGACGCTGAGGAAGAATGCAGGGTCAGATCCCGTTAGAGCCTCGGCAGTAACCGTAGGTTATTCTAAATGCATTCGGAAGCCCCACAAGAGGGAAATGATGCAATTTATATTTTTAAAACGATTATTCAAAAGGTCAGACATGTGGAGAATGGATTAAGTGCAGGAAAGAATCACGTCTCTTTCTACATAAATTCTCCATTCACAAAAATGACAACTTCCAATTTACAGCCATATTAACGTAGCATCTTTAGAGTCATTTCTTTCAAATGATTATAAAAGCCTAGCATCCCACACATTTTTTGTTTACTAGGCAACTCTGTCCCAAGGAAACATACTATTGCTAAATGAATGAAAATCAAAATCTTTTTTGTTCGGGCTTTATAAATTCTAACTCACATTGAGATAAAGACAAATTACTGTCTCCATGCAGAGGAGGGAGTAAAAATAAATGCCTTTTTATGTATTGTCGCGTTTAGAATTTATCTCTATTGTATAATGAAGGGAAACTATGCACTTCACTGGGGATGCTGGGATAGAAAAAGAGCTGGAATTAGACATTCTCTACTCTCGACCATTTCTCTTTTTTTATTGTCCAGTACTATTTCTGTGGCACATCGTAGGAGGGGGCAGTCAATCCTCTTCATCATTCTCCTCAAATTTCAGTGTAGACTCCTAGCAAAAGTGACTGATATAACTGGGTAATTTGGTACTTTGGAAAATGTGCTCTTCCCTTACCGCTCGGCGAACAGGATCCTTGGCATAGTGAGTTCATGGTATCCATCAGGAAAGGGGGCTGGATATTCATCTATCTTAAAGAAGGAATGCAAAGGCAAAACAGTTTCTGGCATTCGAAATTGGATCATGCAGCAATCCAGGCTATTTTCCAAATACCTATTCATTCCCTCCCCTCTCCTCAACTAAGTCCAAAAGGCCATTCTCACCGTTTTATTGCTTTAGTTTGTTAGTTGCTTGTTTTGTTAAGTGAGGTCAACACCAAAGTGGATGCTTTATGGAAGTAGGATATCACATTAGGGGAAGTAAAGGAAAGCTTACTGTTTCTTAATCCCAGGGAATTGTGGAAAGAAAAGAGAAAGAGACCAGGAGAAAAAGAGAATCTGTCAAACATGTATTCTGATACTTCCTTTCAGTGAATTGCATTAAGTCTGTGATTCTCCAACTTTAATGTGCCTCAAATCAACCTAGAAGACTAGTTTAAACACAGTTTTGGAGCTCCACTCCCAGAGTGTCTGATTCAGCAGGGTTGAGGTAGGACTTGAGAATTTGCACTTTTTACAAGTTCCTAGGTGATGATGAGGTTGCTCCTCCAGGGACCACACTTTGAGAACTGGTGTTGAATAAATGAATGGGATAGGAGCTTGTCCTTGATTTTCATGTAGTGCCTTGGAGAGAGATCGCTCCCATGGCTGACCCTTGCTGAAACCTGGTGTGCAGCCAAACCTTTCCAATTCACCCCACATCAGTAGGGACACATAAACCACATCCTCTTCCCATTATAACAGGGCATGTCTTTAAGGTGAGAAACAGGATGGGTGGGGGTACCCCAGACATTGACCAGTTTTTCCTAGAAAGACATAATGTTGCCCAAGGGACTGTTGAAATTTCCAAATCAAGCTATTCATAAATCACACTGGATACATGGTCAGGTTTCTTTCGCCTTTATTTCTCTTTCTAATAACCATGTCAGGCTTTATAAGGCCATCTGCTTCCCCCTTTCCTTTTCCCGCTGGCTAGAACGTGGGCCCAGTTGGGCTGGTGGTGAGCCATATTCTGCAGTGTGAACGATAAAGGCAACATCTTCAGGAATGGCAAAGCCACAAGTTAGAAGGAGCCTCGGTGCCAGGCACTGGGAAGCCACCTTTATTAACCCTGGATTTTACTTGTTTAACTCATTATATGTTGGGCCCATTTGATACAGTAGTCTAACCTGTATGCCGACCCATACATATGGAAGGACAGGTAGGAGTTGTGTGAGAGTACACACACTCACTGCCGCGCAGTGTTTAAATTGTGCGAACACGGTCCACTCTTCCACAGTGATTGTTAGTGCCTCGCCCAGGGCTTCACTCTTCTTCTCACTTCCAGTCTCCCTCTCCCCCCGACCCCCAGGATTTTAATTATTCATTTTCGGGAGTGGGGCGGGGAGTGTACACAAGCAAGGGGAGGGGCGAAGGGAGAGGGAGAAGCAGACTCCCCACTGAGCAGGGAACCCAACGCAGGGCTCCATTCCAGGACCCGGGGATCATGACCTGAGCCCAAGGCAGACACTCAATTGACAAAGCTACCCAGGCACCTCAATTCCCTTCTCCTTCTGACAGTTCTTTGTCTATCACTGTTGCATTTATGGAGGTCTAGCAATCGATGTAATGTCATACCTCATGCTTTGTTGGTATTTCTTCTACAGCTTCTTTAAAGTCCTTACAAATGTCTCAGGCATATTTAATACCTCATAAGAACTTTTGAATATCTGAGTAAGTAAATAAATACTCAAAAGAATACACTTGTTTTAATAAAGAAGATATGGTCCTTATACACAATGGAATACCACTCAGCCATCAGAAAGGATGAATACCCAACTTTTGCATCAACTTGGGTGGGATTGGAGGAGATTATGCTAGGTGGAATAAGTCAAACAGAGAAAGTCAACGATCATATGGTTTCACTTATTTGTAGAACGTAAGGAAGAGCATGGAGGACATTAGGAGAAGGGAAAAATGAAGGGGCAGAAATCAGAGTGGGAGACTAACCATGAGAGATTGTGGACTCCGGGAAACAGAGTGTTTTAGAAGGGAGGGGGAAGAATGGCTATCTATTTATATGTTATAGTGCTTTCTCTTTGATACTTTTACACATCATCCAATTTTTTATAATGTGTTATTTACATTAAAAAACATTTAATTTTCTTGTTAAAAAAATACACTTGTTTTAAACTGTTATATCAACTTTTCACTTTTTAGTGAATTCATAGATATAATTTATGAATTTATGAATTAACAGATATTTTCATTTAGATGATAATGTGAAAATTATATACAGCTGAATCTTAGCACAGCATACTTAAGAATATATACATATATTTATGATTTAGATCTACCTATTTATTTCTATTTAATTTACTAAAGTGTATATAACAGACACATAGCTTCTTTTGAATAAAAAATTCTATAAAATACATTTTCAAATCCTTATTCATTTAGTTGTCAAATAGTTTAATCACGTTTGTCTCTTTGTAAACTCAGGAGGCATTCACATAATGTTAAATAATCTTAAATTTGGGTTTTTGCCCCCAAATACTGTATTATTTGTTAAAAACAAACAAACAAAAAACCTTCCAGGCATTGACACTCAGACTGTAGGGCCCATATCAATGTTAAGGTCCTATTCAGTCTTGATTGTATACCAATTTCTAAATAGTTTTGGTGTTTATAGAAGTCACAACGCTTCACAATCAACTGCTCAAAGCAACCAGTAAGTACTCTTTGAATTCCTTTCTGAACCGTCACATCACTGACTTGGTTTGGTCAAGATTAGACAATTTAAAAGCAAATATACATCACAGCTCATCTTCCTCTTGGGCCAACTAATGTAATACTATTTTGCACCTCCCTCCACTCAAAGCATCAATAGCCAGGCAGTCCTCGTTCCAAAACAAAAACAAAAACAACAAAAAAAACCCCAGAGCTTGAAAAAGTAAAGTAAGTACAGGTGCCTGGGAGGCTCAGTCAGTTGAGCATCTGCCTTTGGCTCAGGGCTCATGGCTGCACCTGCTCTCAGCTCAGCAGGGAGTTTGCTTCTCTCCCCACCCCCCATCTCCCCCCCCACACACCTTGTGTGTGTGCGCGCACGCTCTCTTGCTCTCTTTCAAAAATAAATAAATTTTTAAAAAAAGTATAAAAAAAAGTAAAGTACTCAGTATCATCAATACAAAATTATACAAACATGGCAAATTTTATTTAAAACATTTTAGAGTGCTTTCAAATGTAGTTTCCTAATAAGGGGAAAAAGTGTACATATTCTATTAAGCTCGAATGCTTCAGGAAGCCACAAAACAATCATTTTATCACCCGAGCAGGCCACTGATCATATGGATGGGATTGGAAGCCATGACTAGAGACTGAAACAATGAACATTTGCGACCAGCTACAAGAATACAGCAAATCCAGAGACTCTGCATTACCTGAGAACCAGTGCTTAAGACAGACCCACTAATCTGACGTGAGGAGAGCCATCGTGAGTTATGAAGCACACATATGTAGGAGTTCAAAGCAAGTCTTGAGTCACATGGAAAACAGAGGTCAAAGCAAGGCACAGAATTAAGCGTCAAGACGAGAATTCAGAATCATATATGTGGCGCATCACACTGTCCTGTCCATTGGTCATTTGGGCGGATCTAGTTGCAACAATAATAGTGGGGAGTAACTGCAGGCAAATCAGTCCCAGCCATTCCTTCCACCACAGTGGCCTCCCAGAGAGGGGGACTAAACATGCCATTCGTCTTCACCACTATCCATCAGTTGGGGCTTCAGGACAAAAACCAGACTGGTTATAGACTAAATAAAGAATTTATATTTTCTCCTTGTGTCTGAGTTGTAGTGTGAATTAAATTTCCACCCTGCTGCATTAGCTATTGGCTGGACTTCAAGCAGAATCAAAGGGCAAAGAGAGTCTGAAATTAGGCATGGGAATGTCTAGCTAGCCAGAGAAGTACAAGGAGACAAAATTAAATGAAGCACGCACACCCCTTTTTTCTTTTTCTACAGCTTTATTGACATAACATTCACATACTGTATAATTTACCCGTTTCAAGTATATAATCCAGTGGCATTTAGTATGTTCCTAGACTTGTACATCCATTACCACAATCAATTTCAGAACACTTTCATTACCCCAAAGAGAACCCCCTCATACCCCCACCCCATGCCATCACTCTAGGCAACCACTAATCTACTTTCTGTCAGTATGGATTTGCATATTTGGAAATCTCATATAAACAGAATCACAAATATGTGGTCCTTTATGCCTAGTTTCTTTCACTTAGCATGTTTTCAACACTCATTCCTGTTGTATCATGTATCATACTTCATTCCTTTTAATTGTTGAATAACATTACATTTAATGGATTTACCACATTTTATTTATCCATTCATCAGCTAATGGACATTTAGGTTGTTTCTATTTTTTGGCTGTTGTGAATAATACTGCATGAACATTCATGTACAAGCTCTTTTGTCAACAAATTTTTCATTTCTCTTAGGTATACCTACAGGTGGAATTGCTGGATCATATGGGAACTCTGTGTTTAACTATTTGAAGAACTACCAGACTGTTTTCCAAAGTGGCTGCACCATTTCCCATCCCCATCAGCAATGTATGAGGTCTCTAATTTCTCCACATTCTTGCCAGTTAGTTGTTATTATCTGTCTTTGTCATTATATCACCCCATTCCCTATCTAAAAATCTCAAACAGATCTTCTGGATTTTTGGATCTGGCAACTGAACCAGTTCCTTGGTTAGTGAAGCTCACCTACAAAAAGCAAAATTCTCAGGTGCCTGGGTGGCTCAGTCCGTTAAGCGTCTGACTCTTGATCTGTGCTCGGGTCTTGATCTCAGTGTTGTGAGTTCAAGCCCCATGCTGGGCTCTATGTTGGGCTCTATGCTGGGCATGGAGTCCACTTAAAAAAAAAAAAAAAAAGGCAAAATTCCGAGCACACACATACCTAATGAACAAACAGGAAGAAAAGGTCATGGGGGACCTAGGACACCCAGTCCCTTTTGAGTATAAACACGAAGGAGGCCTGGGTTGAAATTGCTTCTACTTGAACTTGTTTGAGGCATGGCTAGGACATGATATGTAGGTGAGAGAAGAGGAGAAAGGGTTGGAACGCCATTGCTAAACTCAGACTAATATCTTCTCTCCTCCATTCCTACTTGGTAATTTTCCACCAGAGTACATACTAAAAACCTTTGGGGATCTCCTCTACCTTTAAAGTTCTATGATTCTGTGACTTTCTTCCTGAAAGTACAATTTAAAACAATCATGTAATGTATCTCTTTTGTAAATACAAGGCTTTTTAATCTTAATGAGATTCAGTTTAAGTGTTCTTAATGTTCTTAAAAAATATTTTTAATTTCTGTATACCTGAAACTAATATAATATTGTATGTCAACTACACTTTGATTTAAAAAAATTTACTTTTAACGTGTCCTGAAGCTTGTTGAAATATTATAACGCTAGCCATAGCGTTTCCTGGAAGTGTTTCCTGGAAGTCACTAAAAGTTCCTCTAAGTGTACCTAAGAAAAAAAGGTGAATATAGTTAAAAGGGAAAAAAATACATTTATCCTTGGAAAATACACTGATTACTTTTAGCCAGTTAGAGAATTGTGTTCTTTCGCCCTTGAGAATTGTGCCATGGAGTAAATTAATTTCTTTGAATTGCAATATAATTACCACATCTGAAAATACAGGAAGAAATGAAATAGAAGGATGAAGCATTCAAAATAAGGAGGGCCATTGCCAAACAAAATACCAGCCAACCAAATTAGAAGATATTATACATGCTCTTCCTTATTTAACATGGAAGGAAATTGCAATTATTATTTGGCTAATAAGCACTTCCTGGGCCCTAAAGTTACAAGTTCTTCACTTCAACATACATTTGTTGCGCAACTGCTGTGAGCCGGAAACGTCAACTGCCAAAATAAATAAGAGAGTCTCTGCTGGCAAAAAGCAACAGAGGGCTTGGCCTCTGCCAGGCAGATGGAAACACATGATCCAGCTGCAATCCATTCTATGATAGACCGATAGGAAAGAAGCTATGATAGGAAAGAAGCAGGGTGGAAATGGTGAAAAGGAGTGATTTACACCTAAACTGGGGAAGGAAGTAGAAGAGGAGAGGGATGACAAAAGAATAGGGGCATAGGGAACATGTTCACTAATATGGCTTTATAAGGAATGAGAAGGATTTCACCAAGCAGGGAGAGACAAGACATTTGCGAAAACATTCTAGTGGGAAAGCAAATATTTTGGAGACTAATACAGTTTAACCATAAGAAAATGTCAATAGTCAATACTTTGTGGCCTATAAAAATAGCACATTCACATAGTTCCAACTCATACAAAACAAAATAATCCTCATGGATGTGTAGGGGGAATGCTGAGGACTTGTGTAGGAGAATTAGAAAAAAAAGTTGGGGTCAGAGTAGGAAGAGCCTTGAATTGCCTTCTAAGGTTTCAACTTTATCCAACAGGTGATAGAGCAGTCAATTCATAAAAGAACTTCTGACATATGGCCAATAAATTTATTTATTTATTTTTAAAGATTTTATTTATTTATTTGTAAGAGTGAGAGTGAGAGAGAGAGAGAGAGAGACCATAAGCAGGGGGAGCAGCTGGCAGAGGGAGAAGGAGACTCCCTGCTGACCAGAGAGCCCAATGTGGGGCTCGATCCCAGGTACCTGGGATCATGACCTGAGCTGAAGGCAGACGCTTAACCAACTGAGCCACCCAGGTGTTCCCCGATACATTTATTTTTAATGTCCAACAAATTTCAGGCTTCAGTGAAAACTCTGTATCATTTTCAACACCACAAAGAAAAACAAGTTTACTGATAATATTTAATGCTATTAAGGACTCAGGGAAACAGGATTCTCCATACACTGCTGTATGTGTAAACCGGAATAATCTTTCTGGAAGACAATCAGAGTACCTTTGACTAAGCATTCTAGGACTTTATCTCCAAAGAGAGACATGGATATTTAAAAAAAAAAATTTAGCCGCCAAGATATTCTTAATGTCCAACAACAGCAAATTGGTTAAACCAACTGGGAATCATCCTTATAACTGAACACTATGAAGTTACTTTAAGTATTTAGATGAATATTTAATAACAGGGAAGTGCTCATAAACTTCTGTTATATGAAAAAATTAGGCTATAAAACAGAACATGTGTCAGGCAGGACTCTGAGGAACTAGGTCAGGTAACCAGGTTTGAGTTTCAGGGCCCCCATTTAAAGTCGTGTGGACCTTGAGCAAGTAACCTAACTTCTCTGTAACTCAGTTTCAACATCTACAAACTGGGGCTAATACCAGAACATGCACGATAAGTTGTAAAAAAAAAAAAAAAGAAAGAAAGAAATGAATTAATACACACGGAGCATACTTCATACACAAATATATTTTGAAATTTGCCTCGCATATAATAAACACTAAGAGTTGATTGTTGTTAATATCGTTAGGATTTGTTGCCAGTAAATTAAGGCAACTTTTAAGCTAATTTAAGGAGTAAAGGTGGAAAGACAAACCACTGGGCAAGAACCACACCCAAAGCACTCTGAAAAACTGGTCCTGTGAAGTCATGACCGAAGCTGCCAAGGCCAGGCCTCGTGATTTGCAATGCCAAGTCCTTGAATGCTGGACACTGCACCCTGCCACCGAACAGCTGTCCCTCCTGCCACTGGAAACCGGACGCAGCTGCCATTGCTGCTGTGCCCTGGCCAGAACAGATTCTGCGTCATCCCCGCTGCTTTGAGTCACCAGCTCTTGAATCAAAGTCTAGAGAGGATGCATCTGCTTGGCTGCACCAAGTCCCGAGTTCCCAGATGTTAAGAGAGGTCAAGAAAAGGGGCAGGGAGCACTTTTATCATATAGAGAAGGCAGATTCTACTTTAGAAGACAAGGGATTCAACACACTTAGCAAATGCATACATTGTGCAACTAAAGAAAGAATAAATGATCCCTCTATGGTTTTAAAAATAGAAATAAAGCCTAAATGTATTTACACACAAAGAAATAAAGGACCAAAAGGATATAGTTAAGTGTTAATGATTAATCATGAATTGACCATTATGGTTGATTTGAAATTTTTTTTAAAGGTATCATTTATTTATTTGACACACACAGAAAGAGAGAGAGAGAGAGAGAGCATGCACACACACACAATGAGGAGGAGCAGCAGAGGGAGAGGGAGAAGCAGAGGGAGAGGGAGAAGCAGAGGGAGAGGGAGAAGCAGAGGGAGAGGGAGAAGCAGAGGGAGAGGGAGAAGCAGAGGGAGAGGGAGAAGCAGAGGGAGAGGGAGAAGCAGAGGGAGAGGGAGAAGCAGGCTCCCCACTGAACATGGAGCCCAATGCAGGGCTCGATCCCAGGACCCTGCGATCATGACCTGAGCTGAACGGAGATGCTTCACCAACTGAGCCACCCAGGAGCCCCGGCTGACTTGAATTTTTTATCTTCTGTCTCTGTAACTTTCCAAATCTTCTTTATTTATAGGTTTTTGAGGCCATCGGAGGTTTTTGAGGATATTAATGACATTATCTGACTTGGATTTTAGCAGAATCATTCTGGCTGCTATTTTAAGAACACACTGAGGTAGGAAAAGCGGATGGGTGGCTCTTGTAAATCCCAGGCAGGAATAATGGTGACTTGGACCAGGTACCTTTGACAGTTTTCTCTCTTTTCAGATAAGTACATTTTTATCCTTCTAATATATCAAACTAAAGTGGGTGGGAAGAGGAAGGAGAGACTATGTATGTATCAGAGAAAGGAGTACAAATCTCTCAACTCTTCTACTTATATAAATCTAGGCATTTTCACATTTATCTTCAGCCACCCAGAATAAAATGTGTAAGCAACTTAAATACTTAAATTTTATGTAAATATTTAATATGTTTGAAACTTCTACATTATTACAGCTTCAAGGAAATGTTTAAAAAAACACCAAAAACCATTATCATCACCATGTCAATAAATTTATATTTAGGCCAAGGTAACAATAAAAGAACCTGATAATTTATTTTAAAGACATGAGCAGTATTTTTGAAACACAGAGTCACTGAATAATGACTAGTTCTGAATGGTGTAATTTTAAACCTTCCACTCTTTCAATGCTATAATTAAAACAAAAATGAAAGTGAGATCAGAGAGTACACACACAGACCTGGGTCACACTGGGACATGTAATTTGCTTTTTCTATGGATATGAGACCAAAGGCTCCATTTATTTGCTAAAGATTTAAAAGGATAAACTGATTATTTCTTATTTTAAAATACAAAGGCAACTAAGTCAAGTTAAATATTGATTGAGAGAAAAGAGTTGTCAACACTGTGTTAATATTACCCTGGACTTTCAGTGGCTTACTGTTTACAAAGCACTTTCGCTGCCATTATCTCACGTAAGCCTCACAACAGACCCATTAATATCATTGTTCTTAATTTATAGACTCAGGGAGCTCCAGGGACTTACCCAAAGGCACTCAACTATCTAGCAGGTGCCAGAGCTGGGAACAGACCCCTAATTTCTTAAACTAGAGTTCTTTATACTATGTCAACCTTTGTCCTTTTCCAGATACAGAAATTGGGGAATGTTTTTCTCATGCAGGAATTATCCGCGTTGGCAAGACCGAAGGTGGAGAGCACTACTTAAGGAAAGGTCGGGGGGGAGGGGGCAGGCAGTGTTAGTCTTATGGTAAATTCTGTCATCCCCATTAAATGTTAGAAAAACCAAGGAACAGAGCCTTATTAAGTCAAACACTGGCTCTTCAATTACTCAGGGGCTGGTGTCATTTGGACTTTCCCGGGCCTTTTGCACTATTTGTATTTCCCTTATGGCTTGCTTGATCTCCTGGCCACCTCTTTGACACCTCCACCAGAGGGCAGGCAGGGCAGGAAGAAGAGCATTGGTAACTGGTTTGCTCAAAAAGTTGGAAGAAAACTTAGGACTTTATCTTAATTTAGATTTTTAGAGTCTTTCTGGATTTCAGTATTCATACAAAATTTGCCTCCTTTCTCCTGTGTGGGATAAACAATACAGTAAAATGATTTCAGAACTAGAGAATAGAGTTTTGTTATACTTCTTTATATTTCCACTACTGGTTTTTCTAAATGATAATTATAAAATGTGAAGTCTTTAACAAGTATAACACTTAAAACCGTTTGAAGAAATAGACGGGTAATGAACAAGAACAATTCACAAAAGAAGGAATTCAACTGGCAGTGAACATGGAAAAATGTTCCACTTCACAGGCAATTAAAGAGATAACATTTGAAACAAGAAACTGTCATCCTTCATCTGTCAAATTAATAAATATTAAAAATGAGAATTATTGGTAAGGGTGTGGTGAGATGGGCATTTTCATATGCTTTTAGTAGAAAAGTAAATTGGTACCATCTTTCTGGAGAGAAATCTAACCATTTAGACAGATTAAGCCTGGCAGAAGAAAATTAGAGTAATTTCCTACTACCCAAGTTGGAACTAAAATCTGTTTCTTCACCCTCTAATCAAGTGAGCCCTTACATGGAGAATACAGACCTATGATACGTGATAAAAAGAAAAACAAGGGGCGCCTGGGTGGCTCAGTGGGTTAAAGCCTCTGCCTTTGGCTCAGGTCATGATCTCAAGGTCCTGGGATTGAGCCCCACATCGGGCTCTCTGCTCAGTGGGGAGCCTGCTTCACCCTCTCTCTCTGCCTGCTTCTATGCTTGTGATCTTTCTCTCTGTCAAATAAATAAATAAAATCTTAAAAAAAAAAAGAAAGGAAGAAAGAGAGAGAAAGAAAGAAAGAAAGAAAGAAAGAAAGAAAGAAAGAAAGAAAGAAAAACAAGCTTTGTGCTACCACCTCCCTGCTGCAGATTCAGTGAGAGAGAAAGATGAGGGTCTCTATCCCAGGAGAGAGTTAGGGCTCTAATTCTCACCACTCCAGGGAAGAGGCAGAGCACTGGCAGTGGAGAGAACCGGGAGCATCTGAAAGCCTGTGGGTCTCCCAAGATCAGGGTTTGCTTCCTCCCCGCAGGACAGGAAAGTAATGCTTTGTACAGGTTCCAGCGGCTGTAATGCATCACACTGACCCACATCCCACTAGGCCAGGTTGTCTGAGAAAGAGAGCCTCAGAGCCAGGGGGCTTTGACGTTTATGGGACTATTGAGATATATTTGTTCACCTTTCCAGTAATGGTCAGGCAAGCCTGCACTGGCTCAGCCATACACCCTCAACTACACTGCTGTAAGACTTACAGGTCAGGGGCGCCCTGGTGGCTCAGTTGGTTAAGCATCTGCCTTTGGCTCAGGTCATGATCCTAGGGTCCTGGGATCGAGCCCGATTGAGCCCCATGTCTGGCTCCCTGCTCAGCGGGGAGTCTGCTTTTCCCTCTCCCTCTGCATGCTGCTCCTTCTCTCTCTGTCAAATAAATAAATAAAATCTTACCAAAAAAAAAAAAAAGGCTTACAGGTCAAATACATTTGCCCCTAAATTCAAACTACTGGACTGTTCACAGACTTCCTCAATCTTGCTTATAACTTAACATCTACTAGCTCCAGCCAACTTAAGAGACAGTCTAATGGTGAAAAGGAGAAAGAGTCTCAGTGTAATAGGAGTGTGCTTCAGGCCCCACAGAAAAAGAGATTCTCCCAAGTTCTAACTACAAACTCATCACCATTTATAACAGAGAGAAACTGGAAACAACCTAAACGTCCAATCGAAACTGTGGTATGCACCCATTAACTTTGGAACAAAAACGGAAAGTGCTTATTCTACAACAAGAAGATAGAGAACAGAGAGCTACCAGGTCCGCAGAGGCAGACTCCATCCTGTGCCTCCCACTGAATGTGGATATAAGATGGACAGAACACCTGAGGACTCTAAAATGAAATGGCAGCAGGCTGACTGGGAAAGAAGAAAATTGTGGTCCTGCTGAACGAGCCTGGAATCTCCCATTTTCTCTTCCCTCCAGTGTCTCCTAGCCTGGACTCAGGGGAGCCCAAAGCCAGAGTGGAAACCAGGCCCGGACAGTGAAAACACCAGAAGAACGCTCTAGTTTTGGCCCAAAGAGCAAGCACGGAGATCTCCAACGCTCAGAGAAAACAGAAGAAATCACCTGGGTGTGTGTTTGTTTTTTTAATCTCTCCCCCCTTTTCTTCCTTCTTTCTTTTTTTTAAAGATTTTATTTATTTATTTGACAGAGAGAGATCATAAGTAGGCAGAGAGGCAGGCAGAGAGAGAGGGGGAAGCAGTCTCCCCCCCAGCAGAGAGCCCAATGTGGGGCTTGATCCCAGGACCCTGAGATCATGACCTGAGCCGAAGGCAGAGGCTTTAACCCACTGAGCCACCCAGGAGCCACCCAGGTGCTCCCCTTTTCTTATTTCTTTCATGCCCCATACTCCAAGCAACCACAGTGCAGGGAGCAGGGTCCTCGGTGCCTAAAACTCTAAGGGAAAGGATACTTACTGAGAAGGGAAACCAGTGTGAGCTTCCGTATCAGGAGTAGAACAGTGGACCTGGTATATGGGCAAACTGCTGGCCAGAGATACCATGTGAATCTGTGATGTGGAGTTGGAAAGGTAAATCTGGAACTCAGAGGAGAGGTCTGGTTTAGAACTGTAAGTCCATGAATCATCTGCAGTTAGAAGTTATTTAAAGCTAAATACTCTAGATGTTTTCTCCTCACGACTGCGTAACGGCTAATTACTGAGCTTCTCGTACAGCGTTCTTTAGTATCTGTTTCACTGACGAAGTAAATAAACTGATTATTACAATTCTAAACATGGAGTCTATCTTACCACTGGAAAAAACAGAAGTTGATTTAGTCCTAGGATCTGAGCCCTGGATCCTAAGTAAGTTGTCTTTAGACCCTGCTTGCACGCTCCCTAAAACAATTTTGAAAAACTTTATAGTCCCTCGCACATTTCTAAATTTGCACCTAAACTTTTTCAAAATCATAAATTTAGATGGTGGCAAAGGACATGATTTCTGGTGTATTCTAACTACTGACATGTTTAAAATTAAACTTTTATGTGACTCGTAAATATAATCCAGGAATGTAGACATCAGAGAGATTTGATTCCCACATCATTAAAAAAATATAAGGGCCACCTGGGTGGCTCAGTCCGTTAAGTGTCTGACTTGATTTTGCCTCAGGTCATGATCTCTGGTTGTAATATCGAGCCCTGTGTCAGGTTCTTTGCTGGGTGTGGAGCCTGCTTATGACTCTCTCTTCTTCCCCCTCGGCCCTCACTCAAGCTCTCTCTCTCTCTAAAAGAATATATATATATATATATATATATATATATATATATATACACACACACACACACACACACACTGTCAAAAATTTCACATCACATTTTCGCTTTGAACTCCTACTTTTTCCATTTTCCTCACAAAATTTTACCCTAATATGCCACATTTTGATGCTTGAAAATCCTTGATTGATCATTCTATCATAACTCTTTGTAATAAAAATATGCACGCACACTAAAATATTCTGTTTCTATCATGCTGTTATTTTTTCTTCTGTAGTTACTGTCACAGCAATTAAATGACATCACTGATCTAACAACACAAATGACACATTAAATAAATGTTAAATATAGGTTAACATATTATTGTAAACATACCTTTTAATAAATTAATGGGGCCTTTTTTCAATTAGTCTTTGTATCTGTGGGTTAATATTACTTATGCTAGAATTAGACTTACATTTAACTCTCTTTTTTAATGGAAGTGCTGAAGAACTTAGTCACATGCATGAGAAAAAAAGACTGAAAGTTTTATTACGGCAATGACCTACAATTATTTGAACCCCTTCAGAGTTATATAATTGAAACCACATAGTAATGAATCATAAAAATTATTTTTTAATGAATCACCGGCTGACCGACCGCTCAATTAGTTCCTCCTTTAATTCTGTTGAAAGTAAAGAATTGAAAACCTCCTGAGTTTCAAAGGGATTATTATAATTACTCCCCCCTCTCCCCATCCACACCAATAATTCGAATTGTCTTCTTGTCTGACTCTTCAGAGGTTGTCCCACCCTAAGGCAATGTGCTGCTGTAACATTTCCAGTGGGAGGGAGGCCCTTTCATAATGTAGGAGGTGGAGGGGAAGGGATTATGCAAGGGGCAGTGAGAAAGGAGAAAGCACCACACCTCAAGCTTATCTTCAGGCAGATCGGTTTTAAGGGGAGTGAAGGAAGCTGAAGATCCAGAAATGTCTGGATTCTATCCAGTAAATCTATCTTTAGGCCCTTGTGCCTCGTAGAAATCCTATGCACCTTCAGTTGGTTTAGGCTAAGTAGCATTTCCTTTCTTACATCATGCCTTATTCCGGGGTGGTGGAGGGAGGGGTAAGAAAGAAAAAAAAATTAAGTCCTCAAGTATTGTGGGAAGGTTGTACGGAAAAGTCAGTGTGATCCCCACAGATAAGGAAAATTCCTCTGCGAAAGGGATTTGGGGGTGGAAGGAGAAGGAAGGAGTGGTGGGTGTCCGTGGGCCGAGTAGATCAGGGACTGCACCTACCCTCCATCCCCCAGAAGTGGGAAAACCTTGAGGCAAGATTCTCTCCTTCCTGAATCAGCACCCTGGGACTGCATTTCATTTATTCAACAAACATTTTTTAGGTACTTTCTATGTCAGCCTCTGTGCCAGGCCCCAGGGATAAAAAGACCTTCATGCTCTTGGTCTTCAAGGAAGCTGATCAGGATTCAGCTCCTTCGCCAAGGTGTTCTAGCCAAGCCAGTCATCCTCCCTGGTTCCTACCAAAGGCTCCCTAAATCCTGAGATTTCTCCCCAAACCCCTTGTTCCCTATTCTACCACCACCAAAAGCTATGTTCGTTTCATTTCTTCCATGCTTTCTAATGTAGAATGGGTGACGCTACAGTGGATGATGCAAACGGATTACAGTGAGTTACAGGGATGCCCGAGATAGTTCTTCAGCCCCTCAGTAATGCCGGGTGGGGGGTGGGGGGTGGGGGGTGTTGAGACCTAAGCTTTAGGAGGCCACAGTTCAGATACCTTTAAGCAACAAGAAGCTTCTTTCAGTGTGCCGTGCAAATGTCATCGTATTTTTATGTGTGCTCGGGTGTCAAATATGTTGGGAAGCACCATTAATTAACTTATGAAATTATGAACCAATAGGTCTGTCTGAGCAAAAGTCCAAATACGCAGCCCAGGAGCTACATCTATCCTACAGACCTCTTTGGTTTGGCAGATACAATTAAAAAAATAACTTATTTTCAACATTAAAAAATTTCACATGAAAATCTAGATACTGGCTTCTCATGAAAAACTGCTATGAGCTATAATCTCCTTTTGCAGCAGTTAGTTGGCAATGAGTCCTAGCTGCCTTTGCCCTTCCACTTTATTTTTATTTTTTTAAGATTTTATTTAGGGGTGTCTGGGTGGCTCAGTTGTTAAGCGTCTGCTTTCAACTCAGGTCATGATCTTAGGGTCCTGGGATCGAGCCCCACATCGGGCTCCTTGCTCAGTGGGAAGCCTGCCTCTCCCTCTCCCACTCTGCTTGTGTTCCCTCTCTCACTGTGTTTCTTTCTGTCAAATAAATAGATTTGTCAAATAAATTTATTTATTTGACAGAGAGAGAGAGGGAGAGTCCAAGCAGAGGGAGTGACAGGCAGATGGAGAGCAAAGAGCCCAATGTGGGACTTGATCCTAGGACTCTGGGATCATGCATGACCTGAGCCAAAGTGGACGCTTAACCAACTGAGCCACCCAGGCACCCTGGCCCTTTCACTTTACCTGCTTTTTCTTACCCATGTATACCCTCCCCAATTCCATCATCACTTGAGTTTCTCTCTACCGTGCTAGAATACAGTTGGCGCTCATGCTACCTTCAGACTTACCATGGAAGCACACACACAAGGCCTGCTGTCTCAGTAATAATACCCTCAAAAGTATATTTAGAAATGCAATTTAATTATTTTTATTATAAAATAATACTTATGCATCAAAGAAAAATTTAAAAAATGAAAGGAAAAATTACAAAATCCGAGATCTTGCTACCCTGAAATAGTGTTAATACCTCAGAAAGCATTTTTCTGGTTTTTTCATATACAAGGCTGCACAGATACGTATGTAGTTCCAAGTGGGCTTGTATTTTTGTGTACGTCAAAGCCGTTGTTATTTTCCTTTGTGTTTAAAACCACATGATGATGATTTTCTATTGATAGAAATCATCTACTTCTAACTTTATTGTTCAATATACTACCTACATTGAACCTTACATATTGTATTTGATATAGAACTCATTACATGCATTAACCTTACGTAACATTTTTAACTTAGCTGAACTTGGTTTAAGCTTCTCAGAGAGCACATTACATGCTTTAGAACTTGGTTGGAATCTACCACTCCGTTCTGGTAGAGAGCAGCGTGCTATCACTTTTGTTTTTCACTAGCTCAGATGTCTACAATAGCCAATTTCAGATAATTGTCAACTCAGTACGGCCTGTAATTTTCCCATATTTGTGTGCGTGTTGAGATGTAGTTGGTTAAAACATTAGAGTAAGGACCAAACACCTCTCCTCCCTGCTCCTCTGAGGTCTGGAAACTAAATCGGCCCCTGGACTTTGAGAAGAAAAGAGAAGTCCAAACTGAGCTTAATTTCTGTCCCCTCTCATTCTGGCCTTCCTACTTGGGCTTAGATAGAAATTAAGTTCATAGAATGACAGGCATATGGGAAAATAAGCAAGTATTTCCTGAATGCCCAAGTTTATGGAGATTCAGCCTTGCTTTGCCTGTCGTTCCTCCCCATGAAAGCCTACTGTCTGCGGGCCTGCTTTTTTCACAGAATTACATTCTGTACGCTGTGAACACATAAATAAAACTTCTAATAATTTTACAGAAGCAGTTGAAGAGGTATACTCAGTAGCTATCTCTTCTGTTTTAACTGGAATACATGGAGTTTCAGAGATTTAAATGCCAGTAATAACCACAGCTTGAGAGAGGGGAAATCCTGAATTAACGAAATTATGAGGAAGGGGGAGAAGGCTTCCTTTTCTTTTCAAGTAAAATAAAAGAGTAACATAAAATAACAAAAACCAGGAAAGGTTGTTGTTTTAGTGGTTCTTTCTAGTCAAGGAGAAAATAATGTTTATTCTGAGTTATCTGTATTGTTTTGGGCCACGTTTCTGTTGTATATCATAGCAGCTTTGGTAGTATTAAACACAACGTGAATCCGTGTCAGAATAATCCCATTTTAGAGTTGCTCTACTTTAAAAAAAAATAATTGTTCCATGTTGAACTTTACTTTCCTGGATTATTTACACGTTGGTTATTTTAACATACATTTACAGAATGTCTGCTCTGTGCCAAGCACTATGCTAAGTGCTGAGAGAAAAGGATGAATGAGACAGTCCTTCCCTTCCAGGAATCTCAGTGTAGGGAGACTGACAATGGCACTAAATGCAGCGATGAAGTGCAATTTATTTGTTTTTAAGATTTTATTTATTTATTTGAGGGAGAGTGAGCCCGAGAAAGAGAAAGTGAGAGCACACACAAGTAGGGGGGAGGGGCAGAGAGCGAGGGAGAAGCAGACTCCAGGCTGAGAAGGGAGCCCAATACAGGGCTTGATCCCAGGACCCCAGGATCATGACCTGAGTTGAAGGCAGATGCTTAACTGACTGAGCCACCCAGGCGTCCCTGAAGTGCAATTTAAAGTAGAATGAATCATGCAATAGGGCATGCACTGGTGTAACACCCAACCTGAAAGAGTGATTAAAGATGAAAAAGGGAGATGGTGGCTGAATCTTAAAGGAAGAGTAAGAGTTTCCCAGATGAAGACAGGAGGAAAGTCATTCCAAGCAAGAGGAGCAGTATATGCAGAGAAGTGTGATGAGAAAGCAAGGTGAATTTAGGGAATTAAAATTTGGTTCAACATGACCAAGAAATGAAGCTAGAGATCAGAAGAGAGTGCTGGCAGGTGAGGCTGAATAGAGGGGCGGATCACAATGAATCTTTTATGTTACGCTGAGGGTTTGCATTTTATTTTCAAGGCAATGGAAATTCCCTGATGGCTAATTGTTAAAAGCAGAGGGTGGTGATCAGACTGATGTTTGAGAAGGTCAGCTTGTTGACAGGATGGAGAATCTATACTGGAACCAGGAAGAGCACCTGGGAGCTGGCATAGTTGTAAGGTAAGAAAGGATAATGGCGCGAACCTCTGTAGTCACAGTGAAGACACGGAAAAGAGGATGCAACTGAAGATATTTAGGACACAGGGTCCGTGAGAACTGAAAACTTCCTAGATGTATGAAACATAAGACTTCCTGATCACGGACATGAAAAACGCTTGTAGAAATGTTTGCTCTCCTTTATTGGTACAAAATTCGGATTAAAATACCCAATACTCCTTATTTTTGAGTCCTGAAGCTTTACGTGAAAATCTTTTCATCCTCTTGAGAAAAAAAGATTCTGATGGTCTTGTTTCAACCTCCCGTACATCTTTTTCCGAATCATAAAACCACCATTTGCTGAGAAGGTGACAAAAAAAATGGGGATGTGGTTCTTGAGAATAGCAGCAATTTCACATCTCTGTCACCACAATCTACTACACCTGTTCAGACACCCACTGCCTGTCATTATTAATAGCCTTTTGCTTTCTCCATTTTCCATTCAAACCTGATTTAAAAAAAAAATAGGCTGACCAAATTCGGTGAGTCACTTTTAAAGTCATTCTTATGGTTAGTGGAGTTTCGGTTCTCAAATTTGTTTTAAATAATGAGTTATCCTAAATGTCCAAAAATGTGGTTGAGTAATACCATCAATGCATCTTAAATGTATCGGCAGGCAGCAAGGGAATTGTAATGCAATATGAATTTAAATTTAGGACTCAAGTCACATACTATGATAGGTGTGATTTGAAGGAAAATGTAATCACTAATATCACCATACATAAATTTGAATCAAAGGGGAAAGACACTGCTTAACAGACTTTATAGATACAAGTTGTAAAACATAATATTACATTAGTTGGAAACTCTGCAAGCTTATTGAAAAAGCTCATTATCATATGAAATATATTAGTATGCTTTTTATTAGAACCACTTTTTTCTCCATATGCCCTTGAATATAATATTAAATTCCTGTTGTTATAACAAAACACTTAGAATTCTATTACCAGTGGCACTTAATGGTAGACCTAAAGAATTATGGGAAATGGAGTTCGGGAAATTGTCAACTCCACTAACAATGATAGGAGACTCAGAATGTCCAAGACAGAAATTTGGGCCTTGGTTTTGTTTTTGTTTGGTTTTGTTTTTAAAGACTTTGGGCCTTGGTTTACACAATAAGTTCCTGTAACTTGAATTTACAGGAAAAAACCACAGAGATTATCTTGCTTAACTCCCTAATATTAAGGAACTGAGCACTAGAGAATTATTTGATATAACTAATGAGACAGAACTGGTCCGTAATGGCCCTAGAACGTAGACCAGAGCTCTCCTCAAGCATTCCTAGCTGTTTTTTCTACGACCTTATCACCGACTTAGTTGAACCAGAGAATTTCCAACTATAGAGGGAAATCTTTTTCATAAAGCTAATAACCATCCTCCAAATTATACTATATTTTATTTAAATTTTGATCTTCATATCTGTAGTCAGTGTCCTTAAAGGAAAAGAAATTCAAATAATTACGTGTCAAATTTGAACTAGACCAGGTTGGAGGTTGTGGGGAGACACAGCCTAAATTAGTCAAAAGAATGAAGTTTTTTTAAATTTAGAAGAATTTCTGTTTTTGGAGAAAAAGCAGCATAAGTCAAAGTTGACCCTGTCTTGCTCAAAGGGATTAGAAATTCTGTGTTAATAATGATACGGGTGTGAGAGGTGATCAGCACCTGAGGAGTCTAAGCTGAGTTTTTCCACACAACCCTACATCAGTGGGGTCCAAAGCCCAGCCAGCTTTTATTTTATTCATGATTTTTCAGCAGTTCTAATGATGATGTTACTGTAATCATGAAAAATCTGCAGCAAAGAGAAAGAGGAGGCCTGGCCAGGAACTGCATCAGGGGCTTTTGATGGAGCCCCAAACAGGTATATTCTCTTCTTTCTACCTCCTTGTTTCTTCCTTTCATCACAGACCGCAGAAAGAAATGGGAGAGACAGTAATGCCAAGGACATGACATGTAATAAGAGTCCTGGGAATGTGCTGGGAATCCTGGTCTTCATATGCAGTATTCAGTTGGAGTTATTTGATTTCTGGCCGTTAAATTCCTTTTACAAATTTGTGTTGAGAGTGCTAACAATTGAGGAACACTTGGCTCCCCAGTGGTGTTCATTTTCACATGGGCTGGGTGGGGCCCTGTGCCAAAGGAAGTTCAAAGCCATAAAACAATTACTCAAGCCCTTGTGGCTGAGCCATGGTAATTCAAGAAGCAGGCTGTCCAGAAGACACACTTACCTGTGGAATCCAAGTCAGACTGGTAAGTCCTTTCATAAAATGGCGGCTACTCCTAGTCAATCAGAGAAGAGACCTGACATTTGGACACCTGCAAACATGTTTTACATGTTTCCGCATTCTCACAACAGCCCTGTAAGAAACGTATTACCCCACTTCACAAATGAAGGAAGAAGTTCTGAGAAACGAAGAAAGTTGCTCAAGGCCACGCAGCCAGAAGACTGGTCTGTTTCAACTCAAAATTCAGGTCTATCTCCATCATGCTCTGCTTTGCTCCCAATCTAGGAAGAGGTGCGTGGTCCCAGAATCTCCCTGCACAGTAAAAATATATTGTAAAATCCCATGTCCCGTGGATATGAAGGGAGTTGCCCTTGCTATGACACCATATTATGCCTCCGTGCATTTTATCTGAAAAATCTGCCGGCTCTCTTTCACTTCAAGTAGCCAGAATGTATCTCCGTGATGAATTAACTCTAGGGTGGGTGTTTTTAAGAAATGCAATTTGATGATGACTGTGGGAACACTTGCTTCACAGCCATCAAACCAGACCTAGTCCCAGCTTTAGCACGTCGAGACTGTCAGATGCCAAAGCAAGTGATGACAGGAGGCCAAGGCAGATGTTATTACAAATTAACAGGGGAGACTGTATGCCAGGAAAGAGACATAAGATGTCTCGGGCATACGCTGAAGTATACTTTCAAGTCATCTAACGTCACTGACTGAAACAGGCCGTCAGAAAAAAAGTAACACGGTGTTGACTGAAAAAGCCAGAGACCAGCCAGCTGAGCTCCCAGGTTTTGTCATGAGTAGATTCGCTGCTATCTAGTTAAGCAGTTGGGCTGGCTTTCACATGCTTGGCGATGGTGTAAGACGGAACATTAGGTCATGGCCAGTTGGCCAGAGCCAGTCAAGTGTGTTCCACATTTAGAGAAGAGGAAGAATTTCTGGGCCTCTGCCCCCTTAAAAGGCCATATGACAAGCTAGCGTCGATCAGAACAACAATGTCTTGGTTTTACTGACCCTATGCACACACGGAAACTATCTCTCGCACCATTTAGGCCTCATTTTTATATTACTCAACTTGAGAAAGTATCAGTAGCAGAGTATTTTCATCATATTGACAAAGATGAATGTTAAAGACCTGCCGAATTCTTTCAATTCACACGCATTAGGGTACACTTCACCAGCGCAAATTATCTTGCAAATATCCTGATTACGAAATACAATGGTGTACTAAAGGGGCTAAAGAATATATGTGTTAAGACAGAAATATGTAAAAGCAGAAAAGTTTTTACTAAAAACCAGCAGGACCTGCAAACAGCATTTTAAAATGGGAAAAAACGTTTACCATCGCAGATAATCACAGATGTGCAAAATACAATTGCAATGAGTCCACTTTTTTTTTTAACCTTTGGGATTGAGAAATTATAATATTCAATGCAATGAAGGGTACCGTGAGATGGGCTTCCTCATACTCATCTGATAAAAATATAAATTGCTATGAGCTCTCTGGAAAGTAATTTACCAGTATATTTCCAAAGCCCTAAAACGTTCATATGCTGCCGAAAATACAGTGGTATCAGAAATTCTGGGGGTGGGGCCAAGCGGTCTGTGTTTTAACAAGCTAGCCAAGTGATTCTGACGCACATTTCTTTTTTTTTTTTTAATTTTTTAATTTAGATATAATGTATTATTTACCCCAGGGTACAGGTCTGTGAATCATCAGGCTTACACATTTCACAGCATTTGCCATAGCACATACCCTTCCCAATGTCCATATCCCTCCCCTCCCCCCACCTCCCAGCAACCCTTAGTTTCGTGAGTTTAGGAGTCTCTTATGGTTTGTCT
>CM052806.1:16797906-16820708 GCA_028533885.1 Nasua narica
GTCTCTTTTCTCATCCTTCACAGTACAGGGAAAAGGGAAGGAGTTAGGCCCTACTCTCTATCTTAACCATTCAAGTGGTTTGCAGAGTTGCCAAGTTGTAGTACAAGGCCTGAGTGGGTCACAATGCCCTATTGAATTTGTTAAAAATGGAGACTTCCAGCTATACCTCAGACCTACTCTGTCAGGGTTGAGTTGGGGAATCTGCATGTTAAATGAGCTCCTCAGGGGACTTCTCAGGCCAGATAAACAGAATCGATGCTCTAAAGGAAATGACCCAGTTAACAGGAAGTCACACTGTGGAGGAGGAGCAAGGTGAGTAAGACACCCTGTCCAAAGGACACAGGAAGAGGTAATGGAGTCCCCAGCAGCTGAGTGGAACACAGACGCAGACAAAGAGAGTAGACAGTATGTCAGGGTTCAATAGTTCTGAAGCCACCATTTAGATCTGTTTCTGAATAGCCTTCACCAGGGTAAGGCAGGAGAGAGACTGGAGTTCACCAAAACCAGAATCAGTCAGAACATGCTGGACACCAGTTCTGAAAATTAAAGCACACAGAGGAGAGACAGTAGCAACTCAGGTAGCAATGTACCATTCCAGAGTTCTCACTGGCCCCTATGATAACACCTGGTTGACAGTAAAGAGCTGGAGGGAACAACAGGAGGCTGGCAGGAGGTTGGGAGGAACGACAGGCTTCATCTGTGTTAGTCAGGATTTGGTTGCCAATAAAAGAAGCCATTCTAGCTAATTTAAACCCAAAGGGATTTAATATAAAGAACTGTTTACAAAATGGTTAGAAAGCCTGGAGAAACAGGCTTCAGGAGGAGTTTCCAGGAATAATCACCAGACGTGTGCAATGGTCAGAGAACTGGGGAATGACCAGAAAGCTGAACAGTAAGGAAATGGCAGCCTCAACTCCTGGGTCCATGCACGCTGCCTCAGGGCACATCCATGCCATCAAAATGGATGTCCCTGGCACCCACATAGGTACCAGATCCTGGGGCCTCCGCTACATTGCCAAAGAAAAACCAGAGCCTCCATATCCCTGCTTGCTGGTGGAAACAGCAGAGTGTCACCTCTGTCTCACTTCTGTCTTCCAAATATAACATTCATATGTCTGCTTTGGCAAAAGCTGGGCCACATATGGAGTCTGAGAAAGTCTGGGAAATGGAAGCTTTAGCTCTGTGTCCTCTAGCATGTTACAAGGGGAGGGAGGTGGAGTAGTATGTGCCATACATCTCTCTCGGCATGATACTGGTATAGTTGAGAAGCTTATAGCTTCTCTACTAAACCGGAACCTATCAAAGGCCAGGGACCTGATATTAACTGTTTCAGAAGTCTCAGCACTTAGCAGAATGGCTGATGAATAGAAGGAAAAGGGAAGAACGGAGGTAGGGAGGGAGGAAGGGAGAGAAAGTGGGTAGCAAAGAGCTCAAGACCAAGTCCAGGCAGAGTCTACAGGTAGAAAACATTGGAAAATTCTGTTCTGACAATATTTAAAATTTAAGATGAAATGAAGCAAGGACTCAATCTAATAATTCTTATTTCTTAGCAGTTTTTGATGTCAGTCTGCTTCTTCTCGTCATTTCCATGAATCTGAACTTGATACACTTCAAATTCCTTACATCTGGAAAAAATCAATTGTCTCCTAACTGGTGCCCTGCCCAGTTTCTCTCCATTCCTCCACATTCTACACACTGATCTCTGACTGGGTTTCCTAAAATAGTGGTCTTCAAACTTTTTACTTACAAACACTTCCAAAATAATTTTGGAAAGCTTTGTATCCTTTTGCAGATTATTAAGCTGACATCTAAAACTTTTCATTTCAAGTTAAAATACTTGCAAAGGATGTAACTTCCAGTGCACTGTAAATATTATCATTAGAAAAATATATACACATATAACACCACTTACAAGATATACCTAGAAGAATCTATATACCACATCATCTATTTTTTTTAAAAAATACACAAACAAGTTGTTCTTTAATAATCAGAGATTTTGCATCTTTCCTTTCTCTCCTTGAACTCATATTTCTATTCTGCTTCTACCAAAAACTTCCATCCTAATATGACATGTTTTTATTCTTCAAAGACTTTGGTCAATTACCTTATTACAACAAAAGGCATATATGTTGAAATTAAATTTTTTTATTTGCGGTGACCATGAAGCTGTATTTAAAAATTATTATGAAAAAAAATTATTATGGATCAAGTTATTTCAACTACTATTAGCATACTATTGATGAAAACAAATGGGTTATATTATAAATTTTGCTAAGAAATTAGACAGAAAAATCAAATTTTTTATTTTAGATGCATCTTAATGAGCTGGATGGGGACTGGCTAGTTTTGCAAAAATTAGATCAGGTATCTAATTTTTGTGAAAATTAGATCAGGTATCAATTTAACCATAATTACTTGCTACTTGTGGCTGAATTAAGACAGGGTTCGACATCAGTTTTATCCTCCCACCTTTTTATGTTTTGAAAATGTCGAGAAAAAAAACTGTTTCTGTGAATAAGTAGGTGGGGATAGAAGGAGCTTTGTTACAGCAAAGCCCTCAATTCTTTGCACTTCCAGTCATATGCCAAAAATCACGGGGAAACCTAGCACCAAATTTTGTTCTTAATTGTCAGTTAACAACAGATTGTAGATCTTGCAATTTTACTGAAAGCAAAGTACGAAACCATCTAACTACAAGAGCACTTGTTACTCATTCATTAGTGTGACTCCCTTTCTCAACACAGATACCAATATCTCTACTATGTTTGTAATTCTATCAGTGGCTACAGAGGTTTTTCTACTGCAGGATAATATGCTATAGAAAGGTGAGAAGGGGGCCTCTCTTCTTTAAAATATGAGATAATGGGGAAAGGATGTATGGAAGCAGAGCTGGAATTATATCCTCAGGCAGATCAGGCTTTTTAAAATTATCTTTTCAGGTTTACTGATGTGTAACTGACAAAATTATTAGCTATCTAAAGTGTACAATGTGATGATTTGCTGTATTATACATTGTGAAAGGATTTACTCCACTGAGTTAATTAATACATCCATCACATCACTTTGTGTGTGTGTGTGAGAATACTTAAGTTCTCTCTAAGCAAATCTCAATTATACAATGCGGTGTTATCAACTATGTCATATTATGCATTAGACCCACAGACCTTGTTTATCTTATAACTGGAAGTTTGTGCCCTTTTACCAACCTCCCTCTATTTCCATCACCTCCCAGACATTGTAAACTACTTTCCTACTCTCCGTTTCTATGAGTTTATTTTTTAGATCTCACACGTAATGGATGCCATGAAGTATTTGCCTTTCTCTGTCTGGCTTATTTCCTTACCACAAGGCCCTGGGGGTTCATCTATATTGCTGCAAATGACAGGATTTCCTTCTTTTTAAGGGCAAATAATATTCCACTGTATACATATACATATACACATACCACATTTTCTTGATCCATTCACATGATGATGGACACCTAGACTGTTTCTCCACCTTGGATATTGTAAATAACACTGCAATAAACATGGGAGTCCAGTTATCTGTTCAAGATAGTTATTTCCTTTCCTTTGGATATATCCCCAGAAGTGGAATTGTTGGATCACATGGTAGTTCTACTTTTAATATTGTGCGGAACCTCCATACTGTTGTCCACAGTGACTATACCAATTTACATTTCCACTAACAATGAACAAGTTTTTCCTTTTCTCCACATCTTCACCAATACTTGACATCTCTTCTCTTTCAGAGGACGGCCATTCCAACAGGAGTGAGATGATATCTCATTGTGGTTTTGATTTGCGTTTCCTTGACGATACCTTGTAGCCATCTGCATTTCTTCCTTGGAAAAATGTGTATTCAGATCCTTTGCCTATTTTCTAATTGGGTTATTTCCTTTCTTGCTATTAAGTTGTATGAATTCCTTATTTATTTTGCATATTAATGCCTTCTGGGTATGTGGTTTGCAAATATTTTTCTCCCATTCCATAGGTTACCTTTTCATTCTGGTGATGGTTTCCTTTGCTGTGCAGAAGCCTTTTAGTTTGATGTAGTCTCATTTGTTTATTTTTGCTTTTGTTGTCTAATTAAAAAAAAAAAAATCATTGCCAAGATCAGTTTGAAAGAGCTTGTCCCCTCTGAGTTTTCTTCCAAGAGTTTTACAGTTTCAGGCCTTACATCTGGGTCTTTAATTCACCAGCTCCATTTGAGTTAGTTTTGTGGATGGTGTAAGATAGGGGTCTAGTTTCATTCTTTTGCATGCGGCTGCCAAGTTTTCGCAGCATCATTTATTGATAATACTATCTTTTATGCTATGGTCTTAGGGGTCTTGTGGATGCCAGCTCCATTGGCTTTCAAAGCTAGGTGTTTGGGGAGCAGTCAAGTGGAAGTCTTAAAAGTTGGGGCACTAAATGCGGAGTCCAAACCCTTCACTCTTCAGGGAGAAACTGGGAGTTAGGAGTGTGGGGGGTGGGGGGTGGTTTATGGCAAGAGTGTGTCTCAGCCTTTCCTACATGTTTTGATGTGGGTATTTTTTTATTCACCTGATGTGTAGAAGTTGCTTAGCTCGCTTCTGGGTCTCTTTCAGTAAGAATTGCTCCATGTGCAGCTGTACTCTCAATGGGTCCATGGGAGAGGGGAGCTCAAGAGCCTCCTATGTCACCATCTTGGTCCTCTCTCCAGAAATTATTTTTTCAGATTGATTTTAAGGAATGCTAAGGGAACTGGAATATTCAGAATCTTGATTCCCTTAAAGCTCTCCTTGGCCTTTATATCTACTGTAAAGTCTTCCTATATGACAGTATAGATATAGGTATAATTTGAAGACTGCTACCCTAAAACAACTTGCTTAAGTAGTATCTCCTCGTTGGCATAAAATACTCACACTTTGAAAAAAAACTTAAAAGGATGAGAATGACTAACCATTTAAATCTGTATTTTAAAAGAGCTTACTATTAAATGACAACTGGTAAGCATATGTGCAATGTTATTGTTCTTAGAACTGATGGATAGTTTTGCATTTAGTATTTCTAAAATTTTGCCCAAAATGTAGGATTTCTTTTTGCACAAGAAGCTATTGTTATGTCAACAGTGCATTTTACAACTTGAGAAAATACACTCCTAAAGACAGTGGTGGCCGTGAGTGGAGAGGTGGTTTATTGTTCTTGGTCCTGCCATCCCATAACCAACTGGAAACTTCCTCTAAAGCTTAGTTGTGAGTCGTTACTGTGTACTGGAGCCCTGTGCCCAAGCCTTGCCTCCAGGGATCTGTTCTGGAACGTGTGTGGTGAGGGGCAGCTCTCCAAGCATTCCAAGCAATGTGGGGGCAAACGAACCTTAGTCACACTTTGGGATACTTTCATCTAAAGGGAAAGTGTCCTGGAAAGTGTATAAATTGAAATCTGTAGAGGTGATTTATGAAAGGAAAGTGTTAATTAAACTGAATTTGGAGCAAGGAGACCACTACAAAATGCATTATGAGTTCAGGATTGACTTGAATAGGAAGAGCATAACCTTGCCCCAGTTGTTTGTCTCCAGTGGATCTCTGAGGTCAGAAGGTGAGCTCAAACTGGTGAGCTCACTTTGTGCTTTGGAGTCTGGGGGCTCTCCCAGGGAAGAAGAGGACCCACTGAGTCACCTTACCATCTCTATACCAAAACATTTTATATGCTGGAGAGGCTCTGAAGACATACCTTTCTTTAAGCTACTTTACAGACCAAACCGTTTGAATGGAGGAGAGACTTGACTTCAACAAGATCTTTATTGTCCAAGAATGCCTGGAGTTAAGTTTTTTTTCAATAGGTGGAGGAGGACACAATAAAGAGGACAAATAATTCATTGTAACTTGATACATTGTAACCAAGAGAAATATACCTCTACATTTACATTTGATAGTATTTATTCATTAGTGTTCACAGTGCAGAAATACTGTAAAATAAAAAACAGGAGCGCCTGGATGGCTCAGTTGTTAAGCATCTGCCTTTGGCTCAGATCATGATCTCAGGGTCCTGGGATCAGCCCCGTGTCAGGTGGGTTCCCTACTCAGTTGGGAGCCTGCTTCTCCCTCTCCCACTCCCCCTGCTTGTGTTCCCTCTCTCTCAGTGCCTCTCTCTCTGTCAAATAAATAAAATCTTAAAATAAAATGAAATAAACAACAATAATGAGCTAAAATAAGAAGTCAGGCACTCTTTGGGGTAAAAGGTAGAATTTTTAGTATACATTAATTTGTTAGTTTTACAGTATATATTTAGTTGCCTATGTAGTTATCTTTAGAATTCCAAAAAGATTGTTTATCTACATATGAATACATACTAGAATTCTTTATAGCAAAAGGTATTAGAAGCCCTTATAAAGAACTCAAGATTCTCTCAGGCTATGGAGGGAATGATGAATTGGTGACATTGAAGTATACATGCATATTTATATTTGTGCAAACGATTATTCCTTTCCAATCTACAAGTACAAGATGAAGGGTGACTATAATGTGACTTTTAAAAAAAACTTTTTATTATTGAAACTTTCAAACATGTGCAAAAAAACATGTGCAGGACCAAATACAATGAACCTCATAATTCATTTGTACTCCCCACACTGCCCTCTCCTCCTACCACTGGATTATTTTAGAGCACATCTAACCTTATTATTTCAGTATGTGTCTCTAAAAAATGATTTTTTTAAGAGATAAAACCACAATATCATTTTCACACCCCAAAATGAACAATATGTGACTATTTTAAAATATACTAGAATTTGCATATCCAAAGGAGTGTTCTCAGAGAATCACCTTAAAAGGCCATAAAGTGATGCCAGCACGTCTCAAAACATTTTTGGAATACTTCTCAGGATTATTTTCAGAATGTGCAACATATTCTTTAATCATCCCAAATGATGACAAATCTTTACTCCTCAAGGATAGACTTGACTTGAAAACAGTCACAAGTCTTTGGGAAAAAAACCCCAATTGATAGGAGGAGTAATCAGACTAGGCAAGACTGGTTTTATTAAAGAGAGTAATAGACACGGCGAGGCACAAGGTGCGTCCCTTTTATGAAAGGAGTCTGACGCTCATAAAGTCGCTGAGAAATGACCTACTCAACGACCAGAGATGCTGGGTGAGAAAGAGAGCTCTGTTGTATTGGGGGCTGAAGCAGGAGTAAAACTACAGGAGAATGGGACTGGCAGCTGAGAGCCAGCCAACTGGTGAAGGGAAGTTATGCTTAATCTTTGTACCCTAACTTCCAGTGATTTCAGGATTTATCTTGCATTTCAGGCCTCCGTGCTTTTGCAAACAATGTTCCCTGTAATTGGAATGCCTACTCCCACAGGGGGAACCCACTGAGCGAATCTGTAGTCATCCTTTAAGACCTTGATCAAATATTACCACATTTCTTGCCTCTCTCTGGCACAAGAGGTTATTGCATAGTCTGGTCGTGGTGGTGCTTTGTAAATATCTCTTTTAACAACCCTGTGATGACTTCATGATTATTCAGATTATGTATATATTTCCCCAATCGGAATGGGAGCCTCATGACTGTATCTTGGGCACACAGTGACTGGTTCCTAGTAGGCCCTCAGTAATCACTTGTCCACTATACAGACACAATTAATAATCTGCATATCTTTACATGGTTTAGACCCCAAAATGTCCTCCTAATGCAGCAAAGTAGCTGCAGGCTCAAAATATTATAAAATAAAACAAAGAAGAAAAATCTTATGCAAGAGCGGTTTTTGTAACAGAAACCCTGGAAGTTTCAGATGTTGGCAGTGGAAAGTTACAACACAGAACTGCTCAAAGAAATGTTAGCGATTTCTTTCCCACTTTTTAAAAATAAAATTTCCAAGTTCACTTTTTGGGATTGTAACTGATTTATTTGTTTGTTTGTTTGTTTATTAATACTTAAGGAGTTGGCCAATTAAGCACCAGTTAAGACTGAGTTCAAACTTAGTCGATTCACATGTTTCTTGAAATAAATTTGGAAGGCAGAACCAAAAGCATAAAAAATGAATCATCTACTTCAAAGAAAACAGATGATTGACCCTTAAGGTCATCATGTAAAAACCACAGAAATTTAGAATGACTGAAACTGGGACTTAATATGTTCTCTTGTCAGGACAATTCATATACTCTTCTCGCGTTCTCTCCCCCTTTCTGCCCCAGAGCAAGAACAACCCATCCATTCCTACACCACTGACCTGGGCCTGGGCCTGGGTGGGAAGCAGGAGCAGCTCTGCCAATATTATGCCAGTGGGAGTGCCACGCCTACCACACCTGTGGTATAGTTCTAGGATGAGAAACAAAGGTGTTTGTGGGTAGCCCAGGTGGGCAGAAAGAAGAAAGGGAGAAAGCCGCCTGTCAAGAACAATTACATCTGATGTCACCTGTTCTTGGTTGAACCTGAATTTTACCCAGACTAGAAAGCCTGTTTTTTCGATAGTGTCTTCCAAGCCCCAGTGGACTCGGGGCATATTTTCAAACTAGTGCTTTTTTTTTTTTTTTAATTCAGTAAGTCCACAGAAATGTTTGCAATTCTTCTTTCCAGGTAGTAAATATTCTATGGAACCACATGTGCATGGGAATAACCTGATTTGGATACAGAAGAGACAGGATTGAAGTAGTTGAACAGGTTTGTTTGGTTTTAATGGTTACATTGCACAACCAGCGCAAGGCAGCCCATGATATCAAAGGTTGTTCTAACTCAACCCGGAAATCCGGTCAAACTACCCAGGGACTCACAAAAGCACTTCGCTCCACAACAAAGGAATGATTTCACTGACCTCATGACACATGGCCTCTTGGATTCTGTGACCATTCCCAACTGGAGAATATATTAAATAAATGAGCACTTTTTTTTTTTTTTGCTAATTTTATAAATAAAATTTATTTATTCTTAGAAATAGAAACGGAATCCAAAATCATGGCCTAAAATGAATGCATGCACACAAAAGTTGAAAATATAGATATGATGCAAAATCAAATAACAGTATCATTTTTGTGCTTTTGAAAACAGCATATTTTTAAAAAAAGATTTTAGTTATTTATTTGAGAGGGAGATCATAGTAAATAGCGAAAGATATAGCAAGAGAAATAGTAAAAGAAATAGTAAGAGAGAGCACAAACAGGGAGGAGAGGGAGAAGTGGGCTGCCGCTGAGCAGGGAGCCTGATGTGGGGCTCGATCACAGGACCCTGGGATCATGACCTGAGCCAAGGCAGATGCTTAATCAACTAAGCCACCCAGACACCCTGAAAACAGCATATTTTGATGGTTACCTCATAAAGAATTTTACATTCCAGGCAAAAAGTGAAATGTTTGAGACCCCTTTTATCCTCTTAATACTAAAAGGTAAGATTTAATCTTGTTTCCAGATTTCAGGGAAAGTTATATGGCGATACTTTCTTAAATTCTCAGGGGAAACAAATTAAAACATTTAAAATGATTTCTCTGAAGATCAATGTGTTAAATTGGGATCTATGTTTCCTAAAGGTTTAATTTTGATTTGTTGGGTTCAACTTTTACATATGGAAATTCAAAACTTGTTCATTGAAACTGCTGCTTTCTAGTTAATCAGTTCAGTTCCCATTAATAATGGAAACGTTTACATGCAGATCTATCCATGATATTCTAGTTGCCTGGAGGAGCCACGTATTTAAAAGGATGGCAGAGAATTCATCATCCTCACTACTTCTTTTAAACACACTCATGAGAATAAGTCATCAATTATGGTAAATTAATCTTAATAGGCTGCTAAAGGCTAAGACTATAAACCTTTTCTTTTTTATTTAAGATTTTATTTATTTATTTGAGAGAGAGAAAGAGTGCATACAAGCAGTGGGGAGGCCCAGAGGGAGAGAGAGAAGCAGACTTCCCATTGAGCAGGGAGGCCGACTTAGGGTTTGATTCCAGGACCCTGGGATCATGACCTGAGCTGAAGGCAGATGCTCAACTGTCTAAGCCACCCAGGCAACCCAACACTGACTTTTTCTTAAAAGAATATAGTCCATTCGTTTTACAGAATATCCTCCAATTTGGATTTCTTTGAGGTTTCCTCATTAGTAGATCAAAATATACATTTCTGGCAAGAATGCTTAATGAGTGATGTTGTGTCTTCTTCAGTGCACACAGAGAGTTTTTCTCATTAGTGACATAATTTGGTCACTTGGTTAAGGTAGTGCCCATTAGCAAAACAAGATAAATTACTGGTTGCAAAAAAGAAATAATTAGATGACATTTTAGAGTTATTTTGTGTGGGTTATTTTCTGAATATTAAAATTTCCTATTTAATGACAAAATACCAGCCCCACAAAATAAAAGATATAGGTCCTGCTATTAAATGAAATGCCAAGGATCAAGGCAAGAAATATTACTTATATCAATGATTAATTGGACTGCATGATCTGATAAAAATAGCTTTGACTTATTTTATGGACTCTCCCTGCAAAATATTTTATGTAAATGATTTCTAAGTTTTACGATAGGCCTGAAAGTCTTTAATTCCAGCTCCATTTTGCAAAGGAGGAAACTGAGGCCAGAGATTTTAGTGATTCTTTTGGGTTTAACAAGTAGTAAGAAGAAAAGATAATTTTTGAATTCAAATCTACCTGTATCTCAAATCCCTACTTGTCTGAGGCTATCACACCACAATTCCTTTAAATGAAAAAAATCTATTTCTATATGTCAGCCCAAACCCAATATAAGTATTATTAATTTTTCTCTATAGAAAAAGATTATCTTTTGAGGAGAATTTTAAAAATGGTAATGGCAAATTTAAAAAATTATCTTAAGAATATATTTTAAAATAGGCACTGGAAATAATGGACAGCTGGTATACCAGTTTTAAGTAAGACTCGGTGTATATATTAAACTTTTGCTTACTTACTCACTTATTGAACTTTATTTGTCATTGTCTATGACAGACTTTTTTTCCTTTTTCATGTTCTTCCATTTAGCCTTATTACTCATCTATATCTTTCTGACTATCTGGATCTCTAGATCTCTGTCTCTAATTCTGGCCTCTTTTCTTTCCAAATATTTCTCCACCCTTTCGATGTTTCCTTATTTCCAATATACCACAGCTAATAAGGACTTGGGCACTGAAGACTGTTTTAGAGATCAGTTCTCAACCCCATGACATTTTGCATTTCCATTAATAATTTAAATGATGATAATTAAAGAGTAATTCCATAGTGGCTGGAGTGGCTACAGGAAAACTTCGATAAAACTAGAATTTCTAACAGGAAAGGAAAACAGATGGATAAGAACAGAAAATGCTTTGCAGGATACCAGTAGCACAATTACTTTAGGAAAGAAAAATAGGGGTGCCAGGCTGGCTCAGTCACTCTTGATCTTGGGGTTCTAAGTTTAAGCCCCACATTGGTTTGTAGAGATTACTTAAAAATAAATTATTTTTAGAGAAAGAAAGTGGGGGGAGGGCAGAGGGAGAGGATCTCAAGCAGATCCCCCACTTAGCACAGAGCCTGATATGGGGCTCAGTCTCAGGACTCATAAAATCATGACCTGAGCCAAAATCACTAATCAGATGCTTAACTGACTGTGCCACTCAGGTGCCCTGAGGCTGTTCACATTTTAAAATGTATGCATCTTATAGAAATAATTGGAAAAATAAATGTTATAGAATATTATAAATTAAAGATTCCAAGGAAAAATATCCAAAACCTTTAAACGATAATATAATCAGACCTATAAGGACAAATTTAAGAAACTGAGCTTATTAGTTGACTTTCTATTTCAGAACTATTAATATGGACTGTATTAAAGCATCAAACTCTTCAGAGAAGGCCATAGAAATATTTATAGAATCGAAGAGTATTTGGACTCTAGGATCTAATAACTGTAGATAGTATTTGCTGTATGGGTATAATCTACTAAGCACTTTATTATTATTATTTCTAAACTTCATGTAGTCCTGAAAGGAAGGAATATTAGCTCCAACTTCTACTATCCTTCACTGATAAGCATTTTATTTCTTAATCAATAGGTGCTTGCTTTAAAAAAATAAATACCTGCTGGAGAAAAAAAGCCTTTCAATCATTCATATCTAAATGAAAAACATTTCATCAGGTAATCACTCTGCTCCACTCAATACCTAGTAAGTAGCTGTTCTGAAGGGGGAGGGAGAGGAATCGAATAATTTGGGGGTCCTGAGATTTAATGGGGCAGCCAGTTTGAGCTGAGCTTCCAGAGTAGGACTACTGGCACTTACTGGGCATCGTGGGCGCGTTGTAATTTGTTCTACCCCTCACCCGCCGACAACCATCCCCTCATGCATTCTCTGCTTAAGAGTTTGGGAAGTTTCCTTGTGAGTAAATTTCTGTCCAGCTTGCTCCCACCGTCCCAGCAGGCAGAGTCAGACAAAATGCAGCAGGGATCATACACGGTCGATGCAAAGATGAACTTCATGCTTACAAGGATGGGTAAGCACTGGAACCAGCTACCCAGAGAAAGAGTCTATGGAATCTCCAACCCAGAAGAAGTAGATATATCACGGGGAAAAGTTCTCTAATGGAAAGATGCTCTCTGGACCACGTACACCCGACTAGACATAACTGGGGACACTGACGGGAGAACAAAGCTTTGCTATAAATGAGAGACACAGGAGTTGCTGTGTTTTAAAAATTAAATGCGATGACTATTCATTTCTGTCCGAAGCAAAAAGAGATATTTATCACATTACAACATTTTTCTTACTCTGAGAGAAATCTAGTAAATAGACCATCTAGAGAACCTTATAGTTCAGGTTTTTGGAATTGACTTTTTTTTTTTTTTTTTTTTACAAACCACCCCTTCTAATTTTTAAATTTTTCTTTCTTTATTTTTTTAAAAGATTTTATTTATTTGACAGAGAGAGAGAGAGACAGCAAGAGAGGGAACACAAACAGAGGGAGTAGGAGAGGGAGAAGCGGGCTTCCTGCTGAGCAGAAGCCCGATATGGGGATCAACGCCCCCCTCACCTGAGCTGAAGGCAGATGCTTAACAACTGAGCCACCCAGGCACCCCATCTCCTAATTTTTTTAGATAACAGAAGTACTTCCAATTAGAAATTGGTAAAGGGCAAGCCAATTTGGGCAAACTTCATACACCTAACATATATTCTTATGATTTCTCTGCACTCCCACATTCCCCCAAATTTATAAGCATATGACAGGAGGACAGGGAGTGAGCAAGAGGAGGAATGGGTGGGGACCACAGAAAGTTCAAGCACTGAATTCTGTTCACTTAGTTCACTGATGTTTGCTCCACTGATAACATCCTCCTCCTCTCCACAAAAAGTTAACAATTACCAGAGTGTGCTCTTGTTTACTTACTAAAATGTGAGTGCCAGGGTGCCTGGGTGGCTCATTTGGTTGCATGTCTGACTCATGATTTTGGCTCAGGTCATGATGTCAGGATCTTGAAATCCAGCCCCGTGTTGGGCTCTGTGTTCAGGGGTAGTCCGCTTGAGATTCTCTCTCTTTGCCCCTGCCCCTGCTCACCTGCATGGTACATGGGCGATCTCTCTCTCTGAAATAAATCTCTTTTTTTTTAAGATTTTATTTATTTATTTGACAGAGAGAAAGAGATCACAAGTAGGCAGAGAGGCAGGCAGAGAGAGAGGGGGAAGCAGGCTCCCTACTGAGCAGAGAGCCAGATGCGGGGCTCGATCCCAGGACCCTGAGATCATGACCTGAGCTGAAGGCGGAGGCTTTAATTCACTGAGCCACCCAGGTGCCCCTGAAATAAATATTTTTAAAATATGTGCCTATGATGTATTAGGCAAAGAATTAAAGTGGTCCAATACATAGTGTGGGACTTTGGGCATATTCCATAACCTCCTTTGGAGCAAGCCTCCTCACATTATTGCCAGCATTACAATCCCCACTTCGTGTACTCTGTTGGTCAAGTTACTTAACCCAAGTCTGTTCTCTCATGTATGAGATGCCATGGACAGGACCTGAGAACATAAGATACCTATAAAAATTGCCTACCATAATGCCTTACACTGTCTCTCCTGTGAGAACCTCAATGAAGTTAATCCCATCCCTCCTGCTATCTTTGGAGAGGCTCCTTGACCATTTCAAACTAATGTCATACATAATTTCCCATTAAAACAAAGGCCAGAAGTAGAGAAAATTGTTAGGTTTATACTTTGGAGTTTGATACAGGTTTCGCATTACAATATTTTATCTTTCATCCTTTATCACTCATTATGATCAAAATCATCTGGCATGTATATTAGCTGTGTTCCCAAAGCCAAGGCTCAAAATAAATGCATATATGAGAACTGGACCAGAAACACTTGATTTTATCAGAAATACAAATGGCTAGATTAACGAGCCCGTTAAAAATAAAAGTTTGAGGGTCTGGAGCTTTTTCTGGTTATTTTTAATTCTTTGCCTCTTATTTTTTTAATTGTTTGTATTAATAATTTTAAATGCTCTGTCCAAACTAGACCCATGGAATGTTATAATTTTTATCTCATTTAAGTGCATACCATCCTTCATTTTACTGTAGGTGAAACTTAACTATCTATAGATTTCATAAAAACAGTAGTTGAATATAGAATTTAATATGTATATATCTCAGAGAGTGAGCTGACCAAAAGAAAATTTTTTCCTTAAAATCAAGTGGATGAAAAAAAAAAAATCAAGTGGATGTACACATCATATGTAAATACTTAGGGACTATCTAATGAGGAGATATTCATGAACATTCTAGAACACACACAGAACAAGCATATAGTAGTGACATCAATAAATACCTGTTGAGTTAATGAAAATAAAAGATCTCAGAGGGGTTTTGAGTCTTGAAACCTGTTGTGTTCAATATTTTTTTCATTGTATAGTAAGTGGACATTCTAAGATACATAGTAATTACTGAGTCTGTACTTGTTCATGTTATAATCACTCCCCAAATTACAAAATTAATCTGTATTTCTTCAGCTTTCATATAAGTCTATTTATTTAACATTATGTTCTTGGACTTCTGCCAAAAGCCTATGCTAAAACAGGACTATTTTGGTATCTTTCAGAAAATTGTAATTTGATGACACTTTTGTTTACCCTCCATAATAAGATCTGTGTGGTAAATTTGTCTTTGAATTTAATGCTTGGCAATATTTGTTTCTTTTTACCAACTAGTATGTTTCATTTTAGTTGTTAGTAAGGACTATGCAACTTGTATTTCCTCCTTTTTTAAAAAAGATTTTATTTATTTATTTGAGAAAGAGAGAGAGGTATGTGAGAGAGACGGCATGAGTAGGGGGAGGGGCAGAGGCAGAAGATCAGCAGACTCCCAGCTAAGCGGAGAGCCTGACCTGGGGCTCAACAAGGGGCTCAATCCCAGGACCTTGAGATTATGACTCATGCCAGAGGCAGAGGCTTAACAGGTTGAGCCACCAGGCATGCCTTATACTTCCCTTTTGACCAAGAAGTCCAGAGTTGTTTTCTACTCCATTTTAATATCTACTCATTCTTTCCAGATTAATGATCCACCGTCCTTACACCTTTCACTCCCAACAACCTGTTTGAGAAATGACTTGTTTTTTTCTCTTGTGTTTTTTTTTAAATGTCTCTGTACTTCATTATAAGCTACTTCAAATCTTTTTAGAAAACACACAATTTTACAGTCAAACTAAATATAATTTTTTTTCTTAATTTAGCAATTATTTTGATTGACGCTAACATTATGTCTGGGTACATAATGTTAAAGCCTAAATCTGACTCTTGATAAATAATATCTACCACAAGAGCCAAATGTTAGGGATGTGTGTTTATTTTTTGTAATCTACAGACACCCTGTAGCACAGTAGATATGGTTACTTCCAAACATGTCAAACGGCTCCAAATGGATATACTACGTGTAATGTCATGTACTCCAAATACTCTAAAAACTTCCTTTAATTAGTAGTATAAATCATACGGCTCTCCATATTCATTTAAAAAATCTCAGTCATTCCCTGGATTTATAGTCCAAAAAGAAACAAGTCTGACATATTTCCAGATGTGGTCTCTAAAGTTTTTATTCCCTTTGACTTTGATTAGCTGAGTATTTGAGATCATCTTGAAATGTCCAGGAGTTATGCACATTTTATATTTGTCCTAGAGGAGAGGCTAATGGAGATCACTATATTAGAGCATTCTCCTTGACTTAACCTTAGTGGTATGCATGCATCAGTAGGGCTAAACTGTGAAAGCCACTATGCAAGAACTGGGACACCCACGACTCATGCTGACATTTCAATAGTACTCTTTGGTTCTAATAATATTATGGGTCAAACCTTCTTCCAGTCACCATTATCTACGAACTCTGAATTGGCTACCTACAAGTAAGAGAACACCAAGCCATAATATCAGTGGTAGGAAGTACAAGCAGAAGAACAAAAATGAAGAGGAAGTGCCTCCCGGGTGCTGTCCCCGGGTCATTTTTGGCCACCGGGAAACAGGGTAGGCCTCTTCTGGCTTAGTTCCAAGTTTAGCACGGAAGAAGTCTAGCTCTAAAATTAATATTCTGCCGAGCAATTGATCCTTACACGAAAACTGAGAAGAAATGTTTACCTTCTCTTCCTTTTTGGCCTTCTATTCAGGAACGCATGCCATTAAGCAACTCACTCTTGCAAGAGGAAGTCCATCATTACCCCAACCCAGAAAAAAGCCAGAACAAGTCTATGTGCTGAAAGAAGCACGGTCACAAAGATGATCTGAAGGATATGAAATTAATTCATTCCTTTAGATAGTCAGTCACAAAATGAGGTCAATTTAGTCCACAGAAATACTTTATTTGGTCCACACAGTATCTTTAAAATTTTGAGCTGACATTGAAAAGTTCTGAGATTTCAAATACAGAAGGACTGGCAACACTGTATGGGTGTCCCCACACGGCAACATCTGCCGGAGCTGAGACAGGGCAACTATTCCTTTTAATTAGGGCAGGGGCTCTCCAGGTGGTCACGGTCCACACACACAGCTGCCTTTGCTATGCCTGCAAATATTCTACAACCAACGAGGACCAGCAGAGAACGGGATGCTAGGATTCTATCGTGTACTGCCATTGTAGTATCAATATGGCTTTTACCGATTTTAATTTTGGTGGCTTTCACCAGCCTACATTTAGGGATGCTATAAAATAGCCTTAGAAACTCCGTATTCAGCTGTAGTTAAGAGCGTGGACTGCATGGTCTTTACAAAGCGGACTTTTCTGTGAGGACCTTAGGAGAGATTTTCTTCTGCCTCTAGTAAGAGGCCTATGCATGCCTGTCTAAGCAGTTGGTTCACTTTCTCCTACAGTGTCTTGTGTGTCTCGTCAGCTTATTCTCTTCTTGGTCAGTAGAAAGTCTAAAGACAAATCTGCAGCCCACTCTTAGCAACTATCTAGGGCTCAATGGTATATGTGCCCCCTTGGCTGCATCTGACAGTTATCTTGTCTTTTGCCTCAGCCTTCATTCTCGCTTTACATAAAAAGTAACATATATTATACCTTAACAGAGGAAAATAAAAAGGAGATAGCAAAAATGGAATATCTAGAGAACTCCTCTTGATATTCATTTTAAAAGAAAATATATAACCAAAGTTAGAAAATTCAAATAGTATAGAGAATAAGTTAAAAATGTCATGGGGTGCCTGGCTGGCTCTGTCGGCAGAGCAGGTGACTCCTGGTCTCAGGATCTGAGTTCAGGCCCCACACTGGGTGTGGAGCTTACTTAAAAAAAAAAAAAAAAATAGAAAAGTCTCTCTCCTCACCTCCAATTCCTTTCCTCAAAGGTAACTAACTACCTACAGACGCACACATATATTTTACTATCAGCGTAAAGATATATCATCAAGGCTGAAGAAAGAAGTTCCCTTTCTAATACTTAGCATTTTCTGGGAAATAGTTTAGGTGTATTTTTAAAGAATTTTATTATCTTGCTCTGAATGCTGTGATTCTTTTATAATAATTTATAGTACTAGATTTTCTTTCAAGTAAAAAAGAACCTTCACAAAAATATTCTTTATAGGACAATTAGGAAAATAAGAATACTAACTGGATATTTGATGATACTAAAAAGTTACCATTGTTTTTGGGTCTATAATAATAATTTTGTGATTATGTTTAAATGGTGGAGTCCTTACTTTTAGGTATGTGTACTAAATATTTACAAATATTTATAAAAAATATGACACTTAGGACTTCAAGTAATTTGAGGTAGAGAAGAAAACAAAATTGGTGAATTGATAACTGTTAAAACTGGGTGATGCCCACATGGACTTTTTAATGCTGTGATATTATCATATGTTTAAAACTTTCCATAATAAAAAGTTTAAAGACTTCATAGATACTATTAGATTTATTTAAAGTATGGTGAAACTAAGTTTTAAAAATTTCATCTAATGCTTCTTTGAACACATTTTTTAAAGATTTATTTGAGAGAGAGAGAAAGAGAGAGAGAGTGGGAAGAAGGGGAAGAGGGAGACAGAAATGCAAGCAGACTCTCCTCTGAGCGCAGAGCCCAATGCAGGGCTCTATCTCACAAGCCTGAGATCACAACCTGAGCTGAAACCAAGAGTCAAATACTTAACTGACTGCACCACCCAGGCACCCCTCTTTGAATATGTTTTTTTTTTTAACATTACCCAAGAAAAATATAAAGTTCCTTAGATTATCAAAGGCATTATTTTTACAGTTCCAGCATGCAAGTGTTGTTTTTCCCAGTTTCGTTGAAATATAATTCACATACCATAAAATGCACCTTTTTAAAGTAGTATACCCTTCAGTGGCTTTTATATTTTTACAAATTTGTGCAAGTATCATCACTGTCTAATTTTAGAACATTTTTATCACCCCAGAAACTCCATGCCGTTAGCAATCCAGCATGAGACCTGATTGCAGACTCACTTCACTGTAATCTGGCTCTTTCTTTCAGAAAGAAATCTCTTCTGCACAGAGATCTAATTATTTCTAAGCACTTTTCCTTTCCTATCACAAGAATAAGATTTCGACTGTTTCACTTTCTCATCTCCTCATCACACCCACATCATAAAAAATATGGCCACCTTCTATAGGAGACTGCAAGCATAGGCTTCCTGAAAGAGGATAGTGTATCCTCATTCACAGATGATGGGTCTGGCCAACAGAATGTGAGCAGATGTGATATACATCATGTCTGAGCAGAAGCTTTAAAAGACATTGTGTTCCCACCAGCCACCATTTTTTCTGCCATGAGAAGGGAACGTCTCACAAAGGGAATGCTTCTTCACCCCAGGTCCTAAAAGGAGGAGTCATGTGAAGCCTACCAGAAGGCTGATAGAGGTACAAATGACCTATAAGCTACATGCAATATGAGCAAGCTACTGAGATAACCTTGTGAAACCAATTTATCTTCATGTGGCATAAAAACTCAGAATAAATAGCAGTTTTGTTTTACTCAACTTTTATTTGAGTATTTGCAGAGAAAATGAGCTGCTAACGGAGAATCGTAGAAGACAGAAGATTCCCTACTTCCTAAGAACTTACAATCTTGTAATAGTATAAGAACAGTGGCCTTTGGAGACATTTTGACTTTCACCTTCCTTCACAAAGCCCACCCCAACTCAGTTCTGGTACCATCAAAACCAGAAAAACTCCTTCTCAGCAAGATCCACAATAGCCAAAATATGGAAAGAGCCCAGATGTCCATCAACAGATGGATAAAGAAGATGTATATATACATACAATGGAATATAACTCAGCCATCAAAAAGAATGAAATCTTGCCATTTGCAATGGCACGGACGGAACCAGAGGGTATTATGCTAAGTGATATAGGAGGAAGATAAATATCATATGATTTCACTCATTTGTAGAATTTGAGAAACCAAACGGATGAACACAGGAGAAGGGAATGAAAAATAAAATAAGATGAAAACTATGAGGGAAGCAAACCATACGAGATGCTGAACTGAGGGTTGCTGGAGGGGAGGTGGGTAGAAGCACGGGGTAATTGGGTGATGGGCATGAAGGAGGGAACTCGATGGAATAAGCAGTGGGTATTACACGCAACTGATGAATCACTAAATTCTACCTCTGAAACTAATAATACACTATATGTTAAATAAATTGAATGTTAATTAAAAAAATTTTTTTAAAAAGAAAGAAAAAAAAAAGAGAGAAATTCCTGCTCGGAAACACACAAAGCTAACAGACATCGGGAAAAGGACAGTGCTTCAGAAACTAAGAGAAAAATCCTTGTCTGTGTCAGAAAGTGAATTTTTCTGAAGCCCTTGACTGTGCCAGGTACTGCAGAGGGCTCCTAAAAGGGCCAGGAGAGGGATCTCTAACAACCGTTGTCAGTGAGCAAGAACAGAAAAATAACAGTTTCTTAAAATGTTTAAATCAAATTGGCTAATTTTAAAATAAACGTCTCAACTACTCTCGTTAGGGGATCATATTCAGAATTCATATGAGAAAACAGATGCTTACAGAGGGAAAAAATACATTAAGATTGATTTGCCATAAAGTTCATTTAAGAATCGAATTCTCAAAAAAAAAAAAAAAAAAGAATCGAACTCTCTTTGTAAATATAATGTATTGTTCTACTTTTAAAAAACCATTTTACACACAGCTACTCAGGCAGTTATTGTACAAATTGAGGTGGCCTCAGTGGCATAGGTCCTTATATAGACAGATTCCATTTTCATTTGGGGCTGGCTTTCATCTGATTAAAATGTAAACCTTAATTTTACTTGTGAACGTGGCTATCTATAGGTGGCAGCCTGCTTATTTAGCTGCTTGATTTTTTGTTGGGGGGAATGCTGGGGGCGGAGGGTGTTTGTTATGCTTTTCTCATTGAAAATGGAGGAAGTCATGTTTTTGTCCTGGTTCTACTTCCTGTTTATAGGCTAAAAATGGAATTGTCATTATGCTGTGGAAACACCTTATATATTCTTTTCCTCCCACTCTTTCATGAACAGGATATAACATGGAGGAATTCTTGCTCAGTCCTGGGATATTTGAATGTTTATGTATGAACTATAACAAAAATTAAATCTCAGGATAAATTGGTATAGCTTTGTGAAAGATGATTTAGTGGTACCTTTAATTAAAAAACATTTTTTTAAAGATTTTATTTATTTATTTCACAAAGAGAGATCACAAGTAGGCAGAGAGAGGGGAAGCAGGGTCTCCGCTGAGCGGAGAGCCCGATGCGGGGCTCGATCCCAGGACCCTGAGATCATGACCTGAGCTGAAGGCAGAGGCTTTAACCCACTGAGCCACCCAGGTGCCCCTAAAAAACATTTTTTTAAAGATTTTGTTTATTTATTTGAGACAGAGAGTGAAAGCTGGAGACAGAGCATGAGCAGGGGGAGGGGCAGAGGGAGAAGCAGACTCCCTACTGAGCAAGGAGCCCGATTAGGGCTAGATCATGGAACTTCAGAAGCATGACCAGAACTGAAGGCAGACGCTTAACTGTCTGAGCCACCCGGGCACCGCAATTTTTTTTGTGTAGGCTCCATACCCAATATGGGGTTCAAACTCATGACCCTGAGTTCAAGAGCTGCATACTCTACCGACCGAGCCAGCCAGATACCCCTTAGTGGTTTCTTTAAAAATATATATACAGGGCGCCTGGGTGGCTCAGTTGGTTGAGCAACTGCCTTCGGCTCAGGTCATGATCCTGAGTTCCGGGATCGAGTCCCATATCGGGCTCCCAGCTCCACGGGGAGTCTGCTTCTTCCTCTAACCTTCTCTCCTCTCATGCTCTCTCTCACTTTCTCTGTCTCTCAAATAAATAAAAAATCTTTAAAAATATATATATATACAGATCCTTTATGAAACAAATTAGCCACAGAAACACTTTTATATATATGCAAAGATCTATAAACAAGGATGATCTAAATGAAAGAAGACAAGATCCAAATGTCTTTCCAGAGAAGTATGATTAAACAAGTTATGGTACATCCATATTTGTGAAATACTGTGTGGACTTTAAGTGGTATGAGGTGGTCTTCCAGACAATAATGATGCACTGATTACACTAAATCTCACTTAAATCAAGCAAAGGAATAAAACAGCATATAAATCCGTAATGACAAAGACAATAGAAAATCAGCAGCGGCAGCAAGACATTTTAACAAATATCTAAAGGTGATGGAAGAGAGGGAACCAGTGGCTCAGCCCATACGGTGTGCCATCTTGACAGCGCCCCCCCTGCCCCCGCCCCCCACCCCCCCCCCCCGGGCCCAGTCAAGCCTGCAGATCAGGCTGGGAGCTTACCTGCAACCTTATGAGACCTTGAGCCAAAATCACCCAGTTCTGCCACACTCGAAGTAACCAATAGAAACAGTGAGATAATAAAGTTGTATTGTCTTAAGCCATGAAGTTTTGGGGTAATTTGTCACACAGCAATAGATAACTAATATAAAGCCTTAAACTGAAAAATTAAGAAACAGCATTCCTTTTTTTTTCTCCCCAAATTTGTTTATTTTAATTTTTCAGTGTTACAAGATTGATTGTTCATGCACCACACCCAGTGCTCCATGCAGTACGTGCCCTTCTCGATACCCACCACCAGGCTCACCCAACCCCCACCCCCTCCCCTCCAAAACCCTCAGTTTGTTGCTCAGAGTCCACAGTCTCTCCTGGTTCCTCACCCGCTCCGATTTCCCCCCATTCACCCTTCCCTTCCTTCTCACGATGCCCTCCATGATTTTCTTTATACTCCACACGTAAGTGAGACCATAAGATAATTGCCTCTCTCCGCTTGACTTATTTCACTCCGCATAATCTCTTCTAGTCCTGTCCATGTTGATACAAAAGTTGGATATTCATCCTTTCTGATGGAAGCATAAT
>CM052806.1:16821208-16893380 GCA_028533885.1 Nasua narica
ATCTTCTCCCATTCTGTGGGTTGCCTGTTTGTTTTGTTGACTGTTTCCTTCACTGTGCAGAAGCTTTTTATCTTGATGAAGTCCCAAAAGTTCATTTTCACTTTTGTTTCCTTTGCCTTTGGAGACGTGTCCTGAAAGAAGTTGCTGTGGCTAATGTTATAGAGAGGTTACTGCCTATGTTCTCCTCTAGGGTTTTGATAGATTCCTGCCTCATGTTGAGGTCTTTTATCCATTTCGAGTTTATCTTCGTGTATGGTGTAAGAGAATGGTCAAGTTTCATTCTTCTACATATAGCTGTCCAATTTTTCCAGCACCATTTATTGAAGAGACTGTCATTTTCCACTGGATATTTTTGCCTGTTTTGTCAAAGATGATTTGACCATGGAGTTGCGGGTCCATCTCTGGGCTCTCTATTCTGTTCCACTGGTCTGTGCGTCTCTTTTTGTGCCAGTACCATGCTGTCTTGGTGATCACAGCTTTGTAGTAAAGTTTGAAATCAGGCAATGTGATGCCCCCAGCTTTGTTTTTCTTAACTTAGGACATTCTTACCAAAACCAGCAAACACCGTCCACAGCATTTTAACATAACCATGAATATATAGCCAACACTTTCAGGTAATTAAGATCACAAACTTTACTTTCAAATAGACCTAAAGTGACTTTACATAAGTTATCTAAGCTCTTTGAACCTCAGTTTCCTGATCTATAAAATGGAAAATAAAAAAATATTATGTACTTCATAGTAGGTTTATGAGGATTAAATGAGGGCCTGGAATATGGTAGTTGCTTAGAACAGTCAATTTCTTTCTTTTTATTGCCCTCAGATACCATATTTACTTAACCTTTCGCTTACTTTCAAATAATATGCCTGTGTATTGTTTATTATATGCTATAATTGGAGGCATCATGGACTTATGGTTAAGAATTCAGATTCTGGGGGCGCCTGGGTGGCTCAGTTGGTTAAGCAGCTGCCTTCCACTCAGGTCATCATCTCAGGGTCCTGAGATCGAGCATTGCATCAGGCTCCCTGCTTAGCAATGGGCCTGCTTCTCCCTCTCCCTGCTGCTCCCCCTGTTTGTATGTGCTCTCTCTGTCAAATAAATAAATAAAATCTTAAAAAAAATAAAAAAGAGTTCAGATTTTAAAATGTAAATGCCTGTGTTCAAATGTCAACTCTGCCAATTACATGCTAAATAACTTTGAGCATCTGTAAAATCAAAATAAAAGATAACTAATTCATAGAGTTGTTTGGAGGCCTAGATACAACAGTCTATAAAGGATCAAAAAATGTCAACTACAATTATTATTCACGAAGCTACAGAAATTAATCATTTAACATTGGATTTAGTGGTAGACCGACACTGTGGAAGAGGCAATGTTTTCTTCCTACTTTGTCACTGCCCCTGCCTTATTTTGGTCTTCAAGAAATGAAGGTGAGGAATACCTTCATTAGGCCATGGGATCCATCCATCCATTCTTCCTTCCTTCCTCTCTCCCTCCCTCCCTTTCTTCTTTAAATTTATTTATTTAGGGGCACCTGGGTGGCTTAGTCGGTTAAGTGTCTGCCTTTGGCTCAGGTCATGATCCCAGGGTCCCGGAATGGAGCCCCACTTCAGGCTCCCTGCCCCAGCGAGGAGCATGCTTCTCCCTCTCCCTCTGCTGTTCCTCCTGCTTGGGCTGTCTGTGGAATAAGTAAATAAAATATATTTTTTTTAAACCTAAAAATTTATTTATTTATTTTAGAGAGAGAAAGAGAGACAGACAGACAGAGAGTACGTGAGCAGCACAGGGAGAGAGAGAGAGAGAGAGAGAGAGAGGAGAAGCAGTTTCCCTGCTGAGTGGGGAGCCCTACGTAGGGCTGGATCCCAGGACCCCGAGACCATGACCTGCCTGAGCCAGAAACAAGAGTCGGATGCATAACCGACTGAGCCACCCAGGCGCTCCAGGATCCTTTCTTTGAAGGGACTTTAACATGCATCTTTGAAGAAACATCTAGGAAGCTCACTTTATTACAATGATTTTTTGTTTGTTTAAGCAATGAACTCAGGAACATTTGTTTTGCTTTTTGAAAAAAAAAATCAAACACATTAACATATAGCAAATAGAAACACAAAGAGCTGGCCAAAGGACATCATAAGCAACTTTTCAAAAGGAAAATCTTTTTCTTTTTTTAAGCTGCTCGTTTTTCATTTATTTTTCATTTTTTTAAAAGTAAGTCTATGCTCAACGTGGGGCCTGAACTCATAACCCTGAGATCAAGAGTCACACGTTCTACTCCCTGAGCCAGCAAGGTGCCCCTCAATAGGAAAATCTAGACATTAATACCAATTGTCTTCCTCACTCTAATTTTAAAACCTAATCACATTGGCAGCATGCCCCCCCCCACAAATGATGACCTGTTATTATATCCAATGCAGAAAAATCCATTCATTTATTAGTTTCCCTAAAACTTGTATTATGACCTCCCTGCTCTTCAAAGTACAGCTAAAATATTACCTCCTCTGTGAGGCTAGCACTGAGTTTTCTCCTGTTTCCCAGACAGAACCAATCCCTTTCTGTTTTTCCTTACATAGTACCTTGGAGTTAGCAGTAGCCAGCATTTATCATCAACAGTCATAATTTTTTTATTACTTTGTTTTTCTCCTGTTCGAATGGAGCTTACAAAGGATGTCTTATCTGCAGTGTACTCTTTGAATTTGGTTTTGGTCCAGCTGATTTCTATTTTGTACCTGGCCTGCCCTCCTTCATGGAGTCTACCTTTCTCACCTGAGACATCTTTCCCTTTTTTGAAAGAGACCGAGCCTACCACTTGGCTTCTTCGACGCATGCCGATTACATGGCCTGTTTTCCGAAGGCATCTTCTTGCTTCTTAGCACACATTTATTTTGGACAGTGACATCAGAAAAGCCTTTAGGCTTTTTAAATTTAGAGACTATGGAAAAGATGGTTTCTTGGTCCCTATATCTATTTTCTCTCTTTTCTATGGCAACAGAGACCCCAATTTTCACTGAGCACATGGTGGTCCAAAGGAAAGACTACACTTCTCAGTAACCCCACAACTGAATATGGTCCTCCAACTAATTTACTGCTAATAACTGGTGTCCATGACCTCCGTTCAAAGACCACAGGAATAAGCCAGTAGTTGAACAAGTTGAGTTTATTGCTTGTTGCAAGGAGGGAGAATGCACCCCCTAGGAAAGCATGGGTATCTCAGTAAAAGGGTGTTAGAAAGACTTTAGTATAGAATCTGGCTTGTATTAGACCATTTTAGGATGTGTTGAAGAAGCAGAGCTTTACACTCTGGATTGCATGCTGTCAGGAAGCAGGGACAATTCTATAATTAGGTATCTTGAAATATCAGGAGGAATGAAACACAACCAAAGCTGTAATTGGTAACAAAGCAGCAGTCATTCATATTAGGCAGAAGAGGGAGATGTATGGTCACTTTGCGGTTTGGACGATGTTCATTATTTTTGTCTGTGTTCAGGCATAATTATGGAGTAGTCTTGTTTTTATGGCTTTGTCTGATGTTGGTGTTCTTTGAAATTGCATGTGCTTAACAGAATACAAAGGCCTATGACTGCCAGTGCAGCTCTTGGATGTCAGGGGCTCACTTTTCTCTTTCTTCTAGGTAAGCAAAATATGGCACTGAAACCTTCTTTAAAAGATAGGTGGCATGTATCTTCTGCCCTTGATTCTTCTTTTCCTTCTCCAGACACACTGGAATGTGGTTGTGATGGCTGCGGTAGTCCAGGTGGAACATGAAGTGATCTTGGGAATCACTATAACAGCCCTGGACCGCCTTACCTTCAGACTTTTACGGGAGAAGGAAGCAAAAGACTATCTTCCTTAAGCTCCTGTTATTCGGGTCTTTGATTCATAGCTCAAGTTATCCCTAACAGACACAGGGATCTAATGATCAGTTCTCCTTTCAGAGTCTGTTTAAGGTTGTTTTCATTTCCTTCCGGTGTATAAATTGACAAGTGCCAGAACTAATTACCTTTGTATAAATGGAAGAACATTTTAGAAATCTGTACCATGTACGTTGAAACACTAGGACAGAAGTCTCCCAAGCTGGTGTGCTGAGCACTGGTTTATCTCCAGTTTACCTTTACCAAAGGTGTATTCTTTCTGAGTTTCAACTAACTGTGTGGGTCCATATTGCCTACTGACTCTTCGATGTGAGGGCCAAGTACTTTGATTTCTGGGCCCTTGGCTCCCTTGGCTCCATATGGTTATCAAAATTAAAGTCAAAATTTGCTAGGGATCAGCAGGTATTTTTAGCAAATGGATTCTGTGCTCACTAACCTGAGTTTCAGTTTTCCTGTATCTTTGATGTTTTTAAACTTTCTTTATATTTTTTCTTTTCTTTTCTAAAGATTTTATTTATTTGACAGTAAGAGAGAGAGAGAGAGAGGCAGCAAGAGCAGGAACACAAGCAGGGGGAGTGGGAGAGGGAGAAGCCTGCTTCCCACCAAGCAGGTAGACTGAAGTAGGCTTGATCTCAGGACCCTGGGATCATGACCTGAGCCAAAGGCAGACGCTTAACAGCTGAGCCACCCAGGCGCCCATTTTTTTCCAGCATTTTTAGTGATTTTTAGAAGGAAGATTAGTTCAAATAACGTAGTCTACCATTAGTAGTCAAAGCATTTATAATGTTAAAACTCAATGCTACTTTTTCCTTATTTATACATAAATTTTCTGCATGAACATGTATTACTTTTGGGATAAGAAAAAATATGTTATTGTCAAAGCTGTAATGCTAGAAACAATAATTTGTTTGCTATCTTTAAACTCTATCATCCATAATTTAGAAAAGACTTTAATGTGAGCAATATTTAACTATCTTATGAACTGATTAGTTTTTTTTTTTAAAGATTTTATTTATTTATTTATTAGAGAGTGAGAGAGAACATGAGAAGGGAGAAGGTCAGAGTGAGACGCGGACTCCCCATGGAGCTGGGAGCCCGATGTGGGACTCGAACTCCGGGATCATGACCTGAGCCGAAGGCAGTTGCTTAACCAACTGCGCCACCCAGGCGCCCTGAACTGATTAGTTTTTGATTTAGAATTCGGTAATATAGTATTTGATTTATTTAAAAGAAAGAGACTACCTTACATTGTCATTACTTGAATATCATGAACACATTATTACGCTGACTAGCAAAGAATTCCTGAGTGTTAGCATGCATTCCCTGTAAATAGCCCAAGTCCATGTTATTGAAAATGCTGTTTAGGTCTCTTCGACCAAAAAATATTACTTCCTTATCATTTGTACTATTTATCATGCTATTTGTAAAGTGTGTACTTACCATTAGAACTGTTTGACACCATATAGTAGCTTATGTTATTATTTTTTCATAAAGGTCTCTTTTTTCCCTCTATTAACTATTAAACTCCTACTAGAAGAAATCATCTTACACATCCTTACATTCTGTATAGTATCTCACTCAATATTTTTGGTAGGTTAATTATGTTTCTAAAGTTTTGAGAAAGTTTGTGACATAATTATTTCTAATGTAAAATGAGGCTTACCAGTAGTTTTAAAATTATAATATACTAATATTTATAGAATAACAGGGAGACATTGCTATGATGTAGTTTTCCTTCTTATATCTACCTTGTATTTTGAGAGCTAGATACTTTATAGATTACAGAAGAGATTTCTGTAGATTTAAGATTACTTAGTACCTGAGAATCCAGGTTGAAGATTTACCCATGTCTCTCCTGCTTCCTGTCTTTTAGACATATTTCTCATTAATGTCTCCACCGAACGTGAGCTAGAGAAAAAGAGAGGAAAGAAAGTCAGATCAGCTGATGGGATTACTTGCTGATAGCTCTGGGGAAAAGTATGGTAGAAAGGAGTTTGAGGGCCCCTGGGTGGCGCAGTTGGTTGAGCGACTGCCTTTGGCTCAGGTCGTGATCCCGGAGTCCCAGGATCGAGTCCCACATCGGGCTCCCGGCTCCATGGGGAGTCTGCTTCTCACTCTGACCTTCTCTCTCTCACTCTCTCTCTTTCCTAATAAATAAATAAATAAAATCTTAAAAAAAAAAGAAAGGAGTTTGAAATTATTATTTAAATTATTATTTGAGATGAGACTAAGGAAATACAGCCCTTCCTTATCCACAGGGCCTAAGACCTCTAATGAATGCCTGAAATTGTGGGTTGTACTAAACCCCATGTACACGGGCTTTCCTATACATACATACCTATGATAAAGTCTAATCTGTAAATTAGGTACAGAAAGAAATTGGCAACAACAATAATAAAATAGAACAATTATAACAACATACTGTAATAAAAGTTATGTGAATGTGCTCTCTCTCAAAATATCTTCTTTTCCTGTATTTACCCTTTTTCTTGTGATGATGACATGATAAAATGCCTCCATGATGAGGGTGCCTGGGTGGCTCAGTTGATTAAGCAACTGCCTTCCGCTCAGGTCATGATCTTGGAGTCCCAGGATCGAGTCTCGAATCAGGCTCCCTGCTCAGTGAGGAGTCTGCTTCTCCCCCTGACTTTTCCCCTCTCATGCTCTCCTCACTCCCTCTCAAATAAATAAATTTTTAAAAAAATGCTCCCATGATGAGATGAAGTGAGGTGAATGATGCAGGCATCGTGAAGTGGTGTTAGGCTGCTATTGACCTTCTGACAATAGGGTCGTCTGCTTCTGGACTGTAGTTTCTCATGGGTAATTGAAACCACAGATGGGGGAGGGGCACGACTGTAGCTGCAGACCGACTAGCTGTACCCGAGACATGCTCATTTAAGCATGTACATTCTAATGGTAGTCGATATTTTCATTCGGAGAGAACTTTTAACTAGACGAAGCCTAAATGAGACAACAAAGTAATTCTTATGTTCAGTGACCACATGCCCCAGATTTTTCAAAACAGTTCCCATTTTAGACTTTGCGTCTCATTGTTACCATTGGTACATTCCAACAGTCCGACATGTATCCTGACTTGTGACATAAATATGTCACCATATTTATAGGGACATTTAAGATACTTCTAAAAAGTCTCCTGGTAAATTTCATCAAGGTATCCCTGATATCCATTTTAGGGACTCTGCAAATGTTCCAGAATACTTTCTAAGTATTATGACTTCGTATAATTTGTAGAGTAAAACCTGATTTCTCCATTTCGGGTGAATGGCACCATGCACTTCATCCAGTGGGAACCTGGGAGTCCTGACTATTTCCTCGTCCCTGGCTCCTTGAGTAAGCTTCTTAATCTTGTACTGCATGTCCCCCCTTCCCATATGATGCCTCACCACTCATCCTCCACAGTAAGCTAAAATGGCCTTCTCTAAAAGATCAAATGCATTCAGGTTATCTCTGTTGCAAACTATTGTCCATTAATTCCCCATTGTTGCAGCAAAAAAAATAAATTCAAACGTCTGCAGGGGGAGATAGGAAACCTAACTATGTGATTAGTCCAGTCAAACCTAGTGTGAGGATGTAGCCTTGAGGAGACAGGAAACTGGAGGGTGTTTGCCTGCTTAAAGGTATTCAAATTAAGAACAATAATAACAACAAACCAACCAACCAACAAAACCCCACGGAAAAAACCTACAGCAAACAAAGCATATCTGTGGACAAGATTCCACCTGTGAGGTAACAGTTTTAATCCTTCTACCTTGTGAGTGTGGGAAAACAAAACCCTTTGTTATCTTGTCTACAAGTATCCATTCCACTTTGCAATTATTCTAACTATGCAGCTGCTTAACTAAACGAAATTGTCGAAGTTAGTATTTTAGAACTGCAGTGTTAAAATTTTCAAGTGCACAGAGTGGAACTGCCTGTCAGTAATGTTTTAATGAGCAGGTAAATATTAGCTGCGATTGGCATACACGTTTATGTGAACAAATGAAACCAAAGAGAAGCATCCTGGGATCCACCCTCTCTCATGCTCAGCAGAAAACTACATGATAAAAAATCAGAGCCCTGGGACGCCTGGGTGGCGCAGTTGGTTGGGCAACTGCCTTTGGCTCGGGTCATGATCCCGGCGTCTTGGGATCGAGTCCCGCATCGGGCTCCTTGCTCCGCCGGGAGCCTGCTCCTCTCTCTGTTTCTGCCTGCCTCTCTGCCTGCTTGTGTTCTCTCTCTGTTAAATGAATAAATAAAATCCTTAAAAAAAAAAAAAAAAATCAGAGCCCTAACCCTGAAACTCCTGTTTGCAAAATGAGCATGATTAACAGTATTTACTTTGTAGTTTACTGTAAAGGTTCAGTGAGAGAAGATATCCAAAGCATTCGGTAGAGTGTTCGGTGCATATAAGCACTCAACACATATTGATAATTGTAATAGTATATATTTTGAGATATTTACCCATGATTTTTCCTTCCCTCTATTTTCCTTTCCCTTCTCCACCACTCAAAATTCAAAGAGATAGCTATGTGTTCACTCTCTTAGGGAAGGGATCTGAACATGGCTGAAAACTGCTAAGCCAGCAAGTTTTTTGACTTTTATTTCTAACAGTCCTGGAAATGATGAGAGGATTGAAAGAACAAAATATTAGGACCATAAAGGTGGGTAAGGATTTCTCCAAGACAGAAACAAAATATCCCCAGGCTGTGAGTGAAGGATGGGGGAGGGGTGGTCTGCAAATAGATCTGTTTTTAGGAAAAGGGGGAACCTAGGCCTTGCTTCCAGAGCACAGGAACTAGGAAGGTACAATCTCAGTGAAAGAGTAAGTACATGGTGTGTTGGGATCAACAGGGTCATAAACAAGCCCACAATAATTTCCATACTCCAAGTGACTCATGAAACAGCAGAATTCCTGTGCTCCTGGGGTGCCGTGTAAGCAGAAGACAATGTTTATATCTGAATGAGCCATGATGTATTAGGTATGTATTGCTGTACAGCAAATTACCTCTCCAAACTTAGTGGGTTAAAATAACAACAAACATTTATTTCCCATAGCAGTGGCTTGGCTAGGTGCTTCAGGCTCAGAGTCTCTCATGAGGTTGTAGTCAAAATATCAGCCATGCCTGCAGTCCTCTGCAGACTTGACTAGGGCTAGAGAATCCACTTCTAAAATGGCTCTCTTACATGGCTGGCAAGTTGGTGCTGGGTATTGGTAGGTGGCCTATTCCTCACAGGGCTGCTTGAGTACCCTTGGGGCACGGTGGCTAGCTTCACCCACAATGAGACACCCAAGAGAGCAAGTCAGAGGTGGCAATGTCCCTGTTTTGACCCAATCTCTGAAGTCACAGGCTATTATTTTCCCTGAATGCTATTGGTCACACAGACCAACCCTCATACGATGGGGGAGGGAGTGACACAAGGGGGTGGAAGTCAGGAGGTGAGAATCACTGGAAGCAGGCTACCACACGGGCAACTAGGGTAGAAACTGTTTCAGAGGCAAGCTGCTTTGCCGGATCACCTCAACAAGGTGCCGATACCTGACAACTTGGCAGTGTGGAAGCTACCAGAACTTAGCATAATTGGGGAAGGAGGAGAGGTTTAAAGGATTGCTCTTAAGTTTTCCATCAACCTGGTGGGATTAGAGGCACAAAACAGAATTTTAAACTATTACAGAAGGTAAAGAAATGTATTTTTATTTTCTTTCTTCTTCTTCTTTTTTTTTTTTTTTTAAGATTTTATTTCCTGGGTGGCTCAGTGGGTTAAAGCCTCTGCCTTCGGCTCAAGTCATGATCTCAGGGTCCTGAGATCTAGCCCTACATCGCATCGGGATCTCTACTCGGCATGAAGCCTGCTTCCTCCTCTCTCTCTGCCTGCCTCTCTGCCTACTTGTGATCTCTCTCTCTGTCAAATAAATAAAATCTTTAAAAAAAAAGATTTTATTTATTTGGGAGAGAGACACAGCGAGAGGGGGAACACAGCAGGGGCAGTGGAAGAGGGAGAAGAAGGCTTCCTGCCTAGCGGGGAGCCCAATGCTGGGCTTGATACCAGGACCCTGGGATCATGACCTGAGCCAAAAGAAGACGCTTAACAACTGAGCCATCCAGGCACCCCAAGAAATGTATTTTTTCTTATACAGTATAAAAATAACGATAGCAACTGCCATTATTATTGTACATATGGGAATAATTCTACTTTTGTATCATTTTCCCCAAGCAGTTTAAAGGTGATTCCAGTTCCACAAGGTCACTAATTCTCAACTTGGAAATCAACTGTAGAATTAACTGGGATTTTTTTTTTTTTTAAGATTCTATTTATTTGAGAGAGAGAGAGAGACAAAGAGAGCATGAGCGGGGTTGGGGGTGGGCAAAAGGAGAGGGACAAACAGACTCCCCACTGACTGCAGAACCTGACACGCGGCTAGACCCCATGACCCCAAGATCATGACCTGAGCCCACGTCAGATGCTTAACTGACCGAGCCATCAGGTGCCCCTCAACTGGGAAGTTTTAAGAAAATACCTACCCATAGAGCTACTGATCTAATCAATCTGGAGCAGAGCTGGGGCAACAGTAGTTTTAAAAGCCCCTCAGATGATTCTAATACGTAACTAGGGTTGAGACTCAATGGCTTCAGCCAATCCCAGGCCTTATTGCTATTTCAGATATCTATGATTCTATCAGGAGTTCACCTTATAGGAAGCTGGCTAAGTCTTCCTGCTAACTGCCTATGACAGTTTTCTTTAGAAACACCAGAAAAACTTCTCAGCATTCTACTAGAGAGAAAAGCAAAGGCTAAAAATTTGCTAAAAACAAAATAGGACCGATGGAATCTCGGATGGCACCGTATTCTCAGAAAGTCAGTGCAACTCTGTCTCTTACGCCTACCATCCTCACCAAGTGGTCAAAATTGAAGCCTCACCCATCAACTGTAATCTTTCTTTCTCTCTCACACACACACACCCCTCCACGCTTTCTCTTCTTTTATTGTATCTTACTTGACTTCTTTAAGAAATCGAACACTTTTAAAATATATTCATCTCCCTGGACTTGAAGGGCATAATTGATCTCTAGTTCTACTTTTTTTTTTTAATTTTAATTTTATTTTATTTATTTGAGAGAGAGAGAGAGAATGAGAGGAGAGAAGGTCAGAGGGAGAAGCAGACTTCTCGCAGAGCTGGGAGCCTGATATGGGACTCGATCCCGGGACTCCGGGGTCATGACCCGAGCCGAAGGCAGTCGCCCAACCAACTGAGCCACCCAGGCGCCCTCTAGTTCTACTTTTGTAACAATTTCTTCTTGTCTTTTGCTAGCCACTCTTTCTCCGCCTCCCTCTTAAATGATGGTTTTCTCTAAGATTCTGTCCTCGGCTCTCGTTTCAACTCTTATACGTTGTTTTCCATAAGCAGAACCATCTGCTTCGGCAGTTTCATCTATTATCTATTTACTGACAATTCCCAGGTCTTTTTTTCCAGTTCAGGCTTTTCTTTGTGTTTCAGACCTGCATTCAACTGAGGCACCTCACGCTCAACATGTTCAGCCTTCCCCACATCATCTCCCAACCTGCTTCTGCTCCCTTTCCTATCTTACTGAATGGTGCCATAGTTTTCTACTCATTCAAACTAGAAAACGGGAGTCATCCTAGAAGGCAGGCTGCAACCTCTCTGCTTATTTGTTGAAGTTGTTTTTATCTGGTTCAGACAGAACTTTAGAAAACTTTGTGCCAACATTTCAGATTTGGGACATTTCTCATAGGAACAGAGATTTAGCTTTTCTTCAGAAATCAGAAGATGAGGCAACATCAGGTCCTATCTGCATGGAACAATCAGCTAGAGCTGAGTAACAGATGTCCCGTTTAGACTCAGATAAGCTCTTAGGTCACGCAGGAATTGTAACGGCCAGAGTGGAAGCTGAGGCTCCTTTTCTTCATCTGTGTCATCTGTCTGGCTCTCTAGGCATCTGAGATTGTAACTAAATCCTTCCTAAATCCTAAATCCTTCCTCTCGCCATACCTCCACTACAATCAATCAGCAAGTCCTATAGATTCTAGCATTTCTCCAATCTGTCTCCCTCCCCTTCATCTTGATTGCTACCTTACTACTTCGGGATCTCAATCATTGCTCATCTGGACTATGGTTAACAGTTTAACCTCCCCTAGGTCCACGGGTCTAATCCATTGCTGATCCCTCAGCGAAGTAAGCTGATGTTACTATCCTGGCGAAATGACTTCACTGGCTTTCCACTGTCCGTGAGATAAAGTTCCAATTCCTTTAGTCCATAGTACCAGACCATCTGTGCCCTGACCCCTACCCAGCACTCCAGACTGATCTCACTTTACTCTGTCAGTAGTAGTAGCATATGCTCTCAATCTGCCCAACAATTCTGCTAACCAGGTAGATTGCTGCAAACGTCTACATCATGCTGCTTTTTACGCCTAGAATATCTTCATCTCATCCACTCATCCCACACGACCACATTCTTAACTCCAGAGAGTTAGTTCAAGGGTTGTTTTCCTTTTGAAGACTTTTCTGCCTCATTCCCACTCCTGCAAGTTAGATGTGACCTCTACCCGCTTTCTGTCCTCTGTAAGACTGCTATTTTGGCAATTGTGGCGTTTTATTGTTCCTCTTTGTTTACTTGCTTGTATTCCCATCTATATAATGTTAATTCCTTAAAGACTGGGCCTCTCATTGGTCCTTACATTGCCAGACTCATGCTTGGTGCAGTAATTGTAATGTGTGATTGCTTAATAAATAATGGCTGAATGAAAAAATGAATGATTACTTCAAAAGATTACTTACAAGTAGGTTGTTCTCCTTAAATAGGCTGATCATTTTCCTATAATTCTCTTTACACCACTGATTTGCTTTTGTTCACGAGTTAGGCAAGGGTTAAAAATTTTAGCTCAGATCAAGCAAATTAACTCAATTTCTGAAATGGTAGGGGCTCAAATCAATGAGGTATGTTTGGATTAACAATGTTTCCCCAGTTTTATTCTTAAGACACCATATATTGCCTCTGACACCTAGGGGCAAATGATTGATAAGCAATTTATGACTCAGGTTAATTATACAATATGTAGGCACACTTCAATGTGCCTATGGGTATAGCTTATACATAACACTAGGTTACAGCTGTCAATCCTCTTAATGAGGAAAAGAATACAATAGGACCTTTAAAGAACCATTATGCATCAACCAACTTTTACAGTATAAGGGAGCGTAAATGCCACTTCTCCAGGTAATATACTTTGTATTTTTCTCTAGAAAAGCATATTAATAGAAAAGTAAAAATATATAAATCTTCAAACTTTCAGATAAACTCTCACAGAAACACTTCTCTTGGAGTTCTAAAGACATTCATTCAGGAAAAATTTATTGAGTGCCTACTACGTGCTGGGTACCACTCTAAACTCCTGGAATACTGCTGCCTTTATAAACTAGGACTAAGGGATGGGGGAAGCCAGTACAATATACCAGGCTGCAACAAGAAGGGAGCCCAGGGCTGATTATGTAACACATCAAAACAAATGCCACTTTGCTAGGGAAATGAATAATTTTTTTTCCACTGGCACCAACCCACATTTTGCAGCTGTCCTAATGAAGTTTACATTTTAGTGTGGTTGTGAGGGAGGCAGACAAAAAAAATAAACAAGTAAACAAGTAAAATATAAAGTCTGCCCAGAGACTAATAAGTTCTACAAGAGAAATCAGGCAGAGAAAAAACATGAGGAGATGAGGAGTGTTGGAAGATAGAGATACAATTTTAAATAGAATGGTCAGGGAAAGCCTCACTGAAGAGGTGGCATTTAAGCAAAGAGCTGAAGGTAAGAAAGAGGGAATGAGTCATGTGGATAGCCATAGAAGAAGATGCCAGCAGAGGAAACAAGCAGCAAATGCAGACAGAGGTCCAGAGGTGGCTATATGCCTGGAGCTTTCATGGAACAGCAGGGAAGCCAGTGGCCAATGTGGCTACAGCAAGAGAGCACAGAAAACAGTGAAGAGATTTGACCAGAGGTAATCTAGGGGAGGGAAGGGACAGGGGAGTACAAAGAGCAGTGCTTCTCTAATCTGACAGGCCTAGTGCTCTCTTTCTAGAACAAGTATTTTGTATTCTTCCGTTACGATCCTGAAATTGACCTCACAGATAATACAACCTACCTATACACTGAACTTCAAAAGAACCAATACAAATGAGAAATAAATGAAAGAATATATAATATAAATGAGAAATAGATGAAACTAACTTATAATAAAGTAATTTATACTGCAACATGTAAATGTTCAGCCATGAACACTACAAACGATATAATGAAACATGTCACCTTTATGTAGAATCACTATAAATGTGACAGCTACAAGTACAAGCCTGACAGAGGAGTGTATTCTTAGAAACTCAAATGCCACAAATGGTGATGCTGACGCAGTCTCTGACATGATTTTCCAAAATGGCAAACCTCTGGTAAAATTCTGAATGGAGTATCATCTCCCCTCAATTTGCATGATAGCTGCATTTCTGGAAAAGTAAGTGCACACTAAAACCATGCAAAAATTATTTTGCATTTATATATAAATGGAGCTAGGTCCCAGGCTCAAATCATTATAAACAGGTTCTGCACCTCCAGAAATGTCCAAAGGACAACCAAAAGTTATGCAAAAGACACATGAGGGAAGTTTTTGTGGTGATAGGAATGTTTTATATCTTGATTATTGTGGTGGTTACCTGGATGTGTACATTTTTCAAAATGATTCAAACTGTACACTTAAAATGGCATATTTTATTTTACACTGCTAACACTCAAAAATGATATTTATAAATTGTACGTCAAAAATGGATTTTTAAAAATGTCATGGGGGATGAGAGAGAATTCTTTAAAGCGAGAGAATTTGCGGGATGGGCCAGCTGCCCAGGTCCCCATACACTAAATGTTAGTCAATCATGCTATGTCCAGAAATGTTTGTCACAGATTTCCAAAATACACCACAGTGAACAATCCCAGTTCCACTGAGAATATTACCTGCTGTCTCTTCGTGGGATAGGATGCCACTAGAAGTTTTGAGCAGAGGAGGGATGTAACCAGACATGTCTGAAAAGGACTGTTCTAACCTTTGGGGCAGAGGTAGGCAAAGATCATAACAGGCAGGTGAGAGAAGAGAGTAGCCTGGTGAAAGGTAGTAGCAGAGTAGAAATATGAGAAGTATCATAAAAGACAGTCGTAAGTTTCAAACAGGGTACCAAAAGGGCAGGTGGGAAACAGAACTCAAAAAATGTTTATTAGATTAAAAGAAGTAAAGGGTAGTAATTTTCAATATCCTTAAGAATACTTCTATAAAGCTACTTCACCATGTCATGCAACTAAAAAAATACCTTGGGGTTCTAGCTATGCCATTTTATATCTAAATATAAAGAAGTGGGGCACCTGGATGGCTCAGTCAAACATCCAACTCTTGATCTTAGGTCAGGTCTTGATCTCAGGGTTTTGAGTCCAAGCCTCTCTCATTGGGCTCCACACTGTGTGTGGAGCCTACTAAATCAATCAATCAATCGATCAAAGCACTATTTTCTGGTAAAATGAGATTCAACAAAAATATTTTTTAAAAACTCTGCCACAAAAAAGAGTATTTTTTTAAAGATTTTATTTATTTGTCTCAGAGACAGAGCAAGCACGCACACGCAGTGGGAGTGGCAGGCAGAGGGAGAAGCAGTCTCCCCACTGAGCCACGAGCCCAACGCAGGACTCGATCCCAGGATCTTGGAATCATCACCTGAGCCAAAGGCAGACGCTTACCCAACTGAGCCACCCAGGTACCCCAAAAAGAATATTACTTTCTTAAGTAAAATATTTTATTTTGGCTATTTCCTTGATACCTTAAGTTCAGTGTAATGAATATTAGTTTATTGTCTGAGCTTTTCTAAGTGTAGAAATTTAGTAGAGTGTGCTGGAATTGTTTAAAGACTAGAACTGGGACACCTGGGTGGCTCAGTTGGTTGGGCAGCTGCCTTCAGCTCAGGTCATGATCCCAGGGTCCTAGGATCGAATCCCGCATCGGGCTCCTTGCACAGCAGGGAGTCTGCTTCTCTCTTCCTCTGACTGTTGCTCTGCCTGCTTGTGCTCTCTCTCTCTTTCTCTCTGACAAATAAATAAATACAATCTTTTAAAAAAATTAATAAAGACTAATACCTACGAAATTGAGTATTTTAAGCTCTTAGATAGCAGATCATCTCTTATGATTTGTCTTGTTATTTTAAAACTGAAGAACAATTAATTGAAGGTTCAGCTTGGTTGACCCCAGGTACACTAAAGTTTTATATTTAACGTCCAAATTTTCCCCATTAAAATGTCAGAAAAGTATGAATGAAACGATTTCTGACGTTCACTTCAAAATAATCCTGTGGGGAGAGGGAATTGAAGGTATTTAGATGAAAGAAGATTAGCCCTATGTTGGTAATTGTCAAAGCTGATTAATGAAGAATGGTGATTCATTTCACTATTCTCTTTATGTTTGTATAAATTTACAATTTTTCACAATAATAAATTTTAAAAATCCAGGGCCTGATAATTCATTCAATACTTCAGCCAGACTTTTATTAGGCACTTGGGAAAGATTTATTAGCTATAAGGATAACACACATTATAGAGCTTATATCCTAGATCTACAAACAAACAATTATAAAGCAATGTAAGGGTTATAAGATTGTGCTAAATGTATAAAGTACTATAAGAGTGGGCGCCTGGGTGGCTCAGTTTTTGGGCGTCTGCCTTTGGCTCAGGTCATGTTCCCAGGGTCCTGGGATGGAGTCTCACATCGGGCTCCCTTCTCCGTGGGAAGCCTGCTTCTCCCTCTCCCACTCTCCCTGCTTGTGTTCCATCTCTCGCTGTGTCTCTCTCTGTCAAATAAATAAATAAAATCTTAAAAAAAAAAAAGTACTATACGAGCAAAGAAATAGTGACTGATTGGTGAAATCACAGAATCTTCCCAGAGGACTTATGTTCAGATTGGGCCCTGAAGATTAAATAGGTTGCTTCTGAAACAAAAAGAAGGTGGGAAGCCTCTATAGAGGAAGCAACCTAACTCTGGAAAATAATCATATTCAGGCATTCAGAGGAATACAGAAGACAACAAAAGAAATAAAAAGTTGTCAGTAAATACTATTTGTATTTTTACGCCAGTACCTAAAACAGTGACTAACAATATACTAGGAGATCAAAAATTATCCTACTGAATCAAGTTAAAGTATGAAAGAGTGATAGGAAGAAAAGAGCAGAGAGTAGTGTATTAAAACCCAAAAGGAAGGGCACCTGGGTGGGTGCCTCAGTGGGTTAAAGCCTCTGCCTTTGGCTCAGGTCATAATCTCAGGGTCTTGGGATCGAGCCCTGCATCGGGTTCTCTGCTCAGCAGGGAGCCTGCTTCCCCCCTCTCTCTGCCTGCCTCTCTGCCTACTCGTGATCTCTCTTTCTCTCTCTTTCTGTCAAATAAATAAATAAAATCTAAATAAATAAATAAAACCCAAAAGGAGACAGCCTACAGAATGGGAAAAAAATATCTACAAATCAGATAACTGGTAAGGGTTTAGTTATCTCAAATATATAAAGAACTCTTAGAGTTCAACAATAAAAAGACAAAGAACCCAACTAAAAAACTGGCAAAGAACTTGAATAGACATTACTACAATAAAGATACAGAAATGGCCAACAACTATACAGAACAATGCTCAACATCACAGTCATTTGGAAAATGAATTCAGAACCAAAATGCAATTCAAACCCACAAGGATGGCTAAAGATTAAAAAAAAAGCAAACCTTTTTTAAAGGCAAATAACAAGTGTTGGCAAGGATATGGAGAAATTAGGACCCTTGTACATTGCTAGTGGAATGCAAAATGGTGCAGCCACTGGGCAAAACAGTGTGGTGCTTCCTTACAAAGTTAAACATAGAATTACCGTACAACCTAGTGATACTGCTCCAAATGCACATACACTTATGTTCATAATAGCACTATCCACAAAGCCAAAAGATGGAAACAATGTCTGTCAACAAACGGATAAACAAAATGCAGTATATACGTATATACATGCAATGGAACATTATTCAGCCTCAACTAGAGAAGAAAATCTCGTCACATGCTACAACATGGATGAACCTTGAGGATAGTATGCTAACGGAAATAAGTCAATCAGAAAAAAAAACAAATACTCTAGGATTCCACTCACTTGAGGTATCTAAAATAATCAAATGCATACATACAGAAAGTAGAATGGTGACTATCTGGGGCCATGAATAAGGGAAATAGGGCTGTTGTTATTAGTACAGTTTTGAAAGATGAAAAGGTTCTGGAGATCTGTTTCACAAAAATGTGAATACACTCAACACTACTGAACCGCACATTTTTAAATAGTTAAGATAGTAAATTTTTGGGGGGCGCCTGGGTGGCTCAGTGGTTTAAAGCCTCTGCCTTCGGCTCAGGTCATGATCTCAGGGTCCTGGGATGGAGCCCCGCATCGGGCTCTCTGCTCAGCAGGGAGCCTGCTTCCCCCTCTCTCTCTGCCTGCCTCTCTACCTACTTGTGATCTCTCTCTCTGTGTCAAATAAATAAATAAAATATTTAAAAAAAAGATAGTAAATTTTTTTAAAAGATGATTTATTTGAGAGAAAGAGCATACATGCGTGCAGGAGTTGGGGGAGAGAGAGAAAGAGAAGCAGATTACCTGGTGAGATGGAGCCCAACTTGGGGCTCAGAACCCTGAGATCATAACCTGAGCAGAAGTCAGATACCCAACTGACTGAATCACCCAGGCACCCTATATAGTAAATTTTATGTAACTTTTTTTTTTTTTTACCACGGTTTTTCTTTTAACAAGGCAAGACACCACTCAATGTAACACTGGACATTGCAACAATAAAAATTCTAAATCCGAGATAATGGTTATTTCTGGGGAGGGAGGAAAGGGAAGGACTATAAAAGCATCTCAATTCTTTTTTTTTTTTAAGATTTTACTTATTTGACAGAGAAAGAGACAGCAAGAGAGGGGATACAAGCAGGGGGAGTAGGAGAGGTAGAAGCATCCTTCCTGCCTAGCAGGAGCCTGATGTGGGGCTCGATCCCAGGACCCTGGGATCATGACCTGAGCCAAAGGCAGATGCTTAATCAACTGAGCCACCCAAGCGCCCAGGTATCTCAGTTCTATCTGTAATGTTTTGTTATCTAAATAAAATCTGAAGCAAATATGGCAAGATATTAGAATTTATAATCTAAAAAAGCTAAAAAAATTCCATTAAATGAAAGAAACCAGGTACAAGGGGTCACATATTGTATGATTCCATTTATATGAAATATCCAGAATAAGTAAATCCATAGAGAAAGAGCACAGATTGGTGGCTGTCAGGAGTTGGGGGGGCGGAATGGAGGAGTAGGAAGGAATTGCTTAATGGATATGGGGTTTCCTTTCAGGTCGTGAAAATAGTTTAGAATTAAATAGAGGTGGTAGTTACTAAACTTGTGAATGTACTAAATGCCATTGACTTGTTCACTTTAAAATGATCAATTTTATACTATTTCAGTGTCACCTCACATTAAAAATAAAAATAAATAAAGGGAGAAATTCAAGGAAGGAAGGAGGGATATTTGTTGATAAGGGTCAGATGCTCCAGGTGAGTCGAGCAGGATATAAACTAAGAGATCATTCATCTGACAGGTAGGAAGTCCATTTAGGAGAAGTGTGCCGGTAGTCAGACTGTTACAGATCACGATAGATGGGCCAGCATAGTAGCTCATGTGAGTCTTGAGCATTTTTTGAATAAGAGGAGTCTGTGGAGAAGGAGAGGCTGAACACAGATAAAGGAGAGGAGAACTTTGTACAGAAGAACCAGAAAGAGATAAAAGAGGGCAGAGAAGGTTTGACAAGGAGAGAGATTAGCTACGGAAAGGACTAAGATCTATAATAATGGAGAGAAACAAATAAGTCCAGAGTAAATTTATGATTTCTAAATTTTACTTGAAGAGCAGAGAGAATGACTAGGTTCAAACTTGGTAACTCCTGTTTTTCTCTAGGAATGAGGAAGCAGGGTATAGGGTTTGTGGAACCACGGGAGTACCAACAATGAATAAGAGAACTGCCTTTAAAGAAGAATTAGTGCCTATTCTTCTCACACTATTCCAAAAAATAGAAAAGGAAGGAAAACTTCCAAATTCATTCTATGAGACCAGCATTACCCTGATACCAAAACCAGATAGACACTACCAAATAAATAAATAAATAAATAAATAAATAAATAAATAAAAAGAGAGGGGGGGGGAGAGAGAGAGAGAGAGGGAGAAATACAGGCCAATATCGCTAATGAATGCAGGTGCAAAAATCCTTAACAAAATACTAGCAAATCAAATCCAACAATACTTTAAAATAATCATTCACAGAGTGCTTGGCTGGCTCAGTCGGAGAAGCATGAGATTCTTGATCTTGGGATCTGGGTTTGAGCCCCACATTGGATGTAGAAATTGCTTAGTAAATAGGGAAAGCTGGGTGGCTTAGCCTGTTGAGCATGTAACTCCTCATCTCAGCTCAGGTCTTAATCTCAGGGTTGTGAGTTCAAGCCCTACACCGGGCTCCAACCTGGGCGAGGAACCCACTTAAGAAAAATAAAACAAACAAACTAACTTCTTAAAAAAATCATCCAAGTGGGATTTATCGTGATCAAGTGGGATTTATTCCTGGGTCACAAAGATGACTCAATATTCACGAATGGGGCGCCTGGGTGGCTCAGTGGGTTAAAGCCTCTGTCTTCAGCTCAGGTCATGATCTCAGGGTCCTGGAATCAAGCTCCACATCAGGCTCTCTGCTCGGTGGGGAGCCTGCTTCCTCCTCTCTCTCTACCTGTCTCTCTGCCTACTTGTGATCTCTCTCCTCTCTGTCAAATAAATAAATAAAATATTTTAAAAAATATTCACAAATAAATTGATGTGCTACATCACATCAATAAGAGAAAGGATAAGAACCATATGATCATTTCAACAGATGGAGAAAAAGCACTTGACAAACTACAGCATCCATTCATGATAAAAATCCTCAACAAAGTAGGTTGGAGGGAACATACCACAACATGATAAAGGCCATATATGAAAAACCCACAGGTAACATCAACTTTCACGGCGGAAAGCTGAAATCCTTTCCTCTAAGGTCAGGAACAAGACAAAAATGTCTACTCTCACTGCTTTTATTCGACATAATACTGGAATTCCCAGCCACAGCAGTCAGATAACAAAAAGAAATAAAAGGCATCCAAACTGGTAAGGAAGATATAAAACTTTCAGTATTTGCAGATGACATGATACTCCCTATAGAAAGCCCAAAAGACTACACCAAAAAACTGCTAGAACTGATGCATGAAATTATTTTGGAGGATACAAAATCAATCTACAGAAATCTGTTGTATTTCTAAACAGCAATAATGAAGCAGCACAGATGGAAATAAAGAAAACAATCTCACTTACAGTTGGGATTACAATTTACAATTGCACCAAAAATAATAAGATACCAAGGAATAAACCTAACCAAAGAAGTGAAAGACCTATACTCTGAAAACTATAAAACACTGACGAAAGAAATTGAAGATGACACAAAGAAATGGAAAGATATTCCATGCTAAGGGATTAGAACAACAAATATTGTTAAAATGTCTATACTACCCAAAGTACTCCACACATTTAATGCAATTCCTATCAAAAAACCAACAGCCAATTCCTATCATCTAACCAACAGGTTAGATGTCCAACTCTGGGTTTTGGCTCAGGCCATGATCTCAGCATCATGGGATTGAGCCCTGCGTTGGGCTCCAGGCTTAGTGCAGAGTCTGCTCAAAATTCTCTTCCTCTCCCTCTGCCCTGCCCCCACTCGAGCACACACGTGCGCACTCTCTCTCTCTCCCTCTCTTTCAAGTAAATAAATAAATTAAATCTTAAAAAAAAACCAACAGGATTTTTTTTTTTACATAACCAGAACAAATAATTCTAAAATCTGTATGGAACCACAAAAGACCCTGAATAGCAGAAGCAATCTTGAAAAAGAAAAGCAAAGCTGGAGGCATCATAATTCCAGATGTCAAGTTATATTACAAAGCTGTAGTAATCAAAATGTATGGTACTGGCACAAAAAGACATATATATCAATAGAACAGGATAGAAAATCCAGAAATAAGCCCATGATTATATGGTCAATTAATCTTTGACAAAGGAGGTAAGAATATGCAACTGGAAAAAGACAATCTCTTCAACAAATGGTGTTGGGAAAAAGGGACAGCTATATGCATAAGAATGAAACTGGACCACTTTCCTACATCATACACAAAAATAAACTCAAAATGGATCAAGGACCTAAATGTGGGATCTGAAACCACAAAACTCTTAGAAAAGAGCACAGACAGTAACTTCTCTCACATCAGCAGTAGCAAGATCTTTCTAGAAATGGCTCCTGCAGCAAAGGAAACAAAAGCAAAAATAAACTTTTGGGACTACATCAAAATAAAAAGCGTCTTTACAGCAAAGGAATTAATGAACAAAACTAAAAGACAACCTACTGAATGGAGGAAATATTTGCACATCCAATTAACTAGTATCCAAAACATATAAAGAACTGATACAACTCAACACCCAAAAAACAAATAATCCAACTAAAAAATGGGCAGAAGATATGAACAGACATTTCTCTAAAGACATACAGATGGCCAACAGACACATGAAAAAATGCTCAACATTACTCATGATCAGGGAAATGCAAACCAAAACCACAATGAGATATCACCTCACACTTGTCAGAATGGCTAAAATCAAACACACAAGAAACAACAAGTGTTGGTAAGGATGTGGAGAGCAAGAAGCCCTCATACAGTGTTGGTGGGAACGCAAACTGATACAGCCACTGAGGAAAACAGTATGGGGATTTCTCAAAAAATTAAAATTAGGGGCACCTGGGTGGCTCAGTCAGTTAAGAGTCGGCCTTTGGCTCAGGTCATGCTCCCAGGGTCCTGAGACTGAGCCCATGTCAGGCTCTGTTCAGCGAGGAGTCTGCTTCTCCCTCTGCTCCTGCCCCCACTTGTTCTTTCCCTCTCTTTCTCTCTCGATCATTCTCTCTCAAATAAATTAATAAAATCTTTAAAAAAATTAAAAATAGAATTACCATATGATGCACTAATTCCACTACTGAGAATATACAAAGAATATGAAAACACTAGTTTGAAAAGGTATGTACCCCTATGTTCATAGCAGCATTGTTTGCAATAGCCAAATTATGGAAGTAGTATTATTGTCTGTCGATTGATGAATGGATAAAGAAAAAGTAGTGTATACACACACACACACACACACAAATAGGTATATTTATGTAAGATATATATGGCATATATATATGTAAATAGGTATATATGTATATATTACTCAGCCATTAAAAAGAATGAAATCTTGCCACAGAAGTCAGTCAGAGAAAAACAAATCCCAAATGATTTCACTCATATTTTAAGAAAGAAAACAAACGATCAAATTCAAAAACAAGGGAAACCAAAAAGCAGACTCTTAACTATAGAGAACAAAGTGATGGTTACCAGAGAGGAGGTGTGTAAGGGGAAATAAGTGAAGGGGATTAAGAGTACACTTTTCATGATAAGCACTGAATAATGTACAGAACTGTTGCATCACTATAGCGTACATGTGAAACTAATATAACACTGTATGTTAACTATAGTAGAATTAAAAAACCAAAAAAAACACAACTCTCCTAGTACCCCTACCCTCAGTCCCTGGTAATCACCAGTCTACTTAATATTTCTATGAATTTGAATGTTTCAATTACCTCATATAAATGGAATCACAATTTATGTTTTTTTTAATTTTATTGAGAAATAATTTTTTAAAAAGATTTTATTTATCTATTTGACAGAGAGAGAGAGAGAGAGATCACAAGTAGGCAGAGAGGCAGGCAGAGAGAGAGAGGGAAGCAGGCTCCCCGATGAGTAGAGAGCCCAATGCGGGGCTCGATCCCAGGACCCTGAGATCATGACCTGAGCCGAAGGCAAAGGCTTTAACCCACTGAGCCATCCAGGTGCCCCATTGAGAAATAATTGACATACATCACTATATAAGTTTAATGCATACATCATGATGGGCTGATTTATATATTGTGAAATGATTACCACAATCAGTTCAACTAACCTCCATTACCTCATACAAGGAAAAAAAAAAAGCTTTCTCCTTGTGAAGTGAACTCTCAGGATTTACTCTCTTAACTTTCCTATATATTATACAGCAGTTTTAACTATAATTACCATGTTGTATATTACATCCCTAGTTCTTATTTAATCTTATTAAGTGGAAGTTTGTACTTTTTGATCATCCTCCTCCAAATCCCTCTCTCCCGCACCATCTGCCTCTACTAATCAAAAGTCTGATCCCTTTTTCTATGAGCTTGGTTTCTTTTCTTTTTTTTTTTTTAGATTCTACATATAAGTGAGACCATTCAGTATTTGTCTTTGTCAACAATTTATCTTTAAAATATTAGCAGTCACTGAATGAAAGGGATTTTTGCTTGTTTTGTTCTGGGGCTTTCTGTTGATAATTGGGTCTTAGTCCAATCAATACACTGGATGGATTTTATATGGTACAGTCATATTTCATAGCCCTTGTTAATGATCCATTCCTGTATATAGAAATTAAATGTCATTATGTTGAAGGATCACTAATTAGATGCTAAGATACTCCTTGACTTTGAAGTTGTTTATAAAATTTTAATTTTTCTTTGAATGTTAAATGAAACAGTATAAGAAATATCAGATAGAAAAGTCAGAGGGTGGATTTAATTACCGCATTCACCTGCGGTTGGTATTTATTATTATATTATTTGACCTTTGTTATATAACACTGGAAAACTTTCATTGAGTAGAGAGTCACTTGGATTTTGGTTCCGGTTCTGCCATCTATATGACCTTGGGCAGATCATTTAATTCTTTTAAGCTTAGGCATTATTATTCCCAGTAGTATCGTAATACATAAAGAAAGGAGATGATCATACTTGGTTTACCTACTTTAGGACAGAGTTATGAGAATAAATGGGGAGTATTATGTCAAAAAGCTCTGAAAAATTAGCTTTAGGAATACATATTAATATTAAAGAGGGGCGCCTGGGTGGCTTAGTGGGTTAAAGCCTCTGCCTTCGGCTCAGGTCATGATCTCAGGGTCCTGGGATCAAGCCCCACATGGGGCTCTCTGCTCGGTGGGGAGCCTGCTCCCCCCTCTCTCTGCCTGCCTCTCTGCCTACTTGTGATCTCTCTCTCTCTCTCTGTCAAATAAAACCTTTAAAAAATATTAAAGAAATATCATCCTTTCCAAACTTCTCTCCATTTTTATGTCTTTCTTCTAAAAATGTTATGCCACACTAGACTAAAAAGTTATACTGCTATTTTCCCCAGTTCCCTGTCTGTGGGACTACATACTTGAAAAATAAACTCACAGATTAAAAATGGTTAACAGCTTTTTTGCTGCGAATGGGTCTAGGAATGAGGGAGTAAGGGATACCAGGAATAAATTAGAGAAGCATTTCCCTCCCTTCTTTCTTACTTTACTCTCCCATAACTTCCTAGTTAGGAGTCCTTTAGTTTGAAAGTACATAGACGACTGAGGGATGTTTCTAATGACAAGTTAATATTAGAAGTGCTACTTTGGGAGAATCTCAGGAATGATTTGAATCCTCATCTGTAGTTTCACTTAAATGACACCAGGTATTGAAGAATTGTGACTCAGTGATTTATGCAATAAGCTGGAAACTCAGGACCTGTGGGTTCTGGATATGCGTCTGACATTTGTTTTTTACAAGTGAGCTAGTCATGTTCGCTCCTGTGTTTTATTTAGTTTTTCATCTGTTAATGAGGACAGTGATGCCAAATTACCTCCCAGAGTTGTTAAAAAGAACAAAAAAGAACTCAGAAAGAGTTATAATGCCACGCAAGCCATAACAAAGGTAGTTTTCATGAGAGAATGGTTGTAAAAATACTCTAAGAGTTAGAATTTCTACACAGATATAAAGTATTACTTTTACCTGAGTAGGAAGGGAAAGGGATAAGTGAATATTAAACAGGAAACCCGTTCTGAATTATTGGTTTCAAGCTCTCACTCCAACCCTCACAAACGTACTATGAAGATAAATTTTGAAACCAGTGTTTTGGCTTTCTTTTCATCCCTCAGTCTTTACCCAGAGTGAAGGTGGCTACTGAGTAGGGCAAGAGCCTAAAGAAGAAGAGACAGGAGGTAAAAAAAAAAAAAAAAAGTAAAAGGTCCAGAAAACATTCATTGCTTGTCTGTTTAATTAGTTCTTATTTTGTGTTTTCTGGGAGCAAAGGTAATGTCTGGTACACTAATTCTGCAACACACCTCTTGGAAGACGAATCCAAGGCTTAGAGAGCTGAAGTAACACACTGGGGAAGAAATGGAGTGGGAGTTTGAAACTTTCTCTCACTTCAGAGCCCAGGTTCTATATTCTTGCCCTTTTCTATTTCAGGAAAAGCAGAATTTATTTATGGAATAAATGCCAAGAAAACCTGTCCTGGAAAGTCCTCGATCAGTCAAGCTGTCCCAGGGAATCGCCCCATCTTTCTCATGGCCACATGGGTCATATTGTGACATCTCTACATATCTCTGCATGCTGGCTTAATGTTCCTTTCGTGACTAACCAGATTCTGTATAATTTCTGTTCTTACAAGGCCTGCCCTACCTAATTGTATCCCACAGCATTCAGCTTCTGTCCTTGCTGTTCAATGACTTACTCTCTTGAGGTTTCTAAGTTCAGATTCCGAACAGTGAGAACTGATTGGCCATGGTCATGTTCATACACCAGCCCACAGGTTGCTGCTGGCCGGTTTACATGGATTGGTTAACGTGGGTCAAGTGTAGCTGTGGGTCAAGTGCAGCTGTGGCTGAGGATGAGGCAGTCGGTTGTTTCTTGAGAATTGTGTGTAAATAGGTCGGCATTCTGAAACTTAGCCTGGGCCTTTTTAAAAAATCTCCCAAATAAGATCTGCTTCCATTTTCCTCATTTGGGTGTTTTTATTAAAGATAGTGCCATTCTTCCTACCACCTAGATTGAAAGTCCAAAAAATCTTGTTGGAAAAGTAATGCATACACAGAAAAATATTTAGAATATAAAAGGGTATACACATTGAAAAGTGTCTCCTTTCTACCAAAGACTGTCAAGGCCTTCCTAAAGGCAAACACAGCTAATAGTTTTTGAAATATCCTCAGAAAAAGTCTATGTTCAAGCATTTTATCCACATTCCATTTTACACAAAAGTAAGAATACCATAAACACAATGCCCAGCTTTTCTCATTTAATAAGTAGATCTTGGGACCTATTCCACATCAATATACATAGATTATTTTTTTCATATTTTGAACAGCTTCAAAAAACTTAGTTAGGGGCATCTGGGTGGCTCAGTTGGTTAAGTGGCTGCCTTTGGCTCAGTTCATGATCCCAGAGTCCTGGGATTGAACCTTGCATTGGGCTCCCTGCTCAGTGGAGGGCCTGCTTCTTCCTTTCCCTCTGCCTGCGGCTCCCCCTGCTTATGCTCTCTTTCTCTCTCTGTCCAATAAATAAGTAAAATCTTTTTTAAAAAATTTAAAAAACTCTTAATTATAAGTATGTGATTTTGTTCTTTAACCAGTGCCCTTTGATATGCAAGCACGTTTCTACTCTTGCCATTACAAATAAGGCTACAATAAACATATATGTTTGTATACAGCTGTAAATATTATCTGTAAATTTTTCAGCCAAAACGTGCATGACATTTCCATTTTTATACATTTATGGCCAAACTGCCTCCAAAGACATGCAGATTTCTCTCATCATTTGTGTATGAAGGTTCCCATTTACCCAAACCATGCATAATCCTGTGTTCTGTCAAACTTTCTGATCTCTTCCAATCTGGTAATTTTATTCATTTTTAACTCTACCTTCTTTCTAGTCCACTAAGTCAGTCACCTAGTTCTGTGAGTTCTTTCTCTCTCACCTCCATCTATGTCTTTGTAATTGCAGTGCTATGACCTTAGTTATGGCTTTTGTTGCTTCATATATTGGCTCCCAATAACTCATTCCATTCTCTCCCCTTACTAAGTCACGATTTATCCCAAAAAATGCCAGATTACTATTTTCCTAATTTTTCCTTCTATTCTCAAAACACTTTGGTGGCTCCCACTGACAATATGAAGTTCAAATCATTAGCCAGGCATTCATTCATTCACTCATTCATTCATTTTTTTAAAGATTTTATTTATTTATTTGATAGAGACACAGAGAGAGAGGGAACACAAGCAGGGGGAATGGGAGAGGGAGAAGCAGGCTTCCTGCTGCGGGGCTTGATCCTGGGATCCTAGGATCGTGACCTGAGCTGAAGGCAGCTGCTTAACGACTGAGCCACCTAGGTGTCCCTAGCCAGGTACTTAATACTCTCTAGAGTCCAATCCCTATCTACTTTGGCATCTTCACACGCATATAAAAGTTCTGATTCAAACTTCTGATTTGCTGTCTTCATGTTTTTTGTTTCAACACTTCAATTACTTGGGAGTTCTTCTCCCAAGTTCAAACCCAATTCCGCATATCCTTCAAGGTCCCCTGTGACCACTGCAAGTGATAACTGGTTCACAAAATTCTCTTCTTAGAATTGTTAAACCACTCAACGTTTGTATCACTCATTTGGTATTTATTAACTTATGGTATAACTAAGTTTATTGTGTTTCCTGTCCCTGAACCAGGCCGTAAACTCTAAGAAGCCATCCCTAAAACTTTTTCTATCTCTCTCACACACACACAGCACAACCCCTCATGTTCTGAGGTGCTCAAAAATTATCTGTAGACCAAAATGTGACCTAAGTATATGGAAATGAGGAAAGCACTGCTAAGCCTTTGAAAAAGAGGTGAAATATATAAGGGTACTTTACATTTGTTTTCCTTAACCTTTATCAGACACCAAAGGTAGCTTTTAAGAACTCAAAAAACATTCATGTTTTACAAGAAAGAAAATTGCTGCAAAAACACTGGCCAAAATGAGATTCAATAACTCAGAACAAGTAACACTTCCCATCAGACTGTCCCTAAACTGTTCAGACAACTTGTTTAGCATATAGTCTTTATCAAGCACCCTCTGGTTTGTTCATTCTTTTGATATATCAAAAGTACAGGCACTCCTGATCATCTGCCCATTTCTTCACTGAGAGTCTAATTTCTTTCCCAGTTCTGAGGGAAAAGGGTTACCTACAGTGAGCTGTCTTGGTAGGTGAGCAAGCCCAGATCCTGATCTTTTCTTTTACCCAGTGAAACTGAGTCTTAGCATCTGACTGAAGTAAAATACTCCAGACCCTTACTTCAAATAAAGTTTACCTTAGAAACGGAACTGTTTCTCTAAGTGAATTTTTAAATACAGAAAAAACTGTATCTTTTTATATGCACATACAATATATAATGCATAGGAAGAGATTCAGAAGGGCACACCTGGAAATGCTTATTTCATAGAGGAGGACTGGACTGGTACACATTAGTTGTTATTATTTTGAAGAGAAATACTTTCTCTGAAACAAAGAGGAAAAAAATTGTGTCTACCTAATTTCTTCAAGGAATTTATCATTAAATTCCATAGTGGTTCTAAACATTCATTTGAGAAGAGGGGGCTACCACTAATGTTTCCTATTTAACCAAATTTCCCGACTAAGCTTATCTGTAAAAAATGTTTTTTGTGAGTATAAGGGACTAGAAGAAGTCCAAATATCAAATCATTCACTTCTGTCACATTACCACATGTTTATCTTCCTTAGTGAGAGGTAATGTTTAAGTGTTGTACTGAAAGCAACAAGATTTGAGTTCCAGTTTTGGCTTTGCTACGAATATGCTGGGGGGGGGGAACCTTAGACAAATCGCTTTCTTTGTAAAATGGTGAATTAAGACTAAAACAGATATTTTCTGATTACTGTAAGATTTGCAAAGATGTATAAGCTTTAAGGTTTTATAAAGTCCATTCTATGGAGAAACGTCTCTTAATCACTTCTGAAGGGCTGGGAATCTAGGCGAAAGACAACAAATTCTCTCATTCAGCAAACGCTGAGCCCTTGCCTCATGCGTGGTAGGTATTAGAATGGACTCCAAATCTCAGGCGCTCACTCGCCAGAGTTTCGTCGGATTCGCCAAAGTCCTTTCACTCAGGAAATGTTTCTCTTGACCGTAGCCATTCCCTAATGTGGCAAGGTGTAAGTGCCGTCAACAGTCACCAAACCACCAGTAAGAAGAAGACATACCTGCTGTGAACGCGGAGGTGACACTACAGTTCCCAGCATGCCTCTCTTTCCCACCACCGCCCTCTCCCGGCCCCGCTCCAGGATTCCCGCAGGCCGGGACTTGTAGTTCCAAGTCCACAGCCGTGGGCGGCGCGGAAGCACTCTAAAAATATGCTTTTCCCACTAGTAGGCCAGAAGCCCGCAAGTTCCAACTAAAATCTTATGTGACTGACTAGGGTTTACCCTCCTCAGAGGCGAACTCCCTTCTTCCAGACCTCCTCAGATTTACATACAGCCCGGGCGTGACCACGCCCCGGAAGTAGAGTCAAGTCGCCCAGCCAACAGCACTAAGCCTTCCAGCCACTCCGAGAGGGGCTGGGACCGGCGGGGCGGGCTTGAGGGAGTGGTCAAGAGGCGAGGTGGACGGGGGCGGATCCGGCGTCCCAGCGCCTGGGGCGGAGTCACAGCACGGGGCCGCGCGTCTGGGTGGCGGCGGGGCCGCGCCCGTGGGGAGAGGCGGCTGCGGCTGCTAGTGGGGAGGGGGGGTGAAGGAGGAACCGGGAAGGGGGGGCAGGGCGAGCCGTGAGCCTTGTTTCTGAGGCGGTGGCGGCGTCTCCAACGAAAGAGGAGGGCGGGGAAGGAGGATGGAGCAAGCTGGGGGTTGGGGTTGGCGCTAGCCGCAGCGGCTCGCCTCGTACTGTGGGAGAACGGCGGCTGCTCCTGGAAGTTGTGTGGTCGGGAGCCGGGCTGGTGCTGCCGCTGCCGCCGCCTTAGGCGGTGGGGAGGAGCAGGGAGCGGCGAGGCTTGGCGGGGGTCGGAAAGGAGAGGAAGGGCTGGGGAAGCGAGCTGGGGAAGACTGAGCGGGCTCTGCGCCGGGCGGGCGGGCGGCGGCGGGGGGGCCAGCCACCGCAGCCGGGGGGACGCGGGAGGATGGAGCAAGTGGAGATCCTGAGGAAATTTATCCAGAGGGTCCAGGCCATGAAGAGTCCGGACCACAATGGGGAGGACAACTTCGCCCGGGACTTCATGGTGAGTCGTTCCCCTTGCTGTCGCCTGCTCTCGCCGACACCGCAACCCACCACCGCCTCTCCCGGCCGGCCCGGGGCCGCCAGCGCTTTGTGTGCGGCTGTGAGGAGAGGGGCGGAGGGGGCGCGCACCAACTCGTAGGGCCGGGTTGTCTCGGAGGCCGGCGGGAGGCGAGACTGCCTCTGTCCCTCGGCCTCCTTCTCTCCCCTCACGCTTTCGCGGCCCCCTCCGCGGGCGGCCAAGGCGCGAAGGGAGCGGCCCCGGCCGAGCCCGCACTCTGCACAGCCGCCCGCGACCACCTATTGTTTCTCGGGCCGGGAGCCGTCGGAGACTGAGGTGCAGACCCAGGGCTGGGGGACTCGTCTCTGCACCCCCCACTCCCCATCCAGCCAGCCCTTCCTTGTAGGGTAGAGGCAAGGTGTCTACCCAGGGAGGAGAGCAGATCGCGGCTGATGGAGGAACGGGGGTGTTGAGGTTAGCATTAACTCGTGGGGTCCCTTTGCTCAGGCTGGCCTCAGAAGTGGGCAGGGTAGGAGTTCTGCCGTTTTGGGGTTCGCAGTTATTATCTCCAAGGCTTGGGAAAGGATTGTCCGTAGGGAATCCTGTGGCTTGCCCAGTTCCATTTATCCTCGTCCCATCTCTTGTCTCTGGAGACTCAGGTTTGAGATGGCGTTGGAGTCATTATGACTTTAGATTAGAGGGGTAAGTGTGTGTGTGAAGGGGTTGGTTATTCTGAAGGAAGCCTACTTCGGACTCCCTAGGGGATATCGTGGAAGGCGGAGGGGATGTGACTATCACTTCCTATCCGGGGTGGGGGTGGGGAACTTGGGAACAATAGTCCTGGTGGGGCGGAGGCAACAAAACGGGCCGAATCCCTGAACTGGGAGATAACCTTCTCAGTCCCCCCGCCCCCCCCCTTTCCGCCCTCTGCTTGGGCAGGCGGGCTGGAGGGGAGGTCAAAAGTCTTGTTCGTGAAATTGCTTTAGATACATCACTTATGAGGGGGTCAGATCCAAAGGCGTGGGACCAGAAGTCGACTTCCTACATTGCCCCCCCACCTTTTATTTTTCTGCTGGACAATGTTCCCTTTAGGGTTGTTTCTCGGCTTAGGAGGCGGTGGTTGCGGCTGCTGCTCCTACGGATATTGCGCAAGACTGGGGCGTTGGAAACTCTGGAGGTCTGGGGAATGGAAAAGGAAGTGGGACTTTGGGAAGTGGTTGCTCCTTAGCCTTGGCGGGGTTTGGGAATGGGAAATAAGCTAGGGAAAATTTCGCTCCTGGGCAAGATACACCTCCAAGAATAATCACTTAACTCCGAAATTCTTGATTGTAAAAAGTATATAAAAATGAATGAGCAGCAAACATTGGCTAGTTTTTGTTTCAAAGTACAGTTTAATTGTTTATAAGGTGCAGGTGAAATGACTTTTAGCACTGAAATACTTTTTCACATTTTAAAGAGACTAGGATCTAGTAAAGTTTTAGCATTAAAATTATTAACAGCTTATAAAATCGATCATTGACTTTATACAATATTATAATAGTATTGTTGAGCTTTGTGATTCCCGCCTTCCTAGACCAATAATAGAGGATAGGAGTAAGATTTTGTATCTTTTGAAAATGGAAAAATATAGATAAAATAATCTGTGCTGCATTTTAAACATTTTCTGTTGATATTTAGCCTATATATTTTTGAAAAATTAATTTTTGATCCGAGGAAGGTAAAGAAAAAAGGACATTTTCCCTTCTTACTTAGTGAGACTTTTTATTGTGTTGGTATCTTTTGGATAATCACTTAACAGTAATTGAATGGAGTCCTCTTTTTGCTACTTTTTAGCAAATAGAAAATATTTACTTAGGGTAGTTTAAAAGTTTAAACCTAGTTTTTTACAGTCTTATTTTGCAAGAAGAGGTGATGTGGTCCTTGGTCCTTTCTAGTTTGCATGCTAGTCATCTTGTTATCCCTGGGCATATCCTGTCAGGAAAGAGCATTGTTTGGTGATGAAGGCCATCAGGACAGGTGCCCAGTCTCTGAACTTCTGTACAGGGGAAGTAGCCTTGGTTCATGCTTTGGGGATGAATCAGGGATTCCTATTGACGATTTCATTTCTGAAGGACTGAATGAGTTTCTTTTTTCTTCCATAATACCTAGGGATAGCTGAGTGATTCCACATTCGAGATTTGATGACCGAGGCTGTTCTTTTACAGTGCTTGCTTTTTTTATTCCATGACTTGATAAGCAATAGCTATAATTAAGACTGATATATGGTGCTGCTTTTTCCCTTGACTGGAAAGCTAGAGGGAACCATGTCCCCCCTGCCATGGAAAGAGAATAGAAGATCAGCCAATAATTCTAAGTGTTCTGTTATTTTTAAATTCTTAAGTGGATCAAAATGCATTTTTAAATTTCAACATTTTAGAACTGACCCTTAGAAATAATAGCTATTATAATCCTATTCAATTATGAAGAACTAGTGTTCATTATTTCATATTTGGAGATTATAGAATAATAATTAATAATGCCTTACTCTTAGGAAAGTGGAGTGGACATCCAGACTGTGTTCTTCCCATTGTTGTATCCAGCCTTCCTCGTCCTATGACCCAAAGGCGGTCTCTGTTAATTAAAAACATTAAAACATTAAACATTTTTAGTGCATCTGTGTGACCATGCTGTATATTTCATTTTATATTGTTGGGTTTTTTTTCAACTTAACATTTTGATAAGTTTTTTTCATTTATAAAAATCATTTCAGTGGCTGTATAATATTTTACTTGGCAACTATTTTATAGCTTAACCATTTCCTTGTGGTTGAATTAGGCCATTTACTTTCTATTACATATTATAATTCTGTATTGAACATTTATTGTAAAACTTCCTTATTTTGGATTGTTGCACAAAATATCTTCCAGTAGTGGAAGTACTAGGTCAAAGAATATAAACATTTAATACATTTTATAAATAACTTTTTGAGGAAGTTGTATCAGTTTATACAACTGTCAGTAATGCATGAGTGTTCATTTAATTAGCTTGATCTTTGATAATTTGATGTTTGGAAAATGGTATCTTGTATTAATTTGAATTTTTTGATGACTAGTAAGGATAGAAAATTTTCCACCTGTCATTAGCTATATTTTGAGTTGTCTCTTCTTGACCTTGGTATGTTGTGTACTCCCTAGCCCACCCCTAAAGAGGAGAAAACTAAGATACTGAGATGGTGTAAACTACAGCACCAAGATGATTACTTACATGTTGAAGGGTTAAACATCTGATTTGTGGCAGATCCAGAACTCAATTTCAACTATCTTGATTTTAAGTCTTCTTTACAAGAAGGCAGTGATCATGACAAGCAAATGTATGTGGTAGAGTGGTATGTATTCATGTTTGACAGACCTGGATTTTAAGCCATCTCTTTCATTGTCTAGCTGTTTGACCTTGGGCAGACCACTTAGAAGAAAATGGGATGACCGATTTGTCTTATATTTTAAATAAGAAAATGCTACGTACTTCACAGGGCTGAGGTATGGGACTGATATTTAGGGTCATCATCTAATGCATTATTGTGCTAAGGTCTGTGTAGACTCATATAGCTGATTTATGTAGTCAGTTATAGAGAACTAGACGTAGAAGGAAAGAGGTATCTGGGCTTTTGTTTTCAGTCATTCTCTTGTGCGTTTTAAAGCTTTATAATGTCTAGGGGCACCTGGCTGGCTCAGTTGGTTAGGTGGCCAGCTCTTGATCTCAGCTTGGGTCTTGATGTCAGGGTCATGATTTCAACAGCCCCCCCCCCCCCCAGTTGAGCTCCATGCATAGCATGGAGGCTACTTAAAAATAAGTAAATAAATAAAGGTTTATAATGTCTAAAACATTGAAATAAGAAGTAGATTTCTTTTGATCAGGCTAAAATTTACCTAGTTTACATTTAATGCTTGGGTATTAAAAAAATCATAAAAGATGACACTTAAGCTACTAGCAAATACAGCAGTTTCAGCTTAAAAACCAGTTCTCTCTCCATTTCTGAAGGTGAAAACAAAAATATAATGAATGGATTCAGTGGAGTATTTAAAAAACAGGATGCAGTAGGGTGTGAATTCTAGTACTTTTTTGTGAAATATTGGGAGGAGAGTATTTAAGGACATTTTTCTAAGGCTAAACTGAAGTATAATAGCAAGCGATGCATCCTATGTTAAAAAGCTATTTAAAATAATTTTGAGGGGCGCCTGGGTGGCTCAGTGGGTTAAAGCCTCTGCCTTCGGCTTGGGTCATGATTTCAGGGTCCTGGGATCGACCCCCACATCGGGCTCTCTGCCCAGCAGGGAACCTGCTTCCCCCTCTCTCTTTGCCTGACTCTGCCTACTTGTGATCTCTCTCTCTGTCAAATAAATAAATAAAATCTTTAAAAAAATTAATTTTGATGTTTTAAAATAATCTGAACTTAATTTATCTATCAGAGATACTCAAGAACTACCATAGAAGTTACCCATTTTAAGGGATTATTATATAGAAACATCTGTTCTACAAATAGTCATCCTGACAGAACTGTTCAAAACAACCATTCTGTTTGCTTTGTTATAATTAAATAATTGTTAGACGGTTTTTATTTTACTACACTAATGTTAGTGACTTTACAAATTATTTTAAGTAGAAAAGAAATTCACATTTTTCATCCCTTTTATATACTAAACACTGTGCCAGATACTTTACACTCTGTCTTCCTTAACATGTCAACAATTTATGAGATAGATATAACCTGTATTTTACACATGAGGAAGCACACTCTGAGAAGTTAAGTATTCTGCTTGACTTTAAAACCTCTGTTCCTTTCTAAAAAGTTTATTTATTTCGGTAATCTTTATACCCAACATGGAGCTCCAGCTCATGTCCTGGAAAATGAGAGTCACATGTGTCTCCAACTGAGCCAACCAGACACCCCAAAAACTCTGTTCTTTTTGTTCTGTTTCTCCAGGATACCTCTGAGGTCCTTTGGGACCTGGCTGGGACTAGGGTAGTGGTAGAGGGTGCATCAGTATGCAGAGGGATGGAGGTTTTAAAGTTGAACATGTTTGGGGCGCCTTGGTGGCTCAGTTGGTTGAGTGTGGGACTCTTGGATTTGGCTTAGGTCATGATCTCATGGGTCCAGGGATCGAGCCCTGTGTTGGGCTCAGCATAGAGTCCCCTGGAGATTCTTTCCCTCTGCCCCTCCCTCCATGGTCATACTTGTGTGAGCACACACACACATACACACACTCTCTCTCTCTCTCTCTTAAATAAATAAATCTTGAAAAACAACAAAGTTGAACATGTTTAGGGGAGTAGTAGATAACCAGCTATAACGCAGCAATTAACACCTTTTGGTCTGGAGAGTCCATTACATTCTTAAAAATTATTGAGGGCCCCAAAAAGCTTTTATTTACTGTACTACAAATTAAAAACAGATATTTTAAAAAAATAATCCACTTTAAGATAATAATAACCCCCTTCTGTATTAACTATATAATAATAATTATTCAAAACAAAAAGGAATTAGTGAGAAGAAGCATTATTTTTATATTTTTGCAAATTTCTTTAATGTCTGGCTTAATAGAAAACTAGATTCTCATATCTGCTTCATTCATATGGTTGCAATGTTACATTTCACATAGCATGACATGTCATATACTCCAGGAAACTCCACTGTACACTCCTAAGAGAATGAAAATAATTTTTAAAAATTACTGTGTTAAGGGCCCCTGGGTGGTGCAGTTGGTTGAGCGACTGCCTTCAGCTCAGGTCATGATCCCGGAGTCCCGGGATCGAGTCCCACATCGGGCTCCCAGCTGCATGGGGAGTCCACTTCTCACTCTGACCTTCTCCCTTCCCATGCTCTCTCTCACTCTCTCTCTTCCCTAATAAATAAAAAAAAAAAAAATTACTGTGTTAAGTTCGGTGTGTTCTTATATTTGCAGGTGAGGAAACATAACTTAGTCTTACTAGGAAAGTTGTTTTAACTTCATGAACTTGCTAAAATGGTCAAGGGGTAGGCTGTCCCTGAACCATACCTTGAGAACCAGTGAAGTAATGTATGGTAAGGGCTAATGGTGATGCTGAGAAAGTTAGGTAGGGGTTAGACTGTGAAAGTTCTTGCATCTATGCTATAATTTATTCAGTAGTTAAATACCAGCAATTTTGAATAGTTCTATACTACAACTCTTTGAGTCATCTGGACAGCGGGCAGGTGTTCAGAAAATACACATAGTAACTGAACATTCTAGCAGTGTTTCCCTACCTCCACCCACGCACCCCCCACCCCAGCCTGCTTTAGTATGACTCTTCACTTCTGTCATTGAGATAGATTCAAGCAGAAAAGCTAAGAATCACTACTATGGGTCCCTGGAGAGCCACTCTTATGTTTTAACAAGAGTAAGCAGTCATTTGACAGATTTGTGTTTTAAAAAGTTGATTCTGGTGGTAGTATTAAGGATGGAATTAGTGATGAAGGAGAGTGTTTTGAAAGCTGTTGAAATAGAAGTGATATGAAGGCCTGAACTTAAAAACTAAGACAGAGGAATATAGAGTATATATATGATCTGATAAGGATTAAGTAGGAAGTCTCAATGACTCACTAGATGTGGGTAGTTAAGGAGAAAGGAATAGTTGCAGTATGACTCCAAGGTTCCTAGTTTGGTATACCATCACCCAAGTTAGAAGATACCATTTGGTATGGTTCGGAGTACTGGAGGAGAAGGAAGTAGAGGGGACCAAGCAGAAGATGGTTGGAGAAAATTTCAAGGTAGAAGAGAATTAGTTTAGTTTTAAATATGGTAAACAGGTGCCTGAGATACTGAGTAGAAATGTAGAGCCCAAGAGAGCTGACAGGATGTAAATATTTGGAAGTTGTCATATAATCATGTGAGTGTGGGAGTGAATAAGTTTATTCAGATGAAGCATACAGAGTGATCAGCTTCAGATTGGAGAGCAGCAGCATTTAAAGGGCAGCCTGAAAAAGAGGTGCCAGTGACTGTCCCAGAGAAGATGTGCTCAGGGAGGAGGAAACGAAACCTAGAGAATGTCAGAAAAGCCTGGGAGAGTTTCAGGAAAGGAGTAGTTGGCAAAATCAAATACTTCTGGGGAATGTTAAGGTGAGGTTGAGAATCTACCCACTCTATTTGCCAAGTAGGCGTGATTTGGTGACCACAAAAAGTGGTTTGGGTGGGATATGGGAAGAATCTAAATTATAGTTAATTGAGGAGAAAATAGGTAAAATGGGTATAAATTCTTAACATTTTCTTTTCTTTTTTTTTTTAATTTATTTGACAGGGAGAGAGATCACATGTAGATAGAGAGGCAGGGAGAGAGAGAGGGGGAAGCAGGCTCTCTCCTCTGAGCCGAAGACAGAGGCTTAACCCACTGAGCCACCCAGGTGCCCCAATTCTTAATGTTTTCATTTAACATTCTGAAAGTAGATGATAGAAACTAGAGGAAGGCAGATTGAAGGAGAGCTCCCCTCCCACACCTTGTTTTTTTTTTTTTAAGATAAGATAGGTGCTGTATTTTCCATGTTTCTTAACCTCATATGTGTCCTCTTTTGTGAAATGATTGCTGTTTAAATATAATTTTAAAAGACAGATAACAAGAACTTGTCTTTTGGTTGAATGAGACCTCTGAAGTTTTTTTTTTAAGATTTTATTTATTTATTTGACAGAGAGAGATCACAAGTAGGCAGAGAGACAGGCAGAGAGAGAGGGAGAAGCAGGCTCCCCGCTGAGCCCCAATGTGGGGCTCGATCCCAGGACCCTGAGATCATGACCTGAGCCGAAGGCAGAGGCTTTAACCCATTGAGCCACCCAGGCACCCTGGGACCTCTGAAGTTTTTTATTTAAAGTTCGGATTTGAAATGTTAGAAAAAAGGAAGGGAGGAAAGACAGGAAACCTAGACGATTTTATGCTACGCAGCCTAAATAAGTATAAGATTTTCATTGTTAAACTGTTTAATATTGTGGCTTGTAGGTATTTTAAAAATATTGATTTTTAAAAATCAGTAACAGCTTTTTGAGAGGTAGTTCACCTTCTATAGATTTGTCTCATATAAATGGAATCATACAATATGTGGTTTTGTGACCAGGTTCTTTGACTTAATATAATGTTTTCAAGTTTCATCCATGTGTTGCTAGAATCAGGAATATTTTTTATGACTAAATAATATTCCATTGATGGGTTGTACCACATTTTGTTTATCCATTCATCCATTGATGGACATTTGAGTTGTCTCCACTTTTTGGAATCTTTTCTTGGTATAATAATAGATAGAATAGTTTGTATTCTTAATGCTACTATGAACATTTATGTACACATTTTTGTTAGAATATATGTTTTCCTTTATCTTGGATACATACCTAGGAGTAGAATTAATGAGTGACATGGTAACTGTTGAACATTTTGAGGAACTACTAGACTGGAGTTCACATTTTACATTCTCGTCAATTTCTCTATATCCTCACTCACACTTGTCTTCTTTTTGATTATAGCAATCCTGGTGGGGTGAAGTGTATCTTGTGGTTGGCTTGTAGGTTTTTAAAATATCTTAGTAAATTTATATAAATGGTGCTGTATGTTTAATGTATCTTTCAAACCTAGAGTGATAGGAAATATTTTCTGTTTTTACATTTGCGATTGGATACCCAGCCAAACATACTTTAATTCTACTTAATTTTGCAAGTGGAAGTAAACTTTTAAGAAACTCACCCCACATGGCTTACCAGAGACAGCATACTACAAATTTAAAAGTGTTACTTTTCAAAAATGTCTTATTGTATGTATTTACTTTTAGAATACTGTTAGCTTTTTTCCCTTCAGTATTTGACATTTAGTTTGGAAAAGGATTTTTTTTTTTAAGGATTTTATGTGTTTATTTGACAGAGATCACAAGTAGGCAGAGAGGCGGGGGAGGGGGGACGGGGTGTGTGGAGCAGACTCCCTGCTGAGCAGAGAGCTAGATGGTTGGGGCTAGATCCCAGGACCCTGAGACCATTGACCTGAGCCGAAGGCAGAGACTTAACCCACTGAGCCACCCAGGTGCCCCATGGAAAAGGTTTTTGACAGTGAAACTGAAAGTAAGACATTAACATTTAGATAGATGAAAAATTTCTTGTTCATATGTTAAACACCTCTGTGTTTCTATAGCACTCAGTTCATTAGATTCATAAAGATTTACATTTCTGACTTCCCCGGACTGAGAGCCTCCAGGGCTAACAACTGGGACTTAATTATCTCTGTATCCTCATTGCTTAATATAGTGCCTGGCACTTAACAGGCATTAGTGGCCATTGCATGAGCAGAAATTGTAGTGAGCTTAAAACTGTAAGACAAAAAACAAACAAAACAAAACAAAACAAAACTGTAAGACAGAGATTGATTCTTCAGATGGAGTCTTCAAATGGTCCAAGGGGCTTGTTTTCTTAGACGAGCATGAGAACTGCTTTTCCCCTTCTATGAGTACACTCATGGTGTGTGCTTATGCAATATGGTTGTATTTTCAGTATCCCCTGAAAAAGAAAATATGAAACAAAGTACTAGACTGCATTCAGGAAAACTTTTAGATAAATAGGGTTTTATTAATTGTAATATCTTCTGGAGAAATATGAAAAATAGTACATATTTATCTCTGGACACTTGTTGGTATGCATAAGGATTCAGGGAACCATTTAAAGTAACTGCTTTTGTATCCCCCACCCCGTGAATTCTGCTTCGGGAACATTTTCTTAGAATATTAATTTTAATAAAATGCCTACTTTTAACTTTTGATTTTAGATTTCATAAATAAAATCCAGATACGGGGCGCCTGGGTGGTTCAGTAGCTTAAGCGTCTGCCTTCGGCTCAGGTCATGATCCCAGGGTCCTGGGATCGAGCCCTGCATCTGGCTCCCTGCTCAGTAAAGGGAGCCTGCTTTTCCCTCTCCCTCTGCCTGCCACTCTGCCTACTTGTGTTCTCTCTGTCTCTCTGTCTGATAGATAGATAGATAGATAGATAGATAGATAGATAGATAGATAAATCTTGAAAAAAAAATAAAATCCAGATATCATGTTACTGGCATTTCTTCAAAAATAGCGGTATCTTGTAACTTGTGGGTGTTTTGGGAGTGATTACAGCGATTGCTGTTCTCTTCTTGCCTCATCCAATCCATTCCACATATCATACTCACTTTCCTAAAATACCATTTTCAAGTGTTGGCATCTGTGGGATAATAAGCATACTGGTTGTAAAATCAGGATACGTGAATTTTAGTCCCTATGTTGCTGCTTAGTTTTGTTTTCTTTAATATGTTTAGTACTGTATTGGAAACATAGTTTTATTTTTGGGGTGTCTGGGTGCTCAGTTGGTTAAGCTTTATAACTCTTGATCTCAGGTATCCATCTTGGGGTTGTGAGTTCAAGCCCCACATTGGGCTCCACACCTAGCGTGGAGCCTACAAAAAAAGAAAGAAAGAAACATAGTTTTATTTTTATCAAAAAAAATGTAAGTTCAAAAACAACTCAAGGCTCCCTTTGATGACCATTAAAATGATTAGAATTTTAAATGTCTAAGCCAAATCAAAGCATCAGATCCAACCTCTGCTTATTTTCTTTTTCTTCTTTTTTTTTTTTTTGCTCTGCTTATTTTCAAACTGTAATTGTATGCTGTCTTCCCAGTTTCCCTTTCTCCTGTCCTCCCAATTTTTAACTTTTGCCCTAGTTTAGAATCACAGCCCAATAGGATAAAGTCTACACTTCTTAGGTTGGCATTCCAGAGCCGCCTTAACATAGTCTCATGTTACACTTGCAATGTTAAACTCCTGTACTCTGTAGTATATATATATATCCCCTTCCCTCTAGAGTAAGCTATAGTCCTTGAGCATACCCACTGATGAATGAAATCTTATCTGTTGTACTATTAAACATACTTTTTCCATTCCTTAGAAAACTTCCCTTATAGACCAGTACTGTAAAGATCAAAACACTAAAAATTGGGGCGCCTGCGTGGCTCAGGTGGCTAAGTGTCTGCCTTCAGTTAAGGTCATGACCTCCAAGTCCTGGGATCAAGCCCTATGTCAGTCTCCCAGCTCAGTAGGGAATCTGCTTCTCCCTCTGCCTCTTCCTCTCCTGCTGCTCATGCTCTCTCTTTGTATCTCACTGTCTCAAATGAATAAATAAAATCTTAAAAGAAAAACGCAAAAAAATTTAGAACGACTTTACTACATTTACCTCGAACTCAGAAGCAAAAATATAATTATTTCTCACTTTCTGGGGTAAATATTTTAGCCCAGTTTATCTTAAGGACTTCTCCATTGTAATATCTCATTGTAATGATATCTCTATTAATAATACCTCTATTGTAATAATATCTCCATTGTAAAGTTTGATTTTTAATGTCATGGAAAAAAACCTTAGATTTGAGTTTAAGACTTGCCTACTATAAGTCCAGTGATATGCAGTTATCCTATATCTTTAGACCCTAAGTTTCTTCCAAATAGTTGAACTTCTCTTCCAACATTTCTTATGTCCTGTAGTATTTTTTATTTTTATTTTTTTAGCCTGTAGTATTTTTAGATTCTTAGGTTCTTTAGATTCTAAAAAAATTCTTTAGATTCATGCAGTTGAACCCTGACAATTATCTCTATGAAATACACAAAAGTTTTGTTTCTATTTGTTTAATATTTTACTGTCTATGAACTGGTTTATGGCAGATATAAGTAGTTGGTCCCTCAGAGTTTTTCCTAGAGAATGTGAAACATGGATCATGTTAATCTCAGAAGCTTTGGGATATATGCTACATTATATGCTAATCTACATTTCTTGGAATAACTGCTCTTAGATATAATCTGCATTTGAAAAGCTATTTAACAACTTTGAGTCACTATCCTTGCAGGCTTTGAAGGAATGCAAAAATGTTATCCCTGTCATTTTCCATGATTCTTGCCATCCATTCTTCATATTTAAGAAATTCCTGGAGTGCCTACTATGCTCTAGGTAGTGTGTAGAATTGGCAATTGAAAATATGACAGTCATTTTCTTTTTTTTTTTTTAAATGTTTACATCTCATGTAAACCAAATCTTTTTTTTTTTAAAGATTTTATTTATTTATTAGAGAGACTGAGAATGAGAGGGGAGAACGTCAGAGCGAGAAGCAGACTTCCCGCAGAGCTGGGAGTCCGATATTGGACTCGATCCCAGGACTCCGGGATCATGACCCGAGCCCAAGGCAGTCGCTTAACCAACTGAGCCACCCAGGCGCCCGACAGTCATTTTCCTCAAGAAGTTTACCAACTATGAACAGACTTGTGAGAAGCAGCAAGAATTTGGGGGGGGGCATTGGATGAGATTCAGGGGGTCTGGGAACCTTTTCAAATCATAATATTTTGTGTATAAGCCCATTTTTGGGGGTGGAGTAGAGAAGGTTCATAGCTCTTAGATTTTCAAGGGGCTTGGATTCCAAAAACCTTAGAACTTCTAGGCTAGTAGATAGCAAGGTTTGGAACCACACAGGAATTTTTATCCTGACTGTGCTATGATTATAAGCAGGCTGTCTGGGGAAATTGTGGATATAATACGTACTTGGATGGACCAAGAACAAGAGAGTTTGTATGTAAAGCTACTAAATAGTATATACAAGGTCTCAGTAGTAATTCAAGATGTCTTCTTATTCCAGTGGAAGTGTGTTCAATATTTAAACCTTAGAGGGAGGATATGGACTGTTTGAGCAAAGAGACCACATTTGAGCTGACTCGTGAAGGAAGAGTGTTAGATGGACTAACATAAAAGGCATTTCAGATTATAGAAAACTAATAGTGCTTACAGACACATAGAGAAAAGAATTTTGGGTTTTAGATGAGAGGAACAGAGTGGCAAAGTATAAATAAAAAATAAGCAAAGCCCATATACTGAAATAATAAGAGGGGATTCCCAAAGGGAGAACAACTTAAATGCTGAGTATTCGATGAATATGAAGTTGGCCTTTGCATTTCTGAGTGTTTTGGTGAGAGTATTTTGATGTCTCATTGTTATGGCATAGCTGTTTATTTTTACAATGTATGATTTGGTTGATAGCAAAGATCTTTTTAAAACTGAGGTCCAACCATATGGTCAGTTTTCTTAAATCTGGTAATTTTACTTTATCTCAGATATATAAAATAGTACTCTGTTTAGTTCTTAGATGGTTAGATTAGGGTTTTTCATTGGCTTCTGTTAAAATTGCTCTGTAAAAAAATTAAAAAAATCTTTAGGACCGACAAATATTATTTATAGTGATAGACCTCTTGCTTAGTTTGTATTTCTTAGCAAATGTGAGTTTTGCATAAGATAACTCAGGAGGTTTTGAGACTACACATTTGGGACCAGAACCAAAGTGAGAAACTAAAAGGAGTTCTAGAGTCCATGATACAAACATGTGGAGAATAGCTTTTCTGGATACCTTCTTCTCACATTATGTACAATGGATTTACTCATAAGTTGTAGATCTTTTGATGTTATTTTTTTAAAAAAAATTTTTTTAAGGGGTGCCTGGGTGGCTCAGTCGGTTAAAGCCTCTGCCTTCAGCTCAGGTCATGATCTCAGGGTCCTGGGATCGAGCCCCCCATTGGGCTCTCTGCTCAGGGGGGAGCCTGCTTCCTCCTCTCTCTCTCTCTCTCTCTGCCTGCCTCTCTGCCTACTTGTGATCTCTCTCTCTCTGTGTCAAATAAATTAAAAAAAATAAAAAAATCTTTTTTAGGGTTTTATTTATTTATTTGACAGAGAGATCAGAAGTAGACAGAGAGGCAGGCAGAGAGACGGGTGGGGGGTGGGAGGCAGGAAGCAGGCTCCCTGCTGAGCAGACAGCCCGATGCTGGACTGGATTTCAGGACCCTGAGATCGTGACTTGAGCCGAAGACAGAGGCCTTAACCCACTCAGCCCCTAGACCTTTTGATGTTAAAAGAAACATTAAAACTTTAAAAATTAAGGAGCTTATTGCATGTTTTACAGTTAGAAGTTGACAGAGGTGAGTTTGTCCCAAGTTATAAAAGCAGATGCTTTTTCTATGACATGATGTTGCCTAGGCCAACAATTGCATTCTTACTATTTAGGGGAAAAGTCAATTAAAAAAGTGGGACATGAGAAATACAGAGCAATTCTTTGTTAGTATAGATTTTTGTTTGCAGGCTATTTCCAAACTAGCTTAAGTGAAAAAAAAATATATTGTAATAGAATACTGCCGTTGAGCTGCTTGAAGGACAGGAATCAAGAAGTGGAGAGCTGACTCTAATCTTGCCTTTTCTCTTCACAGTCCCTCTTTCTACGATTTATTAGTTTCTGTGTGTCTAGAGGGCTGTTTGGATACTTGTCTTTGCTTCTTTGCACCTGCTTTATTCTTCTCTATGCATTTTGGCTTTCACTGTTTGGGACTGCATATTCTGAATAAAGGCATCCCTTTTGCTGTCTAACCTATCTTATTCGGTTTATTCCAGTTTAGGGTAAGAGAGTAGAAAGACTAGAGTTGCTCCATCTCATTTTCACATTCCTGAAAAAATTATTTGACTTGCCAGTGAGAGGAGTATTGTGTGAGGTGACCAAGGTACGGAGCTTGTTCAGGTGTAGGTAAGGGAAGGGACTTTTCTTAGGGAAAGAGAATGGTAGTTTACTAACTAGGCAGGCAGTCCGAAGAGTACCTAGTACAAAAATCCTTGAAGCAAAACTGAAAAAAAAAATTTTGTTAACTATTAAGGTTTTGGCCCCAAATAAACTTGTACCCACTTTCTTTCAGAGAAGGGAAAAAGAAGCATAAAGAGTTCTTATAACTTGAGAGAACATTCTGTTGGCTCTGGTAGAGCATTATTTCACATACACAGTATATGTTAAACATTAGACAAGTTTTCGTTTGTGTGAAACTAAAATTAAGACAGTCATAAGCTGCATATTTATGGTATTTAAAATTTAAATTGTATTTTTTTAGTGTTAAAATGTGGAATCAGAACATTACCTTCTTGTAAGGAAATACTATTCTAAAGGTCAATTTTATTGAAGTATTGTGTCTAGTCATTCTTTGTTCGCTCCTTGACTATAAATCCGAAATATATCACTATCTGAAAGACTAATATATTTTCTTCATAATAGATTGTGCATCAATAAAATAAATCTATAGTTCCCAAATTATATAAAAATTAAGTGTTGTAATATATTTCCTTATTGTCAGTGTGCCTGTCCTATGTATCTGCTTGCCTCCATGCCTCTCTCTGCCACCTTTTGTCTACTCGCCTTTTCTCTATCTTCTCTGTCCATTGACCTGTGTGTACCTGAGATTTGTTAATGTGTGTTGGAAATGGGTGTTAGAAATAGATCAGGATGTACTGTGTTATTTAGAAATTTCCTGTTATTTATGCCTAGTGTTTGTAATTCTTTACTTTTTTTTTTTTTATAAGCTCTACTCCCAACATGGGGCTTGAACTCAGAGTCCTGACATCAAGAGTCACATGCTCTACTGAGTCACCCAGGCATCTCTGTAATTCTTTACATTTAATACAGTAAATAGTTTATTCATAAATGCCAAGGAGGAACATAGAGTAGACGGAGATCAATAATAGGATTCTGTAACTGAAATAACTGGATATGTTCAAGCATTTAATGCTAAACCTATTCACTGGCATTATTAGATATTCAAAATAACAAGTTTTTCTTGTTTAATTTATAATATGGATAATAGAAGATTTTGTGGTTTTAATGCTTAATATACCAGATGCTTTAGTCTTTTCATTTTGTGGAAAGGTAAGGAGGATGGGTATTTTAATAATACAAAAGCTTGAAACAAAAAATTTTTATTTGTGAAAATCAACATTCATAGGAACTATTATTTCCTTTCTTGGTTGAGGACTTAGGTAGGCACTGGCTACCTAACCCCACATCCTCAGCCTCTTCTTCATTCCTTTAAACCCTCCCCTCCCATCGTAATTTGATTTCAAGGTCTACCATTTGCCAAAATAGCATTTACTATGGTTGCCTCACATCTTCTGGACACATCCAGTAGATTCTTTACAGTAATGTGTTTGTTGATGCCCCTTTAGCATTCAGCACTGTTCACTTTTTTAAGTCCTTGCCTTGATGTTGAAGCACCATTTATACTTGTTGTTGTTGTTTTTTTTTAAGATTTTATTTATTTATTTGACAGAGAGAGACACAGTGAGAGAGTAACACAAGCAGGAGGAGGGAGAGAGGAAGAAGCAGGCTTCCCGCGGAGCAGGGAGCCCGATGCGGGGCCCAATCCCAGTACCCTGGGACCATGACCTGAGCCAAAGGCAGACGCCCAACAACCGAGCCACCCAGGCACCCCATGTTTTTTTTTTTTTAAATCTACCTCTTTAAGTCTCTCTCCACTAATAGTGGCTCAGATGCAACACACTTTCTATTTTTTACCCTGGTAGGTCTGATGGGAAATGTAACAGAATACTTGAATATTTAGAAATGAGAAGGAATCTTACTAATCCTGTAAAACTGACTGTAGTGATATGGATTACTCTAATGTTGCTAAAGAGTCTCAAAGAATAATAACGTACTGATTATTTTCTCATACTCTACATTCTTGTGATGACTAACAGATTATTTTTAAAGTATTTTTGGAAAATGTAACTTAATCTAAACTACAAGTATAGGATGGATACTTAACTAATACGCTTAACTTTCTGTTATCACTCTATTATATGCCAGTTTTTATATTATTTACAAGCCATATATTGGTTGCAAACGATATGTTGTTTATGCCTTATCTAATGTTTTCAAGTATGCCCTAGAATTTTCTCACCATTTATTATTTTTCTTATTAAAGGAGGTTTAGAAAATTTTATTTTAACATAGAACATGGATTGAATAGATATATAAATTGTCACTGTTTTATCTTTAAAATATGTTGTAACTAAGAAAACTAATCTTTATACTGGTGGGAGGGAATTTAATTATAGAAGGTCCAGGAAGGAATGTGTAGATGTCAAGAAAGAAAAGACCAGACAGAGTAGTAGCATATCTTTGTGATATATTTGATTTTAGCAATTTGAGTGTCTGGTGTTAAGTTATATTGGATACTCCAGCAAATGTAGATCACAGTTTTATCTGGGTTAAAACTGTTGCCATTACTTACAAATCCATGTAATTTTGAGTAAGTTATTTAAGCTATTCTCAATCTGAGTTTCCTTATTCATAAAACAGGAATATTTTGCAGTGTGAGAATTAGTAATAATATGAATAAAGGACATAATGATAATGTAGAGTTAGTTGTTATTCTAAATAAATAATAGTTAGAAATGAAGAATGATTAAGGACATTAAGTGAGAAGTAAAATGTGAAGGGAAAAGGCAACCCTTTGCTCTTCTTCTCTTTTGGACCTCTTTGATGATAGAGAAAAAGTAATGTAATTATCTCATGATATCATTGTTAGTAACTTAGGAGTTTTGACTTTATCCTCTAAGCCAGTGATCTCTAAACCTTTTTTAAGCATGCACCTTCTTAATATAGTTTCATTAATTTATAAATTGCATACTTATACAACTATGCTAAAACTTATTATTATAAAATACATATAAAAATTAGAATGGGATGAGATAAAGCCTATACAAATAATATTCATAAATTTAAAATATCTACTAATGACAAAGTATATTTGTTCAGTAAAATTACAATATTTTGTAAAAATCTTGATTTTAACACTTTGTGAAGTATTGTTTGAAAGACTGGCTCTGAGTTTAATGTCTTCCCTAGATTAAAAAGCTACCTGACAGGCACGCCTGGGTGGCTCAGTCAGTTAGGCATCTAACTTTAGCTGGAGTCATGATCTTGGGGCCCTGCGATCAAGCCCCATGATGGGCGCCATGATCTGTGGGGTGCCTGCTTCTTCCTCTCCCGCTGCCCCCCCCCCCGCTTGTGATGCTCTTGTTCTCAAATAAATAAATAAAATTAAAAAAAAAAAAAGATACCTGACAAAGATACATAGGTACAAATGGTTTATTAAATCATCATGCTTTTTTTTAATTTATTCATTTAATAGTTACTCAATGCGTACTGTGTGCCAGGTTTATTCTGGAATGAAGACTACAACTCCTCATGGAGCTTATATTCTATTGGCAAGAGTCAGAGAATAACCTAATAAACAAGTAAATGTAACTAGGTCAGGTATTAAGTGCCATGGAGAATAGTAAAACAGTAAGAAGAAAAAGGAGTAGAATATATCAGTTATCTATTACCACAGTAGTGTTGTATAACAACCACAAACTTTAGTGGCATATAATAAATATTTTTACATGCTATTAGTTGTTTGCTAAGCAGTTTTGCTGATCTTGACTGGGTTCATTCATGTTCCTGGGGGTTGGCTGGCTGTCAACCCATCTAGCCTGGCTGTGGCTGGGATGACTAGGATTGCTTGTCCCTTGTCTACATGGTTCTCGTTCCCCAGTTGGCTACTGGCTGTTGCAGAGATGCAGGGGAGGGGGAAAAAATATGCAAGACCTATCTAGTCTTGGAACTGGCACACTGTCACTCCCATCACTTTTCTGTTGACCAAGGCAAGTTACAATGCCATCTCCACTTCAAGGAGTGCGGAAATAGATTTCATCTCTTATCAAAAGAACTGCAAAGTCACATGTGATTTTAATACAGGGAAGGATGAAAAATAGGCTTTTAATATGATCAATCCATCATGTGACGGGTCTAGGAGATACTATTAGAAAAGGTGGTTAGGACATTGAGCCAAAACTAGAAATGCAGTTATCTGTGAGGAGAGCATTCCAGACAGAGCATTAAGTGCCCATGCACCTGAGTTTAAGAGTGTTGAAGGAAGCCATTGTGCTTGAGCAGAATAGGTGATGAAGAAAGTACTGTATTTGTGGTTGGATTGGGAGTTAGGGCCAACTGTCCAGGTTCTTGTAGGTCACTGTAAGAATGGCTTTTACTCTAAGTAAGATGAGAACCTTTGGGGTTTTACTCTTAGGTATGATGTTTACTTTAACAGCATCACCTTGGCTGCTGTGTGGAGAATAAAATGCAGAAGGTTAAGGACTGAACAAGAGACCACTTAAAGGAGTTCCATTAGTTGAAGTAGGAGGGCCTCAAGATAATGGCAGTGAGTATGAGGCAAAGGGATGAATTTGAAGGTATTTCCTAGGTAGCATTCACAAGACTTGGTCATTAGAAAGTGAGGAAGAACTCATCTAAGCTAAGTTGGACACTGAGTGATAGAGATGAGATAGAGAATACAAGAGGAAAGGTAAATCTAAGGAGTTGGGTACTACTGAGTTCAGTTGTAGATGTATTGAGTTTGAGGTGAATATAGATTTCAGATCAATGTTATGGTTTTCCCTACAGATCTTTAATATTTTTGTGTGTGGGTAATTACTGAACTCAGGGAAGAATGTGAGGTTTCTGAGATAATCTATACTGAGAATAACAAAGAGAAGAATACAGAACATTAGAGACACTTTAGTGTCTCCTGGAGGTTGATGGATTCTCAGTGCTTGCTAGAGAGTTAGGAACAGAATCTGGAGGGTAGTGTGGAGGCCAAGTGGATTGGTTGAGAGTTTTCAAAGAGAATTTGGATTTAAATGTGGATTTGGTGATTAGGAGTCATAGGTGACCTTGTCAACCTCTTGACATACCCTCTTCTCAGTATGACAAATCTGCATTTTTTTGAGAAATAGATATTAAGGGAGTTTTTAGGCAGTTGTTAATAGGTAAGAATAGATTTTATTTTACTTTTTAAAGCAGTGAGAGAATTACCATGTTTGTGAAATCCTATCATACATTTGAGTTGTCCTGAAAGGTAAACCTGCCATAGTCATTTTAGGAAAAAGAAAAACTGGGGAAGGGAGTGATCACAGGTCTATTGGTTTGGTTTATTATTCTCTGTTCTCTAAACCCTGGATCCCTTCTTCTCCCATTTCTATCCTCTGCTGCCATTGTTGTACTGCTGTTTACATTGCATTCTGCCACTAAAGCAAGGTGGTCATCCATTGCATCCAGAGCTGGCTTAAATCCCAGAGATTATAGAATCAAAGAAGTGATTTTAAAACCCTACACGTGTTGAGGTGGTGCCAGTTTGTGCTTAATGAACTCTTGTACATCTAACTACAACCCAATGAGCAATCTATTATGGCCATTTTATGGATGAGGAAACTGATAACAAAGTTGTCCTTCAGCATGTTAAGGGCATTGGGAGCAATAGACTTCAAATAGTAGGTAATGCCATACAGAACTTTTCCCTTTTAAGGTGCATCAGTCAGTGGTAATCATTAGATGGTAGCATATGATAGGGCAGAAAACTGTTGATTAAGTAGAGTTTTCAACAGAATAAAGATATGACATATTTACCTTTTCTCCTTTTTTGCTCCCATAGCACTTTGCATCTGTCTCTATTATAATTCGCAATACCATATTACAATTATGTATTTTCTGTTTCTATTACTAGGTTGTAAGGACTTCAGTGAGCAGAGATCTAGATTCAGAGATTGTGAGATCCAGTGGCCTGAATCTGTCTTGTCTTTATACTTCTGGTACCTAGTCAATGGCTACATGATAGGTGCTTAGTGAATCTTGTTAAATAAATTAATTGTTATAATGTACTTACAAAATATGTTTACCAGATAACACAAATAATGGTGTGTATATATTAAATGCTATATATCTTATTTATATAATGAACTCTGCAAGAAATGTCACCAGGTCCTTTATATTGGATCCTCAGACTAATCCAAGTCCTGTTTTTGCAAATGAGGAATCTGAACTTGCCCAAGGTCAGATGGGTAGTAAGTGGCAGAACTATTCCAACTATAAAACTTCTGTTATTAACTATTATGTTTTATTGCTTCTTTCAGTGCACTTGTTGGCACCAGCAGCATGATCATCCATTACTAATTTGAGAGAGAGAGTGACTGGCAGAACCTTTAAAATAAGTGGTTGTCTGACACCTTAAAATTTTAGTATATGTGCTGCCGAAGCGAGCACTGACACCTTAGAATTTGTTAACGTATCTGCTGGCTGACAACTATTTGTCAGAATCCTTTACCTTAAATACACTTGAGTGTAGATTGAACATGTTAAGTGTCCTGTAACTTTTAACATGGAATTTTTTTTACATGCTACATGTTAACCATTTTTAATCACAGGTGGGAGTGGGAGGTGGCTTCCTCTATGTAAACTTATCAATCAAAGCATTTCTGCTCATATATACTCTCCTAGTTAGTGTTTATTTTGATAAATAATATTTAATGGTATAATGATAAATAATGATCATATATTTTTAAAATCTCTTATCGATGTAACAACTTCATTGAACAAAAACTCCATTGAAAGTAGAGTTGAGGGGCGCCTGGGTGGCTCAGTTGATTGAGCCACTGCCTTCGGCTCAGGTCATGATCCCGGAGACCCGGGATCGAGTCCCACATCGGGCTCCCGGCTTCAAGAGGAGTCCGCTTCTCACTCTGACCTTCTCCCTTCTCCCTTCTCGTGCTCTCTCTCTCTCTCTCTAATAAATAAATAAATAAAATCTTTAAGAAAAAAAAAGAAAGTAGAGTTTAGCATTAATTCGATATGTAAAAGTAAGGCTAATAGGCTCCTTTTCACCTACTGAAGTTATAAAAACATGTTAAGTGGTCACCTCTGTATTTCTTAATCACATCAGAGTTGTAATGAATTATATGTAGAATTATCCTAAATTGGCTTCTTTTCAAAGCAAGTAAGTTATTCCGAGTTTTTTGGCAAATTCAACCCATTTAAATTCTATTCCCTTTCCTGTATATGTGATCTTTTTCCTAAGGGAATTTTCAGTAGAGATGGAGAAATAATGATGTATATTAATCACTAATGCAAAACTGAGCACAATACTATGGAACAGAATGCCATAAGGATTTTTTTTAATAACTTTTTAAAATCGTAGTAAAATGTACATCAAATTTAACCATTCTAAAAGTGTATAGTTCAGTGGCATTAAGTACATTCACATTTTTGTACAATGAGGATTCCCAAAAGGGAAAAATCACATACTGTTCATACTGTTAGGTCACAGAATGCTTTATAAGAAAGACTCAGTCAGTTAAAGCATCCAACTCTTGATTTCGGCTCAGGTTGTGATCTTGGGGTTATGGGATTGAGCCCCACAATGGGCTCTGGGTTTGCCGAGGAGTCAGCTTAGGACTCTCCCTCTCCCCTGCACTGCTCCCCCCCGCCCACACACCTGCTCTTGGCACTCTCTCTCTCTGTCTCTTCTCTAGGTTAAATTTTTAAAAACAATAAATGTTATTTGATTACAGTGGGTATTCTCTAAAATAATTTAACCCCAGAGATGGTCGGTGTACAAACACTACACATTAAATATTAAGGCTTATGCAAGCAGTGTTGTATGTCACAAAGGAATCAAACTGACAGTGTAGTATTGAATAACAGTGATGACCTCATCCTATCAGAAATTAGCTGGGTACCTTAGAATTGTTGCTTCACAGAGTGATGCAGAAGAATACCACTTTGCCTAAAACTTCTTTTTGTAATATAAAAAGTAGCTGAAATGTAAGATTTCTTCATTTTATTTTAAAATAAGCAAGTTCAGGGGCTCCTGGGTAGCTCAGTCGGTAAAGCATCCAACTCTTGATTTCAGCTCAGGTTACAATCTCAGGGCTGTGAAATGAAGCTCTGCATTGGGTTCTGTGTAGGACATGGAGCCTGCTTAAGATTCTCTCCCTCTTCCTTTGCCCCTCCTCCCCTCAAAAATAAAATAAGTTCGGAAAAGATATAATATCCACCATATTTTTTTTTAATGTAATAGTTGCTTAGAGGAAGTCAGTCAGTATGCCAGTGTAAGGATATTGGTGGACCATTGTTTAAGGGTAAAGCCAATTCTGAATTAGGATGTGCACAAATATAATAAAAATCAGATTTGACCTCATAAAAATAAAAAAAATCTATAATACAAAAGGTAATGCAAAGATAAGTAATAGATTAAGAGAAAATGTTTTCAACACATTTACCAGACAATGGGTAATCTAAAACATGAGTAACTTCTATCTATCAAGAAAAAGAACACTCCAGTAGAAGAACGAGCATGTGCTATGAATGGTAGTTAACAGAAGAAAAATGTAAATAATTATTGAACATGGAAAAAAGTCATCAACTTCTCTAATAATTAGATAAGTATAAATTAATCAACATTAAATTTGGGGGAAGGTGTTCACCAGATTCCACCAAATTTTGTAAAATCCAAAAATTGATAATTGTAGCAATTAAAAAATTGATAAAAGAAATATTGGAAAAGATACAGAAAAGCTGGCATTCTTGATCTGTTGATAGTAATATAAACTGGTGAAACCTTTTTCAGAAGGCAGTTTGACCACTTCTAATAGAATTGTTGTATGTATTCTGACCAGCATGTCAATATTGTAAAGAACCTTTTCTTTACAATATTTGCTATGTACATAAAATAGTATGGCCAAGTATTTCACTGCAGCAATTTTTGTGAAACAAAATATCTGTCAATAAAGAGGTTTAACATGGTTGGCTACTTCTAAGGGGAAGAATATAGAGAAGGGGGAGTTACTTTTTTCATTTTATCATTGTGTGCATAAGAGATTTACCATAGCAAACCTGAAACTGCTATCCTTAGAAAGGCCTGCTTACAAGATTAGCCCTTGGAGGGTCTCTGGGAACTTACCCCTTTGGGAGGGTTCCCATCATTCCATGATAAGAGTGGCTCACCGTGCCTTTACTGTATATATATGGTTTATTCTGAACACTTACTTTGCTTCTGGGAATCTGGAATTTTGGCTCATGGTAGGCTGGCACCAGCCCCTATTGAAAACACCAGGCACTAAATCTCTAAACAGCTTCCCTGGTAGACAACATTTCACAAGTGTCACAACCTGTTACTGGGGGAATTAAATGGGTCCTATGTGACTCCATTAGGAGAAAACTCTTGAAAGCTTATCCCTAGTTTCTTCTGGACTTTGCCTTATGTGTCTTTTCCTTTGCTGCTTTGGTTTTGTATCCTTTAGCTGTAATAAATCATTATCTGTGAATGACTGTATATATATAGTCCTATGAATTGTCCTCGTGAATCATTGAACCTGAGGGTGGTCTTGGAAATACATGACACAATTTGTCAGTATGGTTTGAATGTTTTAGCATCTGCGTGTATTGCTTGTATAAATTTTAAAATACTAAATTTAATGTATTACATGTTTAAATTTTAAGTGTGTATGTATATACATAAGGTACATACACATATGGCTCACCTCTAAGGATATGGTGATGGGTTTTTTAATATGTGTGTATTATGTGACCTATTTATTTTGCACATCTTTCTCCTGGTAATAGAAGATTGAAAGCTTTTCTTGGTGACATCGTAGGTAATATAATAAATAACCGAATAAAAGGGGTTTAAGTATATACTCTCCAGTTATACAAACTATATTATCTGAACTTACTGAACTAAATGTGTTATAACTGTGACAGTAGGGTGTCAATTTCATTGACTATGTGATCTGAATGTGCTTATCAGTTACCATTATGTCTAAAAGACTTGCCGTGCTTTACTTCATATATAATACATGGAAGACACTGGGCACTGTACGAGAATAAAGAGGAATATAAAAAATTGTCACTGACAGACATGGAATTATAATCTTGGTTGGCAGCAGCTGTGGTAGTGATGGGCTAAACCATGTAAACAAATGATCGATATAAAAGGCAAAAATGATAAATGCTGTACACCCAGGATGTACTTTTGGAACGTGTGCTACATGAAATCGGAATTTTGTCCTGTTTACCACGTTATCCATAGCATCTAAGAGAAAACCTGGCACATAGGCTAGATTAGGAGAAAATTATTTGGGATCAGTCATCTTCATGAAGGGGATAAGTGAATCTCACTCTTTTCCTTTTATAAGTGTCTGAATCCAGTATGTCAGCAAACTGAAAAAGTAGATGTTTTTTGAAAATTGTAATTGTTCATTCAAGAGTAGAGTAGAACTATCTGATTTTAATGAATGTTGTGTGGCCTGGTAATCTGAGATACTTCAGTGATGTTACCCACAAGTAGCTGCTCCCTAACCTATGACTGGATAAATATTTAATTTTTAAGCAAATATCATAAAGCTTAGCATCTTAACCATTCATAAGTGTACAGTTCACCAGTTTAAGTACATTCACTTTGTTGGGCAACCAGTGTCTGCAGCTTTCATCATCTTGCGAAAACTAAAACTCTATACTCATTAAACAAGTCCATTCCCCTTCTGTCCCTGGCAACCCCTGTTCTACCTTTATTTCTAAGACTTTACTACTCTAGGTACCTCACTTATGTGGAATCATACAGTATATACATATTTTTAATAATTGGCTTATTTCAACTAGGATAATGTTCTCGAGGTTCATCCATGTTGTAGCATGTGCCAAAATTTCTTTCCCTTTAAAGGCTGAGTAATACTCCATTGTATATGTGTACCACACTTTGTTTATCCATATGTCTATCAGTGGAGACTTGGATTGTTTTCACCTCTTGGCTATTGTGAATAATGTTGCTACAAACATGAGTGTACATATATTTGTTTGGGACTCTACTTTCCATTCTTTTGGGTATATACCCAGAAGTGGAATTTGTGGGTCATCTGGTAATTCAAGTTAAAATTTTTTGAGGAACTGCCATACTGGTTCTCATAATGGCCGTACCATTTTACACTCCCACCTCTACATTCTCACCAACATCTGTTATTTTATTTTTGGCTTTATTTTGTTATTTTATTTTTTTGGTAGCAGCCATTGTAATGGATGTGAGATGATATGTTACTGTGTTTTGATTTGCATTTGCCTCACTAGTGATGTTGAGCGTCTAATCCTATGTGTGTTGGCTATTTGTATATTTTCTTTTTTTTTTTAAGATTTTATTTATTTATTTGAGAGACAGAGAAAGTGAGAGAGAGCATGAGAGGAGAGAAGGTCAGAGAAAGAAGCAGACCTCCCGCGGAGCTGGGAGCCCCATGTGGGACTCGATCCCGGAACTCAAGGATCATGACCTGAGTCGAAGGCAGTTGCTCAACCAACTGAGCCACCCAGGCGCCCCTATTTGTATATTTTCTTTGGAGAAGTATCTACTCAAGTCCTTTGCCCATTTCTTAATTGTGGTGTTTGGTTTTTGTTGTTGTTGTTGAGTTGTGGGAGCCCTTTATATCAAGGTATTTCTATATATCCATCTTTAGCACAGAGAAGCCTCAGTCAACTTACAAGAGTTTACCAATCATAATAAAACAAAACTAGCAAAGTAGTGCAGCAGAAGTGTGCTGGGCCCATAATAAAACTTATGATGCATTTTCAAATGCTCTCATCATACATGATAGTTATATGGCATCATATTTCCAGTTTAGTTAATAGTTCTTACAATCAGCTGAAGTTTCAGTTATTTATCATTTTTCCTCCCAAGACTGCTTTACAGATTGACATACCTTGTGCTTGTCCCAGTAGAGTTTCTTCTGGTTAATATATTAGTATATTCTCTTCAATGACTTTGACCAGTTTGAAAAGCTGTCAAAATATTGTATCTTTTATTTAAAACTTTGACTTATTTTGTAACTTTTTCTTAAGGTAAGAATCCCATTCTAGATGATACTTGTAAGTTCTTTTTAGTTATGTATTTCCTCTATATCATAGGTTTGTATGTTTTTAAGATTTATTTGTTTATTTGAGAGAGCAAGAGAGAGGGAGCGTGCATGTGAGACAGCATGCATGATTAGGGGAGTGTAGGAGGAGAGGGGAGAGAGAATTTCAAGCATACTTCCCGCTGAGCATAGAGTCCAACATGGGGCTTGATCCCAAGACCCAAGAGATCATGACCTGAGTCAAAATCATGAGTTGGACACTTAACCGACTGAAACACCCAGGTGCCCCATAAGGTTGTATTTTTATTTAAGGTATTGCATTAAACAAATTATTTTTGTTTGATTTGACATGTTGGATGAAAGAGGAGTGCTGTTTATCATTATTACAAAAAGATATTTGAAGACAAACGAATGCCCTAAGTAACTTGGGGTGCAAATATTCATTATCTGACCTTCAGGATTAAAGCTAAAATAATGCTGGAATGAAATACTATTTGCAAGGAATCTGAATGTTTGGTATCAAAAATAACCTCTGTTTGTTTCCCTAGAGAAATCTACAAAAGCTTTAAGAACGCATATTTGCTTAATTACCAGGTTTGGATTTAATTCTTTGATTTTAGTCTTCTTTCCTACCTTGGGTTAGAGTTATAGAAGTGATAGCATTTGGACTTTAACCCTAATTTTAGATAGCTTATCAATTATTCCCTCTCTCCCTCAGCATTTTCTATTTACTGTCTTCCTCTCTTAAATATCTAGTCTTCTAGGTTAGTTGTCTAGCTTCATTAGTGCGGGTTAGACATCAAGTTATGTTAAAACCTGTATTTTTTATCTTTCTTACTCATTGTACTTACCTAACCTTTCCTGAAAAAGTTATGTGCTGTAAGTTCACTGGCCAAAGTGTCTAGTAGACCTAATTGTTTGTAATTTCTTCGTGTTACTCCCTTTTCATCCAAATTCTGCATTGTTGTTATGTTTGACCCTGTCAGATTGATATTCTAATGAGAAGGTCTGCAGTGAAGAACAGAAGCTTAGTGATACTCATTTTGAGGAGGATGGATATTCTTTATTACTGGATGGGCCTTGGGCCTTGGTTAGTGTGCTCTGATGCTGTCAGTAATTACTATTAACAATATGACCTAACCTTTTAAGGATTTTTTTGTAATAGCTTTTTGAGGTAAATTCACATGTATTGAGATTAATTCATATATACCATAAAATTCACCTCCTTAAAATATACATTTCAGTGGTTTTTAGTGCAGTCACAAAGCTGGACATCCGTCATCACTATCTAGTTTTGGAACATTTCATCACCAAGAGAAACCCCAAACCCATTACCAGTAACACCTTATTTCTCCCTTTTCCTAGTACCATGGTAACTACTAATCTACTTTCTGCCTCTGTTGATTTTTCTAGTCTGGACTTTTCATATAAATGGAATCATATAAGATATGCTTTTTATGTTATACATAGTATAACATTTTCAAGATTCATCTATTAAGTATGTTATCAGTACTTCATTCTTTTTTAACGCTGAACAATAGCCCATTGTATGAATATGCCATATTTTGTTTATTGATTCATTAGTTGATAGACATTTGAGGTGTTTCCACTTGTTAGCATTTATGAATAATGCTGCTATGAACATTTATGTATTAGTTTTTGTGTGGACACATATTAATTCTCTTGGGTATATACCTAGGAGTGGAGTTGCTGGGTTGTAACTGTATTTAACCTATTGAGGAATTGCCAAATTGTGTTTCTATTAGGAACTTAAAACCTAATTCTACGGACAAAAGTTTGGCAACCTAGCATGACTTTATCTCTACTTGGTCTCTCCTTTTTGAAAAGTGGTAATGATTGTGTTCAAGCAGATCATTTATTACACTTAATTAATTTTTTATGTCTTAAATATCTTTTATTAAAGAAAGAGCGTTTTTGTGCATTGATAGGAAAAATTGGCAAGCAGATTCCTTAATAGTAATGCCTTATGTATTACTAGACTTGGGAAGTTGAAATGGAAAGGTGCAAAACAAGGCTTGTAAACTTAGTCTGGTTTGCCAGGTAATTTTTAAGCCTTTGGATATACATAACAATTCAGACTTAATGTGGTCTCTGTATAGATTGATAATGGAAGGATTAGAGAAAACATCAGTGACAGTTTGTTTTCTACCATTTTAGATTTTGGCTTATGATTTGTTTTGTCTAATGGGCCTAAATAGACTTGCAATGTACAGTTAAAACTTGCCTTCTAGAGTTTTTTAGAAAGCAACTGGAGCTGGTAATCAGCAGTGTGGTCTCAAGTATCCTACTCCTGGTATGGCACCAAATCTTAGGGTACACACAAAAGAGGATTGAAATGTTCGTTACGAACAAAACCTTGGCAGTATTTGAGTATATAGATAAAGGTAATTTGATGTCTGCCAATTCAGCTACTCTGGGGCAGCTAATTAAAATTTTCCCTTAAATTCCTCATCTATTACTAAATCTTACATGCTCATCTCAATTTTCAATTTAAAGACATGCTCTTGGTAGATGCTACGTCACGTGCTTTACATGCATGGTTTAATAAATGCATTTCTTCTGTCTTTACTTATATTAATTAATATAATTCATTTATCACATTAAAAATAATTATTACATAAATACTATTTATTTATTTATTTATTTGTTAGACCCACCAAGTTTGTTTTCCCTCATTCAAAGGGTTTCTTAAATCTTTTCATTTTTAATTGAAAAGACATTGTAATTAAAGGAAAGAAAATTAAGTTACTTACATCCTATATTAAAACAGCTTTCTGTCTTCATTGGCAGTGGGACTGGGAAGTAAGGGGCCTGGTTTGGGAGTTATTTGCTGAGGTACACTCACCAGAACTTGAAAATGATTAGGTGCGAGAGGAAGCAAGTGGGATAAGGGGGAAAAGGCTAAAACTACCAGGAGGTCTTAAGCCTGAATAGGTAAGGAGGATAGAGGTGCCATGAAAAGAAAAAGGGACATTTGATTTGAAAAATCAGGTAGATTTCTTTTTATCTAGTTAGGTTTAAATTGCTGTTGGGGATGTTCAGTAAGCCATTTGAATATGGAACTAGAACTGAAAAGTCAGGACTAGAAATAGAGATTTTGGAATCTTCATAAATGTACTTGGTTAAAGTCACAATAGGGAGGGGATAAACTTGCTAAAAGATGAAATCTGAGGAGAGAACAGTTATATAGAAAACACAACATTTAGGGGTTGGGAAGCAGAGGAGGCAGAAAGGACTAATTAGCAAGGTAAGAGGAGAATCAAGGGACCGTTGTTTGATAGAATCTAAGAAAGGAATTTAAAAAGAGGAGGATTATCTGTTTTAAATATAGAAGTTGAGACTTTGAGATTTTGATGCTGTCTGGAGCTTATTGGTGACTTCATAAAAGTAGTTTCAGTAGAAGTGGTAAAGAGAAGATTGAAATTTTTATGAAATTTTTAAGGGGTTCGGGAGTTGATTGACCAGTAAGTGCAAGTTTCTCTTTAGCACTGTGGTCTGTTGACCACAGTTTTGTGGCAGTCTGGCTGAGCAAAAAATAACTTATTTCCATATAGTGGTAAATACGTATTGAACTCTTAAAATGCTAAGGTGACTCTTTCTCTGCTATATTTGTTTTTGCAAAGATGAACAGGAATTCTGCAACCATGCTATTAATTTGGGGGTCGTCTTTAATTTTTTAGTTGGACAGTGGATGTTATTGTGGCTTAATAGGTTAAAGCTGGAATTCTGTATTCTCAATTTTACTGTATGTTTATACTCTATGTTATGAAATAACGAGATTGTTGATAGATTGCTTTGGAATACTTTTGAGAGCCTGGGCTTGGTAGGGCATTCCCCTGTGTAAACAAAAAGGTAGCAGGGACTTTAATGACAGTGTTTTGTTAAATCAGGACACATCACCAGATCATGGTGAGCAGCCATAGGTTTACTATCCAGATTTTGGAATTTCTGCGCAATTTGCTTTGGAGACAATGGGACAAAATTTTTGAATTTGAATTAACCAGCAGAACATAGAACCAGTGGTTTCATGAGTTAAATGGCTAGAGGAGCATTAGATGAATATGGATGAAGAAGAAGGAATGAATGAAAAGGTGAGAACCTGTGTGTAGAAACAAAATAATCAAACCTGGGAACACTTTCCTTTGCTATTCGTTGTATTAAATATTTTCATTTCAATAAAATTAATATACATAACAAACAATTTTAGTCTCCTCATAACTCAAATGGAATTCTCCTTTATTTCCATAAGAATTTAGCTTGCAGATAGACAGGATAAATTTTCATTACATCTTCTTGACTTACTTTGATCTTGAGAACGCACTGCATTTTCTTTTCCCATCCAAGAACAGAAACCTTTCCTTTAAGGAAAATATTGCTTGTTTTGTAGGCTGTGCAAAAAAACCTGATAAACAAGAAATGATTATAGACTTGTAAATATTTTATAACCTTTTTTTCCTTTTAGTTTTTATGCTTTACTCTATTTCTTATTTTTAAATATAAAGTATATAGTACAAAATTTTATTCTAAAACAAGTTCTCAAGGGGCACCTAGGTGGCTCAGTCCATTAAGTATCTGACTCTTGATTTCCACTCAGGTCATGATCGCAAGGTTGGGAGATCAAGCCCTATGTTACACTCTGTGCTCAGCATGGAGTCTACTTGAGTTTCTTGCCGTCTCTCCCCCACCCTGCCCCCTGCCGCAGTCACACGCTCGCACACATGCTCTCTCTCAAATAAATAAATCTTTAAAAAGAAAAACAAAGACAAGTTCTCAAAATTACGGTCTATTACTACCCCCTCAGGGAGAATTTTAAAAACTGCTATGTTGGGCGCCTGGGTGGCTCAGTTGGTTAAGCGACTGCCTTCGGCTCGGGTCATGATCCCGGAGTCCCGGGATCGAGTCCCACATCGGGCTCCCGGCTCCGCGGGGAGTCTGCTTCTCCCTCTGACTTTCTCCCCTCTCATGCTCTCTCTCGCTCTCTCTCTCTCAAATAAGTAAATAAAATCTTTAAAAATAAATAAATAAATAAAAATTGCTATGTTGAAGAGATCTCCTTTGGTAGTAGTTGATGGCACTAGGAATTGAATCCCAGCTCCTCTGACTCAAACCTGCCCCATTGCGAAGTACTAATAAAGTATTAAGAGGGCAGAGAAATTTGTTTCTTAAATATCTTGGTCAATTCTGATTTGTATTCATTTTCTCTTAACATTACCACCAGAGAAGGCCTAAACAGTGTATTGACTCACTACTGTTTGTCATGGATTATGCTGGTAGTAGCTGGTATTAAGAGAAAGAAGACATGGTCTGCATTTTAGGGAATTCATGTTCTAATGGTATAAATGCATATGTAAGTATCATTGGGGGGTGCATGGGTGGTTCAGTGGGTTAAAGCCTCTGCCTTCGGCTCAGGTCATGATCTCAGGGTTCTGGGATTGAGCCCCACATCGGGCTCTCTGCTCAGCAGGGAGCCTGCTTCCCCCTCTCTGCCTGTCTCTCTGCCTATTTGTGATCTCTCTCTCTGTCAAATAAATAAATAAATAAAATCTTTTAAAAAAGTAATATTGGGGTATGTCCTAGATTAGAGGTAGATATAAAGATATATCTTTATAGATAGATATAAAGGGCTGTGGGTAGAGATGAGGAAGCACTTTGGGAGGAAGTGAAAGATGGGATTTGGTGCCAGGACTAGTCTCAGGGAAATGTTTTAGTGAGAGGATTTCTGTAGTGAGTTAGAAGAAAGTGAGGGGTTTGTTTGATGTATGGTATTAGGAAAATGACTGAAGCATTAAAATCAGCATGAAGAATAAAATCATTTTGTTATCCAAAGACCCTTATGATTGACCCTACTTCAATATAATGTCCTTTTGCTATCAGTCCTGACTTAGCTTCAAATAAGAACGCACAGCTTACTCTTTGCAGAATGGCAGACAAGTTAGTCTGTTATATAGCAGCAGGTAAAGCGTGAGCAAGGATAGGAAGATGCATTTTGAAAGCGAGGTTGCATGTTTTGCAATTAAAGGTAGATGTTGCAGTTGTATAGTTTAAAGACCCTTTGCTTATTTTGATTGCTTGTAATGGGTATTAGGGATATGCGTGTTTTTATATAAATAGGTTTGTAAAGATTTAAGAAAAGCTGGTTAAAGATAGTATATACTTTTGGTGGAAATTATACTGATTTTACTACTTGTTGCTGTTACTTTGTATTTGGGGTTTTAAAAAAATTGTTTTGTCTTAACGATCATATAACTTGTACAGTAGTGTTAGTAATATTACAATTGCGTAGCTTTTGTGACAGACAACAGTTACATGTTTCAGGTATAAAATCAGATGAATCTATTCATTTAACAGTTATTACTGAGTGCCACATATATGCCAAGCCCCTGCCGTTTTAAAATTCAAATGGATTCAGGGTGCCTGGGTGGCTCAGTTGGTTAAGTGTCTGACCCTTGATTTCAGCCCAGGTCATGATCTTAGGGTTCACAGGGTTGTGAGATCGAGCCCCACACTCAGCAGGGAGTCTGCTTGAGATTCTCTCTCCTCCTTGTCCTATCCCTTCCCCCCCCACATGTGGTCGCTCTCACTTGCACCATCTAAAAAAAATAATAGGGACGCCTGGGTGGCTCCATTGGTTAAGTGTCCACTTTTGGCTCAGGTTATGATCCCTGGGTTCTGGGATCAAGTTCTGCATTGGGCTCCTTGCTCAGTGTGGAGCCTTCTTGTCCTTCTGCTTGCTTCTCCCTCTGCTTGTGCTCTCACTCTGTCTCTCTCTCTCCGACAAATAAAATCTTTTAAAAAATTTAAAAAATAAAATTCAGTGGGATTCTCCAGTAATTGCCTCAGAAATTTTTCAGAGCAGTGGCAAAAGCATTACTATTTTATGGGTTAGGTATTCTTATATTTTGGTACAATAAAACCTATAACCTTCAAGCTTAAAGTATGATTTCATATTTATTTCACTTTGAAGTACAGTTTTCAGATTGTATATTCTTACACGCATATTTACTGAAAGTACTATCTTATGAAACTCATACTGTTTTTTAAGTGTTGACATTGAGGAATTTGGAGCAGTAGTGTGTGGCCTGGTAACAGCGTAAGAAGTCTTGAGCTCTAATATTTAATTTATTTATGTTCCATCTTATTCCAAAAAGAATTTGAGTTAGCTAAATTTCCTTTTTAGCTCTATTACTTTTTGTGTCCATTGGTTTCTTAGTTGTTCTGATTTAAAATCCAGGCAATTAAGTTTAATACTTATCTCAATTTATTCTGAATTCTAAGCGTTCAGTGAATATGGGGAGAATTTGATATATTTCAGAAGTGGAGCTAACACAACTTACTGATGCACTGGGTGTTATAGGCGAGGGAAAGGGAAGGAATCAAGGATGATTCCTAGCTCTTAGACTCGAGCAACCGTTGAATGGTAGTGCTGTTTGGACATGTTTGTGATGCCCATGAGACACCCAGTGGACAATCCGGTAGACAGCTCTTGGACTGGAGAGATTCAACAAACATCACACAACACATTTTTATTAGCTTAGAGCCTTAGATAAACAAACTGTTCTACCTTGTTAAGGCATTCAAATCTTGACATGCAAACGAATACCCTAAAAGAGGATAGTTACCATTGCATGTGACTTTTAGAAGCTTTTGAGAATCACTTTATTGATTTAGGAATAAGGGAATAAAACTTTTGAGTTTTAAGAAATAAATAATTTGGAACTTTAAAACAAGTGAATATTAAACTTTGTTTTTGTTTGCATCAAAAATTCTAATGTATTAGAGACATCTGTATAATTTGTCTGAGAAAGCTCAGTAAGTTTCACCCATTTTTAATGTGATTTGTGTTAGATCTTGGGCTGTCAAGTCCAGTAAGATAGTATTGTCTGTGCTTTATAGTTCAGTGGATGAGACCAGCAAGATTGAAATCTCATAGGTGGTAATACAGCGACGTATTATTGACTCTTCAGTGCAGGGGCTGAGGAACCGTTAAGGGAATGGTCAAGAAACCTTTTCACAAAGGAAGTAACGCTTTAGCCAGAGTCCTACTTTTAACTCACCAGCAAGGGTAAAAATTGTCAAACTGTGATATTGAGGGGCGGAGGGTTGCTTGTGCTGGTGGTGGTAAGTGATTTTATGCGGCTGAAGCATCAAATTCTTCAGGAAGAGAGTGTTACAAAAAGAAGCTAGGAAATAGAACAGGCAGCATTCAAAATGTTATAATTAAACAAGGAATTGGTAGTTTATCTTGGAGGTGATGGACCCACTAGGAGATTTTTTAAGTGAGGGACTAAAAATCAGATTTACCTTTCAGGACAGTAACTCTGAGATAAGAAATTATTTAAAAGAATTTGTTATGTGACTTTTTCAAGATGTTTAAGGGTAGACAGTTGAAAATCTTTTTGTTTTGTTTGTTTGCTTAGTGAAAAAAAAATCCATATGCGATACAGGATATGGTATTTATAAGCTTATGTAAATATACTGTTTGGCTACAATTTGCCCAGTTAGGATAGTAAATGATTCAGAGTACTTTCTTCCTTGGGATTATATTAAATAATTATGTTAAACTTAATAAATGAATTTTTTTTTAAAGATTTTATTTATTTATTTGACAGAGAGAGACACAGCAAGAGAGGGAACACAAGCAGGGGGGAATGGGAGAGGGAGGAGCAGGCTCCCTGCTAAGCAGGGAGCCCCATGTGGGGCTCAATCCCAGGACCCTGGGATCATGACCTGAGCTGAAGGCTGACACTTCATGACAGACCCACCCAGGCACCCCAATAAATGAATTACTTTATTGGTCTTTTAGTACAGTGCTATTTTCACACAGTCTGTCACAGACAGTATATTTATGAATAAGATTCCTTAGTATTTTACAGCATTTCTTAATTATTTCTTAGTGATTAATTTCATCTAGAATCAATGGAATTCGTGGTCAGGAAGCTATGTGTAGATACTTCATATAATTAAATGAGCTTTGGTGCTACCTCTACTTCTAGCACTATTTATTTGGACATTAATTTTGATGTATTAAAAGAACAAAATCTTTTGTTTAGGCCAGCATTTAAATCTTATTCTAAGATCAATGTATTTAACGTATAGGTGTTTAATATGTTTTGAAGTACAGAATATTACAAATACTAATCTGATCATAATCTTATACTCACGGAGCTTGCAGTTTAGTTGGGGAAATAAGATGTATTCTCTTCATGTATTTATCATAAAGAAAAAGAAATGTTGTTTTAAGAGTGCATATAAAATCTAAAAAGAATTCAGAAGGGAAAGATTAGTTTTCCATGAGAGGGATAAGAAACTGAAGGAACTAGGACTTAGAAGATGGATAAGATTTGGAGGCTTGTCTACTGAGTGTGGGTATTATCCTCATATTACAGAAGATGAGACAGGTTAAATATGTTCATTGTCATACAGCTAGAAAGTGGCAGATCCAGAATTTTAATTCAAGCAACTAACTGTAAAGCTGGATTTGTTTTGTTTTGTTTTGTTTGGAAATTAGACCCGACTTGGTATCTTTTAAAAATACTTGGGTAAAATTTTTTTTTAAGGATTTTATTTATTTATTTGACAGAGAGATCACAAGTAGGCAGCGAGGCAGGCAGAAAGAAAGGGGGGGAAAAGCAGGCTCCCCGCTGAGCAGAGAGGCTTGATCCCAGGACCCTGAGATCATGACCTGAGCCAAAGGCAGAGGCTTTAACCCACTGAGCCACCCTGGCACCCCGAATTTTTTTTTTATGTACAAAGATTTCATGTTTAATGGACCACCTTTGTTTTATTTATACTATACCAGAGATGAGTATTACCAATGGGTATGAAACTCAAGTACACTACTAATGTAGACTTATTTTAATAGAACATAAGAAGCTTAAAGTAGAAAGCATACCATGCTGTGCTGGGCTTTAAGAAAACTGGATACATAAAAATTCAAACTCAAATGAGGTGTTTATTTGTACACCATAATGTTCTTAAGTTTATTATATGAAAGATGCAGTCATTTCACATGAAAATTTATTTTGCCCATTTCTCAATTAACATAATTCATCATGTAAAAAAAGAAATGATTAGAGTGATTTTCCAGAAGGTAAATTCCAGAAGTGCATTTACATTTTATAATTAAATTCATCCCCTCTTACCTTTTCTTTGTAGTTACATACATTTTTTTCAATGATTTTTTACTTCATTCCTTTCCCCATTTCTCCAAGTGTTTAGATTGATATCCTTCTGTAAGTCAGCCACATACAATATTTTGTAATGCATTAAAATACTATAAATAACTGAAAATTAAAATCTTTGAGCAAAAAAACTACAGAGATTCTAAAAAAACAAAAAAAACCTATAGAGATTCTAATTAAATATGTAAGATGTTTATGTGTATAACTGGGAGGGTCTTTGTTAATATGGATTTAAAAAATTATGAGTAATTTTTTCTATTTTCCTTTAAGTTTTTTAGCATTTAATTAAAAAAAATTATTTTTAAGCTTTTATTTAAGTAATCTCTACACCCAACATGGGGCTTGAATTCATGACCCTGAGATCACGAGCTGCGTTCTTTCAAGTGAGACAGCCAGGTGCCCCTTTAGCATTTAATTTTTTGAATAGGCAATACATTCATATAATCTAATAGATATGAAATAACATATAGTAATGTTTCTTTCCCATCCATTTCCTATAGCTCTTCATTTCTGTTCTCCACCGATAACAACCTTGTTCAGTTTCTTTCCCAGATATATTTTATGCAGATGTACAAGAAAGTGCAAATATATTTTTATTAACACCAGTGGTAGTGTATTATATACATTTTTTAAAAAAGATTTTATTTATTTATTTGACAGGGAGATCACATGTAGGCAGAGAGGCAGGCAGAGAGAGAGAGGGGGAAGCAGAGAGGCCGATGCTCGATCCCAGGACCCTGAGATCATGACCTGAGCCGAAGGCAGAAGCTTTAACCCACAGAGCCACCCAGGCACCCCATGTGTTCCCTGCTTTTTCACTTAATATGTATTTTTAGGCATTTCCATATCACAGTATATAAAGAGCTTCCTTATTTGTTTTCAATTATATCATATTGTATGAATGAAACAAATCTATTTAGTGAGTCCTCTATTAATAGACTTTTATTTGTAGTCTTTTGCTGTTTTACCAATGCTGCGGTAAATAACTTTGTGCATAATATGTCATTTCACATGTGCTGTTTAGAGGACAAATTTTTAGAAGTACACTTGCTGGGTTAAGGGGTTATGTGTATTTGCAATTGCCAAATTACCCTCCTTAGGGCTTGTGTTAATGTTCTCTTCTACCAGCATTGTGTTGAAGTTTTGGTTTTCCCACACCCTCACCAACATCCCATTTACTTTTAAATGCAGTTTTTTCCCTAACCTACTTTTGAGAACCTTACTACCATAGAAAATAGCATCATAAATGTGGGTAATTTAATTTCAGCGTTGTGCCAAGTCAGAACGAGATTCTAATAAATCTTTTTATCTTACTGAAAAAATGTGTATTTTTGTTTTAGGTCTCTATTATTGTCATTATAAAATTTAGGAGTTTTTCCTAGAAAAACAAGAGATTCACTATTCTATGTAAAATTGTCTATAAGATTATTTTAAGTGCTGTATATTGAAGTATATCATAACAATAGTAAGTTAAGAATATTTAAATAAGTTCTGTGATTTAAAAAAAAATGTTCTGTTAAAAAAAAATGTTCTGTTGCTTAAACATCAGCATCACAAGTAACAAAAGTAAAATGGTGAGAAAGTTAAATGTTACCAGACTTTCTGTTCATTTCATTTGTATTCAATAATTTGTTGAATAGTAAAACCAGAATGCTTTCAATATGTCTTTAAGCTTGGAAGAAAGTAGGCTCCTTTGAAATTAAATTTCAGCAATGTAGTTGAGTAGTGAATTTAAACAATTCACAATGCTGACTTTCAGTGCTTCTGAAAGCAGGAAGTGTATTACTGACACGCAAAAATATTCCAGCCCAAAGAACATCCCTACTGCCATATGTGGTAAGAATTTGTCACTAACTCACAAACCACTTCTGTAATGCAGTGAATAAGCAGAATTGGTCTTTGTTAGACATTTCCAATTCAATATGAAAGAACTTTGTTTTGCAGTGTCTTATAAGTAATTATTAGCTTATGCCTTGGAAGGAGCCTGGCACATCATGGGTGCCCAAGGTTTATTGAGAGAAGGAATAAAGAAACTTGTACATAATCTTTTAGGCATAATTTACTTGGTTTTAGGGACCCATAGTTAAACACGGAGATTACTTGAATAAGTTAAGGACCGAGTTAAATATTCTGACTCAACTTATTAATGATTTCTTTAAATAAAATTGCTTACTTTTATTTTAGTGTCCCCTTTCAATGCTACTTGGAAAATAAATATTACATTTTAACTTAGGGTTAAAAAAATTATCCTCGGGGTTAATTATTAAGAGATAGGGAGATACTGTGAGCTTAGAAAAACAGGAAAATGAGTTGTAAGGAATTGGGTTAGCAAAATTCAATACAGAGCTATTTTATAAATCGTTAAAATTATGAAAATATTAATGTTTTTATAAACTTGAATTTTTTTGTTTGTATTTTAAGCGATTAAGAAGATTGTCTACCAAATATAGAACAGAAAAGATTTATCCCACAGCCACTGGAGAAAAAGAAGAAAATGTTAAAAAGAACAGATATAAGGACATACTGCCATGTAAGTTTGAAATGCCTTCGTAGGACGATTGAAAAATGTTCATTAGCGACTTGTAGCCTAAACTATTTTTATTCTTCCTAATGAGTTTGATTGTAAAGGAGTTAGTAATTAACTTCTCTGTTTAAAGTACACTATAAGATAATTTGTAATTGTGCTTCTTTTTCCTTCCAAAAGTAGTTTTTGTTTACTTTTTTCTTTAAGCTTCATAATTACTCTGATACTAACTTAACTTTTTTTTTCTAACTTACTTTTAAACACAAAAAAATCCCAGTAAGAATATCTTTTGTTCACTCCCTGTTCAAAGGTATTTTGTTAAAATAAAATAGGTAATTCAGTAAATATAATGGAATAAATTTTATAAAATGCTAAAAATATTAATACTTATCTATTCACAAGTAGAACCTTAATTAATTGTGCATGAAAAAATGAACTGTAAGGTGATTAGTGCTTATCTGCTTTCTTAGTAGTCCCAATATATTTCTGAGAGTATACCTTAAACTAATCGCATTATATGATAATAATATGATTATATTCTTTTTCTTAATATGATTATATTCTTAAAAAGCATGGTTTTTAGCAAAATACCTTTAACTCTAAAAGCATGCATACTTAAGTGTGTTCCTATTTTATATAAAAACTATACATTGTACATGCTGTCTTTTAAAGATGCTAATAGTCTTTTTCTTTCCCTTCAACTGTCTTGAAATAGCTATATTCCATAGTACCATTCCCTCAACTCTCATTCATTGTTTTCCCCAGCCTTAAGTTGAGATATAATTGACAAATCTCATTAATTTTTAAAGGTTGTTCTCTCTAAAATGTCTTTGATAAGGTTTCCGGTGACTTTCTTTGTGTCAGATTTTGTACTCTTTTTTTTCAGTGCTTACTCCTTTCCGTTAACTATTTTGATGCCATTGACTAGTCTCTGTTGCTGAAATTTTCTTCTTCCATAATATCCTTCTTTCAAATTGCCTCATCCCTCTTTCTCACTGTCTTTTTTGCATAAATTTAGTCCTTCATCTTTTTCTTGTTGTTCAACTGTGTTCTCATCTGTGGAAACTGGGTGTCCAGTACACCAGGCAAGTGTACGTAGTACAATGGTGGTTGGCTCTGGAAGTTCAAATTCTAGCTCTGCCACCTGCTATTTATATAACTTTGAACTTATCCTCTCTGTGCCTTTTTTTCTTCATCTATAAAATGGAGTTTAAAATAGTAATACTCTTTAGGATTATTTTGAGCATTAGATAGGTTAGTGTATGTTAAAAAGCTTAGAATTAGGGATGCCTGAGTGGCTCAGTGGGTTAAGGCTCTGCCTCTGGCTCAAGTCATGATCTTGGGATGCTGGGATCGAGCCCCGCATCGGGCTCTCTGATCAGTGGGGAGCCTGCTTCTTCCTCCCTCTCTGCCTACTTGTGGTCTCTTTCTCTCTGTCAAATAAATAAATAAAATCTTTAAAAAAAAAAAAAGCTTAGAATTATACCTAGCACGTAGTATCTACACATTCGGCTTTTGGAAAACACACTCCACTTTCTTACCAGTCCCCCTCAGAATGGTGGACGGGGTGGGTTTCTGGACAGTTTTATTAAGCAACATAATCTCAACATACTCTTAATGTACTCTGGAATTAATGCACATACTCTTTTTTTTTTTCTTTAAAGATTTTATTTATT
>CM052806.1:16893880-16975413 GCA_028533885.1 Nasua narica
CAGATGCTTAACCGGCTGAGCCATCCTGGTGTCCCCTTTTTCATCTATTTTAAACAATAGTTTAAATGTCTAAGTGGCCGTTTTCATGGTGAAATCTTTGAGCACATCTGTAATGACTTCATGGATAAATATACGCAAATGGAATTTCTAAGTGAAAGAACATGAACTTTTTCATGCTCTTATTTATTATTATTTTTTAAGATTTTATTTATTTATTTGAAAGAGAGAGAGAGAGACAGTGAGAGAGGGAACACAAGAAGGGGGAGAGGGAGAAGCAGGCTCCCCACTGAGCAGAGAGCCCGATGAGGGGCTTGATCCCAGGACCCTGAGATCATGACCCGAGCCGAAGGCAGCCGCTTAACAACTGAGCCACCCAGGCGCCCCCTTTTCATACTTTTAATACATATTTTAAATTTTGTTATTCATAAAGCTAATGCTAATTATAATTAGTTTGTGGGGTGGCCGTTTTCCTATACTCTACCCAGTACTGTTATCTAGTTTGATTTAATGCCTGCATGACAGGCCACTTTTTTTTTTTTTTAAGGTTTTATCCATTAATTTGAGAGAGAATAAGAGAAAGAGCATGAAGGCGGGGAGAGTCAGAGGGAGAAGCAGACTGCCTGCCAAGCAGGGAGCCTGATGCAGGACTCGATCCCAGGACTCCAAGATCATGATCTGAGCTGAAGGCAGTTGCTTAACCAACTGATCTACCCAGGCTCCCTTTTCTTTTTTTCTTGATAGTTGATATTCTTGAATTGCTTGTTTGTATACTTTACCAGTTATTTCAAAGCAGGCATTCATCTCTTAATAATTATATTATAAATTCTTTATATATCTTTATAAATTGAGGTTAACTTTTAGTCATGTTGTAAGTAGCATGATTTTTAAATGGTTTTTATTCTGCCAGTTTTTTGCCACACATAAATTTTAAGTTGTTATGTAGTCAGAGTTGTGACTCTTCATTTATGATTTCTGTCCATTGAAATGCTTAGAAAATCCTTTTGTAACAGTAGTACATAAACTACCTTTTTAGCACTTCTATAGGTTTTTTGTGAACACAGTTCTAATCCATCTGGAATTTTTTTATGATTAAGGTATGAGGTAAGAATCCAGGTTTTGCTCTTGTTAGGCTTACTTTCCCTGTATCATTTATTGAATCGTCTTACCTTACCCTTTCATGGGAGACTTCACTTATGTAATAATTACATATACTCAGATCTCTTTTTGAATTTTGCAATGTGTTTCATCGTCTTATTGTGTATGTCACACTTTTAAACCATCAGGTTTTAAATATATGTCATTTAACCCCTAGTAACAATGCAATATTCTAGAAATGTTTTGATGTGAGGAATTGATAAATGTATTAACAGTTAAAAACTAATATTACTGATGTCTATTAAGAGCTTTTTAAAAATTATACTAAGTTGCTTACAGATGTATTTAATCAGGAAATTTTAGATGACATGTTTGACAGTCAAACTACTGTTATTTCTAAAGGTTTCAAAATATGCATTAAATGCTACCCGGCTTTTTTTCTTCCTAAAAATTATTCTGGTGATGTCAGTAATGTCTTTAATGACTCAGAGTGATTCTCAATCCTGAGATGCACATCTCCTATCTCCCTCTAGTTGAGAATCAATTGCTTAATGTACTTTTGTCATGTTTTAAAATAAAAAAAACCTGCAGAATTTCACTTTACTTTCTCTGGGTTCTATTAGTTCTTTAGGAGATGAGTGCATCACATGTCTTTGTTCTTCTGGTAAAATCACTGCTAGTGTTCAAACCAATTTCTAGGGCTTGTGGTATTCCTCATCTTTTCTATACCTTTTGCAGATTGGAAATGGTGTGTTGTTTCCTCCCCTGTGCTAGGGCATCAGAGCCATAATGGATGTAAAATAAATTTCTCTCAAGTTATTATGTTGGCTAGATAAGATTTTCTAAGATAGAATTAGATTTCCAAAGTAAAAGCTGCTAGGTATTCTGTGAATCACTTAGGTATTCATTCTCTGAATCTTGGAAGTTCCCTAAATTAAATAAAAACAAGATATAAATACTAATGTTTAAGATGTTTGCCATGCATATTTTAGGTTATGATTCATTTACTAAAATCATAGAATATTGTCAGATTTCTTAGATGTTTTTTTGCTACTGAAAATTAACATGTTCATCCACATTTATCTTATAGTTATTTTATGAGAAAAATCAAATTGTTCTTTCAAACTTTATATTTATAGTGCTGGCTGTGGAAGAACAGGTGCCATTTGTGCCATAGATTACACATGGAATTTACTAAAAGCTGGGGTAAGAATAATTTTTATGTAGCATTATATTCAGTTGATCTGTTATTATTTTCCAACTTAAGGTTAAATTGCAGTAAAATACAGCATGTGTTTCATTACATTACTTCTTTAGAAATAGCTTTACTTAAGTAAGAAAAAAGGTAGTGGAACTGGAAAAGGTATAAATGATGTATATGACCTTGAGATAATGTGTGAGGCAGCAAGGTAAACATGTTACCGCCCCTTGTTCTGTGTGAATTGATACCTACATCTATCTATCTATCTATCTATTCATTTATTCATTTATTTATTTAATACCTACATTTAGAATGTGAACTCTGGGTTGACTTTTCCAAATATAGAATCCTCATTACCTTTTATATTTATTCTAGGTATAAGTGTAATCAGTTCAATAAATATTTATGCCTAAATGGAAATACTATTTTATAGTAGTTAAGGATGTTGAGTCTGGAGCCAAACTGCCCAGATTAAAATTTAGTCATTTACTGTCTGTAGGATTTGGGTCAAATTACTTAATTTCATTGTGCTTCAATTTTTTCAACTGAAAAATATTAATAACTCATACAAAATAATCTTTGTAAAGTTCCTTAGAGCTATGTTGTCTTACATATAGCAAGTGCTCAGTTCAGTGTTAGTTTTCATTAAAGCTGGTGTTACTGGTGTTACTACCCCTACTCTTTCAAAGATGTTGTGTTCAGTACTGTGGAGGATATAGAGGTAAACAAAATATAGCCCTTATTACAAATTTGAAAAACGTTAGGTTGTCTCATTGTATGTAGATTTGCTTCTCTTGCTCGTTCTATAGTATTTATTTCCTATGCACTACGGAGAAGTTTTTATTTCTTAAAGCTTTTTAAAAAATTACTTTTTTAAACACTATGCCCAACATAGGCTTGAACTCACAACCCTGAGATCAAGAGTCACATACTCTACTCACTGAGCCAGCCAGGTTTACCCCCTTTATAGCTTTAAGGTGTGTTTCTGTGAATATGTCAATTTTTATCTTGTATAAAATAGGATTAATAAAATATTTAGGTTTTTTTTTCCTTCATTCCTCCCTCTATTCTTTCTTTTTTCCCCCTGCCTTAACATTTTTCAGTGTTATTAGAATATTTAAATTTTAAATTTTCTTCAAAAGCCCTCTGGGGTTAAATTTTATTTTTGTATTCCTCAAAAATGTAATCCTCTCCTGATACTCAAATGAAAATTTATTTATTTTATTTTATTTTTAAAGATTTGTTTATTTATTTATTTGACAGAGAGAGAGAGAGAGAGAGAGAGAGGTCACAAGTAGGCAGAGAGGCAGGCAGAGAGGGGGAAGCAGGTTCCCCACTGAGCAGAGACCCTGATGCAGGGCTCAATCCCAGGACCCTGAGATCATGACCTGAGCCCAAGGCAGGGGCTTTTTAATCCACTGAGCCACCCAGGTGCCCCTCAAATGAAAATTTTTAAGTGAACAAATTTAACTAGGATTCGAACCCATTTTTAACGTAAAAGTCAAAGATTAAAATTGGGATGGAAAGAGGCATTTAAATAAATACCAGTAAGCAGAATAAGCATCTGGTCATTCCAGAAGCTATGTATTTTGAACATAGTCCTCATTTGATTATGTTTGGCTTAATATATATATAATCCTATGTTTTAGATTAGGACTTGATGTCAAAATCTTTTTTTTTTTTTTTTTTTTTAAGATTTTATTTTATTGGTGAGAGAGAGAGTTGCATGAGCAGGGCGGAGGGGCAGAGGGAGGAGGAGAAGCCAACTCTGCTGAGCAGGGAGCCTGAAGTGGGACTAGATCCCAGGACCCTGCATCATGACCCAGGCTGAAGGCAGATGCTTAACCGACTGAGCCACCCAGGGACCCGTTAAAAACTTTTGATGTAAATAAAGACTTTCAAATAGTAAACCTATTTGCTTTCAAATAGTAAACCTATACTCTAAAAAAGAGTATTTTAACTCTTCTTTATCACTCCAAAATATTTTTGTTGATCACCAGGTTCTAATAGTTCTGCCTCAGAAATGTGCCTTGAATCTGTTTGTATCTTTCTTTATTTTAGATTCTTTCAGTAAACTTGTATCTTTCTTTTTTTAGATTCCTTCAGTAAACTTCTTCTAAAGTTTCTCCCTTTCAGACTCTCATCTTCCCTGCTGCCAAGCAGACTGAATATCAAACTGCTCATGTCAGTGTTACCTGTTGTAGTAGTTCTCATTCCAGATATACCAAAGAATTGTCAGGGATGTTGCACAGTCTCCAGAGATGTAGCTGAGGGATCTGTATTTTACCAACTTTCTTAGCTGGTCCTTATGTAGCCAGCCCAGGAATTGGTGGCCTGTGGAATGAGTTCAAACTCTATTATGTTTACAGTCTGATTCTTGGTAGCCTTATCTTCTTTCCTCCTTACATACCTCCCCTTTCAGTTTTAGGCTGTATCCACATCAAGGTTCTCAATTCCCCAAATTATACATTTAATCTGCCGTGCTTAGGTATATTTCCTTCACTTTTTACTCCATACACCAGTCAGTGTTAGTTACAGCGTTTTTATTCCCACTGCACTGCAGTTATACTTTGGCTGGATATTTATTTGTTCACTTATCTCACTAGCTTGACTGCTGAGGGTCCAGATTAACGTTCTATCTATAATGCCAACAACAGTGTCTGATGGATGGTAGGTAGTGCTCAGTAATTGTTTTTGGTCATCCAGCATGTATATAAGGTCTGTTTCAAAAGTTAAAGGTCTATATGAAAAAGAGTTGATGTATTAAATTGTTTGTTTTAGAAAATACCAGAGGAATTTAATGTATTTAATTTAATACAAGAAATGAGAACACAAAGGCATTCTGCGGTGCAAACTAAGGTACCGTTTTTTTGTTTCACTTTATAAACTGTATTTTTTTTTTAAATGCCTTCTTGGTTTTTTTTTTTTTTTTTTAAATGTCTTTTCCCTTGTTTATTTTCCCCTGTTTATGTTCTCTCCCTAATAGGAGCAGTATGAGCTTGTTCATAGAGCTATTGCCCAACTGTTTGAAAAACAGCTACAACTATATGAAATTCATGGAGTGCAGAAACTTGCTGATGGAGTGGTAGGTGTTCTTGGCCTATTAATTTTAGAAAACTTTTCTTTTTCTTTCTTTCTTTGTTTTTTTTAATTCTTTTTTCCTTTCTTTCTAGAAAACCTTTCTTTCTTTTTTTAAAATTTTATTTTACTTTTTTTTAAGTAATCTCCACACCCAATGTGGGGCTCAAACTTAACCCCAAGATCAAGAATCCCATGCTCTACTGACTTAGCCAGCCACGTGCCCTGAAAACCTTTTTTTACCAAGATGTAATATTTAGCTTTTTAACAGTCATCTGTGTTTTACCTAACATGAGTATATCTGTGACAGTTGCTATTTTTATTTAACCTTGATTTTATTAATTCCTTTCCTTCTTCCTGTTTGTATCTCTCTATTGTCATGGATATTTAATGACTCCAGTACAAGTTAAATAATACTCAAAATAGAATCTAGTTAGGAAAATAGGTCTTATGTCAAAAATCTTTACTGTTTAAATATAAATTACTTTTAACAAAATTAACTGCATTTGTTCTCTTTTCTTCTACTGCCCCACCTAAGTAATTTTAAGTTGATTTTACATGAATTAAATTGTGTTCTTGGTCATGATGATAAAAAGTTTTGTAGTTAATTTTGTACAGGCTTTTTAATTAAGTAGAATTACAGCACTACAATGAAGTCCCTTTTTGGCATGTGTTTATTAGTTCAGTGTCATTTTAGCCTTAAAAGATCCTATTGGACTTTCAAACTTTTGACCTGACAAAAATACTTTTTTCTCATAGTGTTCTTCCTGTCTGCCTCTGTTTTCTTTTTTTTTTTCTGCCTCTGTTTTCTAACTAGTTTTTTAATTTGCTGTGTTTCTATAATCATCTTGTCCTTGAAAGTATTGGGTTATTTTTTTGATAAAATTTCTTCGTGTTTTTATCCTTGAACCTAAGATAGCCATCACATGATGAATCAACTTAGTCTCAGTAGCTGAAGTAAAATGAGGAAATGAGTTGCAAAATTTATAACCTTTATTTCCCTTTTCTTCTTCACATTGTTTTTGGCATTTTCCCAGACTGTTTGAAATTTCTTGGTTTTTTTAAATGAGGGACTTGTTACCAAATGCTGATTTCAGTGTCTTAGAATAATCTAATATTGATCCATGAGTTTTAGGGGCTATGTATTTCCTTTATTAGCCAAGTGATAATTGTATATTTTTAAGATTAATATATGTGACCTCATTTTTATTTCCTGTATTAACATAGGAACATAGGAACATTAACATAGGAATCATTGTGCAACTACACGTTGCCATCTCTTTTTCCCTTTAGTTTAATTAAAACCTGTTACAATCTGTACTGAATGTAGCCAAAATATTGTATAATATTTGTATATTGTATAATATAGAATAGAATGCTTTATTATTATGCATAATGTTACTTAAATTGAGATTCGTTTAATGCTTCAGAAAGCTAAATAGGCTCTGCTTTTTTTTTTTTTTTTAAGATTTTATTTATTTATTAGAGACAGTTAGAGAGGGAACACAAGCAGGGGAAGTGGGGGAGGGAGAAGCAGGCCTCCCGCAGAGCAGGGAGCCCTACACTGGGGTCAGTCCCAGGACTGTGGGATCATGACCGAGCCAAAGACAGATATTCAACAACTGAGCCAACCAGGTGCCCCATATCCTTTTTTTCTTTAAACATTAGTGGAAAAAATATTTGTTGTTTTTATAAATGCAAGATTAATTTCAAAGTTAAAGTTTCTATACTTCATAAATGTAGATATTTTAGACTCCCATTTCCTTAGTATATACAAGTGAAAAATATTCTAACCATTACTTTTTTCAAATGTATAGAAAATTCTTACTCATTTTTTATTGAGATATAATTGACATATAACATTATATTGATTTCAGATATACAGCAGTTACTTGATATTTGTATATATTGTGAAATGATCATCATCATAAGTCTAGTTAACATCTATTACCATACATAGTACAGATTTTCTTTTCTTGTGATGAGAACTTTTAAGATTTACTCTCCTAATGAAATTTGAAATATGCAAAACAATTATTAAGTATAGTCACCATGCTGCACATTATATCCCATGATTTTTAATTTTCTAAATGGAAGTTTGCATCTTTTGACCCCCTTTATCCATTTCACCCTACCTCCCACCCCCCACCTCTGGCAAGCACCAATCTGTTCTTTGTATCTCTGAGTTCAGTTTTTTGTTTGTTTGTTCTTAGATTCCACAGATAAGCGAGATTACACTGTATTTGTCTTTCTCTGTTTGACTTCTTTCACTTGGTATAATGCCCTCAAGGTCCATCCATGTTGCTGGAAATACCAAGAATTCCTTCTTTTTTATGACTGAATGATATTCCATTGTGTGTGTATGTCACATTTTCTTTATCCATTTTTCAATAAATGGACATTTGGGTTGCTTTCATGTCTTGGCTTTTGTAACTAAGGCTACAGTGAACATGGTGGTATGTGTATCTTTTTGAATTTTTGTTTTCACTTCCTTTGGATAAATGATTACTGGATCATGTGGTAGTTCTTTTTTTTTTAAAATTTTTGAGGAACCTCCACATTGTTTCCATATTGCTGCACCAATTTACATTCCCACCAACAGTGCATGAGGGTTTCCTTATCTCCACATCTTCTCCAACACTTGTTATTTCTTGTCTTTTTGCTGCTAGCCATTTTAACAGGTATCTGGTCTCATTGTGGTTCTGATTTGCATCTCCCTAATGATTAGTGATGTTGAACATATTTTCAGATATTCTGGTTGACCATCTGTATGTCTTCTTTGAGGAAATGTCTATTCAAGTGCTCTGCCCATTTTTAATCAGGTCATTTGTTGTTTTTTTTTGCTATTCAGTTCTCTTATTTCATAGATCCCCCTTTTATTTTGTTGATAGTTTCCTTTGTTGTGTAGAAGCTTTTTAGTTTGACGTAGTCCCACTTGTTTATTTTTGCTTTTGTTGCCTTTGCTTGAAAATAGTTTTAATGCAATATTTAGAGCTGTACCTTTAAAACTTTTAAGTATGTTTAAGTAATCTCCAGAAAATGATACATGATAAATATTGCATTGCTCTTTCATCTTTGTTTTCTTATTACCTGATTTTTTTTTAGGTTTTATTCCATAAATTAAAGTCCCATTTTATTAGTCTGAATTTCACACTAGGATTATAATTTTGTTATAGATTGTTTCTGTCTAATAGGTCAGAAGTTTACAAATAGTTAAGGAATAGAAGAAAGATCATATGCATGTTATGGGATGAGATGAAATATCACCTAGTGGCAGATTAGTGGTTATTTTAAATGTACTTTCTTATCGCATTGCCTGGTACCTAGGAGACATCCACTAAATGTTTGCTAACTGAACTTAAAATGTTAGATCATGTCCTTGCATTTTAAAGCTGAAATGATGACTGCTGGATTACCTTTTGGGCAAGATGGATATTTCTATTTTGTAAAAAGGAAAAACAATTTTCCAAGGAATCCATTCTGAGAAAACTGTATTTGGTAAGAATAAATATTTTGCCAAAGGTTGTATACTGTAGTGTCTGACACTATATAACTATATAACTCAGTGGATGAATGGATTTAAAAAGAGGAAGGACAGGGACGCCTGGGTGGCTCAGTTGGTTGAGCAGCTGCCTTCGGCTCAGGTCATGATCCCAGCGTCCTGGGATCGAGTCCCGCATCGGGCTCCTTGCTCGGCAAGGAGCCTGCTCCTCTCTCTGCCTCTGCTTGCCTCTCTGCCTGCTTGTGTTCTCTCTCTGTTAAATGAATAAATAAAATCTTTAAAAAAAAAAAAAAAAAGAGGAAGGACAACTGAATAGAAGAAAAGATAGCTTTATCATTCTAGGTAGTTTTTTTGACAGTGTCCTCTTAAGAAATCTTGTTTTCTAGGTATTTCTGAATCTAGTTGACTGTTTTTATAGCAGGTTTATATGTGGTTGGAGACCATAAATCCCAGTTAGAAAAAATTGGAATCTAAAAGGTTGGAGAAAATCATCTTAGAACTGTATGGCTGAGTAAAATGATTAGAAATATATATATAATAAATTTATAAATATATATTTATAATATATAAATATATATTTATTATATTTATATATAATATATTACTTAAGCCTTCTGAACCTATGTTGTGAGAAACATTTATAAATCTATAAATTTGTTATTTCTCTGACAATTTAAAGGTAAAGTTTAAAGGTAAAAATAAATTTATAAATTTATTATTTCTCTGACAATTTAAAGGTAAAGTTTCAAAAAACAGACAAAAAACTCTTAAAGTGTATGTTCCAGAATTATTTTCATAGAAATTTTGGTTGGAATGCTGATCAACAATGTAAGACTATAATGAATGATTATTTGTTAGAGGTATTTACAACCAAGATGACTTTCCAGAGTCAGGAGATCTTTCAGGAGATCTAAAGAGAAAGTTTATTCTGGAATTGAGTAGCCTGTTGATTTGAGATTTAGAAACACTTCAGTAAGCAAATATCTGTAAGATGTACGTGCATGCCTTTTTATCTTTTCTATAAAAAGACCAGTTATCAATACCAGGATTTTCAGTTCTAGGATGATGGAGTAATAGCAACAATAGTTTGTGTTATTGTCCTTCTGTTGTTATTGTACATTTTAGATGTGATACTGATTCTGAATATTTTTTCCTCAAACGTAATATCCTTTATTTTTAAGGCACTTCATTTTTAAATTTTTTTTAATTTTTATTTTTTAAAAGATTTTATTTTATTTATTTGACAAAGAGAGGCACAGTGAGAGAGGGAACACAAACAGGGAGAGGGGGAGAGGGAGAAGCAGGCCTCCCCCTGAGCAGGGAGCCGAATACGGGGCTGGACTCCAGGACCCTGGGATCATGACCTGAGCTGAAGGCAGACGCTTAACCGACTGAGCCACCCAGGCGTCCCTAAAGCACTTCGTTTTAATATTTATTTCATTTTGCAGTTGATAATATATCCTTAAGTATTTGATAATTAGGTTCTGATCTTTTTTTGTGGCCTCTGATATGGCTGTTAGGTAGTAAATATTAAGACAAAATCAGTGAGATGGGTGAAGGTGATCAAAAGGTAAAAAAAATAATAACTTTAGCAAACTCTTCTTGAAATAAAAGAATATACTATAACCTAATTTCAGTGGATTATTTAATTGCTAAAATTCCTTTCACCTTCAAAAGTTGGTGATTCAGTTGGTAATAAAAACCCCTCTTTTTTTTAAAGATTTTATTTATTTATTTGAGAGAGGGAGAGCGAGACAACATGAGAAGGGAGAAGGTCAGAGGAAGAAGCAGACTCCCTGTGGAGCTGGGAGCCTGATGTGGGACTCGATCCCGGTACTCTGGGATCATGACCTGAGCCGAAGGCAGTCGCTTAACCAACTGAGCCACCCAGGCGCCCCAATAAAAGCCCCTCTTAAGAGAGCTATATATACATTAGGACAAATGGGAGGACAAAAGCTGTAGTTAATCGTGTCAGAAGATATGAGTAAAGCAACATTATTGTAGGTAAAAATAAGGAATTAAGAAGAACATTGTCTATTCTGGAGTCCAGTAGCGAGGAGGATTTGTTCATGCTGTGTAGGCAGTGGTTCTCTCTGAGTTGCATTACTGTACTACCACATTGATTGCTTTGATTAGATGAAAAGATGAAATTTAATATGTTCAAAAGTCTTACCTCTGCCCAGAGTTCTTTTTCCTCTTCTGGCCCTTTCTATTAATGGTTCCACTGTTCTCTCATTTATCCAAAATGAAGAATCCTTCATGACGCCTTCTTTCCTTTGTCATATTTGTTTGAAAATGCCCTTAATTTCTTTTCTTACTCCCTTCCCACCTGTTCCCTTCCATACCGTTCTTTTTTTTTTCTAAGTATCTTACCTATCTTCTCTTGTTTATTTTTAAGATTTTATTTAGTTATTTTAGAGAGAGCCAGCACGAGCAGCAGCAGGGAGGATCAGAGGGAGAAGTAGAGTCCCCACTGAGCAGGAAGCCAAATTTATTTGACAGAGAGAGATCACAAGGAGAGAGGCAGCAGAGAGAGAGGGGGAAACAGGCTGTTTGCTGAGCAGAGAGCCCCCTGCGATGCAGGGATTGATCCCAGGATCCTGAGACCATGACCTGAGGAGAAGGCAGAGGCTTAACCCACTGAGCCACCCAGGCACCCCACCCAGACTGTTTTTTTTTTTTTAATTAACATATAATGTATTATTTGCTTTAGGGGTATAGGTGTGTGAATCATCAGGCTTATACATTTTACAATGCTCACCATATTTTGATATTAATTTCTCTCATTGAACTCTGGCCCTTATTTAAGCTAAAATATAGAGAATATAAAACTCATTTTGTTATTTGGGAAAATTGGCATTATTTTAAAAATTGAAAAGCCTAGAAACAGTTTATGTGAAACATGAGAAAGGAGAATTGTCTTCTAATTTTAATGAAGCATTTTTCCCCCCTCAGGAGAATGAAATTAACACTGAAAATATGGTCAGCTCCATAGATCCTGACAAACAAGATTCTCCTCCTCCAAAACCACCAAGGACCCGCAGGTATTGTAGGTCACATTTTCTTTGAAAGGATATTTTTTTTTTTGAAAGGATATTTTTATTTTACTGTTAATTAAAACAAATTCTGAATATTTCCAAGTTATTTTTATAACTTTTATCATTCTTTTGTTTCGGGTATAGCAAGTATATGGCAACTGATTTGTTACTGGTGTACTAAAAATTTTGTTTCACTTTGGGTAAAATCTCAGTAGTACACTGTACTAGAGCAGTGAACATAACTGAATTGACAATAGCTCATATTTTGGTATGTAGTACAATTAAATTTTTAAATATTGTAAAGATTTCAGTTTTTGCATAATGACTAAAAAATAATACTAATTATCAAAAAATATATGCACATTGAAGAAATTATTTAATAACATTACTAGCAAAGATGAGTTTATTTCTCTCAGCAGTTTATTACTTTCATACCAAGCTCATTTATAATAAAGTCAAGATATATTCTTGTATCCCTTTTTCTTTTTTCTTTTGGGTAGCTGCTAGGTCAGTTACGTGGTAGTATAGAAAGAATATAGATAGAATCAGAAAGCTTTACTTTCAAGTCCTTTTCACCCATTTACTACCTTTGAGGTTGTGATTAAGTTACTTATTTGATCCTGGGTTGGTTTTGGTTTTTTTTAAGTATTGTCCTAAGGATGAAATGAAATAAATTATGTGAAAATGCTACTTATGGGACTTGGCACATATTAGATTTCCATTACATGTTAGTTTTCCCATGACAGTGTAGAATTAAAATGGTGTTAATTGAATTACTTTTAAAAGGAGGCACAGTAGAATATCTGTAATAATAAACTATTAGAATGGTTTATACAGGGTCTGGTCTTAAGCAAAGATCTGCCCAGATGGATTGGCCGTCCCTCAAAGTACGACTTCTTTTATATAGAATTCACTGATTTTTTTTTCCCCCTTCAAAGTTTGTTAGAAGTTGGGGTGCCTGAGTGGCTCAGGCAGTTAAGCATCTGCCTTGGGCTCAGGTCATTATCTTGGAGTCCGAAGATCGAGCCCCATGTCCTGCTTCCTACTCAGCCGGGAGTCCACTTCTCCCTCTGCTCCTCCCCCTGCTCCTACTCTCTCTCTCTTTCTCACTCACTCTCTCAAATAAATAAAATCTTTAAAAAAATGTGAGTGTTGGACACTACAGTGGACAATCCATATGTTTCATATATTTTTTTTGTGGCTGGGCTTAGAATAAGTGCTATTTAAGTGTGTTAAGGCTTGTTCTAACCTTATATCAAGGAAGGATGAGGAAAAAGAGTCTGTTAGCATAATTACCAATCACATTTGAGTAGCCACAAAAACCCACAAAGGGACACAAGGAAACTTGGGGGTGATAAATATATGTTTATTACCTTGATTATGGTATCATGGGTATATGCACATGTCCAAACTCATCAAATTTATACGTTAAATATATTGGTTTTTGTATATCAACTATAACTAAGTAAAGCTATTTTTTAAAATGTGAGTTATCAACATAGCCTGCACAAACTGCTTCCAAAAGCACTTAGAGTATTCTTTTTTTTTTTTTTTTAAGATTTTATTTATTTATTTGACACGGAGAGAGAGATCACAAGTAGGCAGGGAGGCAGGTAGAGAGAAAGGGGGGAAGTAGGTTCTTTGCTGAGCAGAGAGCCCTATGCGGGATTGATCCCAGGATCCTGAGATCATAACCTGAGCCGAAGGCAGAGGCTTAACCCACTGAGCCACCCAGGTGCCCCAGCACTTAGAATATTCTTAAAGGGTGCCTGAGTGGCTCAGTTGATTGAGTGTCTGACTCTTGATTTCAGCTCAGGTCACGGTCGGGTTGTGAGATCATGTGTCAGGCTGCAAACTCAGCAGGAATCAGCTTGAGATTCTCTCTTTCCCTCTCCCTCTGGCCCTCCTCATCCACACGCATACACATGTGCACATGCTCTCTCAAATCTTAAAAAAAGATTACTGGTTAAATAAGCCTGCTTGAACACATTTAACTCTGCTCCCTCTCTAAACGTCCTAAAATTGTAGTGAAGGACTGTAAAAATGTATAAAGAATAAAAAACAGAATTTGAAAGGGGATGGCATCAGATATGTCAATAAAATTGTGGGAAAGCACATCAACTAGTGAAAAGGGACCTAACAGAGAAAGCTAAAACTTGCTTTCCTGTAGGTGGGGGAAGCCAATAAGAACCAACAAGATTTTCCAAAGTACCCCCAGAAAAGCTCAGAAATTGGAAGTCCTCCTTAAGGCTGGTGTGTAGGATGAGACTAAAAACAAGGAGAGTACCTATATAGAGTATTTAGGGTATTAATGAGTTCATGATACCAGATTCCTTACATTAAATTGAGCAAATGACTGCTTCTCCCACATTTGGGCACATAGGAAGGATTTATTCTGGAGTAGGTGAACCAGGGAGTCTTTGGATTCAAGGATATCAGGTCCAAGTGATGGTGGGGTTGTAGTGCCTTACTGAAAATAGGAATTTGTATGCTGAATGGTCAGATCCTCCAGCTCCCTTGCTCCCAGATTGCTGGTGGGAGACAGAATCTCCCTCTGGAAAAACTAACCAACCCAAGAGATGAAATGTTTACTTATTCATGGTTGTGGCCCACTAGTGATTTACAAGGGCTGTACTCAGTTACCATGCAGTTAGATGACCACTAAGCCACAAGTCTCAGGCCCTCCACCTTACATATATGCAGACATCTTCTAGTCATTTTTAATACTCCATTCTTTTTTTTCCCAAAGATTTTATTTCTTTATTCGAGAGAGAGCTACAGAGTGAACGAGTGGGGGTAGGGTGGGGCAGAGAGAGAAGTAAAAGCGGACTCCCTGAGCGAGGAGTCTGATGTGGGGCTTGATCCCAGGACCCTGAGCTCATGACCTGAGCTAAAGGCAGACACTTAACTAACTGAGCCACCCAGGCATCCTGCCTCCTATACATAGTTCTTAAGAAGCAACTGAGGGTACGGCTACCAGAACGAGGAAGTATAACTAAAAAAAGTAAGGTGGGACCTGGAAAACAGGAGCGTCTGACACAGGAGAGAACTTCAGCTCTGTGGTGGCCTGGGTAGTCAGTGGTACACACTGGAGCACGAGGCTCAAGGATCTAAGAGGAACATCTGTGGTATTGATAATTATATAGTGTGCTTAATTGACCAATTGAGAGGAGGTGTACAAATCTGCAAGAAAGTTCGAAGGGCTGAATTACTGATGATACATAGAGAACTAAGCCATCTGAAATCCAAGACAATTTTAGAGAAAAACAGGAAGTTGTATAAGAAAATACAGGAAATCCTGGTGTCATCTGTAAGAATATCTATAGTCATGGGACGCCTGGGTGGCTCAGTTGGTTAAGCAGCTGCCTTCTGCTCGGGTCATGATCCCTATGTCCTGGGATCGAGTCCCACATCGGGCTCCTTGTTCGGCAGGGAGCTTGCTCCTCTCTCCGCCTCTGCCTGCCTCTCTGCCTGCTTCTGTTCTCTCTTTGTTAAATAGATAAATAAAATCTTAAAAAAAAAAAGAATATCTATAGTCATAAGATTGAACTAAAGTTACAATAGAACAATACTGAAAAGATAGAAAAGATACATAGTAGGAAGACAATGGAGAATGTGTGAAGATCAAGAAATAGCAATTTATGCATTTTGAAATATTTTGAAATTATGGAGATGAATCTTAGAAGCAGCTCTTTAAGAGAGCTGAAAGTTCATGTCTCATATCTGCTGGATAGCAGAAGGGCTGTGGGAGGAGACTGCTATTTTTCATGAAAATTCTTGTATTGGTAAACAGTGTACATGTATTACCTTATTAACCATTAAATGTTGACAGTATAATTTTTTTAAATTTTTTAAATAATATTTTATTCATAAAAGGATGAATATTCTTATGATGCTCTTTTCTTAATGTTTTTCATTAAGTTGCCTTGTAGAAGGGGATGCCAAGGAAGAAATACTTCAGCCACCAGAACCTCATCCAGTGCCACCCATCTTGACACCCTCTCCCCCTTCAGCTTTTCCAACAGTCACTACTGTGTGGCAGGACAATGATAGATACCATCCAAAGCCAGTGTTGCACATGGTTTCATCAGAGCAACATTCAACAGACCTCAATAGAAACTATAACAAATCAGCAGATCTTCCAGGGAAAAATGAATCAGCTGGTGAACAGATGGATAAAAAATTGGAGCGAAATTTAAGTTTTGAGATTAAGAAGGTCCCCCTCCAGGAGGGACCAAAAAGTTTTGATGGAAACACACTCTTGAATAGGGGACATGCCATTAAAATTAAATCAGCTCCACCTTGTGTAAGTGATAAAACCTGTAAGTCACAGGAATTGAGTTCAGGGGATCTAAAAGTTGCTGACGTTTCTCAGAATTCTTGTGTGGACTGCAGTGCAACACAGTCAAATAAAGTTCCACACATTCCACCAGAAGAATCACAGAAGAATTCAGGCACACCTCCAAGGCCAGACCGCTTGCCTCTTGATGAGAAAGGACATGTAACATGGTCATTTCATGGACCTGAAAATACCCTACCCAGGCCTGATTCTTCTGAAGGCAAACCCTCAGATATCCACTGTCAAGCAATGAAAACTGTGAGTCGAACACCAAGCCCCACAACACCAGCTGAGACCCAGGATCTTGCAGATCATCCTAACAGTTCGCCTCTATTCAGAGCCCCCCTCAGTTTCACTAATCCTCTTCACTCTGATGACTCGGACTCAGATGAAAGAAATTCTGATGGTGCTGTGACCACAAATAAAACTAATATTTCAACAGCAAGTGCCACGGTTTCTGCTGCCACTAGTACTGAAAGCATTTCTACAAGGAAAGTATTGCCAATGTCCATTGCTAGACATGATATAGCAGGAACAATACATTCAGGTGCTGAAAAAGGTAATAACAACAGTATCTAACACTTAAATATTTTTACTGTGTGCCAGTCACTGTTCTAAGCACTTATCTATATTAATTTTATGTTTTGTTCCACATTTCACTCTAGCACCTACAGCAAAATTCCATTATTTTACATACTTAAAGTAAGTTTTGTATATTGTTACCTTAATTTGGTTAATTGAATTACTAGTTTTTTTGTTTCCCAGGTATTTTAGTTGATATAAGTGAAAATTTCTGTGCTTTTTTTTTTTTCTCCTATGTTACAGTTTTTAGTATTTTATGGGGGTCAAAGATTTAGCTGAGTGAATAATTAGAAATAATTTAGGGAAGATAGAATTGTTGAAAGTAACAGTGATACAAATAATGTAGAATGGCTTGACTGGCCATTTAATGTCATCCACGTTTATCACAAATACTGGTGCATCATCTTTTTCTGCTTATTTAACTACAAAATACCTTTTAAAAAAATTCTCTTCACAGAATACTTGCAAATGAAGCTACTTTCAACTCTTAGCAGAATACAGGAAATTTAATTCAGTCAGTAGTGAATGTGATATATCCTCCTTATCTAAGTCATTGACACTATTATTTAATTAATGACTGTCTTTTTAAAACTGTCTTATGTTTTCAAGGTAATATGTGCATTTGGTTCCCAAGATGTATTATTATTGGTTGTTGAAACTCATCTTTGATCTACTAAAATAATCCTGGCTGCCTTCTTGAACAGGCCATAAAGTTGAGAGCAAATGTAATAAACACGAAAGCTATTACGGGTAGATTGATTATCAGTGGTCATTTACTTGTCAGTGAACTTTGCTCTTGACTTACATAGGCTGGTATTTACAAAGTGCAGGCAAAGTAAGTACTGTGAACTTGAAAGATAACTTTGTTTTTCTATTTCTGACCTAATAAGTACCACCCATAGTATGGTGCCTTTATTTTCCCCAGCTCACACATATTGTGCTTTTTAATCTTGAGAATGTATCTGGTAGAGTAAGTGAGACTTTAAGGTAGTTTCTTAAATTTACAGATTCTCTGTAGTCTTGATTCTTCTCTCTCTCTCTCTCTCTCTGTGTGTGTGTGTGTTTTAAGATTTTATTTATTTACTCCAGAGAGAAAGAGGGTGGGGGTGAGGGAGAAGCAATAGGAAAGGAACAAGCAGACTCCGTGCTGAGTACAGAGGCCAGTGCAGGGCTCCATTTCAGGATCCCAAGATCACGACCCAAGCTGAAGCTAAGTGTCAGACACTTGACTGACTGAGCCACCCAGGTGCCCCTCTTCTGGATCTTCAGAAGATGATGGTTACCACCATAAATATTACTTTGCCAGTTTGCCATAACTTAAAATGGTTAATATCTGTTTCTTCCTCCACTTCAGAGTTTGAAAAACAACTGTCAAGTTATGACTCTGCAAGAAAATGAGTTGAAATTTTCATTTTAGGCTTTTGTAGCATGTAGGGCATGCATCTTGTACCTAGGAAATACATTTCTTTAAACCATTAGTAGAAATAGAATTTGGTGTGAGGGCGGAAAGGATGCATGATATGATATGCTCATAAAAAGTTATTACTACCTGACCAGTCTTTTGGTAATAACAGAAGGAGTTCCTCTAAAATACAAAACACTATGTCAGGATAGTTGAAACCAATCTGCTATGTATACCACCTCACTTGTATTCTCTCCATTTTATTTGTATGTCAAGGCAAAGATAGCTATAAATGTGATTTGTGGTTTCCTTTTGCCCTATTCTAACTATGCTAAATGGGTTTGCTATTTTGCCTGTGTAAGTATTTCATGCTATGACTTGACGACAAGCAGTCCTATTTCTAATGTTTAGTTATTTACTTTATAGATGAATTCTTATGCCCCAACGGGCATAAGAATTGGGTTTTTGTTTGCTTGTTTTAGAACTTGTTAGGGAGTTAACCAGAATAATTTTGTTTTGATAGCTAAAACAACCTTTTGTATAAGTTACTGCCTAACAAAAATTCCTGGCTGTGAATTCTGATTTAATATTGACTCAGGCCTCCTGAAAGATTTCTCCAACTTGGCTACACTAAGTCCCCATTCAGTGTATGATTTGCAAAAAAGCCTGTATAAAATGTGCCATCTCTGGTTGGATAACCTCCAAAACAGAAGTTTATAACATAGGAAAGGCAATCCAGAAATATAAGGAAAAACGTGGAGCTAAGAAGTAAGAGTAAGAAGTTAGAAAATAAAAGTCTAAGAATAAAGACTGTGATGAGAAAAAGAGATAAAGTTCCTGGAAAGATACCTGATATTTAATGTAAACTAAGCAAGACTGCCCTTCCTGATTTTTTCTCTTACTTGTGAAATGGTACCACAATGTGAGATTATGCATCCCTTCCTTCCAACAGCCATCCCTTGAGTTGTGAGCTGTTAGTAATATAAGGGCAAGGGAAGAATGGTGTTGGCTCGAGTTATTACCACTGGATAAGGTGGATTGTTCTTTAGTGGCTTAACTTTATATGCAAGAGAGAGTTCCAGTACCAGCGATGGACTGTATATAAAGTAATGAACTGGAATTCTTTTCTCAGCAGGACCCAGAAGCTGTATTTTCTTGGGTCTTTAGTTAAATAAATGTAGGAAGGATAAGAGCAATCACACCTAGCTCATACTAGTTGGAACTTGAAAAAAAATCAGCTTTGCTGATTTTTCAGTCTCTTTAATACATAACCTGTCAGATATGGTTAAATAGCAAAGTATCATGGCAAGATTGTTCATTTTTTAAAGAGGATAGTTGTTGGGCCCAAAGTTATATAGGATTCTTACATTTCCCTTGCTTCACCCCATCCTTCCTAACCTGAGAGTCCATACACAGAATTATATCGTCATATTTTCTTTCTCTGCCTCCAGGGAAACCTCAAAAGATCTAATACAGAGACACCTGGGTGACTTACTTAAGTGGCTGCCTTCAGCTCAGGTCATGATCCTGGGATCCTGGGATCAAGCCCGAGTCAGGCTCTCTGCTCAGCTGGAAGCCTCCTTCTCCTTCTCCCTCTGCCCGCTGCTCCCCCTGGTTGTGTGCACGCATGAGCTCTCTCTCTCTTTCTCTCTGTCAAATAATTAAATAAAATCTTAAAAAAAAAGATCTAATATAGTCTATGTTATAAGCTAACTGATGAGACTCAGTGCATTATCTTTTCTAACAGTGAATTTTGTTTTTACTGGTGAAAAGCTTTAATATGGCTTCAGTCAGTATTCTCAGACTAGGTCATATGCCACTGTTCAGAAGATTTTAGGCATTAAATAAGTGAACATTCAAAAAAATTTAATAGTTCTATGTATATTAGAAAATAACACTTCAAATTTGTTTTTTGTCATTACTGTTTAAAATATGACCTGAAAAATAAGTAAATAAAATGTGGCCAAAGGACATAGTTAAAAATGAGTGGGATTTAAAAAGTAAATAGGACAGATGGTGGTATGTAATACAGCAAAATTCATGAAAGGAATTAAGCAATTGATTTCAGTTAGGGAAACACTGGCTTAAGTCAAATGACCAAATCTTTCCTTCGTGGAGTCAAAGCATCATCTGCAAGCCCAACAGAGCGGTCACTTGCTTTCTACTGAAGACTGCGTTCTGACTCACAGGGCAGTGAGTAACATCTGCAGGGTGTTAGGAAAGTCAGGAGAGAGTCATTTTCTCTGTGCAGCGGTGATGGGAGTTCATTGTGCTTTGCTCGTTAAGCTTCATAATTTTTTTTTAAAGATTTTATGTATTTATTTGACAGAGAGAGAGTTCACAAGTAGGCAGGGGGTGGGGGGGGAGCAGGCTCCCTGCCGAGCAGAGAGCCCGATGTGGGGCTCTGTGGGGCTCGATCCCAGGACCCTGAGATCATGACCTGAGCTGAAGGCAGAGGCTTTAACCCACTGAGCCACCCAGGCGCCCCAAGCTTCATAATTCTTGATAATGAGTCAAGTAGTAAGGACTTCTTGTTTGTTTTTTGCTTTTTTAAAAACTGGTTCTCTTAAATACTTGTGGAATTGATTTTTACGGCGTCAAGAAACTTGTTTAGATAACAAATTCATTCTTTAATGAATTAATAGTCGTTAACAAGTTCATAATTTGTTCGAATTTTATGTATTTAATATAGGTGTTGACGTTAGTGAAGATTCACCTCCTCCCCTACCTGAAAGAACTCCTGAATCTTTTGTATTAGCAAGTGAACATAGTGAGTGTCTTTTCTTTTCTTTTTTTTTTAAATTAACATATAATGTATTATTTGCCCCAGGGGTGTGAGTGTCTTTTCTGCTTTTACATATTTCATACCATAATAATAAACTCCAAAAAACATGGCTGATTTCAGTCTAGTTGCTACTGAATTGCATAATTAAATTCAAAAGAGGTTTGAATTGATATTGACACATTTTTTAATTCCTTATATGAAAATTACTTTTTATTTTTTAAATACTTGAAAATGATATTTTTTATTTGCAAGATTGCTAAAATGTTATTTAAATTTAGTTAAATTCAGTACAATTGTATTTGCAAGTTGGTGTCTTTTCATTCACTAAATATAGCACTTATTTATGAAAAGGCATTAATTGCTCACTGGGTGCCATTTTAGGTAAGTAAATATTTAAATTGTGTTGTAGGTGGGCATGAACTCAGTGTTAATTGACGGAGACTTTAGGCCACCTGAGTATCAGTGAGAACTGTGAGAAACTGGGAGAAAGTCATATTTCAAAGCCTTGATAATATATTTCTCCTCTGTCTCTTCTTTAAAAAGAGTACAGAAACAACTTTAATGTGTTTACAGTGTCTCATGCTCAGTGGGGTCCTCCCTAGTTTTATCTGAGTTACATTTTACCAGTCTGATATTAATTTCAACTGATTTCAAGAACGTTAAAAACCCTGAAGCCATATACTTCAATACTACTAAATGAGTACATCTAAGTCTGTCACCTATGTAGATTACAGTGAGTTATTTATAGTAACATAATAAACTCTGATGACTGAATCCTTTAAATTTTAAGAAAGGAAACTTAAAGGAATTTTCTTAAATTAATAGATAAGAATATTTTATGGAAGTGATGGTTTCTAAAAAATCTATAGGGTCTCTTTTTGTGTCTTATTTTAGTATAAGAAATTTAAGAATTAAACATGTTAATTGTAAGATTTCATTTTTCTCAGATACACCTGTGAGATCTGAATGGCGTGAACTTCAAAGTCAGGAACAGTCTGAACAAAAAATATCTGAAGTGAGTCTTTTTGGGATTGGAACAGCTATATACTCAGTATTTTTGCTCTTTTGTTAATTTATCTTAGTTTGTTATAAAAACTGTCACCTTAAGACTATTACATATAATTTTTGATCAGCCTTTCTTATGCTAAGATTTCAGATGAAAAGTCTATATAAAATGTGATAGGAAAAATTTTAAAAGGGCAGCATGAGGTACATATGACCATGACTTCAGAGTGTCATTTTTCTAGACTGTTTCTGAAATTTATAAATTATGCCACGTTTTAAATCATTTTGGAGGTGTGACTAGAACAGGAGTTACATTTTCAGGGTCATAATACTTTCTTAGATTTTGTTCCTCCCACTATAACACTAAGTACACTGTTCCATCCTTCGGTTTGTCTGGTCATAAGAGGTTTCCTTTCACATTCAGGAAATGTTTGGTAGCTAAATATATTAGTCAAGGGAAATAGCATTTTTCATCAACATTAATATTTTTTGTATTTCCCCCATATTTTAATATCGCCTACATTAGGATACATCTCACAATTGATTAAGAAACATAATATACTTCACTTGGCCCATAAAATAGTGGTAACCTGTACTAATGTTACATCTTATGATACCATAATTTGATGAATATGGTAGAGGACCGGCAAAATGGGAGTTGTATGGTCCTTTGTGTAGTAGCTCCTGCTTTTTCTGTTTCCATCTAGAAGGAAAAAGTAGTTCTCCTGTCTTTCTCATCTCAGTATAAAATACCATAACATTTAAAAATTTTAAGCCTAATTGAAAACACCATTGTTTTCTTTCCCTTTGACACTGAGACTTTTAGTAGATCTTCATTTCTTGGGATATATACTCAGACCAAATTTTGTATTATTTGTTATAAAAGGGACATATTGTAATAGCTATTAAAATATCTTCCTTTTAGGGCTTGATAACCTCTGGAACTGAAAAATGTGGTAAGTTAGATTTTGTTTCTTTTTGTTATAGGTTCTATAGATTAATCTCCATAAAATAGCATGTCTCATGGTATATCGAACCTGAACTATGCAGTATAATTCTTCTAAATTAATTACTGTATCAGATATTATGAATCTGGAAAGTAACATTTATTATTGGTAATTCCAGGCTAATGGAAAAAAAATTATTTTAAAAATATTTTTCTTTGTTTTAATTTCTGTTGTTTATAAAAACACTTAAAATCTAGATCTGACAGTGATTTGATTAAATATCCCAATTCATTTAGATTATTGAATGAGGTCCCTAGAAATCAGTTGTTTGGAATTCTTTCTTTTAGTACTTCTACATTCTTGAAGATGAATAAGTTTATGTCGCTCAGCCCAGTGTTATAATCCCAAGTTAGAAAAGTTTTCTGCCACATTTCTTATATTATTATGGTAAAATATATTAAGTTATTATTAATTCCTATAAATCAGTGACCATGAAAGAAGCTCATCAAACAGCCTAGCCTATACAATTCCCCCAATTCATCTGTCATCTCTGCCCTTGCCCTCCCTTTTACTTTAGCTGCTCTTTCCCTGCATCTTTGCCTAACGGGGCTCCACTCCCTCTGATAAATTCTTATTACTCTTTGTCTCCTTTTCTCGGGCAATGTATCATAAGGAAAAGAGCAGAAGCTTTAGAATCAAGCCCACCTGATTTTTGGAATTTCGTTTTTACCATTTTACTTACTCTGTGACTTAGGCCAAGTCACCTCGTCTTAGCCCTTTTTGTTGTTGTTGTTTCCGCTGTGAAATGGAGGTAATGATAGCACCTACCCAAGAGCATTGTTGTGGGGAGTTAATCAGATCACATTCATGGAATATCAGCACTGTGCTCATCACATAATATGTACTCAAATGGAAGCCGGGCTATTACTGTTAACTGTTTTTATTCTGTTACTACTGTTGACATTGCTGGATCTTTGGGCCCTTTATTTCTTAATGTATGCTAACTCCTTTCTGGATTCTCTTCTCTAGTCCAGCTAGACACTGTCCTCCATTACTCTAGTCATACTCGAAGTTATCCTCCACTTTCTTGCTCCTAACTCCCATACCATTTTATTTTATCCCTCAAAACTCCTGAATACTGCTGGGGAACATCACTCCGCTTTACAGAATGAGCCTGTAGTTCTGGATCTTCATCCATAGTTGGGCCCTTAGCTTTGCTTTGTCTTATATGTTCTAGTTGGTATCATTTCTATTTTCCTTGAATTTTCTAAATCTTTAATTTCTTCTGGGCAACCCTCTCGGGTCCCCTCCCTCATTGGGAGCTTTGTACTATTCCTCCATAAACTTTGCTTTGCTGCCTACCAAAAAATAAGTAAGTAAGTAAATAAATAAATACATAAAATCATTAGTCCTACTCTGAGTAGATGACCTTTTACTTCACTGAGAAAATTGAGGTCTTTTGACTAGATCCTCATTTCTTTCTAGAAGCCAGTCCTAAAACCACTAGTTTCATCACCATGCCTCTCTTCTCTGTCCCCATTGCACTCTACATCATTTTACTGTAAAACTTACCACACCAGTGTATTGATAATGTGCTTGTCAGTCTCTCCTACTAGACTAGGCTTCGGCTTGCTTTTGTTCTGACCTTGAGCTGAACAAATAATTTTTAGGTTTTTGAAGAGTTATTTAGGGGTCTCTGGCTGGCTCAACTGCTCGAGCATCTCAGGGTCATGAGTTCAAGCCCCATTTTCGGTGTAGAGCTTACTTTAAAAAAAAAAAAAGTTGTTTAAAAACAAAGAAACAAGTGAAAACCAATGAAGAATATGTGACAGAGACTGTATGTGGCTTGCAAAGCCTAAAATAATTATTCTGTAGCCCTTTAAAGAAAAAGTTTGCTGACACCTGTCTAAACTATAAGCACTTAAGGACAAGGATCTTAACATTCCTTGACCTGTATTCTAAGTTTCCATAAAAGTTTCTTTAACAAAATTTCTTTTGTTACTAATCTTAGGCCTTGGTAATTAAATAAGTAAACTAAAGTTTAAGTGATCTAAAACTTTGAAAGAAAAAAAAATTACAGTTAGAAGCCAGTAGTCCATTAGTAGTAGTAGTAGTACTAGTAGTGGTAGTAGTAGTCCAGTAGTCCAGGAAAAAAAAGCCAGTAGTTCATTAATTAACTATGAACTTGATTGTGATTGATTTCCATATAAAGGCATTTCACTTTCAATTATTGCCTTAGGACATTGGCACATAGTATAACTACCTTAAGGAAATATGAAACGGCAAGATGGAGGTTTATTAAATAAGAGCTAAGGAGAATCCATACATTGCAGAACAACTCACTGAAGATTTCTAGGTGCCCCTAAGAACCCCTAGTACATTTTCATGTGTTCACTACCATTGCATTTATATGTATCTGGGCCTCTGAAATTATGATACCCAAGAGAAAAAACTTGCTCTTTTAACTTAATACAGACATTAAAACAATTAGAGGATTCTACATATGATCCTACAAATGATGGTGATTAACAATGGCTTTATTTTGTATTTTAGATCATCCAGCAGGAGGTATTCACACAGAGACTTGTACAGAATGTCCACCTACTTTCAGTAACAAGAAAGATCAAATTTCAGAAAGTCCAACAGAGGCCACAGATATTGGTAATTTGTTTACTAAATAAGTTTAAAACTTTAGTTGTGTAGTTATTGCTGGCAAGAATGAGAAAAGGTTATTTGTCATCATTTCACACTTCCCTGAAGGCCAAGTTTATCAAACTTTTTGCTATGATTTATTCAGTTTCTTAAATGAACTACCCAAAGCAAATTAAGAGTTTTTAATAAATGAAAATAACATTTTTGGACACTGACCAATTACTCTTGTGTTTTGATTACAGGTTTTCGTAATCGCTGTGGAAAACCCAAAGGACCAAGAGATCCACCTTCAGAATGGACATGATTCAGGGAACTAAAAGACACTTTAAATTATACTGGAAAATTCAAGTGCCACTGAAAGCCAGATTTATAGTATTCCATCGTAAAAATGTGGGACTAACAGCAGTGTAGATTGTTACCTTAGTATTTTTTTGCTGGGACCATCTACCTGCCTTATACTACACTTAGGAAAAAGTATTACATATGGTTTATTTTGTAACTTCAAGTATTATTGCCTTAATGTCTCTTAACCCTGTTACACGCTGCTTGTAGACATGTTAATATAGTAATACTTTTATGATAAATTGAGTTTAAGGACTACTTTTTTGCTAATGTTTTATCATGTATGCATTATTTTGTATATGTACAGGGCAAGTAGGTATATAATTTGATAAAGTTGCAGTCATAAAATATTATTAACAGAAGATGTAAGAAATTTCTGCATGGTCTAAATCTTTGTGTACCTTATTTGTAAATTATTTGCCCTGAAGTTTTAGAAAAAAGTTTCTGAATTTTAAAATCGCTGGATTCATGCAGCCAGCATTGCAGGTTATCAGAGATCAAAGATTGTAATAATAATACATTTTGTAAATTGTAAGCAAAAAGTTATTTTTTTATTATATACTGTCTAATTGTCCATCCTAATTGTCCTTGTTTTCACCTAGTCATGGAGATTCAGTAAGTGCCTTGGAACAATATTGAATTCTCTTAGCTTGTGTGTGTTACTTTAATATTTGAACTCAAGTGGGATTAGCAGACTATCAAAATACATGTATGTTTCAGGATATTTGACCTGCATTAAAAAAACAAAAACAGTTTTACAGTGCCTACTTGTCTTGGTTTTTCATTCCTTGCTCCTAGGAACTTAGAGTTAGTATCCACCTTCCTACTGGCTCAGCTTTTAAGTCATGAATGTGAATGGGGTTTAAACTCCTAATTAAAGAATAGGGAGCACCGTCTGTAAAAACATAGCTTCGCAATTCTAATACTTCTACTAATTCTAATACTTATCCTTAAGTCAGCCCTAGGCAGCCTTCTCATTATTGCCTACTAAGATCCAATAAAACACCAACCAAAGAGACAGGAGGCTAGGAAAAGGAAACTGGTTTCTTCCCACTCCACAACTGGAGCATGACTCCCATCCGTAAGTCTCAAGTTTGAATTCTGACACCAGGGATTGAAGTTAATGGATGTGTATATTTTCCCTCTGTATACAAAAGAGAGAAGAAATGATGAGACAAAAGTGAGAGTAACCTTATGTGAATACAATTACTGTGGAGGAGAAAATAATACTATAATTTCTTGTCAGTTTTTCTTTAAGCTCAATGGTCTTCGTGTTCATTCCTTAGAATTTCCCATTTTTCTCATATATTTGGGTCATAAGGAAATGTGAATACAGTGGACCCTTGACATTCACAAGACACAAACACCATTTTCCTAAAAAACTTTAAACCGAAATAAAGTATAACCGAAAAATATAGTTAGCTCCTCTACACTGATCATTTATATAATATGGTGGTAAAACCATTTACCAACATTTTTTTTGTTAGGAAGGAGTTGCTTGGAACATCTTCATTGAAAAATAACGTATTCAGAAGAGTGCAAAAATCATAGTAATCATCACAAAGTTTACCCACTGGTGTAAGTGTGACCACCATCTAGGTTGAGCAATAGAATGGGATCGGCCACTGAAAACTTTCCCCTTGGACTTCTAAGATTTGTTTGTTATCCCGTGAGTAGCAGTTACTTACTTTTCATTGCTAGAGAATTTTGCACTGTATGCTTGTATACCCCAGGGTGTCCATTTTGCTATTAATAGACATTTTGTTATTTCTGGTTTAGGAGTATTACAAATTATGCTGCTATGAACAATTGTTTTAAGATTGATTTACTTGAGAGAGAGAGCAGGAAAGAATCCCAAGCGGACTCTGCACCAAGTGTACCATGAAAATTCTTTAATGTGTTATTTGGTGAGTGTATGTACATAAATCTGTTATGTATATATATACATATATATGTGTGTATATATATATATATATATCAAGGAGTAGAATTTCAGGATTATGGTGTATGCATACATAGTCTCCTTTAAAACAGCTGTTCTAAGTGTGGATCTAATTGTTACGTATTTCTTGGTATTGCCCTTAATTTTCATTTTAGCCTTCCTAATGGTATTGGTTATGATCTGAACATATATTTCCTTCATGACTAATGATGTTGAGCACATTTTATGTGCTTGTGACTGACCACATGGATATTTACCTATTCTAGTCTCAAGGAATTTATTTATTTATTTGTTTGTTTGTTTGTTTGTTTATTTTAAAGATTTTATTTATTTGACAGAGAGATCACAAGTAGGCAGAGAGGCAGAGAGAGAGGGGGAAGCAGGCTCCCTGCTGAGCAGAAAGCCTGATGCGGGGCTCGATCCCAGGACCCTGTGATCATGACCTGAGCCGAAGGCAGAGGCTTTAACCCACTGAGCCACCCAGGCGCCCCAAGGAATTTATATTTTTTATCTAAAACTACATTTTTTGGTTCAGGGCACGAGGTAGTTTTTTTTTTCCCCATTGATCAATCACCATTTAATGCCCTTGCTCCACTGTTAGTTCTGTCAGGTACCATTGATACCAGTTAGGTATCCATTGTTCTGTCAGTATGTTTATAGATTTTTTTTTCTTTGCATTCTATTGCCTATCTGTAAGATGATATATTTTTTAAGATTTTATTTATTTATTTGAGAGAGAGAGGGAGAGCACCTGTGAACACAAGCAGGGGGAGGGACAGAGGGAGAGGGAGAAGCAGACGCTCCACCAAGCAGGGAGCCCGACACAGGGCTTGATCCCAGAACCTCGGGATCATGACTTGAGCTGAAGGTAGACACTTAACTAACTGAGACACCCAGGTACTCCTAGGATGATATTTTAAATTCTGCCTTCTAGCTTTAGCTTTCTCTCACGGGTTAATTTTTATATTACCTGGAACCCTTGGTAGAACGGTTACTCATTTTTCTTCTTTCATGTAAAGCATATGGTAAGTTCGTTTTCTTTTTTTTTTTAAGATTTTATTTATTTGACAGAGATACACAGCAAGAGAGGCAACACAAGCAGGGGGAGTGGGAGAGAAGCAGGCTTCCTGTCGAGCAGGGAGTCTGATGCGGAGCTGAATCCCCAGATGTTGGGATCATGACCTGAGCCAAAGGCAGACGCTTAATGACTGAGCCACCCAGGGACCCCTGGTAAGTTCATTTGTATCTGAGTTAAATCACTGCCAAATTCATCCTGCCTCTTTATCCAAAACCTCTACCTTTTATAGCTAAGGCTACAAAGGCCTTTAAATCTTTGTTTCCATAATAACACAACCAAGTTAGCTTTCCTTTGGAAGCAATTGTTCATAAATAGTACTTTTCACTCTAGTACTTTTTACTTTATGGATGTTTTCTCTATATATTGATAAACACAAAAAAGCCATAGTTCTAGGTCAGCCCTAAGCCAGCCTCAGTCATTAGCTAAATAACTTAAGTATAATAGCCTCAGGGAGGACCTGGGGTTAAGATTTTTGCCTGAGGGAAATCACAATCTGTGTTCTAAATCCCTGGGGTCACTTAAAGTTGTTGAAACTGTGACCATTAAATTCTTGAATGCGAAGAGTTTATTGCTTATCAGTTTGTCTTTATCTTCTGAGAATGAATTTACAAATAGGTAGAGAGTTAAGTTCTTACTCCTATTTAGATAACTAGATGGATATGAGGGAAAGGGAGTGTCTCTTGGTTCCCAGAACTCTGGTGGGGAAAGGAAAATCTCAATTTTGAATATATTGAGTTTGGAATAACCCCCAGCATCCAGGAGGTGATGTCCAGTCCACAGGCAGATTTGAAGTTCATAAGAAGTGTCCATACTATGGGGTTCCTGAGTGGCTCAGTCGATTAAGTGACCTTTGGCTCAGGTCATGATCTCAGGGTCCTGGGATCGAGCCTGAGCCCCGCATTGGGCTCTCTCTTCAGCGGGGAGCCTGCTTCCCCCTCTCTCTGCCTGCTTATGCTCTCCCTCTCTCTGTCAAATAGATAGATAGATAGATAGGTAGATAAGAAAAAAAAATTTTAAAAAAAGGGACGTGTCCAGACTAGAGCTCAATAATAGGGAATTAACACAGCCAGGAATGAAACCATGAGAGCACAAAAACCCCAGGAGATTGATATTTAAATGAACTTTTATAGTAATACTGTAAATCTTCACATTTCTATTTGTTGAAACTTTGATTTAGGTTAAACATGGGCACTCTCCCTCACCTTGGGGAATGGTGTCTTCTTTCTCCCATTACCCATACTAGTCATCTGGTACCTCATTTATCTATCAATGTACTTAGACCTTCTGCTCTACTAACCTAGTCCTTTGAGAGAAATGATCATGATATTCACTGAAAATGTTAGCATATATGTATATACTTTGAAAACATCAAAATGTACAAAGTCGAACTAATTTTGTATTTTCTTAAACAATGTCCTGACAGAGTAGAAAATACATGTCAGTTGACTAGGTGAACTGAATCCAAGTCCATAGCACATGTCAAGGTAGTTAGTCCACACCTGATTTTGGTTTACTTTCCCAACTATCCTGTTTGTATTTTCTTTGTATTTTCAAATTTCATACATCTTGACACGTGATTTAAAGCACCCACATAAATGCACTCAGGGAGTGAAGCTTAGTAATAGGTCGTTTATATACTTGTCCCTGCTCCTGGAGTCAGCTCAAAAGTCAGAGTGATCAAAAACGTGACCCACTAACTGTGAGTACTTTCCCAAGAATATATCCATAGTTTCCAACTGAATAGCTGGCTCTGTTCTGAAGACATTTATAATACATATGAAGGACTTTTTCATAATTAAACTAAAGACCGTTTTGTGCTAAATGTGAAGGGTAGCAATAAAAAGAATAACTGCAATTTGCAATCTGAAGCTTTTGAGAGAAACTCAAGGAAAGAATGCATCTTAATTGTATTGAACCCGAAAATGTATTCAGATTGTAATATTTTTGTTGAAATATGTATTTGGTACTCTTTTTTTTTTTTTAAAGATTTTATTTATTTATTTATTTATGTATTTATTTATTAGGAAAGAGAGAGAGAGAGCATGAGAAGGGAGAAGGTCAGAGTGAGAAGTGGACTCCCCATGGAGCTGGGAGCCCGATGTGGGACTCGATCCCGGGACTCCGGGATCACGACCTGAGCCGAAGGCAGTCGCTCAACCAACTGCGCCACCCAGGCGCCCTGTATTTGGTACTTTTGATTGCAATCCATGAAATCATTCTAGTTCAATCCTAAAGGTAGGATTAAATTGAATTAAATCACTATTGTGCTAGTTTGGGAAAAGTTCTTGCTGCTTTCGTTTTCTTACACAGGTGTCTCCTCAATATCTGCTTTTAGTGATGTTACATTGGATATCAAAAATTCCATTAGTAGCGTTCCTTTTTAATTTTTATTAAGTAAGCTCTGTGTCCAACATGGCACTTGAACTCACGACCCCAGGATCAAGAGTTGCGCGCTCTACTGACGGAGCCAGCCCGGTACCCCCAGACTCTATTAATAACTTCCTAAATAATGAAATGTGATTTAATTTCAGATTTTAAATACTCTATTCTCTAATACTAGATCTTTGTTACACAGCTCTTATAGGCCAGAAGCTCAGAATTTTCATTCTGGCAGATGGAGAACTGCAAAAACTTTAAGATTTTGGCACATATCCACTCAATAAGAAGCCCTTGTATATTTGCTAAAACTGCAAAGCAGATGTAGTTTTGAATATAAACTGTATTTTCTTAACAGATTTGCTGCAATCTGTTTCCTCAGTTATTTGTCTTTAAGGTGCAGGAATCTCGTAAGATGTGCAAATGACCGGTATTTAGATCATTAAACCAGTGAAAAGCAGCGATGCTTGCGTAGCTCCAGGAGATGTCTCTCTTCTGTACTATAACAAATCTGGGCTTTATTGAATTAGTGGGGGAAGGGAATTCCAAAGAGTCAGGTCATTTTACATTTTTTAGAGATAGCATGGCATATGTACTGCTCTCATGACTTAATGAAGTAGCATTTGTGACTTGAAAATGTGCTTGCCAAAATGTCAACAAGAACATACTCTTAGCAACTACAGAGCTAAGCCCGAAGAGCTAAGCAGGAAACGGGAAAACAGTTCTAAATTTCTTAAAATACTATGTTTTTTAAAATCAGGGTTGTTTTTTTTTTTTGTCATGAGAATTTTCAAGATCCACTTTGTTAGCAACTCTCAAATATGCAATATGGTATTATTAACTACAGTCATTGTACTTTACATATCCGCGACTTATTTATTTTATAACTGGAAGTTTGTACTATTGACCCCTTTCATCCATTTTGCCCACCTCGATCCTCAATATCATATTTTTTGATTGAAAAATTCTTCAGTAGGATTGTTTGATAAGTACACAAATGTGCAGATCATCTATACCTCTGTAATATTTTAAAGTATTGTTCCTTCTAAATTTTAGCTTTATCTACTTTATATAACCTATTAGAATATGTTCGATGTCTTTTTTTTAAAGATTTTATTTATTTGAAAGAGAGACAAATAGTGACAAAGGGCATGAGTGGGAAGGGGAGGGAGAAGCAGGCTTTCCTCTGAGCAGGGAGCCTGACATGGGGTTCCCTCCCAGGACGCTGGGATCATGAGCTGAGCCAACAGCAGATGCTAACCGACTGAGTCACCCAGGCGCCCCTGTTCAATTCATGTCTTCTAATACTAAATGTGAAAAAGCATTTAAACAATATACTGTATTAAATATAAAATCAGCATCTCTCATTGTATTTGAAGTAAGCACACAATAATGTTTTCATGTAGCTTCTATGCGAAAAATTTAAAATACCAATCTAGGGATACTACATACGTCATACTTTGAAAGATGTAGAGATTAGCTGAGATTAACATTAGAAAAACATTTTTAAAATTTTCTTTATACATATTTGTTTCAGAAAAGTGAAATGCAGTTTCTAGGGAATTTCCTATTGCTAATCAGCATAACAAAGTATTCTTACCATCTTTTGGACCTAAGGTGAGCTGTCCATTTTAACGTTACTGTTCCATCTGTCACTATCGATTTGCCTGTAACAGAAATAAACTGAAATGTATATATACATATAGAAGTTTTATGTTTAGATGTTATTTTAATCTGAATTTACTTAGGCAGTTAGGATCAAAGATTTTTGAAAGTTGGATTCCTTGACAAAGGATTTTAAAATAGAGCTTTTGGGCACCTGGGTGGCGCAGTTGGTTAAGCAACTGCCTTCGGCTCAGGTCATGATCCCGGAGTCCCGGGATCGAGTCCCACATCGGGCTCCCAGCTCCATGGGGAGTCCGCGTCTCACTCTGACCTTCTCCCTTCTCATGCTCTCTCTCACTCTCTCTCTTTCCTAATAAATAAATAAATAAATAAAATCTTTAAAAAAAAAATAGAGCTTTTACTGTGACTGTAAGCTTTGGAATATCACTGAACTTTTCCCCATTCTACCAGAAGGGGGCAGCAAAGAAAACCAAGAGGAAATGTATGGATCCAAAAAGTCAGGAAAGGCACTCAAGAAAATTTGGAAAACAGCCTGAAAGCTTCTGTGGATCGCTTCACTGTTTGAGAATGTTTATCAAGGCCCTAATACCAAGTGCCCCACTTTGCAAGAGGCATGAGCAAACCTTAAGGCATCAATAGCTTTCAGGCAGACTCAAACTTCTCTAATAAAAATTACTAACTTTGCTAAATACTTACCAGGTGCCAGGCACCCTGATAATCTCTGAACAGATCTTACCTTGCTTAATTGTCATAAAAACCTCGCCAGGTAAATATCCTTGTTTAATGGATGAATTGGAAGAATAGAGACTTTAGGTAATTTTTAAGTCACACAAAGAAGCAAAGCCAGAATTTAAACCTAGCTCCTATTCCCAAATCCTTACTCTTAACTCCTAACCTCACTATATGCCTCTACATTTCAGAGAAGCTAGGGGTGTAGGTTTTAGCAGGCAAGAAATGTTTGCTTGTTAACTGACTAGAAAAGGGGCTAGTTTCTTAGGTCAAATGTCATTTGTAAGCTTTAAAACCTATAGCCTGAGCACTAATGAAGCCTGGAAATCATGGCCATGGTATTTTGCAGCTTCTCCCATGGAGGTGGATCCTGGTTTCTTACCTCTGGTATCTAGGCTGACCTTGTACCTTGCTTTGGCTAATAAAACACAGCAGATGTGGACTGATTTCTGGACTGTTTCTGTTTCTAGACCCTCAGAGATCAGACTCCTCCCATCTCCTGGGGCCCTGCTGCTGGCATGTAAAGAAGTTAACCACACCACGCCTGAGACACTATGTGGAAGGTCAGCCCCAGCCAATACCACGAGGGAGAGAAGCATCCCGCCTCGCACTCCCTGTCCCCAGGACGGTGAGAAATAATTAAGTGTTGTCTTGAAACTTATGTTTTATGGTGGTTCATTATTATGCAGCAATACATAAGTGAAAATAAGTGATATGTAGGTGAATATAAGTCAATATAAGTGAAACAATGACAACAATGGAAAACCAAAATGTTCTAAGTCTACAAATACTTAAGGTAGGTTCAACTTTTTTCCTATTTACTGTCACTTTTCCACTGTTTTTAGGTGTATGAAATAGCCATGTGTCCTTTCAGGGCCTTTTCGCACATATAGTTGCAGATGCACAGTGAAACTGTCAAAAGGCTGTAACTCAAAGCCAAGGAATTTCCAAAGTTTTCAATTATGCCTTAAGGAGTTAGAAATGTACCCAATTTATATATATGTATAAATAAGTAAATAAACACACACACCATACATATGTATATACATACACACATATATTTTAAAGTAATCTCTATACCCAGTGTAGGGCTTGAATTCACGACCCCAAGATCAAGAGTCTCATGCTATTCCAACAGCCAATCAGGCACCCTGAAATGTACCACCTATTTAATAATCCTCTGTAAGCAGATCTTAGGGCAAGAAAAGCATTTATGTGAGCTCTAAAATTAAAGGACATCCTAGGAGTCCTTTTAGGTATTACATTAAAGCTCTGATATACATAATTTTTAATGTGAAAAGTCTTAAGCCCATGGTTGGGAGGTAACACAGATCTAAAATCCTTCCTTTTTTTTTTCTATGCCTCAAAACAATTGAGAACTTTTGATAAATAACATATTTAACAAACACTCATACAATGCCTCTTATATCCACATATTGTGAGTGACTCATTTAATGAGGCAGGCACTGTCTTTAATCTCCATTTTATAGAAGAGAAAATCAGGGTACAGAGAAAGGTTAACTGACTTGTCCAAGATCACATTCAGGAAAATTTTGGTCCTTTTCTGCCGGATGAAGACAGTGGGGGTAGAGGCGGATGTGGGGTTAGCCGTATTATGTATTTAAATAACAGTCCCCTTCAGTAACCCTGGGAATTGACCTTGAGAGCAGGGAGGGCTCAAGTGCGTGTCACTTGAGATCCACGATGTGGCTCCAAGCTTTCTAGCTCCACCTGCCACCAGTGGCTCTCCACCCTACACTTCAGCCAGAGCAACTTAGCCCCCACATATACCTTGGAATTTTTCACCTCTGTGCTTTGCTCTTTGGCTCTCACTCAACAGCCAGCCCCTGCATGGAATGCCCTCACCACCTTCTTGAAGTGCAGCGTGCACTTACATGCCTGTCAAAGTCCAGCAGCAGTCCTCTATTCATAAACTTTCCTATTTCTCAATGCATCAGTGCCTTGACTTCTGGCCCAATCACCTGCTCTTCCATCAAATCTTCTTAGCTCTAGTATGCTAAGCAATTTTTTCCCCACATCATTTAAAATTAGCTATTTTAGGGGGTGCCTGGCTAGATCCATCAAGGGACAGGCCACTCTTGATTTCGGGATTGTGAGTTCGAGCCCTGCGTTGGGTGAAGAGATTACTTAAAAATAAAATCTTAAAAAATATCTATATATATAATAAAATGAGCTGTTTTGAAAACATCTTCTGCATTATCTTGCAAGCCTCTTAAGTGCCTAACCCACTTTTCTCTATACACTGTGAACACATTAGTTGCAATAAAGTCATGTGAATAGAAGTGGCATTCAGTCAGGGAGAAGAGGACATCTTTTTCAGGCTCAAATCCTGTTATATAAACTTTAGAGACAAGTGGAGTGACATTTCTGGTATTACCTCAGGGCAGTGTCAGTTTGAGGGTAAGGAATAGCAAATTCACATCTTGGGTTCAAGGTAGAAAATTCTAGCAGTTCCACATAAGCAGGGGGGTGAAATCCAGGTATAGGACACTAACTCTAAATGGTTACCTACCCACGCTGTTTTAAGATTGTTTACGAAGCACAAAGTTTAGTAGAGACTAGTGATCACTAGTTAATAAGCTCGCTGTAAGAATAGCTCAAGTTAACTGGGGCTGCAGTTCCCCAAGGGAGCTATTCAGCCATGCCTTTAACCAACTAATCACCAATTTTCCATTAAGCAGAAATGCCACAATTTTCCTTGAAGAAAGTGGCATTTTGTGGTTTAATTTTAGAAAAACAAGGTAGCATTTTGATTTTGTAAGCTATTTGAAATCTGGGGCAGAAGGACATAATCACCATATCCTAGATAAAACATCATTTGGCCTAAGTCAGTGTCTCTGAAACTTTTTTTTTTTTTTTTCATTATCAGCCCCTCATCACCCCCCCAACAAGGAGAAAGTATAGATTTAAATTCTCCCTAGTGAGAGAAATAGGAATAATATTTTGTTGGTCCTATTGAGCTTTGGAAGGGCACAGACTACTGTAATATCTAAGACTGTTTTTACCCTCCTAGGACAGAATTTTAGAATGCATAGTCTAAGCCAATTAGCAGAGAATTGCAAGTTCAAGATTGTAGCCAACTAGTTTTGGGGGAACAGATTGCCCCTGTGTCATCCCTTTGGCTACATCTGATAACACCAAGGCTCTCATTGTGCTTCTCACACCTGGCTGGGAGTGTGATTTGGGTTGTTCTTCCTCTTTAAAATGAGACAATAGGTGCCCTCTCATACTTTCAGGGATAAAAGAACAGTAAGAAATATTTTAAACATCAAATCTAATGATTACTTTATAAAAACTAAGAAGTCTTGGGGCGCCTGCGTGCCTCAGTGGGTTAAAGCCTCTGCCTTCAGCTCAGGTCATGATCTCAGGGTCCTGGGATCGAGCCCCACATCGGGCTCTCTGCTCAGCGGGGATCCTGCTTCCCCCCCATCCCCTGCCTGCCTTTCTGCCTACTTGTGATATCTCTCTCTCTCTCTCTCTCTGTCAAATAAATAAATATTTAAAAAAAACAAAAAATTAATAAATAAAAACTAAGAAGTCTTAAAAAAAGAGATATTATCTGATAATTTACTTTCCCTATAATTAGTGGTGTACTTCTCTGAATGGCTGCCTGCCTCCTTCTTCATTCCCTGACATACCAAGTGTACTTTAAAATAGACATTTGTTTTTATCCACTTCCAGATAGGCTGTGATGGATGTTTCTCTTAATGAACACTATAATTTACCTTCCTCACAAGCACTGTTACAAGGATCAAGTTATTTAACATGTGTAAAAGGCCTAGCACAATAAACTTTCTGGCATAAAACACAGAGCCATAAATTAATTATGAAAGAAACAATGTATAATAATCTGAAAAAACAAAGAGCTTATTGTAAAAGTGATTGGAGTGATTACTGACATAACTGTACTATCGTTAGGTATCTAAAAAATTAACAACCATTCTTGGGGCGCCTGGTGGCTCATTGGTTAGGCATCTGCCTTTGGGTCATGATCCCAGGGTTCTGGGATCGATCCCTGAGTTGGGCTCTCTGCTCAGCGGGGAGCCTGCTTCTCCCTCTGCCTCTGCCTGCTGCTCCAGCTTGTGCTCTCTCTGTCAAATAAATTAAATCTTAAAAAATAATAATAATTTGGGGCACCTCTGCCTTCGGCTCTGGTCGTGATCTCGGGGTCCTGGGATCGAGCCCCACATCGGGCTCTCTGCTCGGTGTGGAGCCTGCTTCCCCCCCTCTCTGCCTGACTCTCTGCCTACTTGTGATCTCTCTCTGTGTCAATTAAATAAAATCAAAATAATAATAATAATAATTTAAAATAAAAAATTAACAATTCTTTAATGTGACCAATTATTCAAGTATGTGTTCAAATTTCTGAGTCTCATAAAATGTTTTTGACAACTGGTTTGAATCAAGCCCCATGCTGCATTTACTTGATATGTCTTTTAAATCCTTTGGTTTTAGGTTCCCTGCCCTTTTTTCCTTGCCATGTATTTGTGGAGGAATCCTGTAGAGTTTTCCACACTCCAGGTTGCACCTGCTGCAACCCTGTGGTGGTGTTAAATGTGTACCTCTTTCCCACTATTTCTTATAAACTTGGTGGGGTTTGGATCTGGAGGCTCTCAGGTTTTGGGGCAAGAATGCTTCACAGATACTGCTACCTACTTAGTACTGGCATCAGACGGGTCATAATGTCTAAATCTCCGGGGTAATGCTGATCAGTGTGTTCAGGTACAGTCAGCCTGTTCGTTGTGATCGGTTCACTCAAGTGAACAGCCAACAGCCTTTCATCTCATGCCATCTTCCTCTTTACAGGCTTTCCTAGGCTTTAGCGTCAGGAAAGCGAAAAATGTACTTCTCAAAACTCCCTTGCAGCTAGAGTTATGACTGTAATTTAAATTCCACCCACTAGAGGCACTCGTGTACCATGAAGAATCTAGAATTGCATGGGGGAGGGCCAGGTTCTGAGGCATCCTCCTCAATGGGGCATATTACAGAGAAGGTGATGCGACTGTAACCAGTGGCTGTAAGGGCCGCTTCCCTGTTCAGCAGGCAGCTCCCTGATCACGACATGAGCAGCGGTCTTTTGACAGCCCAGTCCTAAAGCATGGATTTATGAGTCAGTCCTGAAGCTCAGGTTACAGCCCTGCCATTTGTAATATACCATGCAATAAATCCCTTTGGGCTTAAATTACTTAAGGGTGGATTTTATTCTCTGCATTGAAGCCTGACTAGTTGTCAGAAATTGTCGAACAACTGCTTCTCAGAGTTAAAAAAAAAAAAATCTAGTTAATCTGCTAACAATTTTCTGAATGTGTAAAGTAGATATTCTAGGAAGATAAACATTTATTTTTTAAATTCCAGTACAGTTAACGTACCGTGTTATATTAGTTTCAGGTATACAATCTAGTGATGCAACAATTCTATACATTACTCAGTGCTCATCACCGTAAGTGTACTCTTAATCCCCTTCACCTGTTTCATCTATCTCCCAACTTTCTCCACTCTGGTAACCACCAGTTTGTTCTCTGTATTTAAGTCTGTGTTTTTATCTTTTTCATACCTTCGTTTTGCTTCTCAAATTCCACATATGAGTGAAATCATGGTAAATTTGTCCTTCTCTGACTGCCTTATTTCACTTAGCATCATATGACATTTCCATGTTGTTGCACATAGCAAGATTTCATTCTTTTTTATAGCTGAGTGATATTCTTTTGCATATATATACCCACATCTTTATCCATTCATCTATCAATGGACACATCGGTTTCCGTATTTTGGCTATTGTAAATAATGCTGCAGTAAACATCTGGGGTGCATTATCTTTTCGAATTACTGTTTTTATATTCTTTGGTTAACTACCCACTAGTGGAATTATTGGATGATTAAGTAGTTTTTAAAAAATTTTTTGAGGAAACTCCATACTGTTTTCCAGTTTCCAGTTTGTATTTCCACCAACAGTGCATGGAAGTTCCTTTTTCCCCATATTCTCTGCAATATCGGTTTCCAATGTTTTTGATTTTAGCCATTCTGACAAGTGTAGGTGTGTATCTCATTGCAGTTATGGTAAACATAAAAAAAAGTAGATAGATACCAAAAGCAGACAACAAAAGCAAAAATAAACAAGTGGGACTATACCAAACTAAAAAGCTTCTGCAGAGCAAAGGAATCTATCAACAAAGTGAAAAGGCAACCTGCTGAATGGGTGAAAATATTGGCAAGTCAGATGTCTCAGAAGGGGCCAAGATCCAAAATAGATAAACAGCTCATACAGCTTCACAGCAAAATAACAATCTGATTAAAAACAAAATCTGAGAAGACATTTTTTCAAAGACAGAGATGGCCAAAAGGTACATGTTCATCAGTAATCATCAAGGAAATGCAAATGAAAACCACAATGAGATGTCACATCATACCTGTTAGAATGACTATTATCAAAAAGACTAGACATAGCAAGTGTGGGCAAGAATGTGGAGAAAAGGAAACCCTCATGCACTACTGGCAGAAATGTAAATTGGTGCAGTTACTATGGAAAACACTATGGAGCTCCCTCAAATAATTAAAAATAGAACTACCATATGATCCAGCATTTCCACTTCTAGATATTTATCCAAAGAAAACAAAAAAAATTAATTCTAAAAGATACATGCACCCCTATGTTTATTGCAGCATTATTTACAATAGCCAAGATATGGAAATAACCTGATTTCATCAGTGGATGAATGGACAAAGAATATCTTGTGCACGCACGCGTGCGCGCGCGCACACACACACACACACACACACACACACACAGAGGAATATTATTCGGCCATTAAAAGGAAGGAAATCTTGCCATTAGTGACAACATTGATGGATGGACCTTGAGGGCAATATACTAAGTGAAACTAGTCAAACAGATATACAAAGATACAGAGAATTGATTGGTGGTTGCTAGAGGCAGGCGTGAGAGGGTGGAAGAAATGGATAAACTGTTTTAATTTAAAAAAATTGAAGTTAAAAAAGGGGGCACCTGGCTGGCTCAGTTGAAAGTGTGTGCTACTCTTGATCTTGTGGGCATGGGTTGTAGCTCCACGTTGGGTACTGACATTACTTAAATAAGTAAACATAATTATTTAAAAAAAACACTAAAAGTATCTATTACAGGACTGTTTATGAGGTAATACATACAATGCATAGCAAGTGCTATATTGCTATGTTATTATCAATTTGTCACAACTATTTCGGATACAATGGACAATGTTGGTTGCCTACTGAATGTCCATTTTTCTCTTTCTCCTTCTGAACAGATCCTTTGTCCAGGTACCTATTCCTTGCCCTTGTAGCCCATGAGACTTACACATGCTAGCCAAATTCCCAGCTCTAAGGATGGACTCTAAATGGACTAAGCCAACTATATTCATCTATTCCTTCCTGCTAATAATAGGCAAGTAATCCAATGCTGGTTAATTCAATCCTAGGAGAGCATTGCTGGAAACTTCCGGAAAAGATTCTTTTTTTTTTTTTTTTTTAATTAAATTAATTTTTCTTTTGAGAAAGATAATCTCTCTCATCACTGGGGTTAGAGAAAGGGCCCACTGTGTCGGAGCCCAATGTGGGGCTCAATCTCATGACCCTGAGATCATGACCTGAGTCAAAATCAAGAGTTGTATGTACACTTAGCCAAATGAGCCACGCAGGTGCCTCTCTCCTTATTTTTAAAGAAAGTGACAGAAAACCAGTCTTGCTAGACAAGAGTGGTGTTGATTTACCTACTAATGCTAACAACTTCAAGTGGCATGATAGGGTAATCTGCTGGAAATGGAATCATCAAGAAAAGTTATTCACTGTAACTCTCAAAGAAATAATTTATAATTTAAAGGATCTGCTGAATCAAAGGAAATAGAAGGCCCCAGGGAAGGGTAGGATTCAAATAGCCATATAGGGCTACTATACAAAGTACCACAAACTGGGTGGCTTACAAAATCAGAAATCTATTTTCTCACAGATCTGGAGGCTAGAAGTCCAAAATCATGGTGTTGGGAGGTTTGGATTCTTCTGAGGCCCTTCTCCTAGGCTTGTAGATGGCCTTCTTTATGTTCACATGATGTTCTGTGTGTCTACCCAAATTTCCTCTTCTTTTAAGGACACCAGTTATACTGGATTAGGGCCCCACTAATGACCCAATTTTAACTTGATCATCCCTCTAAAGACTCTATCCCCCATAGTCACATTCTGAGGTTCTAGAGGTTATACAGGACTTAATAAACATAGGAATTTTTTTTTTAGTAATTTTTTTTTAAGATTTTATTATTGGGGTGCCTGGGTGGCTCACTGGGTTCAAGGCTCTGCCTTCCGCTCAGGTCATGATCTCAAGGTCCTGGGATCGAGCCCCTGCATCAGGCTGCTCAGCAGGGAGTCTGCTTCCCCCCTCTCTCTCTGCCTCCTTGTGATCTCTCTCTCTGTCAAATAAATAATAAAATCTTTTTAAAATTTATTTATTAAATTTATTTATTAAAAAATAAATAAAATCTTTTTTTAAAAGAAAAGATTTTATTTATTTGAGAGAGAATGAGTGGGCAGAGAGAGAGGGAGAAATAGCAGGGAGCTCGATGTAGGACTCAGTCACCGGGACCCTGGAATCATGACCTGAGCTGAAGGCAGACGCTAAACCCATTAAGCCACCCAGGTGCTCCTGTTCTTCAGAATCCTAATGGTAAGCATGCTATTTGGGTTTTTAGTAAATAAGTGTTTTCATTTTACATTTATGCCTGACCTACATAAGTTTCTATTTCAAGCCAGGAAATAAGCTCAGTCAACACTTATCATATGTTAATTTTCTTGAATCAAAGAAATGAGCTTTGAGAATATAAGGGATCAGCAGACCAAGTAATGAATGTGTTCATGGTAGCTGTTGGTCATGTTACAGGATTTCTTTTCTTTAGTGCCCTAAGGTTTCTGGTCACGCATCTTTGATGAATGAAGAGGTAGAGCAGACGAAGTGGTGGGCAGCAAAGCAAAGTTTACTGAGCGATTGTACAAAGCTCCCAAAGAGGGAGGGGACCAGGGAGAGTTGCTACTGAAGGCCCTAAGTCTAGGGGGTTTTATGGGCTTGTTGGCAGGCTGTTTTAATATGAGTAACCCTCTATGTGCCAGTCACCCAATCACGTTTTTGTCCACAGGCTCATCTACCTATCAGGTAGTTGTTCACATGGGAAAGGGTGGAAGGCTCCTTCCAGGGTGGTGTAAAATCATTTTAAGGATGGTTTCCTCTTAGGGTGGGGGCCACTTGTCCCTGCCTGCCTTTCTTCTGACTCTCCTTCATTAGTCATTAGCTAATACTTAGTCCTTAATTAGGAGTTCAAGTTCTGTTGAATGTAATGGGATAATATCTAACACAGCAGGGGTACTCAGAAAAAGCTTCATGGACACATGGAATATAAGGTGGCAGAATAGAGCAGAAGTATATTTCAAGGGAGAGTTATCTGAGCATAATAAATAGCATAATATAAAAAAGAGCCTGACTTATAATAACAATTGACACTTGTAGAGTTTTATAGGGGGCCTGGGTTGAGCCTCTGCTCTGTTCACGCTAAGATTTAGCCATGGAAGGGTCTGGAGCACTGTGGAGCCAATTTACCTGAGGATATATTTACATGAGGTGCTATAAAAAGGCTTTTAGGAGTCAAAGCTCGTGAATTTGGTTTAAGGCAATGTCAAGAACTGTAAACGATCTGAGATTTTACCCTACTGGCAAGCTAAAAATTTTAGTTAGCCTGCCACATGGATGTTGGTAGAAGGTATGAGACTCTTGAGGCAGAGATGAAGGAGAATTTATTACAGGAATAGCAGTATCCAGAATATCAGCTTTCTCGGGAGGAGGAAGACACTTGTTTGTAGAGTCCCAATACTGTGCACATGCAGTGGGTTGCATTCTGGAAGATGAACCTTCAGCTTAGGGAATCTGAACCTTTTATAATGGACAACAAGCTTGTTTGCTCTTTGTTCCAGGAGATACTATTTCTGTCTTCTCAGGGTGTTTGCCAAACAAGCATCTTGAAGAGAGAGCCCAGAACAAAGGGCACTCAGGGCTTCACTCACCACGTGTGTAGAAATGCCAAATTCATGAAGAATTATCTCCAAATAGGCAACTGGGCTAGTGTCTGAGGGAAAGGGTAATTCCGTGTACCTGTTATAGTAGCCGCTCATCCATCCTTGCTCCTAGATTCGGGCCAGGGTTCTAATCCAAGCAGGCTGTGATAAAAGAAGAACTAAAGGGACCATGTCACTAAAACTTTGTTGAGCCATTCAGAGTGCAGAGACCTCCTGGCACTGGTACAGTTACTTTGACAGAACTGATGAGTTTGACTTGGCTACTGAGAGGAGGCACCACCACACCTACCCAAACACTACAGCAGCTGCCTGAACAGCAGCGGAAGAGAATGGAAGATGCTACCTAGTAACTAGAATGTTGTGTTCGTAGATGCTTATAATTTTCCAACAGTAGCCTAGATTTTAAGTCTCTAAGAAATTTAAAATCATAAAGTTCTATCAACATTCAGTGATTTCTGAACTACCCCAAAGCCCTTGAGGGTATTAAGGAGCATAGGATTGTTTCTTAACGATTATGCCACATTATCACAGAGGATGGATGATATTTACCCATGTGACATCCATGGTCACCACCAAAAAAAAGAAAAAAAACTTCAAGCAATTTTGTATATAAATGAAAAAAATTGCATTACAAAATACTTTGTTAAATGTTCATCTACTTTTATAAATACAATAATAACATCGGGGGGCCTGGGTAGCTCCGTGGGTTAAGCATCTGCCTTCAGCTCAGTTCATGATCTTGGGGTCTTGGGGTCCTGGGATCAACCCCAGCACTGGCCTCCCTGCTCCGTGGGGTGTCTACTTCTCCTTCTCTCTTCCTCTACTTTTTCTCCCCGCTTGTGTGTGCTCTCTCTCCAATCAATAAATAAAATCTTTAAAAAATAAAATCAGCCATTCAAAAGTCAACAAGATACAGTTTGTCTATTTTTTAAAATGTCACAATTCTCCCCTAACCTCCATTAACATTAATAAAACAAGTTCATACTATTGAAAACCACATAAATTAACCTTATTTTATTGCTAAAATAAAAACATAAAATTAGTAATTTCCTCACATCCCCTTGTTACCAATGTAAGAAGGACTTTTGCATTACTTTGAGAGCTCTTCTTTGGCCATCATAACTGTTAGATCTCAACTAATAATAATACTTAGAGACATTTTATTTTTGTGTTACTATAGATTTTGATGCACTCATTTGTAATTTCCTCATCTAGTCATGGACAAAAATTTGAAAAGTGATTCAAAACCATGAAAATAATTCAAAATGGCCACAGAGATAGGCTGTGGATTATGGATAATTCCCTCCATGTCAGCTGTAATTTTAACCAGGAACTATATTGGAATGCATATGAGAGAGTGAGCGAGAGAGAGGGCACAAGCAGGGGGAGCAGCAGGCAGAGAGACAGAGAGAAGTAGACTCCCCGCAGAGCAGGGAGCCCGATGCAGGGCTTGACCCCAGGACTCTGGGATCGTGACCTAAGCTGAAGGCAGAGGCTTAACCAACTTAGCCACCGAGGTGCCCCGAGAGAGTGATTTTCAAATCTCTCATAAATGTGTGTGTGTGTGTGTGTAGACAAACATGATATACATAAATCAAAATCTGGTGACTTACTAGGGTAAATTATTTGTGATCACTTCATATTAAAACACACAAATGTGTTATTTCACTGAGGTTGCAAAACACAAGAAATAAAAGGAATCCCTCAGGATCATTCAAGACTTGAGAGCCCTCACACTAAATTCACAGTTATACCAAATATTCATGGAACAATCTTTGAAGTAAAACTACATGGAAGAAAAAATTTTATAGACTTAACATTTAACTTTTAATATGCTACTGAATTGTAACAAACATGTGGAAATACCGGCTAAGACAGCCGTGGATGAAACAAAGCCAAGTGAGATCCAACAGTTATGGTTGATATTAAATTGGATGAGTCTTCTCTGTGTTGAAACAGGAGACAAATGCTGTATAAGATTGTATGAAGGCATAGGTGTGAAAAAAAGAAGCAATTATTTTTGCTTTATTTGGCATTGGGCAGGCTTCAGCTGGAACAAACTATATTTAATTTTCATGTCATGCTGAATAAAAAGAAAAACTTGGAGAGTGTTCAGAGGAGAACAGCAACTGATTAAAGGTTTGTAAAATTAGACCTATGAGAAATTGTGAAAAGAAGTGGGCATGTCCAGTCAAATGCAAGACATTCAGGTAGGATGAACAATTACCTACAAGTATGTAAAGAGATGGTTCCCAAGCCTGAGGTTTAGGTTAAATAGAAAGTTAAATCATAGGATTAAGAACACAAAACAAAACAAAAACCAGAGCAAGGGAAGTTAGAAACTAAATATTGTAAAAACAAACTAAAAAACTTTTAAGAAACTGATGAATGGATATAATTTGGACTTATGCAAAAATGATTATGGAAACAATTAAATTCAATTTTATACTTAGTTCAATAGAAATAATTTTGAGGGTGCCTGGGTGGCTTGGTTGTTTGGGTGTTTGCCTTCGGCTCAGGGTGTGATCCCGGGGAGCTGGAATCAAGTCCCGAATTGGGCTCCCTGCTCAGTAGGGAGCCTGCTTCTCCCTCTCCCTGTGCCACTCCCCCTGCCTGTGTTCTCTCTCTCACTCACTCTCTCAAATAAATAAAATCTTTTAAAAAATAATAAAATAAAAAAATAAATAATTTAGAAAATAGAAAAAGCATTCAATGAATTGCATTAAGAAGTAAAAATCTAAGAGAAGGACAAATCTTATGATTTCACTTACAGGTGGGACCTAAAAAATACAACAAATAAACAAACGAAACAGAAACAGATCATGGATACCGGAAACATACTATTAGTTACGAGAGCTGGGAGAGGCTGGAGGGCTGCCAAGCAAAATAGGTGAAGGGAATTAAGAGATACAAACTTCCAGCTGTAAAATAAGTCAGTCAGGATGCTGTAATGTGTAGCAAAGGACATATAGTAAAAAATATTGCAATAACTTTGGTGATAGACTAACTAGACTTATCATGGGGATCCTTTCATAATGTACAAAAATACTGAATCACTACGATATACATGTAAAACTAACAGGATATTGTATGTCAATTATGTCAATTTAAAAAAAAAGTAGAAATCGTCAGGCCTAGTATGAGGAATATTTTTAAGAAAAAAAAAATGTTGTATTTGGCAGTCTTCTTTGGGATCCAGGCTAGCAAGAACAGAAAGGAGCTCTGATGGTCTTTGCGCTCCGGACTAAGGGGAGTTCCTCTGTGTGTTTAGTGGAGGGAGTGTGGTGAGCGGTTTCTCTGACCTCGGAGGTTTACCAGGAATCCCCGCCATGACACAGTGATTCTCTCCAGAATGGTCGTGAACTGTTAAATTATTCTGTTTGTCCAAGGGAAAGAGTTCTCTCTCTCAAGGATCTTCTGCTTTTTGGAAACCTTGTTGGGCAAAGCATGTAGACAGATATTTATTCTCCAGTTTCCACTCTTTACCCCCTCAATGCAAAGGGAGAAAGATGAAACCACAAAGTCTGCACCATCTTTTACTTTAAAGTGGTTCTGTTAGCCTGATGATAATTTGTTTTTAACTTAGAAATGTAGATAATCTAATGATAATCTCGTTTAAGTGTTCTAGTTCCCTCTCTGTGTTTGGCACTTGAACCCTCTGTTTACTACGATTCTGACACCAATTATAATGTGTGTCTGTTTTCCCCACACTAAGCAATTCTCAGACCCCGGCTGGGTGTCCTACAGTTCAACTTCATTCTGACTCTATCTACCTGGGATAGCGTCACGTCCCAGTTAAAGATTCTGACCCACGGGCGCCTGGGTGGCTCAGTTGGTTGGGCGACTGCCTTCGGCTCAGGTCGTGGTCCTGGGGTCGCGGGATCGAGTCCCGCGACGGGTTCCCTGCTCTGGGGGGAACCTGCTTCTCCCTCTGACCTCTCCCCTCTCATTCTCTCTCTCTCTCTCTTTCTCTCTCTGTGTCTCAATTAAATAAAATAAATCTTTAAAAAAAAAAAAAAGATTCTGACCCACAAGACTGCCCTCCATTCAGAGTCAATCACAAGTCCAGGTTGTTACTCAAGCTTCTGACAGATAAGCTCTAACCTTGAAGGTCCCTCAGCCCCGTCACTGGGTTCGATTAATTTGCTAGCGTGGCTCACACTAAGAGAAACTTTACTTACTGGATCACCGGTTTATTATAAATGGATAGAACACCTAAGGAACTCTAATTCTTTCCTTCCTTTATGCCAGTTCCACAGGACGTCTCTACAAGACACCTGACAAGTTAATGATCAATTCAGTTAATGCAGAATTCTGTTGATTATATCACAAAAAGGCCGAGATTCAAGTTGTAAAAGCAGGCAACACCTGCAGATGTGCACTATCTTTGAGGATACCACCCCGGCAGGCAGCTCTGGTAATAAGAGAACAATACTCTATAGGGTTTCACAGGGCAAAGTCCCATCAGGACATTCTGACGAGGCTGTTAACAAGATCAAGCTAAGTCCCAGACAGCACTGGTGTCTTGGGCCTACCGAAGACCAAAACAGATTAGTGATAAAGCAAGTACGGTATTTGTAACATATTAACTACTGGTGAGATCCAGGTGAAGAGTGTTAACATGGTGGTTCACTGCACTAATCCCTTCATTTTTTTTTAATTATTTATTTATTTGTTTGAGATAGAGACAGGGAGAGAGAGCATGAGAGGGGAGAATGTCAGAGGGAGAAGCAGACTCCCCATGGAGCTGGGAGCCCGATGCGGGACTCGATCCCAGGACTCCAGGATCATGACCTGAGCTGCAGGCAGTCGCTCAACCAACTGAGCCACCCAGGCGCCCCTAATCCCTTCATTTTTAAAAAATAAAAAGTTGGGGGACACCTGGGTGGCTCAGCCGGTTAAGCTTCTGCCTTTGGCTCTGGTCAGGTCATGATCTCAGGGTCCTGGGATCCTGTGTCATATCCAGCTCCCTGCTCAGCAGGGAGTCTGCCTCTCCCGCTGCCTCTGCCACTCCCACTGCTTGTTCTCTCTGACAAATAAATAAAATCTTTAAATAAACAAATAAATAAATAAACAAACAAATAAATAAAAAAGTTTCTTATTTGGACCTCTTTCTACTAATCTGGTTCTTAGTTTCTTGTTTGGGCCTCTTTCTACTAATCCGGTTTCATTAATCTGTTTTGATGTCTTCCTGCCAGTAAGTCTTCCCTCCCTCCCTCCCTCCCTCCCTCCCTCCCTCCCTCCCTCCCTCCCTCCCTTCCTTCCTTCCTGATTTATTATTTGAGAAAGAGAGAGAGAGAGCATGCACAAGGTGGAGAGGGAGAGACCCAAGCAGATTCCATGTTGAGTGGGAGCCCAACGTGGGGCTCAATCTCATAACCCTGAGATCACGATTTGAGCCCAAAACTAAGAGTCAGCTGCTCAACAGACTGCACCACCCAGGTGCCCCCTACCAGTAATTTTCTTGTTGCCATTATGTTATGACCGTGAATGCTTGGTGGAAAAATCTTCGAGAACTAGAGAAATGTTTTCATGATTGAAAACCAAAATAAATACATCTTACTAAATTCTGGATAGCAAAGCCTTTTTTTTTCTTAAGTTATGACATAATTAGTTAACTCTTATTTTTAAAATTGTATTGTATTTTAAATTTGAATATACAAAGCACATGGCTTAAAATTTATCTATTCTTAAAATAGATAAAAGAAGATATACAATGGAAATTTTCCTCCTAAACCAGTGCCAGCCATTCGTGAGGTTCCCTTTCCCAGAGGCAACTAATGCTATCAGTTTCCTGTGGATCCATCTTTCCAGAGACAAAGGAACTTGTTTTAAATTTAATAAAAAGATTTGGAAAGTGCCACAGTGAGGAAGGAGATACTGTTTTCTTTTCTTTTCTTTTTTTTTTTGACAGACACACAGTGAGAGAAGGAACACAAGCAGGGGGAGCAGGAGAGGGAAAAGCAGACCTCCCGCAGAGCAGGGAGCCAGATGGGGGGGCTCCATCCCAGGACCCTGGGGTCACGACCTAAGCCAACAGACGCTTAACGACTGAGCCACCCAGACCCCCCGGAGACACTGTTTTCAACATTATGCCATATGCATGTTAAACTTCAGCTAATCGATATAAATACACCTGCGTTACATTTTTCACTAGTAAAATATGGTCACAACATTCCTGTTCACAAAAGATGCTATACAATACTGGACGTCTGATTTTTAAACCGCATGCAATTAGCTTATTCACTTTCCTGCTGGGCTACAGTTTGCACCAACATATCTAGCAAGCACCGAATGAGCGGAGATCAGACTGCCCCTGGTCATTATGGTTTGGGCCAAAGGGCCAGTATCACATAGCAGCCTTTAAAATGTCCAGAAAAGGGGTGCCTTGGTGGCTCAGTGGGTTAAAGCCTCTGCCTTCGGCTCAGGTCATGATCTCAGGATCCTGGGATCTAGCCCCGCATCGGGCTCTCTGCTCAGCGGGGAGCCTGCTTCCCCCTCTATCTCTCTGCCTGCCTCTCTGCCTACTTGTGATCTCTCTCTGTCAAATAAATAAGTAAAATCTTTAAAAAAAAGTCTAATGTAACAGTTTTATTTTAAATATCAATATTTCTAATAAATTACAAATTATATCCTCAGTAAATACTTAAACATAAAAATTGGGGGATGTCAACTTAAAATTGTACAAAGAGGTGTAGAGTTTTTCACATTTTCTTGGGCTCACAATTTTTTGAGGATCATTGTTTTAACCTATAAATATTGAATCCCAACCATTTCTGCCTCTGCAGAGCACACGGAATGAGTGCTCCATCCTGGGCACCAGAGAGGATGAACGACTGATAGGGAGGGTGGGGGGAAGGTGGGCAGATTCAGACCTGAGCTGGGGATCTGTGAGGCCTCTGCGTGATGTGACCATATGAGTATCCTCTCCTGGTGGCTGCGCCTGGTGCTCCTGTCCTTTGTTACAACTCACCACTAGGTCAACAGAGGATGAGGCAGCCAATGAAGCTCAGGGACCTTCAACTTCCAACTGAACTATTCCCAAGTGACCAGAGCAGCTCAGTTCTGCATCAAGACTGACCAAGTCAGAGCCTCCTGGGGACATTGTGGCTTTCTCCTTTTTCTTTGTCCCCCTTTCCCTTCCCCACTGCCTTTAAGCCTCTTAGAGTGAACACGGACATTGCTGTGTTCTCCCAGTTTCACCCACATTTAAAGTGAATGTTGACTACCAAGTAAGGGAGTTTAAGGGAGTTAAACTCATCCGCCACAGATAGAGAATCTGGTGGAAAGGTTCTTTTTCCACCCCTGGTAACGTGTATGTACATCTTCTCAGGTAGATGTCAGGGGACCAGGGACTTGGTTTACAGGAAAGACATTAAGCCTCTCTGTCATTTCACTCATTCTGAGGAACGATCTCAAGCAGTAATGCAACACAACTCATTGCTGCGCAGAGTGCCTAATTTTATTTTTTGGAGGGCCTTCTCCCACCCTGTTGATTTTATTTTGATCACCTCCATGTGTGTTCTGTGTTCCACATTAGGGTCTGAGTCAGTCTCTCTGCGGTTGGCCATTTCCCCGCAGCCAGGACTCTCGATGTGGACTCCCTGCGGTCTCGGAAGCTTGCTCTCAGGGACTGTTTACGGGGGTCTTGTCTTGGGTGGTGTCGCTCCATAGTGTCCGCTGGGTCTGGCCTGGCTGCTTTTGGCTCTCGGTTTACGGCAATGGCTGAAACCTGTTGGCCCTTCTCGCCCTCTTCTTTCTTCTGGAAGTAGTTATAACCTTAGGAGAGTATTTTTTTCTTGAACTCATGTGAAGTGATCTTTTTACCTTCTTGTAGATCTTTAGCACCTAGTAAGGCAACAAGGTGAGCCCAGAGGGCACCGAGTTGGGAGGAGGGAATGGGGGCTGGGTGGAAAATGGGGGGCTAAGGAGGAGAGGCAGATTATCTGGGGAGGGGAGGGAGGGGGAGGCAAGATAAACGGGGGAGAAGAGAAGCTTGGGCAGGATCATCTGACCTTGCTAGCGCCTCTTGATCTGGATCGAGACTGGTGCTTCCTCTTCTTCCACCGCTTGGTGTTTGTGGTTTGTGGCTCCCATGATTTCTCTGCCACTTTTGCCATGTTGCAGCCTCTCAGGTGTCTACCCCAGGAGGCCCGTCCTCCGTATATATACCTCTCTGGGGACAATGAGGGTTCACGCCCCCTCAGCTTTGTTTGGTCAGCAGGGCACTCACCCCAGCCAATGGTGGCCACCCGGAGCTTAGACATCACAAAGGACCACTCCCCGAGGGGTGGGGAGGCGGGGTCGGCTACGATACTCTAGCTGGAAAAGGCAACCGCTAAGGAGCCTTCTTACTCCGACCTGCCACTCCTCTTTGTCTCTGCACAGTCAATTCTGGAAGTACACATGGCCAAGAGGGGTGCTTCCCCCAAGTCATTCCCCATGGTTCATCCGACTGGCTCCCACTCTTTATTGTTACCTAGTAATTTTGAAATCCTCTCACCTAAAATCAGCCAGAATGAGGTAAAAGCACAGCCTGCTTAGAACCTAGGGGTTCTTCAAAGAATTAGGGGACAGTGTTGGAGGCACGATGTCCTTCACTGTCTGGACAGACAAGAAGGCTGTGAAATGTAAGTCAGGGTCAGGTGAGTGTGTGTGCGTGTGTATGCACTAGGATGACTCATTTGTAGGAAAGAAGATTAAAGTTATGAACTAAGATTAAATGTAGGAATATGTTTATGTTTACATATATATGATTATCTTTTGGAGCTCAGATGGAAATCTTTGGAAGAACATCCTCAAAGGGGCAAGAAATTTAACTTCAAATTGTGGGGATGGCAGAGAAGCAGAGATCAGAAGTAGCGGCTCACTTCCAAACCAGAGCTTACCTTTCTCCCCATCTGTACCTGTCCTCTCGGCAAACAGTAGGAGTGACATCTATAGAGATGGAGAGTAGATGAGTGGTTAACTAGGGCTGGCAGAAGAGTAGGGGAAATAAGGAGTGACTGCTAACGGGTGTGTGGTTTCTATGTGGGGGGATGAAAAAGTTCGGAAATTAGATTGTGGTAGTGGTTGCACAACTTTGTGTATATGCTAAAAACCACTGAATTGTAAAAAAAAAAAAATAATACTGGGGTGTGATTTAGTTATATTAGAATACGACTGTAACTACTAAGAGAGCAGAAACCCGGCGAGGGCTAAAGCGCCAGACCCCAAATGGATACCTGACGCTATGAAATTTGTTTAAGATTTTATTTATTTGACAGAGAGAGAGAGAGCACGGACAAGCAGGGGGAGGAACAAAGGGAGAGGGAGAAGCAGGCTCTCCGCTGAGCAGGGAGCCCGATGTGGGGCTCCATTCCAGGACCCTGGGATCATGACCTGAGCCAAAGGCAGATGCTTAACCACCTGAGCCTCCCAGGTGCCTCAGAAGCTATGAAATCTGTAAGACACAAGAAGGGATCAAATGAACTAGACCTTTACTTTTTCCATGGGGAGAAGTGGCATTTCAGAAAAAAACCCAAGCAGTCTTTTATGAAAATCTGGGAGGAGAAGAGGTAAAAGAGTAAGACTGTGGAAGGAAGGACTAAGGCAAGAAGAGTCGAGTTAGATGAGGAAATACCCACAGGACCACTGTCTTACAGCTTAAGTCATGAGACCTCTGTCATCCGTTTGTATGCTGATCTGTAAGGAACTGAAGTAGCTAGACCGGGCTGATCCTTTTCCCAGACCGATGCCTGTTCTGCCCCAGCCTCCAATTTGGTAAGAGCGAGCTCTACCGGCACCTTTTTTGAAGACTACTGGGCAGTAAGAAGTACCTATCTATCCACAGCTGATGACCCAGTTGTAAGGTGGACAGTGTAGCTCGGGATTGGCGCTGTGAAGGAGAAAAGGAACAGAGCCTGCTTTGTGAACTACAGACTCATGTTAAAGATAACAGGATCTTGGGCGCCTGGGTGGCTCAGTCATTAGGTGTCTGCCTTCGGCTTGGGTCATGATCCCGGCGTCCTGGGATTAAGCCCCATATTGGGCTCCCTGCTCAGCGGGGAGCCTGCTTCTCCCTCCCCAACTCCCCCGTGCTTGTGTTCCTTCTCTTCCTATATCTCTCTGCAACGTATTAAAAAAGTATAATAAGATTAGGATCCAATAAAAAAATACCAAAATAGTGGCATTTTCGTGGTAATTTCTACCTAGTCACAATTCCCTTACTAGATCTTAATTCCCTAGAAGGCCTAGTGATTACTACTATAATAGGTACTCAGTAGATATCTGGTGACTTGAAGGAATGGATAAATGTATAAAAAAATGGATCGGTGGGTTTGTGTTAGTGTGGTACAATTACAGATGTTTACTTTTCTCTGTTTTCCAAATGTGATATGCTTGTACAAATGACTATACACATTGTGTTACTGTCTCTGGTACAAGCTGGCTCATTGATAGTGCATATTTAGCTCTTCTCTTTTGAGGAGGCTCCAATACAATGATAATAACAGAGTTTTTATTTTAAAAAAAAGATTTATTTACTTGAGAGAGCATGTGCAAGCACCAGGGGTGGGGGAGAGCAGAGGGAAAAGGACAAGCAGACTCCCTGCTGAGCACAGAGCCCAACCCGTGTCTCCATCCCACAACCTTGAGATCATGACCTCAGCTGAAACCAAGAGTCAGACACCTAACTGAATGTGCCACCCAGGCGCCCCTAAAGGAATTTTTTTAAAAAGGTGTAAAACTACAACATGAAGAGTATGGCACAGAACTTACATTTCTGGAAGAGAGGAACAGCTCCTGAAGAAAGAGGGCAAGAGACAGTATAGTACAGAATATGCTGAGGGAGAAGGTAGCCAAGGGGACAGCCACTCCTCTCTGCAGAACCCCGGAGTATCTCAGGATTGGGGAGCATCAGATCATATCAAGGTCAAGGCAGTGAGACGATGGGTATTCTAGAACTCAAAGGGAGGATCTACATAACTTTCTACCAGTTCTGTAAGTCATTTAAGAATGGAGAGGGGGAAGAGAAGGGGGCAATGATCTGCTTCTTAATTATTTTGGCTATTACTATTATTATTCGAGCAGAGCTCTGCCCATCCGGAACCTGAGGTTGCTTTAAGATCCAGGAGAATACTGCGGCAATCATGCAGGGGCAGACTGAGTGGCCTCGCTGCAAAGGCTGTGGTGACTGGCAAATCTTTAGACAAAACCTGCCTTCACATGGGGCACTTTGTCCTCTGCATCTTCTAAGTTTAACTCCTGCCCCTGCTTCATTTTCCCTTGCGATAGATTAAAAGATTAAAAGTAGCCCAGGCAGCCATTCCAAAATAAAATCTTAAAAATTCCAACAAAAGGGATTAGCCTTATTTACTGAGGTTCTAGAGAGTAAAACTATATACAACAGGTAGGAATGGGAGAAAAATACTTGACTCACTGAAAGAAATAACTGTCTAAGTACTAGGGCAGTACAAAAGTGGGACAGGCTACTTTGTGAGGTAGCAAATCCTGATTCACTGAGAACCTATGTGCTGGCTAATCAGGGTTATAAAACAACCATCAGCCTCAAAGCCCCATTTTTAGTGTATGTTGGGGGGAAGAGAGACTTTGTCTTTCTTTTTATTTTTTAAGATTTATTTATTTTTAAAGAGAGAGAAGTGCGTGGTGGGGTGGGGGTAGAGGGAGAGAGAGAGAATCTCAAGCAACTCCCTGCTGAGCGTGAAGCCCGATGTGGGGCTTGATTCCAAGACCCTGAGATCATGACCTGAGCTGAAACCAAGAGGCCACTGCTTAACTGACTGTACCACCCAGATGTCTCTTATTTTTACTTTTTTTTAAAAAAGTATTTATTCATTTGACAGAGAGACAGTGAGTGAGAGAACACAAGCAGGGGGAGAGGGAGAGGGAGAGGGAGCCTTCCCGCTGAGGGAGCCTGATGCGGGGCTTGATCCCAGGACCCTGGGATCATGACCTGAGCTGAAGGAAGACACTCAACGACTGAGCCAACCAGGTGCCCTATTTTTCTTTTTTAATTAAGTAGGCTCCATACCCAACATGGGGCTTAACCTCTTAAGATCTTGAGATCAAGAGTTGCATATTCCACCAACTGAGCGAGCCAGGAGCCCTCAAAACTTTGTGTTCATGTTCTTAGTTATCCACCAAGCAGTTGCTCCTTAGCATTCCAGACACTTCTCCGCCAGTCCCTAGGCCCAATTCTGCTGGTCACTGCCCAAAATGACAGGTAGAGTCTCTATGAAAAGAACAATTTGCTTGCAACACTGCCCGAGGAGGTGTGAGAGGGGTAAGTCTTCTGTAAGTCTAACCATTAGTTTAGTATCCTGGTGTTATTTAGCTTAGCAATATTTTTTTAAAAAAATTTTTTTTCTCTTGCTTTTGCTTCTGTATGTGTGGTAAGATCTCTTCAAAAGAAATACTCATTGGACATAAACCAAGTCAGTTATGTAGAGTAATCTACATTCTTCATCTTCCTTGTGATTTCCTTTAAGATGGTCACTCCCTTAGTTATACAAAGACTCAGGAGACACTCTGAAATTACTTTCTTCAAGGGCTTGATTAAATAATTAGCCAAAGGTCAATTTCTTTCCAGGCTTCGTCTGGGGGTTGAAGGGCTGTGGGAGTTCTAGGGGTACAAAGATAGATATCAGATACAATCACTTTGCTAAGCTGCCGAAGAGGTGAAGTGGCCAGGAAGTTAAAGCCACCGACCTTGGCTCTAACATTGTTATTTACTGATTTCTTTGGTCCACCTGTCTCTACCTTCACAGCATCACGAATCTGGGTTTCTTTTCTTCCAGTTTTGGGTTTCCCTCCTTCTACTAAACAATTCCTTACACAGTTGTGAGTGATCTTAGTAAAATGTAAATTAGATCCCAATTTTTTGCAGGGCTTGGCATGGTCTGGTCCTTTCCTACTTCTTCAACCTCAACTTGTACTCGCTAAATCCTAAGGATAGAGATATGCATTCAGTTGTAAATAAATGTTTCTATAGTGATTGTTATGTAACATACATTGTTCTAGACAAAAGAAAAAAATCTTTCCTCTGGGAACTTAAGGTCTTATTCCTTGATAAGCCCGTATTTTATGGGCCTCAGGGCATTTGCACAAGCTATTTATTTAGCCTAGAATGCTTCCTTTACACTTCTCATTCCTTTTCAGACTGTTCTATTTAAAGTAGCTTCTTTTCCTCCCACTGAAGAACTCTGTTTATTTCCCTCATAATTTGTATCAGAGTATTATATTATTGTATTTTATCATTATATCACACACATATATATATAGTGTGTTATGTCTGTGTTTGTAATATATCTATCCCATGAGGCCAGGATCATGTTCATTTAGTCTATCACTATATACTTAAAACTTAGCATAATGAGCACATGGTAGGGGCTCAAAGAACATTTGATACAAGACTCTGGGTAGTACTACATTGAATTGTTAAATCATTATATCGTACACCTGAAACTAATATAACCTTGTATGTTGATCATACTTCAAGAACAACAACAACAAAAGAATATAAAGACTCTGGGTATATTTTATTGAGAAGATTCACTGATGACCATATAGCCTATTATTTCTATCCTTTTATACATTTTAGAAAAAGGTAGAAAAGTCTGAACTGTAATTTACTGTCAGGTTGGCTACCTGACCTATCTTGTTTTAAAAAAATAAGCCATTTGATAAATACCGTGAAGGTGAAAACACTAATTCTGAAAGATTCCATTGCTATCCCCAACTTCTCCATATGGTGCTAGCTTTTGTAATAATCTAAACATATAAAAAGTATATATAGTTCCAAATACTTATCAGCCTACAGCAATATGATTTTCAGTCATAAGTGAGGGGAAAAAAAAACCTATGTGCAGAACTGGACAAACAGGTTTTTGAGTCTATTAGAGTCCAAAGGTGGCAAAAGTGTAGTTAAAATGAATAGAGCAAAAACAAAAACGGTTAAAAGAACAGTGGTGGAAGCTGGAAAGGAAGTCCCTGATGAGAAATGTGTTTCTATGGGACAGAAGACATTATATTCTGGAGCAAGTAGCTATAGGTCACAGACTGCTGTGTGTTGGTTACAAAGGGGATCGAATTAGAGATGATGGATGGGTCCTTATAAATGTAGTCCTACTACTAGAAAGCTATGCCAAGCATAAGCTCTATGATCATAGGTCAGTAGCATATTTATTATTCTCTTCTATATAAATTTCTTCTCATTCTGCTGGCAAATTACAGTGAATATTGAAAATATATCCACAAAATATAGAACTTCCAGACTAGGGGTGCCTGGGTGGCTCAGTGGGTTGGGCCTCTGTCTTTGGCTTGGGTCGTGATCTCAGGGTCCTGGGATCGAGCCCCACATCTGGCTTTCTACTCAGAGGAGAGCCTGCTTCCCCTCTCTCTCTGCTTGCCTCTCTGCCTACTTGTGATCTCTCTGTCAAATAAATAGGTGGAATCTTTAAATAAAAACAAAACCAACCAACCAAACAAACAAAAAAAGAACTTCCATACTAGATGTAAGAAAAAAGATTTAAAACATTAGGGTATGTTTTTACAAATGGCCAATCTTCTATGACAGGTAAACTGCTAATGCAGTTATAGCATATTGGGCTTCCATATAAAAGTTTATTTTAAGGAAGAGTTCTATTACTTTAAAAAGTCTAAAAACTATTTGTTTAAAGGATGACAGAGCTATTACAAATACATTTGAATTTTCAGAAAAGTAGTAGTATTTCAAACTGCTTTAGTTGACTTGCATAAATAAGGCCAGAAATGATCAAATATTCCTTACCCTACAAAGACCTAAAATAACAAAAATATACAAAAGTATTTATATATGCTAATATTATTAATATATAAGTAAATTTTGTGTCAATATATAAACAATAATTTATTAATATGTTAATATATTACTGACCTGGTTTTATATTAATAGTTAATATTAAGTAATATACTAATTAATGTATTGCTGACTTCTGGATTTTGCAGACCCGCACACAGGTTCCAGAGACATACATTGAGTTTAAGGTGTTACCTCTGGCCCTGAACACTCTCTCAATCATACTATTATACAGTCATACAATCATACTATTTTGGAACCTCAGGCACATGACTAATGTATAACTTGTATAAAAAGGACTGCTTGTCTTTAGCACCTGAAGATTAACACAGCCAGAATAATACATGCATTGCCTACAGTCCTCCCTGCACTGATGATTAGCCTCTTCACAGCTATGAATTCTGTTGGTAGGACCCTATTTCTGATTTTGGCTCCACTTCTGCCCATTGGGGTTCTTAAGCATAAATTTTTCCCCCTAAAACTGTTGCATATCACCACCCTGTTTTGAGCTAAAGGTCAAGTATTTCCCAATTCCTTCTTCCTCTAACAAAAACTACACCAAACACAAATGTGAACAGATGGTTTTCCAGCTATACTGGCTTTAAGAAATAAAGTACTGAGAAGCTAAAAAATCTCTTTGAGTTAAAATAAATTATTAAATACAGAGACTAAATAAAGACAGGACATAAATAATGTGGACTCTTAAACATAAACGACTCTTCAATGGCTCTCATTCTCTAACTGTGGTCTCCAAACTTTTTGACCATGCACCATGTGTTAGTTTTCGAAGGCTGCCATAACAAAGTACCACACTGGATGGCTTAAACAACAGAAAAGCATCTCACAGTTTTGGAGGCTAGAATTCATGATGGTGGTGTCAGCATGAATGGTTCCTTCTGATGGCTGTGAGGGAAAGATCTGTCTTATGCTTCTCCCATAGCTTCTGAGGGTACTCTGGCCATCTTGGACTTCCTTGGTTTGTAGAAGCATCAACCCAATCTCTGCCTTCATATTCATGTGGCAGGCTCTAAGGACACCAGTTATATTGGCTTAGGGACCCACACTACTCTGGTGTGATCACATCTTAACTAATTACATCTACAAGGTCCCTATTTCCAAATAAAGTCATACTCTGAGGGGCACCTGGGTGGCTCAGTTGTTAAGGGTCTGCCTTCACTCAGGTCATGATCCCAAGGTCCTGAGATCAAGCCTCACATTGGGCTCCCTGCTTGGTGGGAAGCCTGCTTCTCCCTCTCCCACTCCCTTTGCTTGTGTTCCCTCTCTTGCTGTGTCTCTCTGTCAAATAAATAGCTAAAATCTTTTTTAAAAAAATAAAGTCATAGTCTGAGATACTAGGGGTTAGGACTCCAACATGAATTGTGGAGGGACACAATTCAACTTTGTAATACACCAGAATACGTGTATGTATTTACTTATTTATAAATTATTTATTTACATCCACTACTGCATTAGGAATTACATACATTATAACCCCTATTTAATTGGAAAATTTTTAAAAGACAAAGCAAAGGTAAACATATAAGTGGTAATATTTTCTTTCTGAACCCTGACAGATTGCCTTGTACCCTCTCTGGATTACACATCTCACACATCTCAAGGATAAAATCAAGCTCTTTGGCTTAACACACCCATCCCTCTGCCCTCTGCTACTTCACCTGTCTCGTCTCCTGTCACCCCCAACATATCTGACATTCCAACCAGTCTGAACTATTTGCAGTTTCCCACATGTGTGAGGCTCATTCTTGGTTCAACGACTCTGCACATGCTGTTTCCTATTTCTGGAATGCCCTCATTCTCTTTGCTTCCTGTAAACACACAGTGAACTCCCAATAATTTTCTAAAACTCAGCTCAAATGTCATCTCCTTTGGGAAGCTTTCACTGAGTGCTCTAGGCAGCATGAAGTACTTTCTTGGTGCATGTAGTACCTGTCTCTATCATGGCAAATCTCTGTTCACCTATACATGATAGGCTGAACTAGTATTTGACCATTTTGACCTAAAAAACCAAAGCAATTTCATGTGGTTCAACTTAACATTTCATTGGACAACAAGTCTACTGAGAGTAGGAGCTGTGTTTTATTCATATTTATATTTCCAGTGACTAAAATAGAGTTTGGTACAAAATAAGTACTTAATACATGCTTCTTGAAATAAAGGAAAGTCTTACTGTAACACCACAAACAGTCCTTTTTCAGATTTTCTTTTTCAAGAATGGGGTAAGTATTGACTTGATCCCTCCTATAAGTATAACCATTGGTTTTCATTTCATTGGTTTTAGTTTAACAGTATTTTAAATCATTTTTCCCTCCTTCGGCATCAATATGTGTGGCAAATATCTCTTCAACATAGACATTTAACTTTTAAAAATGGAGAAGAAAGAAGAAGCTACCTAAATACTGTTTTACAACCAATGTCAAAGTATTTAATGATTTTACTTTCAAAGTATTTTTATGCTTTCAAAGTAAATAGTCATAAATAGGAATATAAATAAGCCAGCTAAACGAACATTAGTTGTGTAAAGTGAATATGACTGTTTATTTATTTTTATTTGACAGAGAGAGAGAGAGAGAGAGAGATCACAAGTAGGCAGAGAGGCAGGCAGAGAGAGGGGGAGAAGCAGGCTCCCTGCCGAGCAGAGAGCCCGATGCGGGGGCTCGATCCCAGGACCCTGAGATCATGACCTGAGCCGAAGGCAGAGGCTCTAACCCACTGAGCCACCCAGGTGCCCCTATTTTTTTTTAAAAGGATTATTTATTTATTTGTCAGAGAGAAAGAGAGAGAAAGCACAAGCAGGCAGAGTGGTAGGTAGAGGCAGAGGGAGAAGCAGGCTCTCTGCCGAGCAAGGAGCCCGATAAGGACTCGATCCCAGGACCCCAGGATCATGACCCGAGCTGATGGCAGCTGCTCAACCAACCGAGCCCCACCCAGGCATCCCAAATCTGACAGTTTAAATTCCAACAAGTTTTTAGTAAGAGCAAAAATAAATCTCATTTCAGAATTTCACATTTTTCCTATTATTACTTGGTTTGCAAAAAGCTATGAGGGGTGCCTGGGTGGCTCAGTCCATTAAGCATCTGACTCTTGTCATGATCTGGTCATGATCTCTGGGTCATAAGATCAGCTCTGCAGTGGGCTCCATGCTGGGCGTGGAGTCTGCTTGGGATTCTCTCACTCCTTCTCTCTCTGCCCCTCCCACCCCTCTCTCTAAAATGAATAAGAGTAATAAAAAAGTGTGATAACTGGAATAGTGTTTAAGTATAAGAGAGTCAAAAGGCAAATGAGTCTTATATGGCAAGCAGAACTACTCAGCTAAAGTCAGGAAGCAGTACCTGGTGAAACCATGAGCAATTTAGCAGGAAGTGAAACACAGTTGCATGAACATTTTTCACTCTTCCTCATTAAGGTCTGTAAGATGTGTTCACTGACTCTTCAGCATGCCAAGGCAGTCACAAGCAACACCTTTCACAATCTGGCTTTAGCCCATTTGAGAAACTCCTCTCCTTTATGATAGTTCATGTCCTTTATACTTGAACTACGATGAACTTACAGAGAATATCACATCGAAATATGGTTCCTTAGCTTTTTTCCAAATGCTCTTTCCTGAGCCTCAAGAGTCCTCCCCTATCTTCTTTGCCTACTAATCTTTAATTGGCTTGAATATTATCTTCTCCAGGATGCTTTTCCCCTTTTCTCCAGCTAGAGCTGTTCATCTGCCTTTTCTATCTTCAATGTACATAGTTCATGCTACCACTGTATTATTTTAACCACAGTGCTAGAATTTATGTTATGCCTGCCTTTTTTTCTTTTTTTAGAGACAGAGACAAAGAGAGCGAGCGAGTAAGCGAGCACACACAAGTGGTGGGAGGAGGAGGGAGAGGTGGGAGAGGGGCAACCAAATTCTGCGCTGAGCGTAGAGCTCCATGTGGGGCTCGATCTTATGACCCAGAGATCATGACTGGAGCCGAAATCAAGAGTTGGATGCTCAACTGACTGAGCTACCCAGGTACCTCTGTTATGTCTATCTTCTTAATTATATTGTCATGCTGTGCTGGGTACATAGAGATACTCATACGGTTTGTTGTATGAATAAATAAGTAACAAATGAGATGTCAGTCTTGAATAACGAAGCATACTGGAAACGTATCTTGTGACTAGAAAGTAAGGTCTGCTCCATGAGGACAGGGACCATGTCTGCCTTGTCTCCTGCTATATTCTCAGAACTTAGCCTACTGCCTAGGACCATGTTTATTAAGTATTTGCTAACTCGGGGTGCCTGGCGATTCAATCTTGAGGTTGTGAGTTCGAGTCCCACATTGGGTATAGAGATTACTTAAATAAATAAAAACCTAAAAAAAATAAGCATTTGCTAACTGAACACAATGCACATGGAAAATAAGAAAAAGCAGACTAGCTAATAATTACTTGAAAATAAACTGAAAAAGGGAATCCATAAAACATAGTAAGAGAAGTACCTCTAGTTTAAGTGGTAGTATTCCTAGGAATAAAGAAACTATAGAAAGTAATAACATCAACCATCAGCAAAAAAACTTTTTTTTAAATTACTAAACATATCATTATAAACATGAGAGATTATTCTGGGGGGGGCAGAAGAGGCAATGTGAGTTGATATAAATAGGATTTATATTTTTAGTTATAGAGGGATAACAGACATTATTAGTATGCCAACAGAAATAAAAATAATGATGTCCTTCATACCTTCAAACAAATCTTATATCATTAGCTACTAATGTATTTGTCTTTTTCTGTTTAGTGCCTCTACCTGGAGTATCAGAAGTAGTACTGAATCTCAACTAAGTTATTTATTCATTTATAAGCACAACACATTATGACCGTATACCTGTTGTTTATACTGGTGCTGTATTACTTTGGGCTTATTTTCCTATGATAATCACTGAAGCACTTCCCTTGGTATTTAGAACTCTAATACCGGTGCCTCTGTACTGACAGTTCACTATGAAGAAGTTGAAGAGACTGAATGTCCATACTCTTCACACTTCTGACCTAAATCAAGGTGATGAGCAAGGGATGCTGCTAGTATTTGTGAACTCAGGTGGCAAGATTAAGCCTTCAAGGCAAACTCCACCCAAATTACAATAACTTTACAAAAAGAGAATTTTTCCCCGTTGGCACGTGGACTTGTGCATCTATGTTGGCAAGGTGGGATATGGCAAACTTTGATCCCAGGTTTCGTGCCTTGGTATTCAAGGTTTCCAGGGACTAGATTTGTACCTTTCTTTTTGTGTCCTCTTTCCCTAATAGATGTAAAACTCCCAGGGACAATAGTATAGAACTTAGAATTTTTCACACATTAAAATGAAATATAGGGAAAAGACTAGGATTCAAATCCTAAGAGTAGGAATTACAGAGGCATCTGGCTGACTCAGTTGGTGGAACTTTTGACTTGTGGTCTTGGGGTTGTGAGTTCAAGCCCTATGTTGGGTGTGGATATTACTTAAAAATAAAATCTTAAAAAAAAAAAAAGACTAGGCATTACAGTGTAAGCAGATTTAATCATAGCTTGAGTTAGATTTGAAAGTTAACTTAAGTGGTTATTTATTTGATGGTTCTTTAGCTGTTTGTTACATCTATTTTTCAAAGATGTAAGTCCTTATTCATCTGAGGGGAATCAAGAGCCAGCATGTGAATCTAAGACAAGGTACGTATTATTTCATGGCCCTTAAATAAATTATATAGAAAAGCTTTTCAAAGTAAAATCTGTGAATCTAAAATAATGAGATGATAACTTCGTGATAGTCATAGCTTTGTAATTTCCTGGCTCCAGTTGCAGTATTTGTACAACTCTTTTTTTCTAACTGTGGGTCATCCCCCTTGCTCCTTTGGAATCTGTGAGACTTGCTTCAGGATGTCCAGGTTACCCAGAATTTTTCTGGGCAACTGAATTATAAGGTGTCTCTGGAAGCTGAGGCCATTGTTTCTATAGATCTGTTGGTCTTCCCTACTCTCTCCCACTCTCACTCCTGCCCCTAGAAGTAATCCTGGCCTATTCTTTTCTATGAGATCAAAGCACCAGTTCCCTAAGAAACACCGCATCTTTTTGGAGTGCCCATTTTCTAAATATAGCAATTAAATTAACTGAAACTTCTAAAAAGGCCTGGTGAATGTTTGAAGTTAAAATTTTGATGCTTGAGACTTCTGTTTCCCTTTGCAAGATATGACATATTAGAAAGAAAACTGGTTTGAGGTTCCGAATGAATGTGGAATTCCATTTCAGTTTTGAAACGTGCCTTGGAAAACTTTTCAAAGCATGGGACGAAGTAAATATCCACAAACATGAGGCTTATATGAGGCATTCAGTAAATATTATATTTCTACCCACAGTGATGGTCTAATGGTGTGGCTGAAACTATGAAGCAGAGAACAGTTATTCTGGAGGCAAAGTGCTCCTGTTCAAGAAGAAAGGAAAGGATACGTGGTAAAGAAAATTCACAAATTGGGTATGGGTTGGTTTTTCAATCCAGACATTCTATGAGTTTATCCTTTTTCTTTTTTTTTTTTTTTAAGATTTTATTTATTTGAGATAGAGACAGTGAGAGACAGCATGAGAGGGGAGAAGGTCAGAGTGAGAAGCAGACTCCCTGTGGAGCCAGGAGCCCGATGTGGGACTCGATCTCAGGACTCTGGGATCATGACCTGAGCCGAAGGCAGTCGCTCAACCAACTGAGCCACCCAGGCGCCCTCATTTTTCTTTATACCTCTTTGCCCCACCTAGGTTTCAAGGTTATAACATACTTTACCCTCTACCCACCACTTATTAGCTAAAATAGCTCCTTCCTCCCAGAGAACTGAATAGAACAACAAAACATGCTTTTCTATTTAGAGCTTTACAACATTGAATGAAGTTCCTGTCATACATTTTATAGGCTTCCTATCCCCTTCTAAAATGATCTGATGTCCTTCCATATAAAACTTCTAGCAACAAAATTAACTCCAAAAGAGACATTTACAGATGCTTTTTATTTACTCTATTCGGCCCCCTATACTCTTTATACTTTCTTCCTGCTTTGTGGTTCCTTCTGGCTCTTCAATGAAGCCTTTAAACTGTGGGCCACTCCCTCCCTTGCAATTTTCAACTTCTTTCCCCTACTTTGCTCTCCTTCTGCTGAACTTGAGTATATACTTAAGCTGGAAAGAAGAATGTGGTTGAGCAAGTGGTTGGCTCATATTTGTTGGAAAACAATTCTCACCTTAAGAGGTGAGAATTCAACTCGCCTAAAGTGTTGAATCAAAAAAAAAATTGTATAGACTGAAAGTTTTCAATCTTGACCAGTTACTGCCCTTCCTTTTTCCCCCTGTATCCAAGTTCCAGGCAGGAGAGAAATGAGGAAGGGAAAATAGGCTAAGTGCCTCTTCCCACCCATAAAGGAGCTTCCTGAAAACCTTACCCAAAGACTCCCACCACATCACTGCATCTCCAAGAGTAAGGGAGGTTGGGCAGGCTATTTTTTTTTTCTATCTAAGCTAGGCACATTGCACACTAAATGAAATAAAGATTCAGGTAGTAAGGAAGAAGGGGGGCAAACATATATTAGCCATCTCTGCCACAGACATATTGCGTCCAAGGCGTTTTTGACATAAATGTGGAAGATGTAGAGTAGTCACGTCAGAAACATAGAGGAGCAGTCAGCTTTAGAGGTGTCCATTGGGGAGCTGTTACTATAAAACCGATTTATTGAGGTTATGGCATTTTTGAGGTTGGCCAGGAAAAAGAATAATGTGAGGCGGAAAAAAAGAGCCCTTGAATTGAAACTTGAGGCTTTCCACCATTTAATAATGCTTGAGGAGAGGAGGAACCTGTAAAATATTGTGAGAAGGAGCTGTATGATAAATCTGAAGTGTTTTTGAGACATCCAATTGAACTGATAGTGGCAGTTGAATTTAACAGAAAATTCTCTCCCAGTGTCCCCACGTGTTTACATGCTACCCATGGTTGCTTTTCTGCAACAAGCAGTAGTTGCTAGTAAGACCAGGTGGTCTGCAAAGCCTAAAATATTTACTGCCTGGCCCTTTAAAAATCAAGTTTGCTGGCCCCTGTACTAGATGTGGACTAAATTAGAACTGACAACACGGTAGTTGAAAAGGTCAGGCTTTCCCAGAGCACAGAACCACCCTTTACAAGCCATAACTCAAGTCAGAAACACACATAAAGATGAGCAGGTCAATGTGGTAGAGGCAGGACTTTGAGATGTCCAAGCCAGATGGGTAAAAGAGATGTCTTTAAGGTTCATACAGGGTTTTATAAAGCACAAGGAGCTTTATCCCAGGGTGTCAGGAACGTGGACAAAGCCAGGGGATAGTATACCTATAGAGTGAAATAGAGTGAAAATGTAGTTCAGCTCAGGAATATTGGACAGCATCTTATATAGAGAAAGCAGATTGTAAGACTTGTAGAGGTCAGCTCAAAGCACTGCTAACAAACATTTATTATGGATGGAAGTCTGAGTATAAGTTGACCCCCGAACAATGCAGTGTGTAGTCAAAAGTCTGTGTACAACCTCTGACTCCCCCAAAACTTAACTACTAATAGCCTACTATTGACTAGAAGCCTTAATGCTAACAGCCAATTAACACACATTTGGTATGTCATATGTATTATATATTGTCTTCTTATAAAAAAGTAAGCTAGGGGCACCTAAGTGGCTCAGTGGGCTAAAGCCTCTGCCTTCGGCTCAGGTCATGATCTCAGGGTCCTGGGATTGAGCCCCACATCGGGCTCTCTGCTCAGCGGGGAGCCTGCTTCCCCTCTCTCTCTGCCTGCCTCTCTGCCTACCTGTGAGTCCTCTCTCTCTCTCAAATAAATAAATAAAATCTTAAAAAAAAAAGTAAGCTAGAAAAAAGAAACTATTACAAAGAAAATCATAAGATGAAGAAAATACGTTTATAATACTTTACCATATTTATGGGGAAAAAAATCCACATATGAGTGGACCCACGCAACTGACACTTGTTGTTCAAGGACCATTTTTATTTACTTAGCATTTATTCCAGCAACTGACAAAGGTAAGGTTGTGGATTAACAAACAAACAAAACCCTCAAAAGTTACCTGACCCAAATTGAGCTATTCTTTTCTAGATCAGAAGTTAGACTAGGTTACATGACCCACAGATAAGTTTTGTTTGGCTTACACAGCTTTTTAGGAAACTTCCATTAAAAAAATCTAGATGGGGCGCCTGGGGGCTCAGTGGGTTGAGCCTCTGCCTTTGGCTCAGGTCATGATCTCAGAGTCCTGGGATCGAGCCCCATGTCAGGCTCTCTCCTCAGCGGGGAGCCTGCTTCCCCCCTCCCCACTCTCTGCCTGCCTCTCTGCCTACCTGTGATCTCTGTCTCTCTGTCAAATAAATAAATAAAATCTTAAAAAAAAATCAAGATAGTTAGCAGGCAGGTCCACTTCATTTTCATATGGAACAATCAGCTAGAGCTGAGAAGCAAATGTATCTGGTAGGTAAAGCATGTATTCCCAGTTTTCCACAGTCATCACCACTTCCTATTATATTACATTTATCCTGCCTGATTTTTTATTACTTTTTAGCCTCCCAAGACCATTTGGCATTCAAGTTTGTAACCCCGGGTCCCCGTCTTACCATAAAGATCACAAATATGTACTTTACATACTTCTTTTCAACATACGTTTATTGAGCACTGACCATATACCAAATATGATGCACATAAATATAAACACTGTATTATCCCTGGTATAGAGGAGCCCACAGGCTAGAAGCAGAGACCACTGTGTTAAATGATCCTATGCAGAATGATGGCACAAAGGCACGATCCGTTTTGACTGACAAGTCAGGAGCACCACACAAGGGAGATTTTTGAACTAAATCTTGAAGGGTAAGTAGACCTTTAGTATTATATTTCAGGCAGAGGACAAAGAGTGCACACGGGGACATGGAGTACAACTCTTTTGGCAATCACAAATGGTGCAGGGTAGATGAAAGAGAGGGAAGCTGTAGAAGAGTGAAAAAGATAGGAGTGCTGGGATTATAGATCAAGAATGGCTTATATCTACACTAAATAAAAAGTGTGACTTTTATTCCATATGCAGAAGGGAATTCCTGAAGAGACTGAAGCATAATCAGGTTTACATTTTAGAAATACAATTCTAGTAGCAGCATGGAGGACAGCTTAGAAGATGGAAAATTGAAAGCGGAGAGACCAGTCAGTAAAGAAATCATTGACAAAACTCAAGTGACTTGAGGCCTGAAGGCAAGAAGCAGCAGCAAGAATGAAGAGAAACTGACTAGAGATAGTAACTGATTAAATGTGGAGGATGAAGGAAAAAAAGAAGTCCAAGAAGATTCCCAGTTTGTAGCTCGAACGATAAGGAATGTAGCAGATGACACATCGGAGGATGGGCACGGTCTGCATGAACTCCGAGATGCTTGTGGTTACACAGGTGGTGACATCCACCCGGCATCTGGAAAAGCATTAGTAGTCAGGTGCAGGGTTAAGGCAGGAGGGAATGTGGGAAGAGTAAGCATTTATGAGCTATCAGAAGACACTTTGATGCATAATATCACAGAGAAGTGTGCAAAGTGAGATCAAGAGCAGTGACATACACCTAAGAATCACCACCACTTAAATGGAAAAGAGGGAGCAATGCTCAGGAGCCTGGATACGAAGAGCAGGTAGAGGAATTACAGTGCTAGCAAATGTTTGGTACCAGTTATATACCATAGGCTCTAGGTTAGATAGTGAAGAAAGTACAGAAAGGATAGATTAGTGTAGGGCTGTCAGATCTGTTGAGAAATTAAAAAGGGACATCTAGTTAAATTTTAATTTCTTTTTTTTAAAAGATTTTATTTATTTGAGAGAGAGAGTGCACAAGAGAGGTGGAGGGGAGGAAGGGACAGAGAGGGAGAGGGAGAGCCCTACCCAGGGCTTGATCCCAGGACTCCAAGGATCATGACCTGAGCTAAAGGCAGATGCTTAACTGACTGAGCCACGTAGGGGCCTCTAAATTTGAATTTCAGATAAACAAAGAAAAAAAATATATATATATTAGTATAAATATGTCCCAAATACAGTAAGGGGCATACTTATACTAAAAATTTATTCATATTTATATGAAATTCAAATTTAACTGGGGGTCCTGTATTTTATTTGGCAATCATAATTAGGTGCAAAAGAAAGATCTAGAGTCTGGGAGTTCTCCTGAGGTCAAAGGACAAGGGCATGATATAGAGGACTGAGGACCCTGAATATTAAAACATTGTAGTTTAGGATTTCAGAGATGGAAGGGTGATGAAAAGGATCAAGGAAGGTCCACTGGAATTTGTGACTCGAATGGAATGGAAATGCAAATCCAAGAAGAAACAGAGGCAAGAATATTGGATAGCTCATTAGCATGGACGCAGAGGTGAATTAAAATATTGGCTGAAGGGTAGAGGGGATGAATGTGAGCAAAGTATCAAAGTCTTCATTAAGTGTGGCAAAATCACCGGAAAGTCAGTGGAGGATGGTATAGCCATACTACAAAAATCTGATAGAAGGGAGGGCTTTTGGCATGACATTGAAAGAGTAATAACAACTTGAAATTCTGTGATGTAGAATTGGCGAAGTGATGCCTAGCTCGGAGAGAAGGAACAACTTTCAATGTACAGACTATGTCCTCAGAGTTTCAAACAAGGTGGAGAAGCAGGATATACAGTAGTATGTTTCCAATAGAGCTATTTTTATAGAGAAGAGAATGAAAAGGGATGGGAGAGATTATCAGTGAGTTGACAACAACCAAAAGCGAAAGAAATGGGGATAAAGAGAATAGGAACAAACAAGGTAGGAATCTAGTCTTGATGGGGAAGAAAAGGTAGGCTTTTCCAAACAATTGAGACTTGGCTTAAGCTGAGATGCAAAGAATGTGATTTCTCATTGGCACCTCATGTTCATCAGGTCCAAGGTCAAGGAGTAGCCCAAACTTGTCACTCTTCCAATGCTTCCTAGTGCAGTGAATGGTACAACTGTCCATCAAGGCATGCAGGTTAGAAATATAGGACGCATTCCTGGTATCTGCCTCCACTATGCTCATTATCCAAACCATATGCTTTATCCAAGCATTAGGTAAAGAGAAAAGCATTCCAAGCAATGGAAACAACCCATGAAATATTCCTTTTTTTTTTTTTTTTAAGATTTTATTTATTTATTTGACAGAGAGATAGAGCACCAGTAGGCAGAGCGGCAGGCAGAGGGAGAAGGAGAAGCAGGCTCTCTGCTGAGCAGGGAGCCCGATGGGGGGCTCGATCCCAGTACCCTGGGATCATGACCTGAGCTGAAGGCAGCCTCTTAACTGACTGAGCCACCCAGGCGCCCCAACATATGCAATATTCTTATGTTCAAAGATAGCACAGTGAAATCTAGACATTAAAGAGCTTTTTCCTTGTACAGAAGAAGGGACTAGTTCATGATGGGTCATGTAGGTCATATTAAGGATTTGTACTTTATTCTAAAAGCAAGGGAAGCCATTGGCAGGTCTGAAGCAAGGAAAGTGATATGATCAAATTTAGATTTTAAAAAGAGCATTCTGGGTAGAATGGAAAACAGATTTGAAAAAACAAGAATATAAAGAGATGACAAAAAAGGCCAGTATAGTCTCCTGGTAAGAAGGGACAGCCACTTTGAATAGGGTGCCAACAATGGGCATGGAGAAAAGTGGATGGTTTTGGTGGTAGCAGAGATGATGCCAACAGGAATCAGTGACAGTGGTGGGAATTCTCTCCTAGTTCAATGTTATGAGGATTGATCTAACTGAAAGGGGATGGCTGATTACCCAGGAGAGAAAACAGATAATCGAGCACTGATAACAGATAAATGAATTGACTTTAAGACATGGAAGGATATTTCTCCTATTGCAAAGAGCAAGAAGTCTATGAGATCAAGGGTCCATGTCTGCCTAGATCAGAGGGCAGACAGAGCTGCTGATTACACATCAGTATTTGCAAGAAGGGATGTGGACATAAGCTGGGACATGTTAGGTGCATGAATGCATGGTCCCTTTTGGTGTGGTAGGTGAAGAAGTTGGGAATAGGAAGAGAACAGGGCCTGGCTGAGAAACTAGAAGTCTGAGAATTATAAATTTAAACCTGGCCTTCCAGATCATTATTTCAGTCAAGATGGTAGAGTAGAATACATTTTTTATCTTTTTAAGATTTTTTTTTTTAGATTTTTTTTTTTTTTTTTTTATTGGAGAGAAAGACTGAGAATGAGAGGAGAGAAGGTCAGAGGGAGAAGCAGACTTCCCGCAGAGCCGGGAGTCCGATATGGGACTCGATCCCGGGACTCCGGGATCATGACCCGAGCCGAAGGCAGTCGCTTAACCAACTGAGCCACCCAGGCGCCCTTTAAGATTTTTTTTTTTAAAGTAATCTCTACACCCAGTGTGGGACTCAAACTCACAACCTTGAGATCAAGAGTCGCATGTTCCACTCACTGAGCCAGCTAGGTGCCCCAGAATACATTTTTTATAATTTTATAATAGTTTGTTATCTTGATTTATAACTTAAATATTTAGACACATGATATGTGAGCCTCCAAACCGTACTCTTGCTCAGGCTCTAAAACTTTAGGGGTAGGACTGATAAGGGTATTTAATAGTATAAAAGACTATAGTGCAAGCAGAAACAAATTCATGAGGGTGAGAGTATACTTCAGCTGGACCCTTACCAAATTGGATTTTCCAGACTTCTATGTGGGAGATGACAAAATAAATGGTGTACGTTTCCAGGTACTACATTAATATGTATGAGACACATTTATGTATCTAGAAGGTCAACAATTAAGAGGCTATTTTAATTCTAATGGTTTCAGTGTGATTTGGAAAGCTTCGTGGATATGGCAGAAGTTAAGAGCATGTAAGAGACCTTAGTGATCATGTAACTGAATTTATTAAAATAAAGCAGAGGTTCTAACAGATGAAATACTGTGACTGAGGTTACAAAGCTAGTTACTAGCCAGTGATTTCCAGCCACGTCCTCTGTCCACTCTTCCAACAATGCTACTTTTCATGAAGACATATGCTGACAATTCCAACCACAAAGTTTTCACTTTCTTTCGTTATGTATTAAAGGTAAATACTTCATTACTTTAAAAATTTAAGTCCGTAAAAAAAAGTCCATTATTAAATTTCGACTCCAAAATATTCTAAACAAACAAAAAAGGGAAAACAAAAAATTCCAACTTCCTGAGGTCACAAGAATTGGTGATCCTGGAAACTTACTTTTAACTGTTTTCCAAAAAGTTACAAGGAACATAGGGCTCCTTTTAGGACTTAGAATATTCTCCGACTGCTCATTTCCTTATTTGACTACTCTTATTTTTACATTTATTCCTTTGCCTTGTTAATCTTATGTGAGACCTGAGTTGAATTAAAATCGTGCTTCTTGCTTTGGTTGCAACCTGTTACTGGAACCCATCTCCCCCAATTCCTCGTCTTCTAAGTCAGAAATCAAAATACACGCTTATAAAGCATCGAACACCCAGGGTGCTAACCGCTATTTTACACTTAAAAAAATCCTTGCTTTTCAAACATCAATAAATGTCGCCAACGGATTTTTCTCAGCAAGTCTCAGTTATGATAACTGCAATAAAATTAAGATCTTTAACAGTGTATCACTAAACTTTAAAAGAGAAATCCTCCTGGGAGTCTTACCTTCAAGCTCAGAAGTAATCCGAAAGTTCTGGGTTTGCAGGAAGTTATCTCCCTTAAAGCATTAGAGTTGACGATCTTAGCAACAGTAACAAATCTTGTCAGGACACCAAGTGATTTTTAGTCCCTCCCATCCAACGACTGCTGCCTAATAGAAGGAAGGACTGAATTCCGCACAAAATTTTCTCCTCTGAGCTGAGCATCAGCGAAATTCGGCTTTCCGAGCGCGAGCGCGAAGAGACGGGGAGGGACCAAAGGGACCCCAGGGGGAAAAAAGGAAGAGAAAGTGATACAGGACAAAGTCGAACCACAGATGAGCGCGCCTGAGCGGGGGCGGATTTGAGGGTCCGGAGTTGGGGGTTCATTCCAGACACTCACGGGGCACCAGAGTTCACGCTGGCGACAAGTGGAAGACCCTCCCCTCACAGCTCGCTCCTCCACTAGCCGCGCCCCGCGGAGCTTTGACCTCCAAAACTGGTCCGCTCGGCGATACCGCCTCTTCGGCTCCAGATTGACGCCTTTGGTTGGTTCCCAGAAGGATCCCTCAGCATAGCTCGTCCAATAGAGAGCTCTGCCGATGGCCCGGCCGCTCCACCCCTCCCCCGCCCCTCCTGAGGGCCCGCCCCTGCCCCGCGCCCGGGAGCGGAGGAGAGTAAATACAACAGGAGCGCAAAATGGCGGAACCGCCGAGCCCAGTGCACGGCGCTGCTGCCGCTGCCGCAGCCTCCGTCGCCTCGGAGAAAGAACCGTTTGGCAAATTGCAGCCCCCCTTCCGGGACCCACCAGGTCCACTGTCGGCCAAGAAGGTCCGGACTGAGGAGAAGAAGGCGCCACGGAGACTGAACGGAGAGGGGGGCAGCGGCGGGAACAGCAGGCAGCTGCAGCCGCTGGCGGCACCTTCGCCTCAGAGCTATGGCAGCTCCGCGTCTTGGAGCTTTCCCGGGTTGACTGCTGCACCCTCCTCGTCCTCTGCTCGGAGCAGTTTCTCTTTTTCCGCTGGCCCCGCGGTCCCTTCCTCAGCCTCCGCTTCCTCGTCTCAGCCGGTGCCGCGCAAACTGCTGGTCCCTCCTACGCTGCTGCACGCTCAGCCTCACCATCTCTTGTTGCCGGCCGCCGCCTCCTCGGCCAACGCCAAGCCGCGGCGACCTAAGGAGAAGCGAGAGAAGGAAAGGAGGAGGCACGGCCTCGGCGGGGCAGGCGACGCCGGCGGGGCCGCCCGGGAGGAGAACGGGGAGGTGAAGCCGCTGCCGCGAGGTGGGTGCCGGCGCTGGGAGGGGGAGGGGTGGAGAGGGCGCCCCGGGTCCCCGCCAGCTCCTCGCGCCCGCGGGGCCCGGGCAGGGGGAGCGCGGGGGCCGCGGGCGCCAGCCTGGAGGGGGCGGGAGGAGTCCCGTTCTCAGCAGACGATTTTGCAGTCCCCTTGGGGACAGGAAATGGAGCCTGTAATTTCGGTTGCTGCGAGGGGAATGGCCGAAACTCTTATTTTTTATATTGTTTCTATCTCCCAGTTAATGCGCTGCAAGATTTGTAGAATTCAGTCTAGAGTACCCGCCTAGGTGTGCTGGTTTACGGAGGTAGATGGGAGGGAACGGGATCACGAAGGGTTTGGTCTTCTAAAAGGTGCTCGATTCATTATTAGACCGTTTAGACGTGATCGCAGAATTCGTATTTGTGACACAGGCTCCAACGCCAGAAAATCCTGTCAAAAAAAGGGGTGTGGAGAGCATTGGCGTCAGCTGGAAGCTACCAGAGGCCTGAGCTTTTCATCCCTATTAGGGAAATGAGGTAGTGTGCAGGGCCCGAAGTGTGCTGTTTCATAAGGTATCTATCCTCCCTGCACCGTCCGCACCGTTCTGTATTCTCAAGTGTTTTGAGTGGTCCTATTTGAAATACCACCACCCTTCAGAAAGAATTTTCAGCCATATTCTTTTTTCCTGCAGCAAATGATAAAATCAGGAGCGTTGACGTTTTTTGGCCAGATCAAGTGACTGCAAAGTGTTTTAGCTTCAGAAAATGGCAAATTCATAAGCGTCCTTTTCAGACAGGGCTGGGCAATTTTCTTTTAAACTGTAGGCTAGCCGTATAATTTTCAGAAAGTATTTATTTGAAATAGATCGTCCTACTTATTTAGTTATTGATAGACAGTGATCTGACGGTGGTACAATATGGAGAGTGGTTGAAATTAGATATTGATGGAATCAAAAGCCTAAAGCACATGATGACCTTTATTATAAATATACACTGAGAATGTATTATGAAAGTATTTTTGTTTTTTAGGAAAAATGACATGTCAAGGAGTTTTAGTATTGCTGATCTAATTGTAGCTTAAATCATGAGTAATTCTCTATATGTTTGAATTAGAATGGCTGTTTTCACAATTTTAAAAAATGCTGCACAGGACAGGAGTATGTAGTTAGCAGGGTTACTTCCCTGCTGTTTTGCCTGTAGAAAAGCTTGAACAACTAAGCATAGCCATCAGGTACTCTGGCACAGGGTAAAGTTCTCTCAGTTTGGAGAGTTTTGCTTCTAGGAAAAGTGGTTTTGAGGATGGAACTTAAACTACTTTTAGTCTGGAATTTTAGGTGGTTAGTTATTTTAAAGCTATTTTGTCATAATGCTCACTTTTAAAAGTTAAAAGTGCCCGAAAGTCTGCATTTGCAGCTTGGTATTAGTCTTATTTGTGATATGTAAACAGTGTATTCGTTCTTTTAAGTTCTTTGAATGAGGAAGTGAGTGTGGGGTATAACATTGTCAGTGTATTGGAATGGCTGAAAATAAGCATTCTTTCACGAGTCTGACTTAAAATATGGAGCATAAAGATGGTTTTTAATGTGAAATGACTGTTCAAGAGAGATTTCTCCAGTTTTTTCAATTACATTTAGATTCCTTCTTTCGAAGGCAACATCTTATCTTACGAAGCCTTAATATGAGAATGATAGCTTCTACTTTAGGATGAGGGGAATGTGTTTTTCCATGACCTCTGTAAGGTTTTGTTTTGAGTAGTGACTAGATGTAAACACCATTGTAAGATTTTCATTTTCTTTGAGAGAAATGATTCTGAAATTTTACTGAAGAAAAACTAAAAATCAAAGAAAAGGATTTTTTCATTGTCTTAATGATAATGGTGAAAATCTTTTTTTTTTTTTTTTGGTGAAAATCTTTCTTAAGAAGTATTATCCTTCTAAAGTTCAGGTTTAACTAAATCGAGGTTCTGTTTTAATCATTTAGGAAAATTCTTCGGCATCAGTGTTATTAAAATAGAAAAATATATACATTAATTCAATATAAGTATAATTACAAATATGAAAATTCTAATTTGTAATACAGTCCGTTTCTCTGGGCTTTATGTAAGAATCTTAGTGAGTGGTTGAGGCATCTGGCTGCCTCACTCTCCCTGGAGCATGCAGCTCTTGATCTCGGGTCAGTGAGTTCGAGCCCCACCTTGGGCTTAGCCTTAACTTAAAAAAAAAAAAAAATCTTAGCGAGTGGATATGCCTGTTGTTTTAGATATATAACTCTTTCTAATGTTGCTCTAAGTTGGATAGTTAGTTCATGGATAGCACAGAGTGACCCCAGTTATCCCATCGCTGGCTGATTGAACAAGCTGAATCAGAACAGGAAGTGAGCTATAAAGGTACCTAAGCAAAGAAAATAGATCCTTCCCTCAAAAGGCAAACACATCCAAAAAATCAAGTTCTCAACTCCATTAACTGTTGAGTTCCTGTATGGTAGTAGGGGTTTTTTGTTTGTTTGTTTTATGTCTTTAGTGAGAACTGCTAAATTTTTACATTGGCTACTATCCTAACAGCAGTTACTTGTAGTAAATGAAACTGTGTATGAAAAGGGTTGGCAGGCTATTTAGTAAATGTTATTTGAGTCAGAAACATGATGATTTGTTTTTTAACCTCATAACAAATTAAAAAGTGGATCAGTCCAGGTAGAGTAAGGATCATTGACAGATTTGAAAGTTAAGAGTGATAAACAACAGAATTAGAAAAGTGTAGCCATCTAAGCCCATTTAACATTAAGAGTTGGTGCCTTACGCACCAAAAACCCGTGAGGTCATCTAGTCATAGTGCGGCAGCTGACTTCCATGATAGCCTGAGTCATCATGTAAAAGTTAAATTTATTTTTTATAAAAAGAAAATGTGCAAAACTTTTTAGATTTTTAAAACTAGAAAATAACCCGATTTAGTGGTTAGAGAGGTAATCTACTTAACAGTTCACAGCCCATTTTCCTGTAAGATTGAATACATTTTTGAATTGGTAAATGTGGAAGATAAGAGTGGACATGTACTGAAGGTGTCTGACATTTAGAATTATGTTATAGGAAACAGCACAACAAACATATTATTAGATAACAAAGTGCCGTAAGGATTGCAGTAACCAATAAAACTTGTATAGATCTAATTTTTGTTAGTGTTTTTGCTTTGCATTTATTAACTTTATTTTTTTCTTCAGAATGATCCTGTGAATTATCCCAGGATAAAACCAGGGCATTTCACAGAATGTTTGCCTTGGAATTGTAGTTACAGAATTTAACTCTGATGAAAATAGAGGCTTTTTTTAGAATTGAATAATAATTATTTTTGTTTCTATTTTAATTCCAGTTAGTATACGGTGTTATATTCGTTGCAGATGTACAATACAGTGATTCAACAATTCCATATATCACCAGGTGCTTATCACAAGTGCACTCCTTAATCCCCATCACCTATTTAACCCATCCCCCTGCCCACTGGGAGCCACTGGTTTGTTCTCTATAGTTAAGAGTCTGTCAGAAGTGAATAATTTAAGGTATGTAAATGTCAGTGATTTAAAGGGATAGATGTTGGAAGATTTTTCAAACTAGACTTTTCCCTGTCTTTCTAATGTTAATTCCACAATTTTAGGTTAAATTCATACTCAGAGGTTTCGTCATTGTGACCATGTATTTGTCACTGCTGAAATAGTTTACTATGATTTCATTTTCTTGTGTAACCTTTGTTTTTCATGCTTCGTTTTTTTCATTTGCTTAGTTTTGTCTGGCAAAGTCTTTCTGTACCTTCCAGCAGCTGCATAAAATGCTTCTCAGTACAATTTTCCACATGGTCAAATCTGTCAGATAAACTTATCAGTTCTATTTGTTCCTGTAGTCATCTCTTCTGTAGCTGTCTTTCTTCCTGCTTTAGTCTGGATTGTTTTCTCTTTGGGCCTGCTGCAAAGCTGTCATCTTGGGACTTCCCTTAGCTGACATTCTGGGAATTTCTTTCACTTTTGCTGAGTCCCTTTTTTCTGGACCCTATGCCTTCCTTTGGTTTATTCCTTCATTTTGGTTTCCCCAACTATTACTATGATAGTGTGTATTGGAAAAAATTTTTTTTCGAATTTATTTTTACACTCACGCTAGACTGTTGGGCTGTTGAGAGTCATTTTCCCTCAAAAGTCTGGAGGTGTTCCCATATTGCCTGGCTTCCAATGTTGATGTTGAGAAATTTGATCTCCAAAAAGTTGTCTTTTTCCACAATCTGGGAGATTTCAACCCTTTTTTGAGTTTTTAAATTTTAGCTCTCTTTTAAAACAATGTTTTATGAGCTCTTCCTTATTCCTATATTGTAGCATCTTGTTCTTTTTTCATGGGTGCAGCATCTTCTGTTATCTCTTCAAGGATATTAATTATAGTTTTTTTCGTTTCTTGCATGGTTTTTGGTTCCTCTAAAACTGTTTTTTGTTGTTGATTTTGGTCTTCTTGGAGGCATTCTTCAGATCTCTGTGATCCTTAGCAATTCCTTCATATTCAAGGAATGTTCAAAGCTGATTGAAAGCTCACTGGGCATGCATGAGCATGGCTTAGTGACTAATAAACTCTCATGTTTTACCTTTTTTTTTTTTAAAGATTTTATTTTTAGGTAATCTCTACACCCAATGTGGGGCTTGAACTTATAACCCCAAGATCAAGAATCACATGTTGTACAGACTGAGGCAGCTGGTTGCCCCTCCCATATTTTGTCTTTACTTCTTTTCTTTGGATAGTGGGTTAAGAGGGTTTTTAGTTTCTTCAGGTAAAGGTCCTTCATTTTTCTGTGAAAGAGAGGAGGAATAATGGAGAGGAGGGGATTGGCAGAGGTAATGAGTTTAAGTGGCTGGGTTCTAGTGCTTGGTGGAGGAAGAAAGCTGTAAGTTTCACTATTCAGTTTCTAAATTTTCACTGAGTCTCCCTGTTTTCACACCAACATTTCACTTCTTGCTTTTTCTGTGTGGGATGCACCAGAGCTTGGAGCCATTCTGATTCAGTTGTGCTGGAGATCATACCTCATTCCTGTCAGGGTGAGTGAACGGGGGGCGGGGCGGGAGGGGGGAAGGGAGCATAATAAAGGTTAGTATAAGTTCCTACAGAGATAGTGCCAAAAAATCCTATTACTAAAGGTTAGTATAAGTTCCTACAGAGATAGTGCCAAAAAATCCTATTTACTCTGCAGTACCCCTAGAAGGGTTTAGAAATTGGATGTGCTGAAAGAGGCAAGAGGGCAGAATCAACCCCACTCCTCCCATACATACACGTTCACTCTCCCTCTCTCTCTCTCTCAACATTATATGTTGAAGCCTGTGTCAGAATTTCCTTTTTAAGGCTGAATATTGTTCCATTATATGTATATACCACATTTTGTTTTACATTGATCCCTTGATGGACATTCAGGTTCTTCTACCGGAAGGTAGAAGGCTGTTATGAATAATGCTGCTATGAACAAAAAGTGAATAGATATCTGTTTGAGTCTCTGCTTTTCGTTCTTTTGGATACATGCCCTGAAGTAGAACTGCTGGATCATATGGTAATCATTTAATTTAAGGAACTGCCGTACTGTTTTCTGTAACTGTTTTCCATAGCAGTTGCACCATTTTACATTCCCACCAGCTGTGCACAAGGGTTGGGTTAACTATTTAGTATCAGAAAAGTAAATCTAAGTTTGCAGACAAAAAACTCCCAGTAACATTTATTTGGAGCAGATACTTGTGAAGTCAGGGTGCGGTCAGCCATGACAGTTTAGGAAATAAAATCTGGGGGTTTGGTGGGAGAAAAAGCATTTATTGAGTGCTTGTCATATGCCATGGTATTATCTCAATATTTTTAAATTAAAATTCTGATTTTTTCTTAGCTCACTCAGAATTGGATAGCTAATGTGTAAAGAATTTGGAACAACCCCATCTCTGCAAGAGTGTGAGCCTAACTACACAACGCTACAGTTAATTTTTTCCCTTTAGACTGTGATAAACAGGAAGAAGAAAGAGATGGACTTTAAAACTTTTTCCAAGTTATTTCTTTTTTCCTAACTTTTTATTATAAAAAAATTTAAGCATACAGAAAAGCTGAAAGAATAATATAATGGTCTTATATAGATTTTCCTTCTAGATTCAACGGCTATTAATATTTTATGTTACATATGCAATGAATCATTTGAAAGATTTTTTTAAATTTAAATTCATGAGAGACAGACAGAGACAGAGAGAGGCTGAGGCAGAGGGAGAAGCAGGCTCCCTACTCAGGGAGCCTGATGCAGGACTTGATCCCAGGACCCTGGGATCATGACCTGAGCAGAAGGTAGACACTTAACTGACTAAACCACTCAGGCGCCCCCCCCCCTTTTTTTATTTCAGCCTTCATCTTCTAAAGGTAACCACATAATTAGAATAACTTTAAAACATTTAAGAAAATAATCGTTTAACCAGTGCATATTTAGTCTCCCAATAATCCCCAATTTCCCCATTGTATCCCAAACACAGTATGTGTTTATTTAGTTAGTTATTTTTATAATGCCATTTGCTTCAGTGATATTTTCCTTTTTTTTCTTTTTTTTCTTTTTACCTCTTTTAATCTGGAACTGTCCCGCTCTCTTTTATCTTCATATGACATTGACTTTTTGAAGGTACTAATTCAACATACCTTCTTACCTTGTAGGTTTTTTTATACTCATGATTTCTAAACATTTATTTTATCAGGGTATTTATTTTCAGCGATTTTATTTTTTATTTTATTTCTTTTATTTTTCAATTTTTTTAAATTTTATTTCTTGTAAAGATTTTTATTTATTTGTGAGAGAGTGTGTGAGACAGCGAGAGCGAGCAGTGGAAGGGCAGAGGGAGAGGGAGAGAGACAAGCAAACTCCCCGCTGAGCAGGAAGCCAGCAGGGGCTGGATCCC
>CM052806.1:16975913-16992837 GCA_028533885.1 Nasua narica
ATAGAAAGGGTATACATTTTCTTTAGATATTATTTAATTCAGAACCACTTTCAGTGGTTTGACATGTGGAACCATATTCTGGAAAGCTGATATCCCAGGGCATTCATTTTCTGGCTCACTCACTGATGGTCTTAATGGAGTAAATAATCAATATTTTTCACTTTTCACCTTTGAAGATGATGAAAATACCAGGATTAGTAAATTCTGTGAGGCTTTTTTGAGTTGGGCCAAAAGCTGATGCAGTGAATACTTGGGTGCAACTTCAGCTAGAAGATAAGCTAATTATCTTCAACAAAATAATAGTAATAACAATAATAGTAATAACAACAATAACAATAATTAACACTTAACAGAACTGTACTTGGCACTTTGTATGTATTTTTATTTAATTTTCACATCTTTAAAGTTCAGGTAGATATTAGCCTTTTGTAAGTGCTGAATGGAAGCTCAGAAAATTTAAGGAACTTGCCTGAGGATATTAAGTACATAGTCAGTGTATGTTTCAGATCATTATGTAGTTTGACTTAAGAGCTCTAGCTCTAAACTATTGTGCAAACTGTGTTAATGTTTTTTAATCTCCTTCATCCAGAATTGTACCTTACATTGTGAGCTAGTTTGCCAAATAAATGAACCCGACTTTGAAGGAAGAGTAGAACTTAGGTAAATGGAGATGCTGGGGACGGGCTTGTTAGGGGGAATGGTGTGAGCAAGATTGTAGAGATAGGAGTGTGCATGCCATGTTCTGTGGTCTGTGAATAGAACCATTCAGCTGGGATTGGTGATTTTGTACAAAGTTGGGAAATAGCACCTCATGACAGTTGGAAGTTTGCCACAATATGCCTTCTATTTGCCAGGATAGGGAGTTTGAACTTCATTCTGTGGGCAACAGCAAGGCATAGTTTTTTGTTTTTTTTTTTTTTAACAGAGCGGTGATTTATTCAAACTGCTATTGTAGGAATACTAATTTGTTAGTATTGTGCAGGATGAATTGGCTGAGAGAAAAATTAGAGACAGGGATATTGGAGACTACTGTAGTAGTAAAATGGAGTGGTTTTAGTGGTAAAATGATTGGTACTCCAACATGGAAAAGAAAAGATTTTGAGAGGGAATGTATGATAGGGCTTCATGATTATCAAATATGTAGCAAGAAAGGAAGATTTATATATTTAATTTTATGGTCGCAGATGGAGGGAATAAGCATATCACTGAAAAAAAATGTTGGTAGGCCTGCAAGAGAACTAGGTGGAAAAGAGGGATAATAGTTTGAGATATAGGCAAGTACCTTTATATTAGAGTTCTATTATCAGATGCAGCTCAAATTAGCGGTGAGTCAGTGTATAAAGTTTTAAAATGTTCTGTGTATAGGAGATTCTGTTAGTGTGTGTATGCTTGAGTATTGCATATGTGGAGGGGACCTTTTTAAAAGTCTCGTAGTGGCAGACAACAACTATTGCTTTTTCTGTGGGGTACAAATAATCTCAGATCTCTCTTAGTTCTTAGGTAGCCAGCTGTTAAAATCGTTAAATGATCTAAAAAAATCGAGATTAGGCATGATTCCTTAACCTTTATTCTGATCTAACAGTTTAACAATTTACCTTCCATTTGTCTTCCCTCACCTGGCCTCCCTCATCATTGGTCTTGTGTTTGCTGCTACTGTTTCAGCATTTAGTTTAGTTTGGGACCTTTTTACAGTATTTCTCTCTGGCTTTGCTAATCACTCTGTTGGTTTTCTAGTGTCTCTTGTTAGCACTCCCCATTTAGCTATTTAGTTACCTCATTGACATAGTCACTTTTAGATGTTCCACAGAACTGTAAAATTAGTATGTTCAAAACTCAGCCTTCCTAAAAACAAAACAAAACAAAAACCTCAGCCTTCCTTACTCAAATTTGTCTTGCTGTGTATGTTCCTTATCTCCGTGCCATCTTGCATCTAGTGGTTCAAGCTTGAAAACTGGATTCTACACTTTACCTTCATCCAACCTGTAGCCAAGTCTTGTTAGTTCTAATCACCGTCTATTATATCTATCTCCTTTCCCTGTCCCTTCTACTTAGTTCAAATTACCATTATTTCTAGCCTAAATTACTGTATAACTGCCTCCTTATTGGGCTCCCTACTTCAGATCTGTGATCTTTCATTTCATTTTTCATGCTACAGCCTAAGTGGTAGCTGGAGATCTGATCACATTTTTGATTATGTCACTTTTCTGTTTATGAGATGATGTTTAAATTCCTAAAAATGTCCTCCAAGGCTCTTGTTTAGCTCTTAAGCTTCTCCTTGGTGCTCCTTGCTGCCTAGAACTTTGTCTACCCATTCATTATCCCTAGTTCCACATTTCTACTGCACTTAGCCAATGTCTACTCATATTTTAGGACTCCGCTTGAAAGAGGCCTTTGCTGTTTCCTAGACAAGGTTAGGTCTCCTTGCTGTCTCTTCCCATGTCACCTTGCACTTCTTCCATCCTGTCTTCACTTCATTTTAATCACTTCTTTAGTTGTTGTCTTCACTAGACACACAGCCTGTAAAATCTAGGGGCTGTGGTTATCTTATTTCAGGTCAGGGTCCTCTGGGTAGTCAATAACTATTTGGGCAATGAATGAGTTTTACTGCATTTCAGCCCTTTCTGCCTTCTATGAAGAGATACCTGGTTGTTACTCAGGAAAATTTTGGCAGGTATTTCAAAGTAAGAACAGCAGAAAGGTGATAATGGGATGAGAAGTTGATCAGCAGCTCACAGACAATGGTTAAATTGTCAGGTGAGCACAAGAGGGAGATATTAATGGCATGAGAACTAGAAAGGAAAGTCACTGTGTGGATAATAATAATTGCATTGTGTTTGACTCACCTTGAGTTATCAGAATTTCCATTTTGTACACTCTGATCTCAAAAAAATGAAGCTTATCTCACTACATTATACAAAGAGGAAATTTTGTTTTTAATCTACATGTATTTATAAAACCCGTAAGGACATTATAAATGGAATTGTAATTTATTTGGACCTAAAATTAGATAGGAATTAAGATTAATTTTATTCCAACAATCGGATCATTTTTAATACCATTTTAATACCATTTTATTGATTAGTTTGTTCTTTGCACTCCAATGTAGAATGCCAGTTTTTATCCTATACTAAAATCCCGTGTGCTTGGATCTATTACTATTTTTCTAAATCTTTAAAAAATATTTTGTTTATTTATTTATTTATTTATCTCTTTAACTATTTATCTATCTATTTATTTATTTAAAGATTTTTTATTTTTAAATAATCTCTGCACCCATTGTGCGGCTGGAAATCAAAACCCCGAGATCAACAGATGCGTGCTCTACTCGCTGAGCAGCAGGTGCCCCCTCGTGTCTGTTTTTAGATTCCCAGTTCTTTACATTTATCAGTTCATTTCTGTTCAAGTAACACTCTTTTTTTTTTTTTTTTTAAAGATTTTATTTATTCATTTAACAGAAAGAGAACACAAGCAGGCAGAGAGGCAGGCAGAAGCAGAGAGAGGAGCAGGCTCCCCGCGGAGCAAGATCCCTAGATGCCGGAATCATGACCCGAGCCAAAGGCAGCCGCCCAACCAACTGCGCCACCCAGGCGTCCCAGTTCAAGTAACACTCTTATCGTTACTGTATCTTTACAGTAGATTTTGATACCTACAGGGCAAGGCTCCCTGCTTCCAAACTCTTTTTCACAATTTTCTTGGCTTTTAAAAATATTGGGCTTATTGAGGTATAATTTACATAAGATAAAACTTATCCCTTTTAGTTTTAATATTTTCAAGGTTTTAATAAGTGTATATTGTAGCCACCAGCACAGTCACGATATTTTCTATTACCTCAAAATATTCCCTTTTGCCACTGGTTGCTCGTACCTCCAGTCCCAGGGGTGATTTGTCTTTTGTCTGAATAGTTTTGCCTTTTTTCAGAATGTAATATAAATTGAATCTTACACTGTCTTTTTAATGTTTGGCTTCTTTCACTTAGTGTATTGCTTTTGAAATTAATCAGTGTTATTGCATTCATCAGTTTATTCCTTTTATTTCTGAGTAGTAGTTCATTGCATAGAGATACCACAATTTGTTTTTTCATTCTCCAGTTGATGACATTTGGATTGTTTCTGGTTTTTGATGGTTATGAATAAGCCTGCTACAGTCATTCACAGACAAATATTGTGGTGGACATATGCTTTCATTCTCCTGAGCAAATATCTAGAAGTGGAATCACTAGGTTGTATGGTTGTTTATATTTAATTTTATAAGAAATTTCTGTACTTTTCTAAAGTGGCTGCACTTTTTTCATCCCCACCAGTCCTTGATATTGTTATTGCCTACTAAATCTTCATCATCCCAGTGGATATGTAGTAGTATTTCATTATGGTTTTAATTTGCAATTCCCTAATGACTTCTGATGTTGAGCATCATTTTATGTGCTTATTTTCCATTCCTGTCTCTTCTTTGGTGAAGTGTCTGTTCAGATTATGCGTCATTTTTATCTTTAAATTGTAATCATTCTTTATGTATTCTGTGTACCAGTTCTTTATCAGATATGTATTTCACAAGTGTATTCTCCCATTCAGTGCCTTTGCATTCCCTTAATACTGTCCTTCACACTTTTTCCTAGCAGAAAAATTTAATTTTGGTGAAGTCCACGTCATAATTTCTTTCTTTTATGTTCCTGCTTTTTGTGTTTTAACTGAGAGAGCTTTGCCTAACCCAGGGTCACACAATTTTTCTTTTGTGTTTTCTTTTAGATACTTTGTAGTTTTAGGTTTTACCTTTAGGACTGTAGTACATTTTAAAAATTTTTGTATTTGAGGTTTGGATCAAAGTTCTCTTACTCTTATTTTTCTTTATTGATTAAATTGAAAATTATTTTGTGAAGTCCACTCCTGCCCTCCCCATTCCCACCCCAATCACCTAGGGGTTTTCATTAAATTTATTGATCAAAGAAGGGGCCAATTATAATTACAGAATTTTCTTTATACTTACAAGCTACATGTTTGTCTTTACCTACTCTTTTTTTTTTTGTCTTTACCTACTCTTATATTCTTTTATATCTCCTTAAAATATATTGATATTTAATACAGATTATGAGTTTTCTTCTGGTATTTTGTTTCATTTTGGGGAGGTTTTTTTTTCCAGATTGTTACTGGTATATAAGAAAGCTTTTGTTTTTTTCTACATATACTTGATAACTGGGTATGTCAATATATAGTAGTGAAAGGTTTTCAATTCTTCATAATCCGGAACAGGCTTCTTTTTTCTTTCTTTCTTTTTTTTTTTAAAGTAGGCTCTATTCCCAATGCAGGGCTTGAACTAATGACCCTGAGATTGAGAGTCACATGCTCTACTGATTGAGCCAACCAGGGGCTTCAAGGAACAGATTGAATCACAATAAGGTACTTTGTAATATTCAGGAAATGATTTTTTTTTGTGATAGTTCACAAAACATTGTGTTTGTCTTTGAAATCTGAGATCTCTGTTAGCAGAGTATTACTATTCAGCTTGACAAATATTTTTAGTGCATAGGTGCTGTGGTAGGTTTTAGTAAAAATGACAAAATCAACAATATAAACTTTCTGCCTTCAAGTACCTTAAGCAATCTAGCAGGATACTAGAAAAAGTAATTATAGTATTTAATGCTATAAGTTAAACACTGCAAGACGGATGGAAAGTAATGTTGGTACTAGTGGAAATGATGGGAGTAGGCAGACACTAAGAAAGGGAGAAAGGATGCAGGAGGGAGGAGGGGATGTTTGAGAGAACCTTTGAAGGATGGTGTGGTCGGATTTCAGTAAAGAAATGAAGAATTGAGACGCCTGGGTGGCTCAGTCGGTTAAGTGTCTGCCTTCTTCTTCTTTTTTTTTTTTTCCTTTTTTCTTTCTTTTTTTTTTTTTTAAGTGTCTGCCTTCAGCTCAGGTTGTTGGGCTCCTTGCTCAGTGGGGAGCCTGCTTCGCCCTCTGCCTGCCATTCCCCCATTTGTGTATGCTTTCTCTCTCTCTCTTCTCTCTGTGTGTGTGTCAAATAAATACATAAAATCTTAAAAAAAAAAGAAATGAAGGAATTTTGGGTAGAGAGCATTTTTTGAAGTGTAACATTCATGAAACTAGATAGGAAAACAATGATGTAATGCCATAAAAGCTAAAGGAAGAAAATAATTTTGAGATGCTTGATTATAGGTCTGACATTATATATTGCTAAGCATCTTTATCCTAGCCTTTCACTTCTGATTTTAAAATATCAGTGTGTTTTATAAGACAGATTCTGTTTTAACATAGCTTTGAAGTCAGTGCAAGTTTTGTACATACATAACTTACCCCAAACAATGTCTTCATTGACTCTAAGACCTTGTGAAGGATATATTGTCTATTGCTGTGTAACAAACTTAAAACTTGGTGGCGTAAAATACAACCATTTTATTATATTTGATGATTTTATGGGTCAGAAATTCCAGCAGGTTTGACTAGGTGATTCTGCTTCATGTGGTGTTAACTTGGGTTGCACAGTGTGGTCAGTTGGTGGTTGGTCTTTTTTAGTAGGTCCCAAGTTGTTTTTACTCACTTGGGTGTTTTTTCATCCTTCTGATACCTAGATGCTAAGCTGAGCCCCTCTGTCTGTCATCTGGGGCCTTTCCACATAATCTCATCAGGATAGTTGGATTTCTTACATGGCAGCTCAGGACTCCAAGTGACCTGAGTGGAAACGGCAAGACTTCTTATAACCTATCTTTGGAAGTCTGAATCATTTCCTCCCTGTACACATATTAGGGCATTAATATTTGTAATGTATTACAAATTTGAATATATTCAAGTAATTTAAATAAATTAAAATAAAAACTTGTAATATATTACATAATAAAATAGGTATATTTGTTTTGTAAAATTTCATTTATAGTACATTCTAAATTGAAAATAGATAAAACACCTAAAGAAGCATTATTTAATGATATTAATATGTAACTTTTTAAAATTTAGAACTTTAATTGGTTGTATGAAAAACATAAGTAAGAGTATATAATAAGAGCAGTATTCCCATATATGCTGTTATCATTAACTAAAAACTGTATGATTTACTGTTCGCATGATAGAGTATAATTGTAATTAAATAATGTAGTATTTAATGTTGACTTTAGAGGTCTGGAATGCCCCAGTTTATGTGTAAATCCCATTTTATATGATAGCTGTAGTATAAAATACAGTGACTAGAGTGATTTAAGTCTGTGATCTAGAAACCAAGTATAATGCCTCAATACTTTTATATCTTGCTTTTACAGTATTTTGAGAGGAGAAAAACTAATTGTACTTCTGTTTTGGAGGCAGATCTTTCGTGGTAGGTCAGTGAAATAAGCCTGACCTGAACTTTTTGATTACGATGGGAGAGGGAGCCCAGATCACTATTTCATGTTATGACTGGTTTGGCTTTCATGTAGCTACATGTATATTTATTTTTTGTTTTTCTTTTAGTGATACTGTGTTTTCGTGGCTACTGTTACTATACTGTTTTGTCACTCTACATGTGTTACTAGATGCTTTCTTAAATTTCTGTTTAATAATGATAGCTACCTTTGTCAAATGCCTCTGATATATACTGGGCATAGTATTGGAAATAATGCATATGTTGCCTTTAATTCTCATAAAAATCTAAAAGATAAGTGCTACTATGTTTGGCAGATGAGCATACTGGGGCACAACATAGATTAATAAGTAATTTGTTTTGTGTCAGTTGGTGGCAGGAGCAGCTGGAAATTAAGTATGTCTAATTACAAAGCCTGAGTTATTTCCAATGTATTAGAGTACGTTTAGAATTTCTTAATACCCAGTTGTCTTAAACTACATCATTTTCAACGTTCTCTTCCTTGTTTTTTTGGTTTCGATATGTTAGCCAGAGCAACCTGCCTATTGCTGAATAGTAAGAGAGGCAGTATTGTAGCATTTGAACATCTCATAATATCTTCAGAAACATTTTCATTACTATACAAAACATAGGACGTTGTTGCTGTAAGAGTCATTATACTCAATTTTTCCCCTTCTTAAAAGCAGAAACATAGATACTAGCTGAGAAGGGTTTATCAGAGATCAGTTAGCATTAAGTCCCTGATTTTACAAGTAGAAGCAGTAGAAGCTCCATAACGCTCCCTCAGTTGAGCAGTTCACAAGTCCTTCATGTTCTTAGTTACCAGAACTGCACAGGTCTTTCATATCTCAGGGTTCTTAACACAGAGCCATTTTTACAGTTAAGTCCATAAGGACCTTTCACTGTGTTAGCGTTTGCCCTGAGTGTTGATGAATAGACAACTCTGGAGGAGGAGTCAGGTATTTTAAACACCATATGCCTCACGCCTGTCAGATCTCAACCATCCCTTGATTAGAAAGAAAGGGTTTTCTTCTTTGCCTTCCAAGTTTCTGGAACCCATTTCTGTGTCATTCCTTCCCCTATTACTTAATTTCCTACTGGGGTAGATTTGGTGCAGAAGAGCTAGAAGTAGTGCTGCTTATATGTGCAGGTTATAAGTTAGGAACGGTTATTAGCTAACTATAATGAAACATTTGTGGTCCAAAGCATTCTCATTATGTTTTTTGGTCTTCTTTCCTAAAATGTGGTATAAGAGCTTTTAACTAGAAATTTGGAGACCTCGTTAGGACTCTGCCTGCTTCCGCCACTTGGTCTCTGTGCCTGAGAAAATCTTCAGTACTCCAGGCCTCGACCTTTTTCTCTGTAAAATGAGGAGAGTAGGATGAAAAAACTAATTTTGTGGAAACTTTTCTGGTAGCTGAAGTGGTAGCCCCACTTCAACACTATCTTACTGATTCTTGTCATACCTCTGCTATTTTTTATTGTTTATTTCTAGAGTCTTACATTTATAAAAGCATTTACTTTCTCAAATTACCTCACACTTTCTCTCATTTGTCCTCTGCTTCTTTCTTATATGCTTCAACAAACATTTGTTTACTGCCTACTCTGTGGTTGACACGTGTAGGGGAATGCAGAGAGGAAAGCTGTTCATATTTCTTGATTTCAGGAATTTAAACTTCATTGGAAAGATTGTGAGCTGCAATGTAAGGGACGCTTTGTATTATTCATCTTGTTTCTTTTTCTGAATGCTGCTTTTTTTTTTTTTAAATCTTCTGTGACTGCTGACCCTTCAAATGATTCTCAGTAATTTGCTTTTATTTACATTAACCCTTTTCTTCTTTTTGCCCCCTGGGAACTTCATTCATTTTGAGCATCAGTTATGTGCAGAACACTATTCTAGATTCTATAGCAGGTGACAAAGATGTGTTAGATATAAAAACTGCCGAGGAGTTTATAATCCAGCATGGCAGATAGAACAGGTACACAAAGAAGCAGAATTCAAATCATAAGAGAGGTAAGAGGAAGCAGTGGTCATTTCTAGTTGTAGGGATCAAGGAGTCCTTAATGAAAAGCTGAATTTCAGCTAGATCTTGCAGGATCTAGGATTTCGGTCGGCAAGAGTTGGGATGGGCAAAGGTATTCTAACTAAAGGAAGTAAGACTTAAGTAGTAATGAATCAAAAAATCTGGAATCTTGTGTAGATATACATGTGATTGGATAGTAGAAGAAACAATTCAAGTATGAGTCTTCACTATACAGATTCTTAAATGGTATACTGTGGGAATTTTCTTTTTTTTTTTTTAACAAAAGGTGTATTCGTTCATTTGTTTAAAGTAGAGAGTGACATGAGAAACTATAATTTTAAGCAGTATTTTTTGGTCACTCTGCTGGGATTGGTGGAGAGGAGATAAACTTTAAGTAGAAAGATCACTTCTTTCAAAAGAGAATTATGGTGATAGCTGTGGAAAAGGAAAGGAAGATGGACGTATTTCTTTTTTTTTTTTTTACCCCGCCCCCCAGAAGATGGACGTATTTCAATAGACTGAACACTAAGCAAGTGTTTTGATGTTAGGGATAAACTGAAGAGGGGAGTATAAAGGTTTTGAGAATTTTGAGTTTGGAATTTGGGGGATGTTAACAGAATTAAAAGGAGAGCTTGAATCTTATTTATATAAGGAGGATGATAATTTTGGTGTTAGATATTTCTTTTTAATATTTAAAAAAAAATTTTTTTTTATTTTTTAAGTAATCTCTGTACCCAGTGTGAGGCTTGAACTCACTACCCAGAGATCAAAAGTTGCAGGCTCTGCTGACTGAGGCAGCCAGGTGCCCCAGGATGTTAAATATCTCCTATGGAGACGATGTGGTGAAGTTTGGCTAAGAGGTTGGGTGTGAGATATTAGTTTGGGGATTCATTTGCTTAATGGTTATAGTTTAAATCCCAGGAGTGCATTTTTAGACAAGTATAGAGAAAGAAGAAAAAAGTACCCCTAAGAAAAAACCCTAAGGAGAATGTACAGGTTTTGATGATAGGATCCTGAGTTAAGAAGTCGTCAGGATAGTGCAGTTCCAATGACCTTAGGGAGAAATTTTGAGTAAGAGGCTAGTAATGTCTCTTGCAGTGATGACTAATAAAAAAAGGCTGATAAGTGAAATATGTCAGTCAGAGAAAACAGTTATCATATGATAACACTCCTATGTGGAATTTAAGAAACAAAACAAAGCATCAGAGGGGAAGAAAGGAAAAAATAAAATAAGATGAAACCAGAGAGGGAGATAAACCATAAGAGACTCATTCATAGGAAACTAACTGAGGATAGCTGGAGGGGAGGTGAGTGGGAGAATGGGGTTATTGGGTGATTAACGAGGGCATGTGATGTAATGAGCACTGGGTATTATAATCAGACTGATGAATCACTGAACTCTACTTCTGAAACCAATAATTGATTATATTGTTGGTTAATCGAATTAAATAAAAAAATGGAAAAAAATAAATGAGTACTGACAAAATAGCCTTAAAACTAGTCTTTTTAAAAACAAGTGTTCCAGGGAGCCTGGGTGGCTCAGTGAGTTGGGACTTCTGCCTTTAGCTCAGGTCATGATCTCAGAGTCCTGGGATCAAGCCCCGAATTGGGCTCTCTGCTCAGTAGGGAGCCTGCTTCCCCCTCTCTCTCTGCCTGCCTCTGCCTACTTGTAATCTCTCTCTGCCAAATAAATAAATAAATAATTTAAAAAAAACCCCAAAAACAAGTGTTCTAAAGACTGCTTCTATATCATACATAGAATGGCTCAATGATTTGATGATCAGATAATTAAATATTTTCAGTAAATATTTCTACACAAGAAAAATAAAATATTTAAAAAAAGGCTGAGAAGGCATTACTCCTCTTTTTACTATATCTTTTATCTTTTCCTATCCATTTTTGTAATGTCACTTGCCCTTTACTTCCCACTTCAATTCTATATTATTTCTCATCTTCTCTTTCCTGCTTGTTTTCAGATCTATTTGTAGCTATACTTCTTCTATTGGGGGAGGATGATCAGGAAGATCAGTGTTGTTGTTCAGACTGATTTTATAGACAGCATTATTACAGTGTGAATCATGGCACATACCCAAAGCAGCCAAAACTGTGATAGCATGAAGGCTGTTTGAGGTTTATGGTACAAGAATATATTGTGGGTGAAAGCTTTAGTAGGAAATTCTACCAATACTTCTTAAGAGGTGAGTGTGGATTTTTATGACACTTTATTTTTTTTATTATTATTTTTTTTATGTAAGCTCTATGCCCAACGTGGGGCTTGAACTCATGATCCTGAGATCAAGAGTTGCTTTACTGACTGAGCCAGCCAGGCCCCCTATGACACTTCTTTAAAAAAAAAAATTCTAATGAACCTGTATAAAGATCTTTCTTTGTACAAAAATTTTTGGTTTAATGAGTCATGGGATAGTATGGGATTTCTGTCTTTTCCTTAAAATCTATTAAGTCTAGCAAATAGTGCATGTATTATGTACATATTCAGAATACATATATGGTTATATCATATTCTTTTGTTCTTTTTTTTTTTTTTTTTAAAGATTTTACTTATTTGAGACAGAGAGGGAGAGAAAGTGAGAGAGAGCATGAGAGGAGAAAGGGTCAGAGGGAGAAGTAGACTCTCCATGGAGCTGGGGCCCGATATGGTACTTGATCTTGGAACTCCAGGATCATGACCTGAGCCAAAGGCAGTTGCTTAACCAACTGAGCCACCCAGGCGCCCTTGTTCTTCCTTTTGTTAAACTACATCATGACCTTGAGATAATGTATATAAAGTGAGGTAGAAATATGCTTAAACAATTGTAACGAAGGGAGGACTTTGTAAAAAGGAAGATTGTTTTCGTGTATGTGTACGTATTAGGTTATATATTAATTCATTATTTTATTTATTTATTTATTTATTTATTTATTTGTTTGTTTGTTTGTTTGTTTGTTTGTTTGTTTATTTATTTGGAAAGAGAGAGAGTGAGAGAGAGCATGAGAAGGGAGAAGGTCAGAGTGAGAAGCGGACTCCCCATGGAGCTGGGAGCCCGATGTGGGACTCGATCCCGGGACTCCGGGACCATGACCTGAGCTGAAGGCAGTCGCTCAACCAACTGCGCCACCCAGGGGCCCCATTATTTTATTTTGAAGTGCTTTTTTCTTATCTCTTCTAATAGACCTTAAGTGATTGTAAATCTTAAAAAAAAATACTTGTCTGAACATAATTGTCAATTCTTTTAGGAAAGAGATGTAGGCTAACAATTACCTAAGTAATAAATATGCCTTTCTGTTGTAGAAATTATAATTAATAATAAATACAAGTAATTTAGAAGTAAAGGAAATAAAAATAAAGAGTTTCTTTTATTCCTTCTACAGTAGTAAACCCTGTTAGGTGTTTTGTGTTCTTCCTTCCAGACTTTTTCCTGTGCATTTACATATATACATAAATATATGTACACAGAAAAGATTATGTAGCCTATTTTTAAAAACCTAAATATGCTATATGCATTTTTCTATAACTTGCTCATTTTACTTAACAGTGTGTCGGGAGCTCTGTCCATTACATAAAGTGAAATTTATACACATATGTACACAAACTGTGTGTGTCTGTGTCTGTGTTATGTATGTATGTATAGTTTGACACACATGCACACAAACTGTTTGTATGTATTTCTTATTTATTTATTTGACTATGGTTGACACACAATGGCACATTGGCCTCAGGTACACCAAATAGTGATTTGACAGTTTATACATATGCTATGCTCGCCACAAGTGAAGCCACCATCTGTCCCATAAATATGGAAGGTTTCATGAATTTGCATGTCTTTCTACTCAGGGGCCATGCTAATCTTCTCTGTATGGTTCCAATTCCAATTTTCGTGTATGTGCTGCTGAGTTAAGCACTGTATTTCTTTCTTTTAATTAAGTTTTGCCTTTATAAATTTTATATGAGTATAAATTTTAGTAATCCCTTAATTTTAGAATAGTTTTAAATTTAAAAATTACAAAGTGCCCATGTATTGTGTACTTACTTTCTCTTACTGAATTTTTACATTTGTACTGTACATTTGTCACAATTAATGAATTGGTATTGATATAATATCATTAACTAAAGACCATACTTTATTCAGGTTTCCTTAGTTTTTACCCATTGTTGTTTTTCTGTTCAGGAATCCTGAACAGAATTCCTGAATTCCTGAAACTACATTACATTTAGTTATCTTGTCTACACAGGCTTTTCTTGGCTATGGCAGTTTCTCAGACTTTTCTTGCTTTTGATTACCTTGATGGTTTGAGGAGTACTGGTCAGGTATTTTGTAAAATGTCCCTCAGTTGGGATTTGTTTTATGTTTTTCTCATAATTAGAATGGAGCTACTGGTTTTTGAGAGGAAGGCCATGACTTTAAAAATAAAATTTAATTAAAAAATCAAGGGATGCTAGGCTGGCTCAGGTGGTTAAGTGTCCAACTCTTGGTTTCAGCTCACATGATCTCATGGGTCTTGGGATCAAGTCCCCGCACCCCTTTGCTCTTAGGGTGGAGTCTGCTTGAAGATTCTCTTCCTCTGTCCCTTCCCCCGTAATTGCACACACGTGCATGCTCTTTCTCTCTCAAAAAATAAAATAAATATTTAGAAAAAAATCAAGTAGTACTGAAAGTTTTATAATGAGAAATGGTCTTAACTATTTCCATTCCCTGCCCTGGCCCCCAGCTGTTAACTCTTTTAGTTCTCATCTCTTAATTCCAAATTTCTGAATAAAATGCTCGTACAGCCTTTTAATTTTTGATTAAAAGTTTTAGACATATATTGCATTCTTGTTAAGATTAATAAGAATTTAGCATTTTTATAACATAGCTTTCCTGTCCAGTAATTTCATAAAACTTAGTTGTAACATAACCATCAATGTTAGTTATGACTTTGCAAATACTGTTGAGTGCAGATCAGAGATCCTTTTCTGTACAGCCTTCTGGGTTTTCACAATACTTAAAAATTACCTCTCTTTACACACAGATGGTCCCCACCTTACAATGACTTACAATTTTTTGACTTGAGTATAGCGTGAAAATGATGCAGTTCAGTAGAAATCGTACTTTTGAATTTTGAACTGTACTTTTTGAATTAGCAATACGTTGTAGAATATTCTCTGGTGATGCTGGGTGGGACAGTGAGCCGTAATGCCGGTCGATCATGGGCTCACAAGGGTCAACAACCCATACACTTAAAACCATCGTGTCCCCATACAGCTGTTCTGTTTTTCACTTTTAGTACAATATTAAAAAATTACTTGATATTCAACACTTTAACATAAAATAGCCTTTGTGTGAGATGATTTTGTCCAATTGTAGGCTATTGTAAGTGTTCTAAGCACATTTGGCAAGTCAGGTGTATTAAATGCATTGCTGACTTAATGATACTTTCAATTTCCAACGAATGGATTTACTGAGACAAAGTCCTCTTGTAAGTCAAGCAAGATTTGTTTATATCTGTTGCATCTCCGTTTTCTGTCTTGTTCTCTGTATTGCGTGATAATTCCTCTCTCTTCCTGGAGGTACTTTCTGCAGTGCTCTGTTGCTGTCCTTCAATCTGAACTGGCTGTCCTTTAAGCCAGCTGCACAGCTTTCATACGGATAGCTCCTTGTGTGCCCGCCTGTGCTGCGACTCCTCTTTCCTTGGTCTCATGCCTTCTTCCTACTTTGTTTACTCCTTCATTTACTTGAGCATATCCTAAGAGGGGATGCGTGTGTGGTAAAAATGTTTGAATTTTTGCTTGTCTGATCATGTCTTCCCTTATACTTGATTCATAATTTGGCAGATTAAAGAATTCTAAGTTAAAAATTATTTTCATTCAGCATTCTGGAGGCACTTGTTTGTTGTATTGCTTTCTAGCATCTACTGTCATGTTCAAGAGTTCCACACTATTACCTGATCTTTTACATGTGATCTGGTTTTGTTTTGTTTTAGTTCCTTAGGAGACTTTTAGTGTCTTTTCTTTATCTCTAGCATACTGAAATGTCATGATGGTGTGCCTGGTGTGTGTGTGGGAAGGGGGGCCACCACTGAATTCCATTCTTTGTGCTCATCCCTTGATGGAATCATAATTTTGGTGACTGATCTTTTCTGAGAAAATTTCTTTTATTTATTTATTTTGGTATTTTTCTTCCCTATTTTCCTTTTCTGAAATTTCAGTTAACTTGGTATTGAATCTCCTGAATCTTTTGGGAGTCTGGTCCTTGAGGTCACCGTATTTTCTGCTGTTTGCCACCTCTTTGTCTCGTTGCTTTCTTTCTGGAAGATTATCTCAACTTTATTTTCCAATTTTTTGAGCGCTTCAGTTTTGCTATTTTATTTTTAAATTCTAGAAGTTCTTTTTTTTTTTTTTTTTTTTGATTTCTCAATTCAATTCAGTTTAAGCATTTTAGAGAGGTACAGTCAGCTTGTTTTTATTAGCTCCACCCTTTGCCTTGCCTGGGGTACCTGAGTTTCGAGTCTGTTCCTTTTCTCCTGAAAACGAAAAGTGGATGTTTGCCTTAAGGAGTGAGATTGAATGATTACTTGACTCTTTGCAACAAGAGTGGGAAACTGGGAAGTCCCAACTATTTTTTATACAAATTTTTAAGCAATTTCACTTGTTTTAAGACTCCTCTGTATGGTGTGTATACAACAGATGTATATACCTAAATATATGTGCATATGTTTGCATATATTTACACAAATCTATGTATATGACAGACATGGGATCGTTTTATAGATTTATATTTATATATGTTAAGTTGCCATTTTCTTCTAACATTTCATGAACATTATCCCTACTTCATGATATTAAGTATTATTAAAACATGATTTTTAATGGCTTTGTATTTCCCCATTAATGAATATACCCAAATTTATTTAATCAGTCTCCATGTATTAAACATTTAAGATATTTACAGTTTTTTGTAATTATAACTAATACTAGATGAGGACTCCTGTACAGGTGGTGGGTTGTTACTTCCTTTTTATTAAATACTAGCAGTGGAATTCTGGGATCATAAGAGTGATTGGGCTTTTGTTTTGTTTTGTTTTTGTTTTTATAGAGGGGGATGAGGGAGAGGGAGAGAGAGAGACTCTTAAGCAGGCTTCACGCCCAGAACGGAGCCTGTTGCCGGGCTCCATCTGTTGACCCCGAGATCATAACCTGAGCCAAAATCAAAAGTCTGAGCCATGCACGTGCCCCAGGAGTGATCGGTTTTCATGCTTTCCAACATATTGTTAAATTGCCTTCTAGTAAGACTTCTTAGTTTATACTTATTTATTGTTCTTTAGAAGTACTTATTTTACTTCACCTTTGCCTCTGCTCTTAAGAAAAAAGGTCAATTTGAGGGGCGCCTGGGTGGCTCAGTTGGTTGAGCGACTGCCTTCAGCTCGGGTCATGGTCCCGGAGTCCCGGGATCGAGTCCCATATCGGACTCCGGGCTCTTCGGGAAGTCCGCTTCTCCCTCTGATGTTCTCCCCTCTCATTCTCAGTCTCTCTTTCTCTAATAAATAAATAAAATCTTTAAAAAAAAAAAAGAAGAAAAGAA
>CM052806.1:16993337-17035356 GCA_028533885.1 Nasua narica
AAGGAGAAACCAAAAGCAAATGCCGAAGACTTACAAATTAAAAAAGTAAAGAAGAAAAAGAAAAAGAAACACAAAGAGAATGAAAAACGGAAGCGTCCAAAAATGTATAGCAAATCTATTCAAACCATCTGCTCAGGATTGCTATCTGATGTTGAAGATCAAGAAGCCAAAGGCATCCTAAATGATAATGTAAAGGATTACAGTGGAAAGAGTTTGGATAACAAGAACTATGATTCCAAAATTCCTGAAAATAGTGAGTTACCATTTGTCTCATTAAAGGAGCCACGGGTTCAGAATAACCTCAGAAGGTTGGACACTTTGGAGTTCAAACAGCTCATTCATATTGAGCACCAGCCTAACGGAGGTGCAAGTGTTATCCACGCCTACAGTAATGAACTCTCCCACCTGTCTCCTGTGGAGATGGAGAGGTTTGCAGAAGAGTTTGTGGATCTAGTGTTCAGCGAAAATGAAAACTCTGCAGCTTTCTATGTAATGGGTATTGTTCATGGGGCAGCTACTTATTTACCTGACTTTTTAGACTACTTTTCATTTAATTTTCCCAATTCGCCAGTGAAAATGGAGATATTAGGAAAGAAGGATATAGAAACGACGACTATGTCCAACTTTCATGCTCAGGTAAGAGGTTTTTAGGTTTTTTTTTTTAGCTTTTTTATGTTTTAGACAAGTTCCAGCTTTTTATTTTGCTACAGGTTTGAAATAAAAAGGTAAGGATAAAATGACAACTCTTGGGATTATTAAGAATAAGTTACCTTCTTGATGTGACCATAACAGTTTAAATTTCAGAGTCTACTTAATATTTTTTCTTAAAGATAATTAATGAAATAAGATTCTGCTGTTCTTTTTTGCAAGTATTTATTTTGGAAATGGGCTGAGATGAATTTAGCCATGTATTTTCCCTGTAAGCAGTTCTATTACCTAACAATCACCTAAAGTTGTCTTCTTGCTTTATTTATGTCTTAAAATTGCTTAACACTGGATACATCATAGTGGGTGCTGAGTAAATATTAGCTGTTAAATATATTGTGGTACAAAGGAATCAGTTAATTCTGTGTTTATGTGAGGAGATTAGTGTAGCAGTTCACTTACTTAGCTAACTTCCTTTTCCTACCGTTCCCTGTGGCATAGAATGTATATTATTTTAGGAAGCAGAGGCAGAATCCAGTCCATTGGCTCTTGAAAGTGAATGTGGGCTCATCTGAAAAGCCATTGCCATTTGTTACCCACTCTCAGATCAGGGACTGCTTAGGCCAGGAGGTCAGCCAATTTTCATATTAATGGGTGCTGAAGTTCCCAGTTTTCTAATAATCATCGAGGGAGGGGAAAAAAGTAAAGAGTCTTAAAGGGATCTTAGTGATCATCTATCCCAACCTTTCTCACTTTACAGATAAGCAAACAAACATCGATAGGAGTAACTTACTATTTTAAGGTTGGCAGCAGTACCAGGAGTAGAACACAATATCCTTAATCTTCATCCAGAACTGTTTTACTTACTCTGAGTACATTTCTTTTTTTGATACGTGTTTAAGTTATAGTCTCCACCTTAAATGATAGTCTGGACATCCAGTCACATGCACAAATACTTATTTTTATTTTTGATTTCTTGAGTCTTCCTGGCAAAAGCCCTGTCTCTTAATCTAATTTGTGGTATCCCAAATAGAGATTGATTTTTTTTTTAAAGATTTTATTTATTTATTAGAGAGAGAGAGCGAGAGAGACTGAGAGAGGGGAGAAGGTCAGAGGGAGAAGCAGACTCCCTGTGGAGCCGGGAGCCCGATGTGGGACTTGATCCCGGAACTCCGGGACCATGACCTGAGCCGAAGGCAGTCGCCCAACCAACTGAGCCACCCAGGCGCCCCTAGAGATTGATTTTTTAAAGTCATTTATAGGGTTTTATTTGGGAAAATAAAAATTGATTGATTGATTTTTTAAAAGTCACTTACCGGGTTTTTTATTTGGGAAAATGCTTTATGAATTCTAGGGACTAACTTACAAACATATATTTATAGCTAAACCAGTGTATAACTTGAGGCTTTTCTATTCCTGACAAGTGAGAATCTCTCATCCAAATTTAATTTGTAGTAATACCGGGTAGTCGTTGTAGTGTGATTGGGTTAGTGTGGGTAGCTGGATGAGTTCTGATATGGGCTGGATGGAAAGAGAAGGGAGCTAGTCCTGGTCTTGCCATTTATTAGCTGTGACACTAGACGGGTACTTAAGCTGTATGTCTGAGTTTCCTCACCTACAAAATAAAGATAATATTACTCAATTCACAGGGCTGTTGGTTAGAAATATTTCCTAGAGTATTAACAGGCTACACAAAGAATGTTGTTATACTGACTTAGTGTAATATTATGACTTTCCATTTTGTTGAATAGGTGATGGCTAGCTTCTGAATAAGGATTTTTAGTCAGCAAGTCCTGAAGATAAAAAATTAGCACAAATACTTTATATACAAATAAGGAGTTGACTAAATTATGATATATGCACACAGTGGGATATTACTGAGCCATAAAAAGGAATGAAATACCAGTACTTGCTGATGGTATGGATGAACCCTTAAAACACGTTGAGTGAAAGAAGCTAGACGCAGAAGGTCCCATATTGTATGATTTCATTTACATGAAATAACCAGAATAGATAAATCTATAAAAATAGACAGCAGATGGGTGGCTGCCAGGACCTGGGGGAAAGGGACCTGCAGTAAACATGGGGTTTGCATCGATCTATTCAAGATAGTGATTTCATTTCCTTTGGTTTAATAGCCACAAGTGAAATTGATGCATCATATGGTAGCTTTGTTTTTTATTTTTAATCAAAAAAGTTTTTAAAGATAAACTTTTTGAAGCTTTTGTTAAACTGATTTTTTTTTTAAGATTTTATTTATTTGACAGAACACAAGCAGGGAGGAGGGGCAGAGGGCAAGGGAGAAGCAGACTCCCGCTGAGCAGGGAACCTAATGCAGGGCTCCATCCCAGGACCCTGGAATCATGACCTGAGCAGACGGTAGCCGCTTAATGACTAAGCCACCCAGGCAACGCCAGCTAAACTGATTTTTTTGAATAAACTTTTTATTGCAGTATACATACACAGAATTCATACATTGCAAATGTATAGCTTAATGAAGCTTTACTAAATGAATACACCTATGATTTTAAAAAATAGAATTTTATTAGAGCTTTCCCAAACCCCTCTTTATCACTACTTTGTGCCCCCCTCCCCAAATACATACACAGATGGCCAGGTAACCACTTTCTGACTTCAAATACCACAGATAAATTTTGCCTGTTTGTGAACTTTTATATAATAGAATCAAATGATATGTGAATTGTTGTATGTGGCTTCCTTCCTTTGGCATTATGCTTGTGAGATTCATCCATCTCGTATGTAACAACAGTTTTATTTTCTCATTGCTGTATCGCATTCTACTGTATGAATAAACCACAATTTATTTGTTCTATTTACTGTGGATGAATATTTGTTTCCAGTTTGTGGCGGTTACAACAGGGGTGCTGTGAATATTTTTGTACATGTATTTTGGTGGGCATATGTATTTGTTTCTGTTGGGTATGTATAAAGATTGAAATTTTAGGATCAAAAAGTACGCACATGTTCAGCTTTACTAGATACTGTAGGTTTTCCAAAGTTATTGTACCAATTTACATTCCCACCAGCAGTTTTCCACATCTTCGGCTACACTTGTTAGTATCTGTCTTTCATTTTAACCATTCTGGAGGCTGTGTAGTAATATCTCATTGTGGTTTTAATTTGCATTTCCCTGATGACTAAGGAAGTCAAGCTCCTTTTTATATAATTATTGTCCAATTGGATATCCTTTTTCTAAAACGACTTGCGGTATTCTTTTGTACCTTTTCTTATTGGCTTTTCTTTCTAATAAGTTTGTTGGGCTTCTTAATATATTGTGGATAAGAATATTGTTAGATATATGTATTGCAAATATGTCCTCTCACTGAGTGGCTTACCTTTTCACTCTTAAGAGTGTCTTTTGATGGTATCTAGTAGAGTATCAGTTTTGCTGTTCTTCAAGATTTTCTTGACTCTTTATATTTCCGTATAAACTTTACAGTTAGCTTGTCTGATTCCACAGAAAAATCTGCTTAGGATATTGATTGGGATTACATTAAAGTTGTAGTTCAAGTTTGGGTAGGATTGATGTCTTTACAATATTGAATCTTCCATTCCCGTCTGTGATCATGGTATTTCTCTTCATTTGTCTTTTTTTTTCCTCTCAATAATATATCTATTTTTTCATCCTATAGATCTTAAACATCCTTTGAGATTTATTCCTGGGTATTTAAGGTCTTCATTTTATTGATCACTCTAACTGAGAACGGGGAAGCTCTGAGTACCTTTTAGAATATGACATTAGCGCTCATCTTGAGAAACTGAAAATATATCTCGTGCCTTATTTCTCTTTCAGTATCCTTCTTCCCTTTATCTATGGTATTATTGTGCATCATGCATGCATGTTAGTAGAATCACATAGTGAAGCTATGTATTTTGGTGATGTCAAATGAATTAGCCTACATAACGCCATGTGACTTTGTCTTCATCAAAAGAATTAGTTGACTTAACGTTAATAAACTAATTGTGTATTAGTATTCTAGGGGAGCAGGGAAAGGAGGTATCTATATTGGAATATAGTTCACTTAATATCAACCATAACAAAGACAAGTTGTGGGAAATAAAGCCAAACTCATGTTCCAGGTTGATAACTTGGTCATGACTTCGTGTTAACAAAGTTCAAGGGGTTAGGTTCAGTAGAACCTGCTCTGTTTGAGAAAGAATGCTTTTTACAAAGCAGAGGAAAGCAGAGCCGTAGAGAAGTACTGAATTTTAAAATTTTATAATCCAGTAACTACCCGTTAATTCCCCTTTCTACCTTTTATATTTTGAAAAACCTTTGATCCAGTCAAACCAGTCTGAAAAGCAGTATTCAAAAGATAGAGAAACATGAGAAGAGATCATTGGATGAGTTGATAGAGAAGGGTGCATATCTGACTTTGGTTGTTTTTTTCTAATCTTAGTTTGGAAAATATATTTACTAGCATTAAAGAAATTCATGATAAAAAAAAAAGAAATTCATGATAATGACAATGAGTATCTGTGTAATGAATTAGCACTATTTTTTAGTGGGTAGAATAGTATATATTCTAATTTATTATTAATAATACATTAATAATTATAGTAATTATATAACTATTATATAATGTATTAGTTGTATATAAAATATTTATATATTTTTATTTATAATAAAAATTTCCATAAAATTTTATTTATAATAAAGTAGTTATAGTAATTAGTTATACAATTGATATATTATTTCATGTAAGTTACATTTATATAATTATATAAATCTTAATATGATTAATAAATATCAATTATTAATAATTAAATATATTCAACTTGCGTTCTAATATTGTACTCTGTGCAAATATTGAAGCTTGAAATGTAAATAAAACCTCATTAATTTCAGTGTTAAAACAAGTCTTCATATGCCCAAATTTAGATCAGACCCAAAGGGATGCCTGGGTGGCTCAGATGGTTAAGTGTCTGCCTTTGGCTCAGCTCATGATCCCAGGGTCCTGAGATTGCATTGGGCTTCCTGCTCAATGGGGAGTCTGCTTCTCCCTCTCCCTCTACTGTTACCCCTGCTTGTGTTCTCTTACTCTATCAAATAAATAAAATCTTAAAAAAAATAAAATAGATGAGACCCAAAGAATTAATACCACCAGCAGGGTAGCTGTATATGATGACATGAATTGTTATTGCAGTTATTGATAATGCAACCCTGTGACCCTGACTACCAGTGGCTTGTGGAACCCAAATGAAGTCTATCTTCATGAGACTAGTTTCTTTCCTTCCTTCCTCCCTCCCTCCCTCCCTCCCTCCCTCCCTTCCTCCTTCTCTTTCTTCCATCCATCCATCCATCATCCATCCCTCTTTCTCTCCTTCCTTCCTAATTAAAATCTGAGCAACCAAAATTTAACCAAAATTCATTTGCCCTCAATTCTTTTGAAACTAAAAGATGACAAATTATGTAGCCATTTCTATGATCTTTATAGTTATAGTGTTTATCTTTATAATAATTACTCTGTAGTTGTCACAAAAACTCATTTTGCACTTGTTTAGCCTTTATCCCTAAGACATGTTAATTTGAGTTTTTTTGGTGGCTATGTGTATACATGTGTCTATAACAGTACAACATACACACACACACACACACACACGGCAGTGACAGGATCAAGGCATCCTAGTCTTTGAATTCTTTTCGTTTGGAATTATTTTTCTTTGTGTAATAATGTTTTCCATCTTCGTCTTGTATCCTTGTGAATTGCCTGAAAAATTTAAAAACCATGTAAAATTGTATATTGTTTTAATAGGTCATGTCATGTCTCTAATGTTGTGGCTCTGAGGTTAGTGATATAATATCACTCAAACTGTATAATAAAAGTTTTTGAAAATAGATACCTATACACGGATTTTTATTGTAAGTTTGTAACCTATCTATATCAGTTCTTTTGCTATAGAAAACAAAACCCTGAAAACGTCATAGCTTAAAGTGATTTCTCATTCTTTGGGCTGGAGTGTTCTTGTGGTCTTTGTCATCTTGTCTAGGGCTGGATGGCCTCATTCACGTCTGGTGGTTGGCAGGTCAGTTGGTCTTGGGGAGATCTTGCTTGTATGTCTGGTGGTTGGGGCAGTGTCACCTGGAGTGATCATCACATTTCTCTCATCATGTAGCGGGTTAGCCTGGGCTCATACACATGATGGTTGTTACAGGGTTCCATAGAGCAAAGAGAGTGCAATCCCCAGTGACAAGCCTTTGCTTGTGCTGTGTTTGCTAATGTCCATTGACCAAAAGAAGTGAAATGGCCACACCGACACTCAGCTTCATGATGATAGGACTGGTGCAGTCGTGTTGCTCAGAAGTGAGCATACATACTTGAGAAGAATTTTTGGCCATTTGCAACCTCCACATTTGTCCTAGTTTTTCAACCATCTCCACTTTGTTCAAATATTCATTTGATAGCAGGGAAACAAAAAAGGGAAGTAAGATAGTTTTGTCTGTCAAGGAATAAATGAGACTTCTTTCTTGTCACTCTGTATTTAATCAGCATGTACTCTGAGCCCTATAAGAGCTATGAGAATATGAAAACTGAAGCAATTGTCTTCTAACCATCCATTTCCCTTCACCAAACTCTAAATCTTGTTTTTACTTTATCCTGGTTCTAAGTTGTATCAAATAACTTAGGTCAAGGTGTTAACTCACGATTAAGTGGCTAATATCTTAATAGTGAAACAATTATTAAATCTGATCTGATCTGTTAAGCTTTGCATCTCTGCAAAATGAAGAGAGAATTAACTTCTTGCTGAGGTCATTCACTGTTCTAGACAATAAAGATCATTTGATATTTCATCTTTGAACCATTGGCTACCTTTGTACTAAATTCTCATTTTGACCATTTGTGCCTGTCACATCTTCCTTGAATGCTTAGGAGCTGATCTGTACAAAATATTACTGGTACTGTGGCAGGTACCAGATGCTCTAATTGAGAAAGGGGACTTTTTCCTTTATTGTACTGATTTTAAAATGAATAATAATACTTTCATCCTTACTTTAGTTGAAGTTATATGGATATTTTTTAAATAGAATGTTGACTAAATGTCATTACCTGTTATATTTTGGTTTGAAAGGCTAGGCCAGATGTGATAGGAAATGGCTCCCTCTTGTGGCACACTCATTTATGTTAGAGTTTAGACGGCTTCAGTAAGAATGTGATGAACTAAACTTTGTTACTTAAAATAAGACTTTTCCTCTCTTTACCCCTCCCCTCAAAACACCCAGCAGAATTGAACCATTAGCCTCTTCTGTCCTCACCCCCTCAATTTTTGTTCTGGTAACTATCCTGTTTTTGCATTTTCTTCAGATTGTTCACTGTTATTCTGTGGAACTTTTAGTGTCTTGAGATGTCGATTGGTATGCAAAAACAACTATGAGAAAAACAGGTTTTGAAATCAGAATACTTCGTTTAATACTGAGCCAAATAAGTTATGTTTACCATAAGACTTAACCAGAAATGTCAGTTATAGTCAGTGTCTGGTAAACTTCCCAAACAGAAGAGTTTCCCAAACTTAATTGGACTATATAGAATCCTCTTTTCAGGGGCTGCGATGTCAGGAAACATATTTTGGGAAACAGCAGGTTATTTCAAGTGAGTCATTCTTCATGGTTTTTTGAATTACTTATTACCATATTTGCTTCTTCCCTTGTTGTAGCAATTTTTATACATAAAATAAAACAGTTTTAAGTCTTACAGATTTATTTTGGCAGTGTATTCCCTGTCAGAAAAGCTACTTTATTCTTTTTGTAGCAGGCTGACTTCAGAGTCATAAGGTCTTTTGTTGGTTTGTTTTAAAGATTACTTTTCAAGTAATGAATAATGAAGAGGATTTTAGTCTATTTTTTACTAGACTAAATAGATTTTAATAGACTAATAGATTTCATTTATTTCAGAGTAGAAGCATGAGTGGGGGGAATTAACAGAGGGAGAAGCAGACTCCCCACTGAGTGGAGGGGGGTTGCAGCCATGCAGGGGCTCAATCTCAGGATCCTTGGATCATGACCTGAGCCAAAGGCAGAGGCTTAACCCACTGAGCCATCCAGGCACCCTGTGGATTTTAGTCTAAACATAATTAAACAGTTCATTTCTTGTTAACCAAAATTTCTGAGATTTTGTTATTGGCACTTTCTGGCCGTAGGTGCAAGAAGTCTCTTTTTTCCTGTTTTTTCTTTCCCTTTATAACATTTATAGAGAATCTATGAGGGGAAAGATAAACATGCAGTAATGATATTGGTAGGTTTTTTGCTAGGGGTGGGGATGGTGTGGAGGAGGAGGAGGAGATTTAGATCGAAAATGATCTATCTGTTCTAACAGGTACTATTTAAATGTCAACTATTGAAATATAAGCATTTGCAAATATATGAATAAGTATTGTTTCTTTTACTATGTTGTTTTTTGGAAAAGCTATACCTAAATTGAGAGGAAAAATATGTATACTCTGTAACAATACATTTTTCTTTTAGGAAGCATATAGAATATGTTTTAAAGCAGTGAAATGTTTGGTATTTTCTGGTAATTTTTTTAAAGATCTTATTTATTTATTTGATAGAGAGACACAGCGAACAGCGAGAAAAGGAACACAAGCAGGGGGAGTGGGAGAGGGAGAGGGAGAAACAGGCTTCCAGTTGAGCAAGGAGTCCCATGTGGGGCTCGATCCCAGGACCCTGGGATCATGACCCGAGCCGAAGGCAGCCGCTTAACAGCTGAGCCACCCAGGCGCCCCGATTTTCTAGTAATTTTTTTAACCGCATCAGAAAACTGATGGATGTGAGATTTTTCAGATAGGTGGTTTTTCTAGATAATGGAATTCTTTAGTTTTGGGTACCAAGACTTTAATGAAGATCTCCTTTTTCAGTGTGGGTTTGTCATTTTGATGCTGTAATACTGACATGCTGGAATAGCTGCAGCTGTGTTTGCTTCTTGCTCCTCCTCCTCCTTCAGATTTGTAGTTTCTTACCCGTTATGATTTTAGGGGTTATTGAGAATTCTCCCTAACGTAGAAACACATGTCATTTATTTTGGCCATCTAGAGATTCTTTAAACCCTTATCTGTTTCCTCCTCTACCCCATTGCTCTTGAGTTGTATACTAGTTGGATAGATGAGTTTTGTAGACGTTTTATGTTATGATAGTGTAGACTTAATTTATTCCAAATAATAGGAGATATTTGTTATATAGTATTTCATAAAATAGGTATACACCTGAATCAAGATCTATTTATATTTTTCTGAAAGGTGTGTGGATTTTATTCTTACATTTTGTTTTACCTGCTTATGTGCCATCTGTATATTTTATCAAGAGATACATATTTTTTTGGGACGCCTGGGTGGCTCAGTTGGTTGAGCAGCTGCCTTCGGCTCAGGTCATGATCCCGGCGTCCTGGGATCGAGTCCCACATCAGGCTCCTTGCTTGGGAGGGAGCCTGCTCCTCTCTCTGCCTCTGCCTTCCTCTCTGCCTGCTTGTGTTCTCTCTCTGTTAAAATAAATAAATAAAATCTTTTTTTAAAAAAAAGAGATACATATTTTTTAAATTTGATTGCATCGTTATATGTAATTTGCCATGTTTAAAACACTAATGATTCAACTGACTTAGTGTATGTTTGAATATTGGGTTATTAAACTAGAAAGTTGAATTAAATGGTATATAAGTAAAAGTTATATTATACTGTACTTTCTTTTTTACCATTTTTTATTTATTTTGGAGAGAGAGCAGGACAGAGAGAGAGAGAGAGTCTCAAGTAGACTCCCCGCTGAGCATGAAGTCCACCTGGGGTTCAGCCTCATGACCCTGAGATCATGACCTGAGCCAAGATCAAGAGTTGGGTGCTTAACCTACTGAGTGAGCCACGCAGGTGCCCCATGAAAGGGTTGTTATGCTTTATAAAAATTCTTGTTTCCTAACATTAGGATATGAAAAGGCATAGATTTCTTTGCAGGATTTAAATGTGCTTGCCAGAATTCAGCTATTGAGATTTTTTTTTTAATGGGTAAGGAGAGGGAGAGGGAGAAAATCTTTTTTTTTAATACAGGTGTTTTTTTTTAAGATTTTATTTATTTCACATAGAGACATCACAAGTAGGCAGAGAGGTAGGCAGAGAGAGAGAGAGGTGGAAGCAGGCTCCCTGCTGAGCAGAGAGCCTGATGAGGGGCTCCATCCAGGACCCTGAGATCATGACCTGAACCGAAGGCAGAGGCTTTAACCCCCTGAGCCACCTAGGCTCCCGGAGAGAGAATCTTAAGCAGGCTCCACACCCAGTGTGGAGCCCCACGTGGGGCTTGATCTTATGACCCTGAGATCATGACCTGACACAAAATCAAGAGTCAGATGCTTAACTCACTGAGCCACCCAGGTACTCCCGGTATCAAGGTTCTTGAAGTGCAGCTTGTTTTATTTCAGCTGATACTTGAATGCTACCCATTTGCTAGCATTGTGCAGGTGGCTTTACAGCTTTATGTAATTACTAAATTTCCTTCAGCAATCTGAGGTAAATCATTCCACATAAGGAAACTAAAATTCAAGGAATTCATGGGATATCTGAAGGTCACATAACTGCTAGATAGTAAAGATAGAGTTGGGACCTAGCACTCCTGATTCTCAATCTCTAGCAGTTTTTCTCAGAGTTAATCATAGAAATGTAAACTGGATCCTAGTTAATATGGTATGATCTAGAAGGGAAGATAATTCCCAGTGGCCTTTCAGACATACAAACGACTGGTAATGGTTAAATAAAACGTTTCAGGCAGACTACTTTTAGAAATTCTGATAAAAAGATATGAACCGTTTAGGAAAATGTAGGTATATGAACTTTTGACTATAAATTTCATTGGCCTTATAGGTTAAATAATAAGCTGTATTATGAGAAGTTATAGTCTGCTATCTAGAATTATACTGTTTATCTTACCTGTGTTTTCACAAGCAGCATATAGGAATAGCTGGAGAAGGTAAAATAGCTTGCTCTTGCTCTGGTATGGATTTTTTTTCATACCTTATTTTAATTTTATTTTTTTTACTGTTTGTAAGGGCTTTTTGTTTTGATTTGCTTACCTCACATTATGTTCTAATATTCTCAGACACTATAATTTGGTGTTACACAATGATAGCAAGCATTATCTTATTTATAACCTTTAATTAAATCTGTATCCTTCAGGTAAAAAGAACATATTCTCACGGTACTTACAGAGCTGGCCCAATGCGACAGATCAGCTTGGTGGGAGCAGTTGATGAAGAAGTGGGAGATTACTTCCCTGAGTTCCTTGACATGTTGGAAGATTCACCATTTTTAAAAGTAAGAGAAAAGAGTATTAAGCAGTCTAAATTGTCCGTGTCACTTTCATGCTGTGGGTGACAGAAATCATAGTTGTTTCAGAAATACAGTTCTTGTATAGTGTGTGTGCATGTGACTCAGATATTAATTATAATGGTAGAGCGAAATGGTGAACCAAAAAATAACACTTGCTTGTTGCTGCCACTTTAGGAAATTAGGTTCCATCTGTTTATTAACTTTTTATAAACTGAGTACTTAGAGGATTTAAGAAGTACAGGAAGGATGCCTACTAAATTAAATTTTTAGGACAAAAGAATGGCAATTTGGCATTGTGGAAAACTGGCTTGGGAAATTGTACATCTGTATTTCAATCTTGGCTCTACCCAGCTGGGTTGGGCAAGCCTTTAAAAATTCTCTGCTTTAGTTTCTGCATCCATAAAATGTCACGTTTAAGCTATGTAGCTTTAAGGCCCCTTTGAATTTTTTAAATGATTTCTAGCCAGATTCTTTTTATTTTTTCAGTAATCTCTGCATTCTAGAAAATATTTCTTGTGGGCTGCTAGGGCTATCCCATTGAGAGAGAAATTTCTGAGCTATGTAGTTATTTAATTAGTAATTCATAGGTCAGAATGTGACAATACATTTGTCTCTAATATTTGCCACATAATCTGTTGTAGATCTATTCTTTTTTCACTTGTTCCATTTTCTAACTTTTTCTAACTTATCTTTTTCACTCTAATCCATTCCCTTTTCATTTACTTTTTTATTCCTTTTAAACCTTTTGTTACTTTTTTTCCGAACTAGTGACGCTATGGAATTTGCATTTATTTTGAGTGATATTTTAAAAATACCATTAATTAAATATTTATGTTTCAGATTTTAATTTTAAAGACAAATGACCTAAATGCTTTCTTTTAGGAGAAATTTCATGTGACAGTCCTACCCTTTATCTTAAAAGGGGTTGGGATGAATGAATGGTTTTTTTTTAATACCATTTTCACATTCCATGGACAATGGCCCTTAGACATTTCTCTATTTTTTTAAAAGAAAAGTTGCTCTTAGATCAGCAACCTCTTTAAGAAACTACTAAACAAATAAATTTTGATTTTGATTTGGTTTTCCTCTTTGTTTTGTTAGGTTTTCATTATAGCTAATCAAAGAGGTATCCATTTTTTTGAGATTACTATTTTTTAAAACAAATTGTTCATTTTTATAGATTCTCCGGGAGAACACTTGCTTATTTTGTCAACTTATTAATATCATATGACCCTTATATTTGGTAGAAGGAAGAATAACAAATGATGAATATAGTGAATCATAATTCTGGCATGGTTAGAGGAGGGAGCCATCCAAGAATAATTACTCTTTGTATGTTTGTAATGGAATTTTTGAAGGAAAATGTATGACTACAAAAGAATACATTCAATATAGGTTTGTATTTCAAATGTATAAGTATAAAGGCATATGTGAAAGTTTGTCAAAGGGGCAGTTTTCTTTCATGTATATTTGAAGATGCATTTGGCAAATAATTGGTTTTATGTAATTATTTGCTTCTAGTGTACACTGCCATGGGGGACACTATCTAGTCTAAAATTAGAGAGTCGAAAAGACAGTGATGATGGACCCATCATGTGGGTACGCCCAGGAGAGCAAATGATCCCTGTGGCTGATATGCCAAAGTCACCTTTCAAAAGGAAAAGGTATGTTGAATACAAATTTATTGCCAGGGATAGAGGTTTATACAAGGGTGTGTGTGTGTTGTGTGTGTTGGTTGAAAATTGGAGAAAGAAAAGAGGAAATGTTTAGAGCATACTTGGAATGAAAATGGCTACACATGCTAATGAAATTTTTTTTATAAAATATCAAATACAAATAAGGCTTGAGAAATGTGGGCAAATGACAATAAATTGTAATGAGGAATGAAAAAAATGTCATTCACAACAAAGACATGTAAACTTTTAGAATAAATTTAATAAAAAATATTCAGAACCCATATTGAGAACAACATCATCTGGAGGATATAAAATAATACCTAAACAAATGAAAAACCCTACTATGTTCCAGATTGGAAAAAAATGATGGTCCTTTGAAATTTTTAGCATTTTGCTTGAACTCACACTGGATTTAATAATTTTAAAGCTTCCTTTTAAAGCCAAGAAAACTGTGAAAGAGAAGATAAGTGAGGGGGGCTTTGTGTTACTAGATATTAAAAATTATTATGAAGCTCAAAAAGATCATTGGAGTAGGATAGAGTACCCAAATAGATCAAAGTATACTGAGAACTTAGTGTATGAGATAGATAGGAAAAGGAAGATTTATTTAATGAGTAATGCTGGCATAGTTGAAATGCATTTAAAAGAAAACAAAGCCATAGCCCCTATCTCATATAAGAAGTAATTTCGAGATTTGAACATAATAGATAAAAAATTAAAATATAAGAATAAAGTTTTTAAGCCTAGGAGAGACCTTTCTAAAGTAAGATAAAAATATGTAATGACAATACTATATATATATTTTTAAAGATTTTATTTATTTATTCAACAGAGAGAGAACACAAGCAGGCAGAGAGGCAGGCAGAGGCAGAGAGAGGAGCAGGCTCCCCGTGGAGCAAGGAGCCCGATGCGGGACTCGATCCCAGGACGCCGGGACCATGACCTGAGCCAAAGGCAGCTGCCCAACCAACTGAGCCACCCAGGCGTCCCGACAATACTATATTTTTTTAAGATTTTATTTATTTGACACAGAGAGAGAAAGATCACAAGTAGGCAGGGAGGCAGGCAGAGAGAGGGAGAAGCAGGCTCCCCGCTGAGCAGAGAGCTCGACGCGAGGCTCGATCCCAGGACCCTGAGATCATGACCTGAGCAGAAGGCAGAGGCTTTAACCCACTGAGCCACCCAGGCACCCCTGACAATACTATTTGTAAGAGAAACGTTAACAAGAAAGTTCAGAACTATGATACACTGAACTAAAACATTTGTAACATGTGACACACTAAAGTTAATATACATTGAGCATTCCCAAAATGACAGGAAAAATGTAACACAACCCAGTAAAAAAAATAGGCCTCAGCCAGTTATAGTAAAAGAATTATGAGATATTATTTTTACCTATTACACTGACAAAAAATGTAGAGCAATAATATTACAGGCTGGTACGTATGTGAGGAAACAGGATCATTTATATATTGTTGGTAGAAAGGTGAGCCGCGATAATCATTCTGTAAAAGTCATTTAACAATAGCTCATGAAGTTTAACACACACATTTGTGCGCGTGCACACACACGTATACACTCTTTGATCCAGGGCTACCACTTTTGGGAATCTGTCCTAAGAAATGAAAGCACTAAAGGTAAATGTATAAGAATATTAATTGCAGCATTATTTGTAGTGAGAAAGAGTTTAAAATGGTCTGAATGCCCATTAACAGTGAAATGGTTGACTTAATTTTGGTATATTCCTATTAAAAATATGGCGAAATAAAATCTTAAAAACAAACAAACAAACAAACAAACCAATATCCATTCCTTTGGGGCTCCTAGCTGGCTCAGTCATTGGAACATAACACTCTTGTTTTGGGGGTTGTGAGTTTGAGCCCTATGTTTGGTATAGAGATTACTTAAAATAAAATCCTAAAAAAAATTTAATGGTACAGTAGTTCAAAAATGAGTTATTTATGTGTGTTGATCTGGAAGGATGACATTCGAAAAGAGCAAAATAATAGAGTAGTATGGTACATAGTATGATTCTGTTTGTATGAAAAGAAACATGTAAGTGTGTATTTAAGTGAACACAAAAGTGTGGAAAAAATGTACACTGAGTTAACATTGGTGGGAATGGAGTGGTGATAGATACCCTTTTTTAGATCTGTAAAGATGTTTATTATTAATTACAGCGATTATTAATCTTGAAAGAAAAAGCAGGGAAAATAGTCACTGAGTAAACTGTAGGACAAGGACTTATGTTGTGCTTGTTACTTAATAATGTGTTTCCAGCACATAAACAGAGTGCCTGCTGCTTAATAAATATCTATTGAATGAAATTTTTAAAAGTTAATTTATAAGTTGGTAGTAAATGATAAAATTGGTGTTTCTCAGTAGTTCTTCACTTGGATTTATAAATTATTTTGAGTTCTGAAAGCTTCTCCCCAGAACAAATACAGACATCCACAAAGTTTTACATGTAATTTAAGGGAATTCACCAGCCCTCTAAGGAACCTGCTTGTACTCAGGGACTAGAATCCATGTAAATGTGATTTCACATCACATTATAGTCTGAGCAACTAGTAACACTGCCCAAGGCACTGTGCTAAATGCTTCATATAAAGTCTTAATTCATTAGAATGTGGTGTTAATGAGACCAAAGTTGTAGGCATGAAAGCCTGCTAGCTTTCCGTAGGAATCAAGGTCATCATGTAGCTTTCAGACCCCTGTAGAACATCAGTCACAAAGGTTGAAAAAAGTATGTTGTAGCATCACGTGTGTGTGTGTGTGTATGTGTGTGTGTATTTATGAGTGAGTGTGTAATATGACTGTAATACAAGCGTGCACAAAGTAAGTAGTAGAGCTTGAGGGGGGGAAACTAGAGAACTAGTAAGAAAGAGTGATTCTAGGGGTTTAGACGAGGATGAGAGGAGAAAATTATGAGGGCAATCTGGAATTGTCTCTGAAAGCAACAGAAAAACTATACAGAAAGATAAATAAGATGATGACTCCCAAAGAAGTTCTCATCCTTTTCCCCTGCTGCAGCTAAATTAGAGAGGGTTTTTGCATTGAATGAGGCTAAGTAGTAGCTTCTGTGTGCATGTCAGGCGAGCAATAGGAGAGAGTGCCAGTGGCAGGTGGTTGTCCTTTAAAAGGGAACTAAGGTTTTCTTTCTACCTCCAATAAATCCCGCATGTTTTGTGGAAGCGCTTATTATTTGGGGTTTTCTTACTATTTATTTGTTGGTCTTTCTCTCACTGGAGTATGAACTCCCACAAAAGTGAGGAACTTGTCTGTTATATTCATTACTATCTTGTTCACTAGCTGCAGTGCCTAGATAGGACCTGTTATATAATAGTTATTCTATAAATATTAATTAATCCATTTTTTAAGTTTTCTGTTTCTTCCAGATATATATCTTAACATTAGCCATGTAACTTGAGTAGGGGCATGGTTCTACAGATAATACTCAAACAAACCTCAAGTAAAGATTCTGGACAGGGGAACTTTTGGGTAAACCACACCGTCTGTAATTTAGTTGTCTATCCACCTTACAGCTGCCACTTCCGTGAAGGGTACGTTAGAAAAAGGAGGGGATTATGTATTTGTTTTTGTTTGTACTTTTTCATTTCATTTCATTTCATTTCATTCATTTTTTAAAAAGATTTTATTTATTTATTTGACAGAGAGATCACAAGTAGGCAGAGAGGCAGGCAGAGAGAGGGAGGAATCAGGCTCCCGGCTGACCCCAGGACCCCGAGATTATGACCCTAGCCAAAGGCAGAGGCTTTAACCCACTGAACCACCCAGGCGCCCCTATACTTGTTCATTTTAAAAATAGAACCTGATTTGGGAGCAGGTGATTTAAAATTTCCTTTTGTCTGAATTATGTGATTACTAAATGCTTCATGGCTATTAAGCCTCAGTACATCAATACAAATGTTTGAAGGCAGTTAAACCTTAATATATATATATGCCTGTCTCTCTCTCCCCACCTCCACTTTATATTATATATATGTAATTTTATTTTAACAGAACTACCAATGAAATAAAAAACCTGCAGTACCTACCTCGAACCAGTGAGCCCCGTGAGATGCTCTTTGAAGACAGGACAAGAGCCCATGCAGATCATATAGGACAAGGTTTTGAAAGACAGACTACAGCTGCTGTTGGAGTGTTGAAGGCTGTGCACTGTGGAGAGTGGTATATATTAACTACTGCTTTTTTTGTTTGTTTTTGAACTAATGCTATTTTAATGAAAGGTTTTCTTGGGCAGTTTCTCAGTAATTCTCCTTATTATAAGGAAAGGAAGTTTCATTTTTCACTGTATTTGGATATCCTAATTGTATAATTGCACTAAAGATTTTCAGTTGGTAGAAATAGTTTTATTCTTTTGGGTTTGACGGTAATAATTTCATTTTCTAAGTGACTGAATGTGAAAACAGTTGTCTTAACTAAGGTTAAAGAAAATCTAAGGTTCACTTAGTGCTTACTGTATCATCATTGTCCCTGATGAGAAGGCTGCATCATTCTTACCCTTCTTTCCCTGTGTATTAATGTAATGTATAAGGCTTAGATTTTTTTAAAGGTTTTTTTTTTTTATTATTATTTATTTGACAGGGAGAGAGAGAGAGATCACAAGTAGGCAGAGAGGCAGAGAGAGAGGGGGAAGCAGGCTCCCTGCTGAGCAGGGAGCCCGATGCGGGGCTTGATCCCAGGACTCTGAGATCATGACCTGAGCCAAAGGCAGAGGCTTTAACCCACTGAGCCACCCAGGTGCCCCAATGCTTAGATTAAAAAAAAAAAATTTAAAAAGATTTTATTTGTTTATTTGAGAGGGGGAGAGATAGTGAGAACATGAATGGGAAGGAGAGGGAGAAGCAGGCTCTCTGTTGAGCAGGGAGCCCAATACAGGACTCAATCCCAGAACCCTGGGATCATGACCTGAGCCTAAGGCAGATGCTTAACCGACTATGCCACCCAGGAGCTCTAAGGTTTAGATTTTATCACTGGTTTTTAAAAGTTTGTTTATGATATGCCTTGGTATGATTTTTATTTTTTTTGGATTTATGTTGCTTGGAATTTCATTTCAGAATCCCATTTTTGATCATCTTCTATAAAAATTATATATTGCTAATTGAAGAATTTGGGGATTTTTTTAGAATTACATCTAAAGATACTATTAACCCCCACATATAGAGTGATAATAGTTTATTAGCACTGTTCTAATCAATGTTTCTGAGTTGATTAAGGGTTACTTAGGAATTTTAGATACAACTGCAGTTATATGTCTTTATTAGAAGAAAGTATTCTCTTCTCCCCATACTTACCGCTAATTTTTATGTAGTAGTTTCATCTTCATTTAATTTGTTGAAGTATTGACCTTTAAGACAAAGCCCTTAGTTTTTTGATTTGCATAATTAACCAAATTATTTTAATTTTTCAAAATATGGTTTTACATAGCTATAATAAAATGAAGTTAGTTGTTTTTACTTATGTTTAGGTCAAAACTCATGGTTTTATCCTTTTGTTTAAATATGTAAAGTGATCTTCTAATTACATTTTAACTTTATTTGTAGGTACTTTTGTTTTGACCACAAACTATTTTTGCTTTACATTTAATAAGGACTTAACAGAGTGAAACTTAATTTATGGAAGATTCTTCTTTATCTCATATTCTTTTTTAGGCCTGCTCAACCCCGAATAACCAAAGATGTAATTTGTTTTCATGCTGAAGATTTCTTAGAAGTAGTTCAACGAATGCAGTTAGATTTACACGAACCTCCACTGTCCCAGGTATATCTTAAACCATTATTGTCTGCAGTTTAATGTTTATTGTAGAAAGACTTAACGGTATTCCTGTTTCTTTTTTTTTAGTGTGTCCAGTGGGTTGATGATGCAAAACTCAATCAACTGAGGAGGGAAGGCATCCGCTATGCCAGGATTCAGCTGTATGATAATGACATTTATTTCATTCCAAGGAATGTTGTTCATCAGTTTAAGACAGTTTCAGCCGTATGCAGTTTAGCGTGGCACGTTCGGCTCAAATTGTATCACTCAGAGGAGGAGACTGCTCCCGATACGGCTACTCGTGAAACAGGCACATCACCAGGTTCCACATCATCAGTTCTTGCGCCTCACACTGACCACGTGATGTGTGCTGTAAGCCAAACTTGCTTGGATTCTAATTTTTCAGACAGACTTCATTCTAAATCGGAATTACAGCAGATTAAACATGAACCCATTGCCTCTGTAAGAATCAAGGAAGAACCTGTGAATGTTTATATTCCTGAAAAGACTAGAGCACCGAATAATATGGATGGCAAGAATGTTAAAGCAAAATTGGATCATGTTCAATTTACAGAATTTAAGATTGACATGGACTCTAAATTTGAAAATAGCAACAAAGATTTAAAGGAAGAATTGTGCCCTGGAAGTCTCATAAGTCTCGTTGATACAAGGCAACAGAGTTCAGCACATGCAAATCAAGATAGAAAAGATGATGACATTCTGTGCTAAATTTGTACATATCATTTAAAATTCTTTTTTTTAAAGTTAATAATGTAATAAAGATTCATGAATTCTGAAAGCAAGCCAAGTACTTGCTCCCAAGTCTGTTACGAAATAGAATTTATGTAGCTTTGTAACATTCCTCAGTGCCTGTCCATAACTGTGAAGGATCAAAGCACTTAGGGCCAGATGCACTGTAAACATTACAGGTTTAAACAAAAGGAGTCTTTAAGGAATCATTTGGAATTGTAGGTTTTAGAATAGAGCTGACATTAACATATATATATATATTTTTTTTGTAATATGAGCCAGAATTCTTTTTTGACAATTTAAGGCTTTTCCATAGAGCTTATTTATACCAGTTTTTTTTTTTTCATTTTAATGTGTCAGCACTGTAGTGTAAATAGCTTTTTAAAAATCTTTTTAGTGTGATTTATACGGAAATGTGAGCCACTTAATAAAGGTTCATAATAATAAATATGTTTTCTGTTGGGTCTGCAAAAAGACAAACTGACAATTCAGTTAAATCATTTTTTTGGTCTGTTACGTTTCTGCTGGCGTATCCATTTAGAGTGGTAATGGAGTGCAAATGTACGTATTCGAATCTAGTGAATATTTAAATTCCCCACACTGTGTAAGCGTTTTTGAAACCAAGATTCAGTTATGAAAGCATATTTATATATGTGTGTATGTATGGGAATATATATAGATATGTATATCATATTTTGCATAACTTCTTAAATTGCTGAATAAGATGAATATGTGAAACTTCCTAGCCTCATTCCCTGGAATACATTTAAAAATATTTATATTCAACATTCAGAAAGCAGTTTAGGTAATAGAAGCAGTTTTATAAAGTTGGGAGAAACAAGGTCTGTCAGTGGTATTTAACTCTTCTAACTCATGAAGTTAAGTGGCCAGATTCTATAGCCCTAAGGTAAATCTCTATAGTGTCCGGAATGAGAAAAAGTTGAGAATTTTCTTACTAATAAGCACCTGTACTATATTTAATAGTAGCTTAGTAAAAATCTTTCGTTACAGAATATTCAGTTGTGAGCAGTTAAAATCCTCTTTTACATTTTTCTCACAGAACAGGAGGAAAGTATGACAAATACAAAGTCTTAAGGGCCATGACTCAACTGCCATATACAGAGATATAACTAACAAAATAAGATGCGTTACCTCATTTTTCTAAGGATCCTTCTCCCTACCCTGGCAAGGTAAACAACTTAGAGTACTGTTTTGTTTTGTTTTCCCAAAAAAAAGCTCTGGAAAGTAAAATTAGGGTAGGAAACAGGATTGCCAGTGCCTAGCTAAAGATTAAAACAAACCTCTTCAGTGATGGACTTCAGCACTATTTGAGACTGCTTCCGCTACTGTAATTAAAAGTCAAACAGATGTTTTTAATGTATGCTTTGATATAAGGAACTCTGCTCATTGCACATTTATTTTATTTATCTTTGGTATTTTTCTGGACTCCTACTTTGGTTGATGACTTTTAACTGAGATTCTTTGTGCTGTCTTTGGTTTAGTGTTGCTGTTGAAATTGTTTCTGCTCCAGCCTCATTTGTGGTACCCATAAAACTGCTTATCTTTATGGTTAGGGAGAAGCCACTTAAGAGGCATTTCACCAGAAAAGATCAATTGCAGCAATGAGGTCATTTCTGGCCCAGTTTAAAAGGGTTAGGCAAATATTGTAGGAAATCTCAATGGTTTATAGGAAATCAATATATTTGCAATATAGGAATTTTCATGGGATAAGTAAGGTATAAATCATGATAGTGTAAATAGGGATTTTGTTTTATATGTTACCGTCTTAGCCAGCTCCTCACCACCTTAATCTTCTCTTTTAAGCTAAATTTATCATTTCCATCTACCTTTTGGGGATAAAGTTCATAACAAACCAGTATTGAGAAACACGAGAGCATGTGGTTAAAATGTTTTCTTTTTTTAATTGAAGGGTGATAGATTTAACAATATTTTAGTTTTCCAGTAGTATACACATAGATGCATGAGATCATACAGTAATAAAATGTCTTTAGGGTATCCCTCCAAAATATTTTGAGCCTTAAACTTTTAACTAAAAGACATATCTAAAACAACCACAGTGGTTGCTTTTAGGTATAGTTCTTTATATAACCAGTACTCAAAACTTCTCCATATTCTGAAATTTAATGTTTTGTCAAATGTATGCATTTGACAATATAAATATATGAAATATATTTCATATAGTGGGCTCAGATTTCAAGATACAGCTTTGTCACCTTGAGTAATGTTATATCCCTTGTCTTATGGGTTATAATTTTAAAATCCTCTTCAGAAGCAATCTAAGAACTTGCTGATTACCTTTGTTAAACACAATTTCTATTCAGTATTGCATCATATTAATGGTCTCCTAGTTAGTACATTCCAGTTCTTTATCTGAATGTAAGTTTTTTTCTTGATATTTCCAATTTCTTGGACCAGAACGATAAAGCACTTAAAATGTAGTTTCTATATGATCTTATGCTATATAAATAGTCATCATGTAAATTATTAATTTGATACACAGACCTATAAAAAAAAAACTAAGGTACCTCAGTGGTGTCTGCTACAGTGCTTTTTTTTTTAATTACTTTGGTTCATACCCTTTTAGCTATCAAAGAAGTAGAATCTTTTCCATTCTCAGGTTAGCTGGTTAGCTAGCAAAAGAATTAAGCATTTGTGATATTTAGTTGAAAACTTGACTAAAGCCATATTCATTATCTCCCTTGTCCCTAAGGCTGCTGACCTTAAATAAAGATTAGGTTGATCTGGCACAACACTGTGTGTATGTGTGTGTGTGTGTGGGTGTGCGCGTGCACACGCACACACACGTCAGATTATTGGAAAAACTTTGTTTATTCCCACATATATTCATTTTCAATCTATTCTATAATGGGAGGGAGGGGTCAGAGAGGGTAGGACAAATTTTATTTCTTGCGTTATGTCTTCAAGGTATTTCATTAGTGTTCCTGAGTGTGAAATGTTTTTTTTCTCCAAATACTTCTGGCAGGTGAGATAATTTTTGTAAATAATAGATTAGCACTGTTTTGGTAAATTTGCATTCAGTTATTTTGTTGGACAAGTTTATTGTCATGTAAAGCAAATATCTAAAAATTCATATTACATTTAGCAGAGATGCAAGATTTGTTTCTAGAGTTTGAGAGGAATTTTCCTTGTCTTCCACCTTTCAATAAATACTAAAATTGATAACTGTAATCTTTTTACCTTTGTTTTGTATTATTTTCTTATATTTGACATTTTATTTTCATCTCGTCATCTTTAAAAGTTCTTGTTTCTCTGTCTTCAACCGAAACCATAAGATCTTGAAAGTGATTTCAATCTGAAAGTCTTTTCTCTCTTAAAAGTTAGGAAAAGTTGACTCATACCACCGTAGAATATTGAGGATTACCTAAAGCAAGGCTGTTAAACTATTTCGGTGTGAGTGCTGAGATGGCATGCTAAGTCACTTCCCTTCCCTCTAGACAGGACTATTTCTGTCCCAGGAGGGGAGGACAAAAGTGCATTGTTTTCAAAATACTTTTAAGCTGGTAAAAAGTGGCATGATGGATTTTAGATCTTCAGAGTGATAGGAGAGCTCTTGATTATTAATCTTCCATCTGATGTAATTACTTTGATATATAAACAGAATTTTACTGGTTTTAGAATGCCTTTTCTATTTCACGAAAGAGTTATGTTTGATATGTTTGCCTCTGACAATGTACCTCAGATAAAATAATTAAAAGGACAACTCAGAAGAAGCATTTATCTCTGCTCTGGTTTTTCTTTCTTTAACATACTGCATATTGCAGACGGAAACCATCACTTTTTAGAATGTCAAGCACAAGAGGCTAAAAGCAGAGATGCCTTTTCTTTAAGTTTATAGATGTTGTATGTCATATCTCTACTGGGAGACGAGGAGGGAAAGGATGGGATAACATCTTGCATTTCAGGTTACCTTCCTTCTAGGACTTTAGACCTAATAATCAGGGAGTGTGAGTGAGCTGAGAAGAAAATGTGGGCAACTGGCATTTAGGTTAACTAGAAATTAAAAGTAAAATTAAAACATACTACTTAATATGTTTTATTTCTATTATTTGCCTTCCAAGAACTGTACTCTTAAAATACCTCTGGATCCTTCCACACATTTTGAAATTTAGAATTTATGCATCTCTATTTTTAAAATGTTATATCTGTATGCTTTCCTATAAAGTTCTTTGCTTTGGTACTATTGAAAACTACAAAGTATGCAGATTCAGAGACAAGTCGATATAGTTGCAAATATTTTGCATAATATAGTATTTAAAATTTTATTTGGACAGGCAGTTCCACATCTTCCCTCTACCCAAGTTTCTTCTTTCTTTGGAATTTTGTTTTTGTTTTTAACTGAGCCAGACATTTATGTGAAAAGTCTTGAGTCGATCTTCTTTAAAAAAACAAAACAAAACCTTTTCTTTAGTCTGGCTTTTGTTTATGCTTTTGTTCCGTACCTCTTCCTCACTGACAGAGTTCTTGGAAATCTGTTTGCCTTCACTTCCTCATTTCATTACAATTTGTCTCAATCTTCAAATTTAATCGCCCAGCTGAAGTGGTTCTCTCAATGGTCACCTTTTAACTGCCAAATTCAGTGGCTTAATTTCTTAATACTTCTGTTTAGTCCTTTTGGGACTTGTTAGCAATCTTTTACTGCCTCAAATTTTGTGTGTATGACCTATCTGTTCTGTTTTGCTTTTCCATTTCTTTGGATGTCTTCTTTTCCCTTAGCCACCACTATTTAAAGCAGTCTCATGTTCTTTAGGTCTCTACACTTTGTCCCTGAATTATCTTCATAACCCCATGACTTTAGTCAGCTTTGGCTTCTCACTTCAGCTCTAAAGATCCGTGTGATCAGAATTAAATCCCTCTCTTCTCCCTTGCCCCCAAGCATTAGCTCTTCCTTTCCCTCCTAATTTGGGTATTGGCATCACTATGTCTCTTCCGAGTCATTGCACAGTTACTTGATTTCTCTTTTCTTCTAACTATATACAGTATATCTTGAGATTTTCTTGAGTTGACCCTGGAAATGTTCATAATTGGTCTACTTTTCTTGTTATAGTAGATGTTCATCTTAGCTAGACTCTTAAAATAGCCTAAAATGTTCCAGGCTGCTTGTATTCCTCTCCCCCTACCCTCATTCCAATCCATTCTTTGTTACTACCAGGTTAATCTTTCTAAGACGTATCTCTTTTGCTTGAAATATTCCGTGGCCCCTTTCCTAGAGAATAGAAGCCAGATGCTCAGCATCACACCAAAAGTCTTCATGATATGGCCCTTCCTTTCCAGCTTCATCCACCACAGTCTTCCATTAATGTGCCCAGAGGTGCCAGGACTTGCCATTTTCTTTATGTACTTTTAAAATTCTTTGCCTTTGCTGGGGAAATCTCTGCTTCGAATATAATACCATGGAATCTTTTTTCAAAACTCTAGTTAAACATCTTCTCTTCTGTGTGTCTTTTACTGAGTTCATCTGTTCCAACTGTCCCCTTTGTTCACATCATTTAATGTATGTCTTAGTTAAGTACATGTTGGACTCTACCTAAACCATGAACTAGAAGTTACAAGTTTTTTTTTTTTTTAATCTCTTTGTATCCTTGACACCTAATATATACACTTGGTATTCAATAAATATTTGAAGGAACAAAAGTTATACCTTTATTGGGGGTGGGAAAAATAATTATGTAGGTTTCTATGATGTAAAACCCGTTTGACTTTAATTCATAATGTAATTCTAGAATTGCAGTAGAAAAGTGGAGAAAATTAGATCAGCAGGCACTATAAAGGGACCGAGTTTCTATTTTGTACTTCAGCCTTATGAATAAGAAGAATTAAAGAAGCTGCCTATAAATATCTAGGCCCATTGGGCAATGTGAAAAAAGTAAGTATTGTAAAGATCGTTAAACCTGTAAAACTCACATACTCATTTCCAATTGAGGATAAGTTTAAACTAGATCTAAAGTGATTAAAATGGCAAATACCATATAGGAAGCACCTTAGTATCTTACAGTCTGAAGCAGAGTTTTAGTTTGCTGAGTCGTAACTTGGCAAAATAAAGTCTCCCTGTTGATATAAATATTCAAAAACTGAAAATATTGAAGGTGATAACATGCACTCATTTTTTTTTTTTAGTCCATATCCATTCGGTTGCAGGTGTGGGACAAGGACAACAAAGGTGGCACATTTTCACAGACCTTCTGTAAAGCCACTTCACTATTATGATACTATGCTGAGGGCATTTGAGTCATACAGCTATGGCTAATGAAAGGGGAATACACTTGTATAACGTTGAGAAATCACTTAGCTTTTATTTCACATTGGTAAAAAGGGGGAGGAGGGAGTACCTATTCTAACTGGTGGTGAGAATGAAAATGACAGAACATGTCCAGTGCTTATAGTGCATTGGTTTATATATTGTAGACACTACAAATGTTAGCTTCTGATCCTGGAATTAACATAGTAAAAAGAATAGTTAGAAGAGCTATGTTCTGGGTCAGCCTAATCATTTTATGCCTTTCTCACTAATTTCCTTTTCTCCGTATTCCTCTTTCTAATTTTGGGCAAAGGATAGGCATCTGGGAAGAGGACGATGCTTATCAAGGGGTCAGGAGGAGGTAGGCAGATTTCCAAAACATACCTCTTCCTACTTCACTATTTTGCCCAGGGCTAGCAATTCAAAATCATGTCTTGTTACAGACTGCCTTTCCTGATTACAAATTTGGGTTTGTAGTATATAGATAGTGGTAGTAAATTTACTTTGTGGTGTAAGATACTAGTATGATTACAGTGTGGCAATTTGAACGTACGACAAGGAAAATGAGAGTAAAACATTAAAGTGTAAAGTAGATCCCTCTCATAAAAGCTTTTAGCCCGGGGTTACCTTATCTGGCATTTGATAACTGGGATGTATCTTCCATGGATGCATTCTATTTTTTTTTTTTTCTTCAATAGCAAACCTATTTTGGAAATAGCATTTGGAGTTAAAACTTCTCCATTTATCAATGACCATGGACTGATTTCATTTCATTTCTTGGGACTTGAGTATTTCCATCTTTATTATAATGAGGGTTTTTTCCTTATTTGTTTTATCCTGGTTCTAACACTATAATTCCCATGTAGCTTCACTATCTATGTCATGAATTATAGGAACAACACCACCACTTTGAGGACAACTGACATTTACTGTGCAAACATGACCAATCAAGATTAAAGGAAACTTCTTTTGTAGTTTATGGCTTGTTTCTTTTTTTTTTTTTTTTAAAGATTTTATTTAGTTATTTCACAGAGAGAAAGAGGTCACAAGTAGGCAGAGAGGCAGGCAGAGAGAAAGGGGGAAGCAGGCTCCCTGCTGAGCAGACAGCCCGATGTGGGGCTCGATCCCAGGACCCTGAGATCATGACCTGAGCCGAAGGCAGAAGCCCCAACCCACTGAGCCACCCAGGTCCCCCGGCTTGTTTCTTAATATGATGCTAAAAGGACTCCGATTAATTTTCTCTCAGTAAAGAGAACTATTCTTGATGACACAGGTACATAGTAATATGGCTGCCTCTATATGAAAATTGTTCTATGGTTTCCTCTCTTTTTTTGGCCATCACTTCTGTTCATTAGTCAACATCAGTTGCTCTTACTTGCTGCACTGTAAAAAAGCAGAGTGGAAAGCAGATGACCTCATTTGTAAGGTAAATAACTTTTAAAATCACAGTAAAACTTCAGCTCACACATGGATCTTTACTTCTCAAAGCTGTGTGTAACAAAATTTCTTGGTGCTTGCAAACTCTCTGTTGGTGGATTTGTGTTCATGTTTCATGTGGTGGATTGATGGTACCGCCATACCCAGCCTCTGTGTTCATGAAACATCGCTGAACAAGTTGTGAATTCTTCGAATATTTTCTACTTTTCATATTCTCAGGTCTTAAAAATTATTTTTTTCAAAAGTTGCTTTTACTCAGAATTTTTAATTTCTTTCTTAAAGATTTTAAAATTTGTCAGAGAGAGAGAGCACAGGCAGGGGGAGCAGCAGGCAGAGGAAGAAGCAGACCCCCTGCAGAGTGGGGAGCCCAATGCGATCCCTCGACCCCAGGATCATGACCTGAGCTGAAGGCAAGACGCTTAACCAACTGAACCACCCAGGCATCCCTTACTCAGAATTTTTGATAAATCTTTTGCTCCAAACCAGATTAAGTTATGTCTTGTGCATGCTGACCTGGAAAATACTGGCTTCATAAGGAACCTTTCATGTTTAAGTTAAATCTTTGTATTATAAAGGAAGTATCCTAGAACTAAAAACAAATAGGAAGGTATTTTTCCACAATAGTTTATATATTATTCTGTTAGTTCTGCTTTTTCTGTGAGCATAATCTCTATCCTCTCTTTAATTATTTAATGTTTTAAATGTATTCCAACCACTGAGGCTGCGATACTGTGATTTATAAGAAATATATATTGGTCCTTATCCCTATTCCGGGCACAGGAATTTAACACCTTAGAATTTCCTAGTAATGTGATAAAGGTGTCTTTTGAACTTATGTTAATGTGGGGAGTTGGAAAACTCCTAGGCAACCTAAGGATGGAGGCTGCTTGCCAGGGAGAAACCACCGTGTGATTAAAGGGTTGGAACTTTCCTCCTTCTTCATCTCCCAAGGAAGAGGAACTGGAGATTGAGTTCAGTCACCAATGAAATCATGGCCAATGATTTAATTAATATGCTATGCAATCAAGCCTCCATAAAATCCCAAAAGGACAGGGTTCAGAGAGCTTCTGGGATGGTGAACACAGGAGATGGGGCAAGAGTGGTATGCCCAGTGAGCATGGAAGCTCCTTGCCCCTTCCCCATACCTTGCCTTACCATTTCTTCCATCTTGTGGTTCTTGAGTTAAATTCTTTTATAATAAACGGGTAATCTAGTAAGTAAAATGTTTCTCTGAGTTCTGTGAGCTGCTCTAGCTAATTATTCGGGAGTTATGGGAACATTCAATCTATAGCTGGATTTGTAATTGTTATCTCAAGTGTGGAGGGAGGAGGCGTCTTCTGGGATTGGACCCTTAACCTGTGGGATCAGATCCTATTTCCAAGTAGTGTCAGAACTGAAAGAATTCCTTGGTGGTATGGGGATAAAACACACATTTGAATTGATGCCAGAATCAAGGAGGCACATGTCAGTAACTTATGCTGCTTCAAGTTGTTTATTTAGTCTATCAGTATACCAAATTAAGAAAAAGCTCTGCTTTCTGGGAACCTCTCAGATACTATTACAACTAATTGATCCTCATGGGTCAACAGGTTAGTTATTGTGTCGCCTTCTAGATATAATTCTTACCCAGTTTCTCTCTTACTTCCTTGGAGACCTCTCCCACCTTTTCTCTTAGAAATCTCATACAGAATTTCTGCTTTTGCTTGTTTTATGGCCTAGCTTAGGGGTGCTTTTTGTATGGCTGTAAGGGAGGAATAGTTTTTACAGTTTTAAGTAATTGGAACAAAAGTCAAAAGAACACTACTTTGTGATATGTGGAAATTTTACCAAATTTAAGTTTCATTGTCCATAAAGTTTTATTAGAACATAGCCCATGGTTTAGGGCTGCTTTTTCATCACAGAGCTGATTTGAGCTGATGAGATAGAAACGATATAGCCCACAGAGCTTAAAATATTTACTAGATAAACCTTTACAGAAAAATTTTGCTGACTCCTGACCCAGCTAATTGCACGTGGTGCTGTCCTTTTCCTTTTCCCTGTGAAAGCTCATACTTAGATAATACTGCACAAATACAGCTCTTGCTGAATTCCAAAATCCTATCTGGTTTCTCATAGAGATGAAAGCTTTCTTCTACTTTGAATCTATCATCAGAGAGACCAAATTGTTTGGATCTCTCAGTTGAATTAGGAATATCTAATCAAGCCTGGAACATTATGTTCCCCATATTAACTATTCTTTTCCATCCTATTTTTGGATGCTCAAAATACGAATATATACCAATTATAAGACAGAAAAATGCTTGTAACTGATCAATTTTTATGTAGTTTAGCTCTGTAGTTTCAAACAAGGCGTTCAACTACATTAATTTGTGGTGTCGTAGCTTAAACTTTGTCCTGTTATCTGCTTTACAAAGGAGAACTAGACCAAAATGCTATATTCAAAGCAATCCTCTCAAGTATTAGCAGCCAGGAATCACCTTCTTGTGTGTTAGGTGTTTTTAAAACAGACAAAATACTACTTAGGGTTCTTCCCAAAGCTAAAAGTGAGGGCTGTATAGGGCGAGAACAATCACCTGCTTTAGGATTATAATGCCGACAAGACTGTTTGGAATTCTTTTTTTTTTTTTTTAAAGATTTTTATTTTTTATTTATTAGAGAGCGAGAGACTGAGAATGAGAGGGGAGAAGGTCAGAGGGAGAAGCAGACTTCCCGCAGAGCCGGGAGTCCGATATGGGACTCGATCCCGGAACTCCGGGATCATGACCTGAGCCGAAGGCAGTTGCCCAACCAACTGAGCCACCCAGGCGCCCCTGTTTGGAATTCTTATAAAGTAATGTCACCTATGTTTCACTGGAATGAGTTGAGTGCCTTGGTAGGTTCACCCATAAATTCTCAAGCCAGGACACTTTTAGGAGTGAAAGGGGCACTAACTTTTGAGGCCCAGGACAACAGGTATAAAAACAGGAACTGTCCTGATTCAACCATGATGAAAGGTCCCTCTAACTTTAGGAAGAGGCCAGCCTCTGCTCTGTCGTAATATGCCACCTCTAATTCATGGGTCATAAACAGAAGAAAGAAGTAGCAATGAAGTTAGCTTAGATAAAAATCTGTCAAACTCTCAGACTCCTTCTGAATGTAAACATGAAGTGGCACAACTATTTCAGTAACTAGGTTTTTTCCTCCATAATTTACAAGCACAAATGACCATTTACTTTGGTTGTAATGGGGCTACGATATATTAAACTTCTACCCAAATATTGTAGATTAAAGACTTCATATTTACATGCTTTACAAATTGACCACATACATACAACAGATTATTTAAGAGTCAAGTAGAAAAATAAGGTCAAAAACAAACTTTATTTATATAGGGATAATAAGGATATTAATAACTGAAATTCTGAATAATTAAGCTTTGGATTGACTAGAAGTCCATGATTCACAAAGACTATTTTATGGAAGCCGTATAAAACTACATTTGGTTATTTTTCTCAGTTCTCTGGTATTCTTCAAGCTTGCAAGGATTCAGAACACTTTAATGATAGCTTGTTGAACAGCAGTAAAATGAAATGATGTCCTTAGAAGTCAGTCTCTCACAAAAAAGACGTTATATCCAAGTTCTACCAAAGCCCCAGCCAGTAAGGCCCATAAAGGAATGAAGACATAGGACAGATTCATGGTAGTAAACTGTTCCAGTTTAGCACAGAGTGCAAGGCAGAAGGCTAATTTAAGTAACATTGCAATGAGGTACCAGGCTTTTTTTTTAATATTGTGCGATCCATGTCGAGGGTCAAAGCCAGACTTACATCGCCCAGCCATTTTCACAATCAGCATGACAAGAAGGATAGTATCAAATATCCAGACTGGAATAAATATGAGGAACCAGTTCCAAGGTGCCTTCTCATCCAGTTTCAACACCAACATGATCAAGAAGAGTAATGTGAAAAGCCAGGTGAGTAGTACTCTCTGAGCCAAGGACATTCTCATTTAAACAGTTTAAAGAGGCTGTTGCAGAGTCGAAAAAAGGGAAATATACCCTAAGAGAAGGAAAAAAAGTCAGGATTGATACCAGAAAAAAAAAAAAAAAAAAATCACTTCCATTCCTGTTGAACAAAGTTGGCTCTTCCCCACTCACAGATTTCCTAATTTTGAAAACATTCTATTATTCTTACTTTCAACCCCTGTAAGATTTGTAGCCATTTTTGACAACATTACATTCATCATTCCTTATAGCCTGTGACAAAATACAGTAAAACTTTTAGTATATCAACTGGGCATAAGCTCTATTCAAAATGTCTCAAAAACAGTCTGTTCCTTTTTATTGCTGTCACTCAAGTCCAGGTACTCATGACTTTATTCCTGTACCTCAGGGATATTCTTAAATTCTTTTTGTACATCAGTACATCTATAAATTTTCATCCAATTTCGAGATACACTAAGAAAGAATATCCAAAATCAAAGCGGTGAAAAAGGAAGACGTGGTTATCAGGTCAAGGGAGGAGAGTTTTAATAAGGAGGGGATTAGGTAACAAATTCAGAAATTAAATAGAATTTAGGTTGTGAGGATATCACTGGGCTAAATAATACAGAATACATTGATAATACTGGATTTTCACATAGTCTGTGGGTCTTTTTAAATTAAACTGTCTCGGGATGCCTGGGTGGCTCAGTTGGTTGAGCAGCTGCCTTTGGCTCAGGTCATGATACCAGCATCTTGGGATGGAGTCCCACATCGGGCTCCTTGCTCCGCAGGGAGCCTGCTCCTCTCTCTGCCTCTGCCTGCCTCTCTGCCTGCTTGTGTTCTCTCTCTGTTAAATGAATAAATAAAATCTTTAAAAAAAAAATTAAACTGTCTCACTGCAATTCTTTTTAAATACCTATTAGTCTGAACTTTTCTTTTTAATACTACCCATTATATATTTTTTTGGTTTGTGGTACAGATCCTGATTTTTTGGTCGTTGCTATCCAATAATCAAGACCACTTAAACTTTTGACATTTTGTTATTACTAGATGCTATATTATTCAATAATTTAGGCTCCTTCTTTCTTTTTTAAAGAATGTGGGGCTTGAACATAGGCCTCTGAAATTCACAGTTGCATGCTCTACCAACTGAGCCAGCCAGGCAACCAGAAGCTCTTATATCCCTTATATCTGTCTATAGATCTGTCTTACTGACCTATATTTCTATTTTGCATTAGTACTATATTACTGTGATTAGATACATTCTAGGTTATACTCTAATATCTGAAAGGACTAGTAGTACCTACTACTCATGGGTTTCTTTTCCAGAATGTTTTGACCTTTCATTTTTTTCACTGCTAAAATCCCTAGTTCTTAAAAACTTGGATTTTTGATTGGGACACATTAATCTATAATACTTAGGTATAAGCATTTACTTAGTCTTCACATACAGGTTGACAGTATGTTCTATACTTGTTCAAGCTTTTTGTATCAACTTTGTGACCATTTGGGTAAAGGGTAAGTAGAATGGAAATCAGAAGTCAAACTGCAGCAGCTGGGTGAGGAGTTAACAGAAGATAACAAAAAGTAAACAGCTGACAACACTTTATTCCTCTGAAACACTTGGAGAAGATAAAAGATAAGACACATAATGAGACTGAGAAAGGGTCAGGAAGAAATTTTTCAGTAAAGGAAGAATCTATGATTATAAACTGAGGGAAAAAAGGCACAAAAGAGTGATGAAAGAGTAAAACATCAGAAGGTGGTGGGGTAGCAGAAGATGAGGGGTAGGAGTAAAAATGCAGAGAAATAAGGAAAAAGTGAAGGACCTGGCTAGATGAGTAAAATGCCCTAGACTAGCATGTTTAATTATTTTAAAACTAACTTTGAGGGGCACCTGGGTGGCTTAGTTAGTTGGGTGTCTGCCCTCAGCTGAGGTCATGATCTCGGGGTCCTGGGATCAAACCCCACCATCAGGCTCCCTGCTCAGGGAGAGCTCTGCTTCTCCCTCTCTCTCTGCCTCTCACCCACTCGTTCTCTCTTTCTCTCTCAAATCTTAAAACAACCCCTAATTTTTATATTTTTTGCTACACCTCTACTACTTTAAATAGTGGGTGACTATCACTGGGCAAGAATGTGTATCTGTTTTACTGTAATAGTGACTTATGGATTTCCTAACTCCCCTTTTCCCCTGATACCCATCTGCTAGCACTTGTTTCCTTAGCTGGCAGATCCGAGGCTTCATAGTGCAGTATGAAAAGCAGATGCTTTTGCTCCCAGGAAGGCATTTTCTCCAGGTCTCCTTTCCTGACCGAAGGCCGCCATAGTGGGATATGGGGCTGAATTTGGAAGAAGGGGTGTGAACTGATTATTAACTACAAATGGATTTCAATACTGTAAATCAAGTTTGCTCAAACTTGATCTCCATAAATCTGGCCATTTATGTGAACCTTTAAAAAGTTTATGATAATACACTTGTTTAAACACAACTTTCCATCAGCTATTGGACGAGTCATGGTTCAAATTTTCGCCTACAGAACTGAGTAACAACTGGTCACAGAAACGGCTGCTACACTCAACATAGGTACTTTAGGACTGGAGATGGAGGGATGATACAAAGAGCACACAGTTTTGTGGCTTTTATAATGTGGGGCGCCCCCAAGTTCTGTAAGCACTTCTACTAAAATGCCCTCAAGTGGGAAGCACTATGCTGATATTTAAATGACGCTTGAAGAATTCTGGATGCTGGGCTACAACGCCAATTTTAGTTGCTCATAAATCTTCACTAACTGAAGTAATGGTATTTGTTTCCTACTACTAGTATTCTTTCTCAAGGGAGGGGCTGCATCCTCCAAAACAAAAATTTGCTATACTAAAGTCCTATTCGAGGTGATTACTTGTGGTAACAGGAAGATAGTTAAGTGTTAGTTCATACGCTTCCTCATCCATCGTCAAAATCTTCTGCATTGTCCCAAAATGGAAGTCGAAAGGGCTCTGCCCACAGTTCCAGCATCGAGCAGTTGTGTGTGCACTCATTTATTTGCCCACGGTGCGTTCTACATCACCCCCATTTCCTTCTCTCTCTACTGTCAGCACTCTTCCAAATGAACTCACTCCATCCCAAAGACAGTTTTGTTTATGAGCCCACAACACAATTCCTCTAAATGAGTCGGTTTCGAAAGGCTCTAAAGGCAGCAGCCTTGTAGAACTTAACCTTCCTTCAGAGAAACAGCGCTCTGCTTACAACTTACATGATTTTGGGGCCTACTTGTCCCTAGAACTTCAGGACGTTCATAAACTATCCTCGCCCTTAGTCTTCAAACACCTACGGTCCTCCCTAATTCGGACTACTCGCGTTCTACCCTTTGGGCCCAGTACAGTTTGGGAGCTGAACGCGGTTTCTTGCACACGATCCAAAAAGCACACAGAAGCCTAGTGCCAAGCAGGTGTCTGTACGTTTGGCAGGGAGTGTAAGGGGCTGGGAGGCAGCGACAAACCCCCTGAGCCATCAGGAAGCGGGCACCAGGTGGGCAAATGCACCTCGGGAGAATGCCGGCCCATTGGAGCCCGGGACTCACCTGGCAGCGCCGCCGGCCGAGGAGCGGGGAGGGGCGCGAAGACCAGAAAACTCGCCAGTTTGGATCCTTGGCCTTTTCCACGCTTTCTCCTCCATTAAATCCAGAACCCGTCACATGATAATCAAGAAAAAGATCTCAGTTCCGCCTCTCCAAACCACCGCGGCAGAGGCTCTGTGTTCTACCTCAGGGCCACGCCCACATCCGGGGCAGGTTCTCCCCGCCTCTGGGCCCACCTATAGGTAGAGAGGATGCCAGTCTGGTTTTAGAGGCCCTTTTCCCTGTGGTAATTGGACCAATTGGCCACCAGTGCGAACCAACCGACCTTTTCTTACGTTCGGGTTTGTCAAAAAGGCGGCTGTAAAAGAAGCCGCTAGACCCGCCTCTCTACCGCTACGGGCTAGGAGGAAAGTCAGTCTCTGCACAGCCTGGAGTATCCGTGGTCCCATTGGGCCCACAGACGCCAATCAGACCAGCAGAGTTCGGCTCCGCCCCCGAGGGGGCGCCCCCCGCCTTTTTCCTCGCCCTCCCCGCCAGCGCGCGGAGACTGCAAGCTCCGGCGCAAAATCCTGCGGGAGAGGGGGGGTGGGGCGACGGCTCTGGAGGCAGCGCTCCCGCCGGCAGCCTCGTTGTGACTCGTCCGGCTCCCGCAGCGGCGGCGGCGCTCGCCTCGGAGTCTCCCGCGCGCACCCCAGCCGCCTCCTAGCGGCGCGGCGCCCGCTCCTACGGTAAGAGCCGGCATCACCTCCGTGCTTGGGCGGGCAGTGTGGCGGTCGTTGGGTTCTGACAGAATCCTGGGGATGGAGCAGGACGACGGAGGGAAGCGGCGGGCGGGATGGAGGTGGGGGCTCCGGGGCCAACGCATTGCCCTCCGCCGCCGGTGACTTCCCCGGCAGCGGCTGGCACCTGCGCGCCGGGGTCGACCGCGGTCCCCTCCCATCATTTGACCGGCGGCAGTGGCTCAGCCTCCCTCCTCCCGAGCCCGTGCCGCCCTCGAGCTTGGATGGTGACGGGCCGAAGCCCAGCGCCGCCTTCCGCCCCTCCGCCCCCTCTCGCGGCCCCTCTCTTTCGCTTCCCTCCCCTGGCGCGGTGCTGGGGGCGCGCCGGGTCTTGGAGGGCGTGCGGGGGCTTCGGGTGGCCGAGCCCGGGCGGGCGGGAGGGAGAGGTCAGCTAGCGGCCGGAGGAGCGCGCTCGGGTGGAGGGGGCGACTGTGCGCACGCGGGACGCAGGCTGGAGGGAGGGTCTCTGCCCTGCACCCGCTGGGCAGTCAACAGTTTAGTTCTCTGATTCCAGCACTGACTGCCGAGCGGGTGCTGATTATCTTCTCAGGAGCCCTGGGGGCTATTTCTCCTCTGGAAACAATACCGCAGTTCATCGGCTTGCTTTACCTTTTCTTGTTTTTATCTGCCTGATGTTGACAGCCAGTATTTTGGTATTGTTCCTTCGGGTCATGACTTTTAAACTCAACACCTCCTTCTATAACTTTGGAGATCATTCTATCACAGACCCATCATCACTCTCTATTTTTAGCCTGCCCAAACAACAACAACAAAACTGCTTTATATACCAAGGAGTTTTTAAATTCGTGAGTTACTAAACATTTTGTAATGTATACTTGCTGTCTTCGTTTCTGGTATATCCTCCTTACTTTGAGGTTACTTTGTTAATGGTGTGCTTAATTTTATAATTTTTGGTTAGCTTGAGCTAACTAGATATATTAGGATTTTTCTTTCTTCCCCTCCCCCCCAAGACTTTGGATATAGCCATAGTATTTGATCTTGTTTTTAGGATATCTTGTGTTTTTTTTTAAAAAAATTTGTTTCCTCCCTACCTGGATTTTTTTCATAGTATATTTAAAGTTGGAAAGGGGCCTTCTGAGAATTTGGAAACTATGCACGTTAGCTTAAAGAGCTGTAAAATGCGTAACAATTTGAAATGCTAACTTCTTGGAGTAAACATTGTTAAGTTTAAGAGAAAGAAATTGGTGTCGGCTGTGAGTTGTAGTGGCTCAGCCTCCAGATTCCAGAGGAAAGCAATCTAGAGGTCTGGGGAGAATGAGCCACGCCTGAGACCAGACACAGGTGATTCTAGGAAAACTTATTGCTGGGGGAAAAAGGCCTGCCTCCACAACAGGTTAGTTGTGTGTGTGGATCGGATAGTATTAAGTTAGGTGTTAGTAAGGTAGAAAGTGTCTTCTGTAACTTTTACCACTTTCTGAGAGGCATGAAAATGTAGTAAGAGAAAAAAGTATAATGTACAGTGGGGGCAGTCTTGCATAGTCAAACCTACCAGAGTGAACTTTTTTTTTTGAGTCCAAACTGGCAGTGGACAGTTGGCCCTAAAAATTAAGTAGGTGGTCTAAGCAATTTTTATTTATTTTATTATTATTTTTAAAAATATTTATTTGTTTAAGTAAGCTCCACATCCAATGTGGAGCTTGAACTCACAACACCGAGATCAAGAATCACATGCTCTGCTGACTGAACCAGCTGGGCATCCTGGCCTGAGCAATTTTATTTTATTTTACTTTTCTGGTCTGAGCAATTTTTAAACCAACGAATCTTTTTGCTAGCCCATTTAATACAGAAGTTCAAGGTGAAGTTCAGAAGTTCAATTTTGTAATTAATTACAAAATTAAAAAGGCTACACTAGACTAAGCCGAAGAAAATTTAGGGTGGCATGTAGGAAAAATGAGGATCGAGAAATAGCTGGATTGCTTCCATACTGTCTTGTTTAATCTTTATCATGCTATGAGGTATTACTGTTCTGTTTTATAGATGAGTTAACCAAGACTTAGGTTAACTCATTTGTTGAAGAGTTCTCAGCTAATAAGTTGGTGGAGGTGGGATTCAAATCCAGGCAATTTGATTAAAAAGTCTATGCTTTTTAATGCTTTACCACCATAGTGGCTTCTTAGAGACCTGGCACAAGGAGACTAATCAGTGGAAAATAATGCTTCAAAATGATAAACTGAATAAGTATTGTACATATTCAGTAACACTTTGAGTCCCTGTATGTAGGCACTGTTGAGTATTGCTGGGGATGTAAGGATAGAGTCACCTTTCCTGTCTTTAGTGGGGGAGAGAAATAAATAATGATACTACAATACAATATATACTATAAGAGAGTGCCATAGAGTCTGTGATTTAATGGAAGAGATTTAATGGAAGAAAATTCAGTTGAAGTCTAGACATCCCAGCATTTGAATTCCTGTTTGGCTTTGTGACTTTCAGTATGATACTAAACCTTCCTCAGCTTCAGTTTTCTCATCTGTTAGGTGGAGAGGAATTACTTCAAAGGGAAATAGTAAGCATTAAACAGAATATATAAACTACTGGCACGCTGGTAAGCCCTGAATAAAGAAGACTGAATAATATTCAGAGAGTGGAGAGGGATTGGAGGAGTGTCGGAGAGCTATCTCTGGATTCTTAAAGGGAAAATAGTAGTTTTCACTGTTGGGGAAGGAGGGCATCCCACACAGAGCAGAAGGCAGGGTCACAGGACAGGAATATGGATTGTTGAGGGAATGGCAGGTAATTGTAGCTATGTGTAAAAAGTATTTTTTTTACTTTAGGCCAAAATTTAAACGGTAATTGTGTATAAATGTGGCTGGGCAAGGTGAGTACAACCCAATTTTGGCAGTTGGAAATTGCATACTTAGATATTAAAATTGTAGGAAATCCTCAGTTTGTGCATTGTTACATTTTTATGTACTATTTACCATTTAATACTTATTTCCCCCAGTGACAATGAAAACTTCTTTTCCAAACATGTCCAACTAAGCACTTTCATTATTTCATTGCAATATTCCATTCTAAGCTATAAAGGAAGATTTACACCACTAGAGGCATTTGCACTTAATTTGTGGACTGTATTTTGGAATTACTTATAAAAAAGTCTTCAGGTGACTGTTGCTTCCCTTAACTCTTTACCTAGTAGGTAGCCACATAGGGCCAATATTGTAAACTACCCTTTGTATATATACTGACTGCCTTTTCTGAATCCAAATTTGAGACATAATGGTGGATAGAATGTTTTAAATTGGGATTGTTCTTTAAAAATCTGAGAAAAAGCCCCCCGTGTGTATCTTTCCTTTACGTTAGCACAGAACCATAGATACTTCCATTGGATTTATAAATGTAGATCACTTCATGACCAGAATTATTTGACTAGGTTGAAAATATTAAATGCCATTTACGAAGGCTGCATTTTTATTCCAACTTGTTAGTCTTGTACAAATTGCTAAAATGCCACAAAATACAGAGATGAGATTCACATGAGAAAAACAGACTGCTTCCTAGAACAGGTAGTTTTATAGCACTAGGAAAGAAAATATGCTGGATTTCATTCTAAGTAGTGAACAGGAACTGGGCAGGAAATGGCTGTGGCTGAACCACTACCTGATAATAATCATAACATGATTGAATTTGACATTTAATGAGAGGAAGTAAAGGGGGAAAAAGTGCACTGTATGCAGCTTTCCAGTTTCAGAAACAGTAGAAAAGGGCTGTTAAAAGTGTCTCTACAGAAATTTTGAAGATAGGGGATAGGCACTGATATTTGTTGCATGAAAGAAAGCACCTTAGTAAAACATTCTGTAAAAGATTTGTTACAGATAGCAAAAAGCTTAAAGTTGTGCAGCATGAGTTCTGGTGCTCTGCAGACCTAGGTTCATGTCTCAATTCTACAGTCCATCAGTTGTGTGACTTTGAGCTCATTATATAACCTTTTTTGAGGTTCAGTTTTATTTAATCATAAAACGGAGATATTTACTGTGCAAGATTTTGAAAATTAAATGAGCTAATGTACCTAAAGCTCTTGACACGTTGCCTGGCTTATAAGACATGTTCAGAAAATGGTTGTTGCTGTTATTTGACTAAGTTGAACAGGTGTGTTTGTTTGTTTGTTTGTTTTAGTGGGGATGGGCAGAGAGGGAGAGGCTTAAGCAGGCTCCATGCTGGGTGTGGAGCCTGGCACAGGGCTTAATCTCACAGCCCTGAGATCATGACCTGAGCTGAAATCCAGAGTCCGAGGCTTAATTGAGCCACCCAGGTGCCCCATACAGGTGTGCTTAAATAAATGAATGAATGAATGCATAAATTTGATTCTGAAATAGAGTAAGAAGACTTAAAGAGGAGATAATGGGATATTATACAGGCAACAGGCAGAGTTGAATTAAAAAATCAAGTCATTGCAGCCACGTACAAAACAGCAGAAAAGATAGGGAAAGAGCTTCATATTCTCAATTTTTTTTCCTGAAGAAAGTAGGTCACACATTAAACCAGGTTGAGTAAATAAATGTTTTGCTCTTCTAAATGACAATAAAGAATATTGAAATTGGGTCTTTTGTACCGTGAGTTTAGTATATCCACGGAAAGGAATTTTTTCCTCAAATCTCTTAGCCACATTCTTATCTCTGAAATTCTTTTAACAGATAAAAGCCATTAATTTTACAGTTATAGAGAAGGCTTTAATTGCAAGTAATCTTGGGAGTTAGAGCAGATTAATTTATATATATTTCCCAAGTATTGGATCCATATATCCCATTGCCTACTATATCTTTTGGGCAGTGAATGTGTTATGTATTGGAAAATAAACATATCTTCTTGTTCCCAAATGTGTTTCTTCTCTGTGTTCCCTATCCTAATGAATAGTTCTTCTATTGTTCAAGCCAAGACTCATGGAGCATCCTTACTCTTTCACTTTCTGTACCTTTCATGTCCAGTCAGTAACTACATCTGGTCTTTCTCTTTACTAGCTATCCATCTTCTAACTGCTCTGTCCTAACACCCACCCCTCATTGCCACCGACTTAGATGCTCATAATTTTTTCCCCAGGTAGTTAATAGTCTCCTTGGTATTAATTTAGCCTTGTAGTAACCAGTTCTTCACACAGCTTCCTTTGAGAATGATGTTGCTGAATACTAATGGTCATATTAAAATTATATTATTAATGCCAGCACATGATGATAGTTAATAAATATTAGATCCCTCCATGTATCTTAAACTTAAGATAATACTAAGTGACTTGTATACCTATACTTAGAGTTTTCTTTGTGGGAAAGGGTATAACAACTACTTTAATTTCATTAATAGAGGGCTACTTAGTTTATTCTTTTTTTTTTTTTAAGATTTTATTTATTTATTTGTCAGAGAGAGAGCACAAGCAGGCAGAGTGGCAGGCAGAGGCAGAGGGAGAAGCAGGCTCCCTACTGAGCAAGGATCCCGATGTGGGACTCGATCCCATGACCCCGGGATCATGACCCGAGCCAAAGGCAGCAGCTCAACCAACTGAGCCACCCAGGCGTCCCTAGTTTATTTATTCTTGAATGAGCATCAGTCGTTTCTATCTTTTTTTTTAAGATTTATTTATTTATTTGAGAGAGCATGAGCGGGGCGGGAGGCAGAGGGAGACGGGAGAGAGTCTTAAGCAGACTACACTGAGCACAGACCTAGACTCGGAACTCCATCTCATGACTCTGAGATAGGAACCGAGCTGAAACCAAGCTTAACAAACTGCTCCATCCAGGCACAGCAATCGTTCATCTTTCCAAGAGTTTGTCAATTTAATCTAAGTTGTTAAACTGGCATGAAATTGTTCA
>CM052806.1:17035856-17164397 GCA_028533885.1 Nasua narica
AAATGAAACATACATTTGCAAGTTGAAAGGTGCTAAATAGCAGGAAAAATTTTTTTGAAATGATTACAATTGACTATACCCCAGTTGTTAGTAACGTCAAAAATGAGAGAATTATATTGGCATCCTGGCTAAAAAGAGAACATGACCTACAGAAGGAAGTGGGACAGAAATTTAGCTGGCTTGCAGACTCCTCAATTATGATCAATTCCAGGCGACAACAGAACAGTGTTTACAAAGTTTTGTTGGGAAAAAAATGTGAACCGAAAGTATGTCCAGCAGTATCCTTTAGATTTGGTTGGCTGCTAAATCACTGTAGCTGGTAACAGTCAGCCATATGATTTATTTTGAAGTGATCTTTGAAAGGTGCATATCTTTTTTTTTTTTAAGATTTTATTTATTTATTTATTTGACAGAGATTGCGCACAAGTAGGGAGAGCAGCAGGCAGAGGCAGAGGGAGAGGGAGAAGGGGACTCCCTGCTGGGATCATGACCTGAGCCTAAGGCAGAGGTTAAGCAGACACTTAACCAACTGAGCCACCCAGGTGCCCCTGAGAGACCCATCTTAACTCAGTATACATTTGTTCGATTTTGACAAATGCATATACCCCTGTATCCCACCTCTGATTTTAAATACTGACAGTGTGTTTATGGCTCCTAAACTCATATTGCCATCCCTCATCTTTATCTCCAGCTTCAGACTCCTCTTGCTACCTATTTCACTTTTTAATTTTAATGTCTAGTCATTTTAACAGATCTAAAATTTTTGTATGTACTCTCATAAACATTTTTTTAGAAAATGTGTACCCATCTCAGAAAATGGGTTTTTCTTTTTTTTTTTTTTTTTTTAGAAAATGGGTTTTTCAAGCCAAAAACCTAATCCCTTTCCCCAACCTGCTTATCCTAGTCCATTTCCAGATCTTGTTGATTTTACCCATAAGTAAAACAGAACTGCCCACTTCATGCCATCTCTACTGATTGTGCCTGACTCCAGTATATTGTTACCCTCTGCATGGGACTAAGACTCTCTTAACTAGCCTCACTGCTTCCGGTCTCAGCTCTTCAGGCCTTTCTGTTCTCTATATAGCTGTCAGAGTGGTCTTTGCAAAACAGAACATCACTGCTTTCTAGAATCACTTCAGTGACTTCCCGTCCTTGTAATAAAATTATTTGCTCTGGTACTTGTAACCCCAAAGCCCTTATCCTTCTTTCATACTTCATCTTGAAGCACTGTCACTTATGTTCATTATATTTGTGTCACATTGGTAAGTGTTGGCAAATAAGTATTTTTTTTGTTTTGTTTTATTTTTGGAAAAATAAATATTTTTATTAAATGGTCGGACACTGGATTAAATCTCTGAAGTAATGACTTTCAAATTTTATTCATAGTATTTTTGTTGAGGTGTAGTTGCCATTTTTTAATCTCTTGAGTAAAATTATTTTTAAGATCTATTAAATCTTTAAGGTCTTTGAAGATTATTTAGTGCATTATTATTTTGATAAAGAGTACCTGAATCACTTATTTAGTTAATGTTTCTACTAGAGGCCAGTAATAACATATCCATATTTGAATGGAGCCTTGTTGGTTAATGGTAAAATTTTCTTGGGAGTAAATGAAGAATTTAAACCTAATTTAAATGGATTATAAGTATTTGATTTTTTTCAAGTGGCACAACAGTTAAAGTATTAAGTATTTAAAAAAAACACATGGGTATATGCTAAGGTTAAGAAACCCTGAAGTTTACAAAGTTGCATTAAAGGACATACAGGGTCGGTTAATTGTACCCATCAGGAAGTTCACAGAGGTCTTTGTGGGTCGTATTTAGAACTCTAGATATTAAATTTCACAAGTGTCCAAAATGTTTTTTACATGCAGCTTTAGAGAGAAGTTACTTGCCTATAATTTTCCTTCTTAGGTTAGGTTTTATCCTCTAGCCCAGAATACACAGACTATGCGTTGGTGCCATGCAGGAAAATAAAAATTATAAATATTCTTTTTATGAACTGGTTGGTATAAGAGGAAATGCATAGCTCGTTTTATTAGAACTCATTTTGCTTTCCATTCTTCTATCCTAAGATTGAAAACAACTTTAAAGGTGTCGTATGTGGTGTTTATTCTTCACAACATTTCCATGAAATCATATCCTCATTACAGCTTAAAAACGTTCTAAGAAATTGCAACAGTTTATAGGTCACATGATTAGAAAGTTGTGGCCTTGAATCTAGCAGATTTCCTTCTGTCTATACCATGTTTCCTCTACCAGAGTTTCACTGTTTTTGGTTTCAGCATAAAAATTTTGATTTGAACCTTAGCATTTATTTTCTTTTTAAGGGCAGAAGCACTTTGTTCCTAGTTTCTGAGGTTAAAAAAAAAAATTGGTTATTTTAGCTGTGGAGGAAGCAACTGAGTTATATTTAATTTTAGCATTTGGAAATGAAGTTAGGCTAGACATGGCAGGTTTGACTTTAACTTTTTCTCATTGTACTTTTTAAATCTACAAAAAGTTATATATTGGTTGATTGACATGTCAGTAAAAACCTGCCATATTTATTATACTTCACCATATTTCTATACCTCTTAGTGTTAGGAGAGAGTGTATGTTTTTGTGTTTATGCTCATGGCAGTTGTAGTACAGGAGTTGGAGCAGGTAGAATTTTCAGTTCTGGTACTTAAATTGGTTCATCTGTGAAGGTATTTTGGCTAGCAATTTTTTAATTTGGCTTGTAAACATTGTGTTTAATATGTACAAAAAAACTATAGGAGAATTCAGAGATGATGAAGACATTGGACTGCTTTCAAAAATTTTATGGTTGGGATGGGGGCACATACCAGCAAGTACATAAAAAACAAAACAATATGTTAAGTATAATGGGAACATAGAACAGGATAAGCAATCTTTAGTGGAAGAATTTGGGAGAAAGTCATAGAGAAAGTGGAATTTAGGAGGCCTTCTGGAAATCCCCCGTGTTTTGGTAAGAGGTGTTAATTTGGGCACAGAGGTAGAAAAGTATAGAATATGTAGTGTGGTTGAAACAGGGTTTATGAGAGGATGGTAGCGGTAATATTGGTAAGTAGGTTAGGGTGAGATTTTAGAAGGTCCGAATATAATTCTACAGGGTAGTTGGTCTGAATCGTTTTCTAAAGGCAGTAGGGAGTGATCTAAGGCTGTTGGAACAGAATAATATTGCGATCAGGGCCCAAGGAGATTTACATAAACTACCTTTTAAAAATAACCTCTGTTCCATTTTATCTAAACAGAGTTTTGCTCTGTCAAGTTCTGTATATGTAATATTGATTTAACTAATAGTAGTGTTTTTTGGGTGAGTTAGTAAAGGGATTCAGAGAATCTCCTGTCCATTATTGGAATTGTTAGTTGTGTAGCCTTTATTGATTTGTGGAATATTTGGCTAGATGGCAAACATTCTCTTAGGTGAGAAACTAAGGCCCAGGGTACTCAGAAACTTATTCAAAAGCCCATAGCATTTAGCATCGGAACCTGAATCTAGAACCCAGTTCTCCTGATGCTTAGTCATAGCTTTTTCTCTGCTCTACTTCCTTTACTGCATATTATCATGTACTGGAGGGTTAGAGTCATGAAGGAGGAAAGATGCCTCTTTTTTTCCTTTAGGGTGTTTATATATATATAATCAAATGTGTGGCTCTACTGCTTTTCATATTTATTTAAGATCTTATTTATTCGACAGAGAGCGCACAAGCAGGGCGAGCAGCAGACAGGGAGAGGGAGAAGCAGGCTCCCGCTGAGCAGAGAGTATCCTGGGATCATAACCTGAACCACCCAGGTGCCCCTCTTTATTATTTAAATAACGGATTTCTTAGTACAGATCAGTGCTGAAAGAGCCATCAGGCTTCAACACTTTTTGTCCAAGTGAACACTTGTAGGAAACTTCATCTTAGAGTAAGTAGGATTCGAGCCGACTTAAGAGGATGGGTGAGTGGAGAAAAGGAATGAGAGAAACAGCAAAAAGGAGATGTCATGGATGGGCATAAGCTGTTTCCGAGCATAGTGAGAGTCATTAGAGCAGAGAAATTTGTTTTAGAATAATGAGAGAACTGCATTGTAACATGTAGTATTTGATAAGACTGCCTCTTGTTCTAACAGGGAATGGTGAAAAACCTGGCCGCTTCTTTGGCTACAAAGAGTACCCCTGGGCATTACTATTTGGTAGTGAGATTTCATAAAGGCAGACTTAACATACAATTGCCTTGTAGTTCTCCTTTTCCTCCACCCAGGCTTTGACATCATAAATGCATTTTGTGTGGTCCTTGACATGGTAAAGAGTAATTTCAGATGTTTTGACAAGGTTAACGATTAAAGCAGTGTTAAGGAGAGAATTAGCTCAGAGTAACTGTCTATACCAAGGTTTAAATGTTATGCCTACAGTTAGCGCTGTGGTTTTATAATAGGATTATTTCTATATCTTAATACCCATCCTTCTATCAGATCAGTTGGTCAGAAAAGATTAAGATTCTCAATTCAAGGTACCCAGTAAGCTTTCTGTGCTCCTTTTTTTTTCCTGTAAATTAACTTTAATGTCATAATTTAGCATTAAAACTGTTGGCTTGAACTATCATGATAATAGACACTATAAACCTGTATTCCTGGACTGCCAGAATCAAAGAAGTTGGAAAGGCTTTGGAAATAATCTTAATTATTCATGTAATCATTTGTTGACTTATTCCTGTTATCTATATTCATGTGAAATTCGGGTGTCTTTGGGTGTACTTTGTCAGATGTCTGATTAAGAACTCTCAGCACGCTGTAAAACCTGTTTTAAAAATAGGTACGAGCCACTTGTGTCACTGAAAGGTTGTTGACACAATGGAAAAACTATTAAGTGAGTTTGCAGAGCAAACTTTGCCATTACTGAAGAAAGAACTTGTGTTGTTTTTTTTTAATAGAATTTTACTTCTGTAGATCCAAATAAATATAAAGTGTATAACATTCCATATACCTTGTGTCCTATTATAATTGATTTTCAAAATTTATTTCTAAGTGTAGCTTGGTATAAACCAAAGTATATTAAAAATTATCTTAAAGGATAATAAAAGATCATTTCATTTGAAGGAGGCAATGTTTTCCTCCCTTTCATTGAAGCTTTTTAAAAAAATTATTAGTACTTATAATTAACCACTGAACTATTCCCCAAATAGGTTAAATATCTCATACATTTAATAGATGAAGTGAATAAAAAAATCCTTTCATATTTTGTATATGAAATGTATATTATTTACATTCTTGGGGGATTAGGAGAGTGGATCTTTATCTTGGTAGAAAATCTGGAATTTTTGTTGGTAAAGATTGGGTGAAGTGAAAGTCGATATTCTCATTTGTACTTTTTTTGTAGTGCATTTGACAAGGGTGGAGGGCAGGAGAGGGGAGAAGGAGAGTTCTAACCAGTTTGGAAAACATAAGTCTTGACAAGCATGTGTCTCAACAAATGAAGGTGTAATGTTGTCATGAATAGTCCTATAGCAGAATCAATGAAAAAAACTCCTAGGATGAAATGTATTAAAGCTGATGAATTGCCCCCTGAGGTCTCCAGCACAGAAAAACCAAAATGGAAGATTTTAAGTCAGTAAGGGAAAGCTTCCCCAAAAACCCTGGTGGGATAAATGAAAGTAGCCACACCTGACTGAGAAACTTCAGTGGAGGTGAACTTTGAAATCTCTCAATACACCATGTGCATATAGTTGGGAATTGACATTGCAATTTTACGACAGTCTAGTAGCTATTTTTATTTTACATGTCAACAAAAAATGATTGCATGTATTCCTTTCCTAAACCATTTGCAATGTTTTAAAAAGGGAATATGAATACTTCCCAGTTCCTGGCTTGTGGGATTTTTAATATAAAAATTAATAAAAATGATTGAACAGCTGCTATATATCCTGGACTATGGTCCAGGTTTCAACAGAAAACCTCCAGGGGACGAATAGGTAGTTATTCCTATTGTACAGGTGAAAGAAACTGATGTTAGATTAAATTACTTCTTCAGTATTACCTTCCGGATAGTATTTGAATCCAGGTCTTTGACTCTGTGCTTCGTCTGTGACAAATGCCAGGGAATTTGTCAGGAGTTTCAAAACCTCGTTTGCTTGAATTTCATCATAGAATTATTATCTTAGGAAAAGTAATAAAACCATCTGGTTTATAACACTGTCAAAAATACAGGCATCAAATAAATTCTGACTTAAATTTTATTGAGAGATTGATCATCTGAACATTTGACCTTCCTGACAGTAATTTTCTTTATACTTGAATCCTAATATGCTTCTGGGAATGATTTCTAAACCTCTAGTATTCTATGGACTCTGGGCAAACTCTGGAGCGGTAGCATCTATCTGTACAGTTGCAGATCTGCGCGTGCTGTGCTGGGATCAGCTCACTACTGTGTGTTACTCCCAGGATTTTCTCTGAAATCCTCTGTGGCCTTGGATGATCCTGGTTTGTAATGAGTTCTGGGGCAAGTGTCTGTGTTTGAACCTGTTCAGGCTCATCCTTACCACCGTAGCAGAGGCGCCCTCCATGCCAGCCTGGTCTTATGACTGGAGAAGTAGTCCAGAGTTAACTGGAATTGGCCTGGAATTAATTCTCTCCAGGGCTGAGGAACCATTAGGTTTAGTATGCAAAACTGTTTTAGGCAAACACAAATAAGATGCTTATGAAATGGTCTGTGGTAAACTTCTAAATATTATCAAAACTGTGATATCTGGGAATTCTTTAATAATAATTATTCCTGTGTAACAAACTCTAATATTGGTTTAGTATTTAACATAATTTTTTCCCAGTTACTTGATTTTAGTTCAAATTGGTGTTTACTGAGTGCCAGGAGATATTAAATTTGATTATCAATTGTGGCATCTTTATCAAGCCATCCTTTAGCAACAGTAATTGGCATGAGTTTCCCAGGTGGGAACTATAGCAAAACCGATCTGATACTGAGTGAATGAATTGATTTCTGTCATATGTGAATTTACAAAGGAAGAATTTGCAGTATAATGTGGGAAATTCTGATATCTATTTAAAAGGCTTATTTTAAAAAGTCGTCGTGCCAGAAAATTCAGGTGTTACATTCACAAAGAAAGATCTTTTATTATGGCAACTGATTTTTGTTTACTTAAGAAGAACCTGTTGCTAAAATAGTAATGAGGAAGGGTGTAATATAAGTACAGTCATACACCCCTTGGTCTGCAAGTAACCAGAGTGCTATGTACGCATGTTGTTCAGTCTCCTTTTGGAAGGTGGAAGTAAAGTTTGTGTGTGTGTTTTTCTCTCTCTCGCACAGCCTAAAATGACGAATGTGTGATTTCAGTGGAATAAATGGCGTCCAAAGTCACAGATGCTATAGTCTGGTATCAAAAGAAGGTAAGTTCATAGTCAAAAATTTTCAACCTCTTAAATATTCTTATTCTAGAAATGTGTACATTTTCTTTTGGTGCTGTGGAGTTAGGTAAAATATTACCTGAAGTAATGACAAATAGATTGCAGGAACTTTCAAGTGGAAGGGGGAGCATTTTGGTTTTGCTTGTGCTAATTTTACTTCTCAAAAAGTTAGAAAGATGATGCTTAACAGTGTTTTTCTCTCTGCCTTTTGTTCCACATTATTAAAGTAGCTAGATTAATTATTTTCAGCTATAATATAAGCCAAATTTCTAGGATTTTGAATATTATTGACATTTTATAAAAGCATTAAATTTTTCTTGCGTTTCTTTTAAAGCTAGGTTAGCAAAACTGTTATAATTTTATAGCTGTTTTATATTGAGAAACTATAGTCTTACTCTGTTTCTTGTAAGTTACAATTCAACAGCTGAATCTTTTCAGTAAAATCTTTAAGGACTGTATTTTTCAAACTAAGATATTAAAGTGTTTATTTTGATGTTTCCGGATTACTTGTCATAACTACTTAACTAGCTGTGTCATCCTATATGTCTCAAAATAAACTTTGCCAAAGTAACATTTTATGAAGCAAAAGAGAATAAATGCCTTTATTGGAAAATAGAGTATTTACTGTACTTGCGCAGGAGAATTTACTCCTGAAGAGTGTTGTTTACACTCTTTAAAATATATGTTGTTATATGTGGTATTTTTGATTTTTAGTGTATATAGTGAATTATGTTTCTTTTCATACTTTAAAACATTTTTTGGTGCCTTATTCCTCAGGTCCCTATTCACAAAATATAATTATATATTGAAAGCTTTTCTCATAGGAGGTGAAATCAGACAATTTGTAAATTTAGTTGAATTGGAAGTGGTAAGTGGAAGTGGTAATTAGAGTGCTTTAAAGATTAAACAAACCTAAGAATACAGTCCATCTTCGGATATGTTATTTCTTTTCTGTGTAGAGCATACCACAGATAGACACTATCACATTTCATACAAGATACTGATTTGAAAGTATGAACATTGATCATACTACTAATTTAGGCTTTTGTAGTTCTATGTTAGTGTCGTCTTTGCCTTTAAACTTGCAATCAGCTTAAAAGTGAGTTAAATAGAACTAAAAATTATTTTGTATTTCCTACATAGATCTTTGAAAGCTTTTCTCTTAATGTCTACTTATGAGAGTTACTGATGTTTATTGAACATCTTATCTATTTGGTTTTTTATGTTAAACATTTCGAACTTCACCGAGGATCATCTGTAGAATGTACTAGATTGACCTTTCTTGGTAACGAAGGGTTTGAAATACTATACTGGCATTCAGATGGCATACTAATACCCTTCTTAACTGAGGGTCATTTAGTAGTTTTGGATATGTGCAACCAAAAAAATTCTCCCGAGCAACCATCACAGATGTCACAAATTGTATCTAGCAAATGTAATCACACATTTTATATTAGCGAGCCACCAGAACCAGATTTTTATTTGTTGTGTTCTTTAATTTTGCTTTTAAATTTATTTTCTTGAAGAAATACATGTGAATACTTTGAAAGATTAGTGTTTTAAGGCCTATTTAAAATAAAAATAACAGCCACTAACACTGTGTTCCTCTATCCTTACCCAGCCTCTGAGTTCTCCCCAGAGGCAATTATTTTAAATTCTTCATAGCTTAAACCAAAGTTCTACTACTCCTCATCCCTGGTAGAGAATTGGGAAGGATGGGTTGCAAATGTGGGATGTGAAGTTTTGGTTTTCATAATTACTTTTGGAGGAATGCTGACATTTGTAGGTTAGAAATCAAAGAGGCTAAGTGTCATACAATACTCTAAACTAGGGTTGGCAAACTTCTTTAAAGGGCTATATAGTCAATATTTTAGGCTTTGAGAGCCATAAGGTTTCTGTGACAGTTACTCAGTTCTGCTGGTTTATATAGTACAAAAGCAGCCATAGATAGTATGTAAACAAATGAAATGAATGGGGATGATTATTTTCTAACAAAATAATTTATAAAAACAGGCAGTTGACTAGATCTGTGCTCTAACAACCCCACACAACAAAGAATTGCCTTGCTCAAAATTCAGTAGTGCCGTTAAATTACATTGATTGGTTTTTTGTTAAACGGTATTTACTTTCTGATTTTAAACCTTGCTTTTTCTTTTTCTTTTTCTTTTTCTTTTTCTTTTTTTTTTTTTTAAAGATTTTAGTTATTTATTTGACAGAGAGAGACACAGCAAGAGGGTACACAAGCAGGAGGAGGGAGAGAGGAAGAAGCGGGCTTCCTGTGGAGCAGGGAGCCCGATGCGGGGCTCGATCCCGGTACCCCGGGATCATGACCTGAGCCAAAGGCAGACACCCAACAACTGAGCCACCCAGGCGCCCCATAAACCTTGCTTTTTCTTGACTATTTCATTATAGATGTTACTTTTGACTTCTGACTGTATGATAAAAATTAAGCCTCAGTCTTCCTTCTCCCAGTCCTCACAAATGACTCAAATTTTGGTGAAATAAGGGCTTCTGTTTGTGTATACATTGTATATAACTGCATCATATAATATACTATGATGTTTTCTATCCAATTTTTTTCCTCTTTTGCTTGATTTTTCTAATTCTCCAAAGTCTCTGATAGAACTATAAAACTCCTTTTGTTGTAGTCTGTCACATTCAAGTACTCCAGTAGTTCCTTTTTTTTTTTTTTTTTTTTTTGCCTTTTCCCTTGGTAATGGCCCCCTAGGACTCTCTGCCCCATGCTCCCTCCTGGGGGGATTATTCTCATGTTACACCTCTCATCTGCCATCTTGGTATTTCCTTTTATCATCTGCCCGAGAGTTCCCTTTAGTGCTCTTAGGTCATACAGATTTTTTTCTTGAATGTATGTTTATTTAAAAAGTCCTCTTAGAAGCAGTTATGTGTCAATGCAAAGAAAGCTTGAGTACTGATGCTGATACTTACTGATTATTGGACCATGGGCAAATAATTTCATTTCTTTGAGTTTCACTTACCACTCTCTGCATTAACTTGATAAGGTTCTCAGCCACTTTTCAGTCATTCATCCCTTTGAAATTGTGATGAAATTTCTGAATTCTCAGGATCTTATTTCCAGAAAAGTATATATTATATATATATATATATATATATATATGTGCTGCTGAAGCGAGCACTATTTATATATATATATGCATATATATATATAAACAAAATTTCACATCGGATATGAATTCCATTAGTCTTAGATAAGTTTTGAAACATTAGTATTTTAACATTTTTTAATTTTGTGACTATCTCTGATAGTATTCAGGTTATAGTAGGAAGTATCACTATAAATAAAAACCAAGCAATGTTCACCTTGCATTTTCTTGAAAGTAGACGTATATATTTTTATATATTAACTCACTTCAGTGAGTTACCTTTCCCACTGAAAAATGGTGACAGCTTTACATTTTTTGTTTGGGGTTAGCTTGTGCTCAGCACTCAAAAGACCATGACTTGATTTGTGGATCATTGTGACCATGAACTCTAATATCAGAGGTGAAATTTCCAGGAGAAAATTAAAAAATTTTTTTTTAAAGTATTAAAATGTATGTAGACGATCTAGTAGGGTATCCAATATCTTTTAACAAATTATTCTGTGCAGGATTTATTTTGAGATTTTTAAAAGTTCTTTAACACCTAATTTTAAACTTCATTTTATGCTATTATAGACATCTGTAGTCTAAATAATTTGAAAGTTCCTAGTGAAACAAAATAATTTTCAGTCATTAATTCAGAGGGACAATTAATTCAAGAATTGAATTAGGAGAAACCAAAATAGTTTTCTGTTAATATTGGGCTATTAAATTTTTTTTATAACATAATTCTGAGCTTTCATATTTCTAGTTTCTGGTTCTTAAGGAGAGAGAATTATTTGTTTTTGGAAGTCATTCTGAACTCCAGAACTGGTCTGGAGTTACGTGGTTTCAAAAATAATTCACACTATGATGTTGACACATAGGATTTCATTGTAAATACACAGGTCAAATTATGAGAGAATGAGGTTTTATTTTTAGGAGGTTTAATACATAAGAGAAAGGTGACCCAGAAATAACCCTCAAATCTAACTTCATCTATAGCACCGAGGAAGAACTGTATTATATAGATCTTGGTCCTCACCTTTATGGAGTCAAGCAAGAAAGCTTGAATGAGTATGTTTAATGGCTTTTAAATATAAGCTAACAGTGGGATTAATTTAATGTTTAATTTTAAATGACAAACTAGCCCTGAGTAACATCAACGTGACTGACAGTTGATATTCTCTACTATTTTAGTAAAGTTCAGTTGTGTGTGTGGGGGTGTGTGGACTAAGTACCTACGTGGGGCATTTCAGAGTTGCACAGATGATTACTTGTCATGTGTTGGGGCGCCTGGGTGGCTGTTGGTTGAGTGTCTGACTCTTGGTTTTGGCTCAGGTCATAATCTCATGGGTTTTGAGAATAAGCCCTCTACTCTTGGCAGGAATTCTACTTAAAGATTCTCTCCCTCTGCCCCTCACCCCACTTGGCTTCCTCTCTTGTGTTCGCTCTCTAAAACAAATAAATAAATCTTTAAAAAAAAAAAAAAGAAGTATTAAATCTCAGCTTTCAGGATGCCTGGGTGGCTCAGCTGGTTAAGCATCTGACTCTTGATTTTGGCTCAGGTCATGATCTCAGGATGAGAATGGTTGGTTCGAGCCCTACATCAGGCTCCACGCTCGGCAGAGTCTGCTTGAGATTCTGTCTCTCCTGCTGCCCCTCTCCCCTCTCATGCTATTTCTTGCATGCGTGCTTTCTCTCTCTAAAATAAATAAGTCTTTAAAAAAGAAAGGAAGGGGCATGTATTCCAGTTCTGACTTAGGAGTTGTGAAGCTTCTGGGACAGGTCTGCCGTCTCTTAAAAAGACACCCAACAATAATAATAGCAAAAGTTATATGACATTTATTGTGTGCCATGCATTTTCTAATTGTTTTACATTTATGAACTAATTCAACATAGATAAATGAATGAAATGAAAGAAAAGGTCTGGGGGTACCTGGTTGGTTTAGTCAGTAGAGCATGTGACTCTTGATCTCAAGGTTGTGAGTTCAAGCCCCGTTGGGCATGGAGCCTAATTAAAGAGAAGGAAGAAGGTCTGTTGTCTGTTTCTAGACATTGGTGGGGAGATTCTGCTGCTTGAAGCTGTCGTAGTGACTTGCTCCCATGAGGGGAGCAAGTCAGCAGGCTGGGGATGGCGAAAATGACGATGGAAAGAACCTGAGGTTTCCAGGAGTTTTGAGCCACAGAATTAACTCCGGACATGTCCTGCTTGGGAACTTCTTATTGTGAGAGTTAATAAAATCCCTTATTTTTTCAGTCACTTGAACTGGAGTTTTATTTTTTTGCAGCTGTAAGCGTTCCAGGTGATATACAAGAAATGCATTCTAATGGGATGTGGTTTCCCATGCAGTTATCTTTTGCCTCTGGATGGTTATAGTAGCAGATAGCAAATTAAGGCCTACCAAAATAGAAACACTGAACCTCAGACAAATGGGTTTATTACATTTTCTCTATTAATTTTTTTCTTGAACCATGTTCTCATATGCACTATTAAATCTTTAATTTTAGGCTACTGGACTCATAGTATGTTATTATTGAAAGAACACTTGTATTTGATATTATAACATCTATCAGCTTGTAATATTGAACGTGTTACTTTATCTCTCTGAGCCTCAGTTCCTTATTTTGTAAACTGAGGATAACCCTTCCCCTATGTGCCTCACAGGGTTATGAAGGAGCAAATCTATTTTTAACTATGATGCATAAAAAGTTTTAAAAAACGGTTCATGAATTCTTTAATAAATATGAAACATTTTTAAGATTTTATTTATTTGACAGAGAGAGAGATCACAAGTAGGCAGAGAGGCAGGCAGGGAGAGAGGGGGAACCAGGCTCCCCACTGAGCAGAGAGCCTGATGCGGGCCTCGATCCCAGGACCCTGAGATTTTGACTTGAGCCGAAGACAGAGACTAACCCACTGAGCCACCCAGGCGCCCTGAGGCAGTGTATCTTAATGGGTAAAAAGAACATAGGTTTTGTGGTTGGAAAGCCACTTTGAATCCTTGTTCTTGAAAGCCAGTATGATTTTTGGACAGGTTGCTTGATATCTGAGTTTCACTTTCTTCATGTATATAAATGCTATTTTTTGGTATTTATTTGAGGATTAATTGATGATATATGTAAATCATTAAGCAAAATGCTCCAAAGTGCTCCATGGGGTAAACCTTCAATAAATGAAAGTTATTTCTATTATTATTACTTCATAGTCCCCTTACTTACCAAATAAATTGCTCTTGAAACTTCCCAGAGTGCTTTATTTAATGGATTTAAAAAATCTCATGAGGCTAATAAAAAGATCCTTACTCTTACTTGTAAATGAAAAACCTAGAATGTTAGGCTTCTGATATTCAGTGGGAGAACAGCAGTATTTGTTGATGCTTGCTGTTTAACACTCATACAGTAAAGTCATGATTAAGTTGTAGTTTATAAAGCTCAGCTGTCTTTGCTGCAGTCACCAGTCATGTTTTCCATTTCTTCCTTTTTAATGTCACTTGCCAAAAACAAGACTTTTCCTACCAGAAATAGATTGGTTAGCTTAGTTACTAAAATATTTGCCTTTTCACTTAAGATTTTTCTCCTCATTTTAGTCATGAAGTTCTTAATTTTCCACCCTGATCCATTCCCAGGTTGGGTATTTCTAGCATAAATAATTTGAGTTTTAGTTCTGTTTACAAGGAAGGAAGAAACTATGCTGTGCAGTAGTCATGATAGTTTGACTTTAGAGATCGTTTAGTTTCTGTTAAACTTTTTGCTTTATAGATAAGAAACCTAATGCCTGTAGATCTAATAACTTGATCATACTCATGAATAAGTAATAAAGCCAAAACTGAGGTCTACTGACTTTCAGGTCATTCTTCCTTCTGTACTAAAGTTGCTTTGAAAAATGAACTGAAGAAACTTCTGTAAAACTTCCTTGTTTAATGTGAGAATTTTGGGGGGATGATTTCTGATGTGAATGTGGGGAGGTATACATCTTGTTTTAAAAAGATGATTAGTATCCTATATACATATCTATTGATTTAACAACAGTAATGACAGTGATGATAGTACCACCACACATTTAAATAGCATTTATTTTGCAGAATACTTCCATTTCTATTTTTATGGTTTCATTTATTGTGATAATGAAATGACTTAGTGGTTATATCAAGATATTATAAGAAGTTGCGTAAGTTTCCTGGGGTTTTCATGATACAGGACCACAAACTGGTTGCTTAAAACAATAGAAATTAATTTTTTTCACAGTTCAGGAGGCCAGAGGTCCAAAATCAAGAGTGTCAGTAAGGCTGGTTCCCTCTGTAGGGAGGGTTGAGGGAGAAATTGCCCCATGCGTCTCTCCTAGTTTCTGGTGAGCACGATCCTTGGTGTTCCTTGGCTTTCCGATGCATCATTCCAGTCTCTGCCCCCATCTACACGTTGCCTTCTTCATTCTTCTTATAAGGGCACCAGTCAGTGCATTTAGTTCCACTCTAACTCCAGGATGATCTCATCTTGAGATCCTTAACTAGTTACATCTGCAAAGACCCTGTTTCCAAATGAGGTGACATTCCAAGGTCCTGGGCAGACATGAATTTTTGTGGGATACTGTTTTTCCCACTACGGAAGTATGTCTAAAGCATGTGATTGGATTGTTTTGAATGGATGCCATGTGGAGATGAGTAGCTTTATGTCCTTCGGTGTAGCTTTATCCTAGACCACCAGGACTGGACTGAATAAAAGATCAGGATCCTCAGTATTTTCTTCATATTCTTAAAAGTTAAGGTTGTGATTTACTTAGCTCCTCCTATATGTAATGTTAAGGAATAAGCTTGTAATAGAATCAGGCAGTTTTCTGCTTCTAGTTTCTACTAAATACATAGATATTTATTTTCTTTATTTAATTATATGAGGTTTAATGTGTTAATTATTATAAATAATAATAGTATTCTTTCCCTTTAAAAAAGTGCATGCAAATGACACCACAGTGTATATTTCCCAATGTTCTAGTCCTTGAGGATTGTCAGATCCTTTTTTTTTTTTTTTTAAGATTTTATTTATTTGTCAGAGACAGTGAGAGAGCAAACACAAGCAGGGGGAGTGGGAGAGGGAGAAGCAGGCTTCCCGCCGAGCAGGGAGCCCGATGCAGGGCTCGATCCCAGGACCCCAGGATTGTGACCCAAGCCAGAGGCAGACACCCAGAGACTTAGCCACCCAGATCTACTTTTTGATAAATTTTTGACTGTATCTTAAAATACCAATTGTTTCTACTAGAACCAAACAATATTGTATGGAAAAGTAAATGTTTAAATGTGTATAAAATATTAATCTATTGTTCCAGATAAAGAATTGTAGCAGTGGAATTAAAGTATGAAGTTTGAAAAATTGAAACTTTTTTTTTTTTTTTTTGGACAGTGATCACAAGTAGGCAGAGAGGCAGGCAGAGAAGGGGAAGCAGGCTCCCTGCTGAGCAGAGAGCCTGATGCAGGACTCAGTCCCAGGACCCTGAGATCATGACCTGAGCCAAAGGCAGAGACTTAACCCACTGAGCCACCCAGGCGCCCTGAAAAATTGAAACTCTTAATAAATCAAACGTATGAGAACATATTTTTTTCTATTTTTTCCCATAATTGCTACAGACTTTTGAACAGTCATCTATCTCTTTGATAGTTCAGGATTTTGTATTTGGGGCTAAATACACACAACACTTTAGACTGATTATGTGCTGGAGGACATATTTGGTTTTCCTGAGTGATTTTAGGCTAACTCATTTCATTTTTATTTGCTAAGCTTAAGCTAGTTTCTTTATTGAGCTTAATTTGTCTATATTGCTGAGATGAGAATCCTAGAAGATCACTGATAATTAAATAACATTAACACCAAGTACATCATTGGTGTATAGTAGGTGTTCAGTAAATATTGCTAAATAGCAATTCCTCTGCCCTCTGTTCTCTTTCACTAAATATGGAGTGTTGTTATTAATAATATGTTTGGATAACTAAAGATTTTGGTTAGTTCTTCTAAACTGAACATTTTTGTATCTATTAAAATAGAAAAATATCAAATTTTTCTGTATTTTTGAGAATTCTGTATTTGCATTCAATTGCTCTTTTCCTTATCCTTTGCTTTGATTTCTAGCATTAATGTTTTTTTTCTCAGTCTATGTCATTATGTATTTGATATCATTATTTTCTTTCATGGCAAAGAGATGCTTTGGGAAGGAACAAAACAAATGATACATTAAAAAGTAGATAGATTAGGAGCACCTGGGTGGCTTTGTTGGTTAAGCATCTGACTTGGCTAGGGTCATGATCTTGGGGTCTGGGATCAGCCCTGTCAGGCTTCGCACTCAGCAAGGAGTCTTCTTGTCCCTTTCCAGTTCCCTCTGCTCCACCCCCCTTGTGCTGTCTTTCTCTCAAATAAGTAAATAAAATCTTTAAAAAAGTGGATACAAAGATATAAATGTAGTGATCCAAAGGGGCACATGCACCCCAATGTTTATAGCAGCAATGTCCACGATAGCCAAAATATGTAAAGAGCCTAGATGTCCATCGACCGATGAATGGCTAAAGAAGATGTGGGATGTGTGTGTGGAATATTTTGCAGCCATCAAAAACACGAAATCTTGTTATTTGTGACAACTTGGATGAAACTAGAGGTTATTATGATAAATAAGTCAGTCAGAGAGGAACAATTATCATATGATCTCACTGATTTGAGGAATTTGAGAAACAAGACAGAGGATCATAGGGGAAGGGAGGGGAAAAATGAAACAAGATGAAACCAGAGAGGGAGACAAACCTTAAGAGACTGTTGGTCTCAGGAAGCAAACTGAGGGTTGCTGAAGGGGAGGGGTGGGAAGGATAGGGTGGCTGAGTGATGGACATTGGGGAGGGTTTGTACTATGGTGGGTGCTGTGAATTGTGTAAGACTGATGAGTCACAGACCTGTACCCCTGAAACAAATAATAGATTATATGGTAATAAAAAATGGTTAAATGTTAATTCCATCCCTCCCAAAATAAAAAATTTAAAAAGATAGATTAAGTAGAAGGACAGGTACAGTTTCTTAAGTTTAATTACCACCTAACTTACATAGTGTTTGCAAACACACACTGCACTATTTGGTGAATTTTTATATATATTTCTTTAAATGACCAAACTTTTTTATTTTTGACTCTTTCCAAAAGTTCTTTAACTTTCACTGCAAATGGAATAGAAATGGCCTTTTCTAATATTTTCCTGAGCAGTGATTGTTTTGTCTATTAATTAGAGGTTTTGTTCTAGAATGAATTATGATTTATCTCTCTTCCTTTTCTGTGAATTTTCATTTCTGTAGACTTATCTCCATTTGTTGTTTAATCAAGTTAGGACAATTATGTGTAAACTAATTACATTGCCCTGAAGCAAAAACCTGAGGGAAGGCTCAAGGGAATTCCAATTTTACCAATGGGTAAAAATTCAAGTACTCCACTGAATGGATTTTTCAGACAGATCCTTAAGTGGTTGAGAAACCTTCCCTCCCCTCCCTTCCTTCCATCTCTGTTCACCTGAGGCTATCCGTGAGGTTGCCTTGTGCTAGAATCTAATTTTGAATGAGCAGAACCTATACTTAATTGAGATAGCCAATTCAACTCCCATTGGTGAAGAAAATGGAAAAAATAGAAGAAAAAACAAAACAAACAAACCACAAAAACCTCGCAGTGTTCCCTAGCAGTATCCTTCTGGGTTGCTACCCAGTAATGTTTACAGACTTCAAAGGGACCTATATTTAGTACTCCTGAGTATAAAAGTACTGGTTTCACAAAAACATTTTCAGTAGAAAATTCTTTACCTATTTTTAAAGTTTTTGCAATATCTTTTTACCATGTTTAGATACTGTGACTACATAAACACCTAAATAGTATTTATGTTGGTCCTCTTTAGAAACTGAGTATTTGGTAATAGAGGATTCTTGTTTCTGTTTGCCAGTACTTTGATGCGTCAGAAGTAGGGATTTGTACATAGTACATAACTTTGAAATGCTGTGGTTCACTTACTTATTTGCTTATGACTTTTTTTTTTCTTTTGGATAAGTGGCATTAGTTATTCCATTAAAAGGAGACGTCTGTTTGCCTGTAGCAGTTGCCAAATACAGGGTTCAATAATTAAAGTAGTTTTTTACACAGGTATGAGAAAATCCAAGAAACAATGTTAACTTGACTAGAGTTTAAGTTTTTAATGGATATAGCTTAGTATACCTCTTGGGAGTTGGGAAGAAATTTATTTTATGACACACTGGAAAACTAGTTTCTAACCATTTTCATTTTCTGATGAGTAGATTTAAAATAGAAATGTTAGTCAAGGATATAATGTTTTCCAATTATATTCCAAATATCTTGCAGTCAGTTTATCTTTAACCATGGTAACAGACATAGTGGTGAAATAAGTTGGTTGGTTGCCACGGGCTGCCTAAAATTAGGCGAATATACCAGCCTGTGAGTGTCTAAAACACTGGTGTTAACCTGCTGTATGTTTATAGTTCGACAAAGAATAACATTTATAAATGCCATTTAACAGAGTAACTTAGAAGCTAAATTGCTCTTTGCCATATGGCCCGAAGAGTTATTCAACTGAAAGCTGTTAATTCAGTACCAAGGATTGATTCATAAGAATAAAATGCTGAAGAAAGAATACAACTTAAACATTTCTCATTCAAATTTTTGCCTAAAATTAATATCCTTTTTAAATGGGTGTGTTATACTTGTTCTTTTAAAGTTCAGTCTTACTTCAGTTTGCTTTCTGTCTTTAATGTCTTCCCCACCTCACCCCATGATGGGATTAGAAGTACAGGTAAAGAGTTCTGGTTTACCTTGTTTATGGAGAGATGGGTTGGTATGTGGCTGTAACCAGGTACAAGACAGTGTTATAAAGAGAAGGTCAGGTGGCCTTATTAAAATTGAATTCCTTAGAACTTTAGGAAATGAGAAGAGGAGGTCTTACTTTTCCAACCTCAAAATGGTGAACAGGAGGATATATTTTTACTTACTGCTTTATGGATACTGTAACACTTTGTTATATGATTTATTTTTATTTACTGGTAGAAAACGAAGGATTGACTTCATTTAGAGAAAATTCAGTACATTTAGTTTCACCAATACAGTTTGACTTTTAGAATTAAAGACATCTATTATTACCAGGACTTAGTCTGCCTGTCTGTCTGTCTGTCTGTCTCTCTCTCTCCAGAAACATAATTTCCTGGTAAAATTTGCATCTCTCTATACTTAAATATAACATTTGTGGTAGACTTACTATGTAACAGGCATTGAGTAGTTATCTTAATACAACTCTGCATCATGGGGGAACCAAAATGCAAGTAACTATTATACTTTATGGTAAATGCTACAATAGAATTATTTTGAAAGTACTGTGGGAAGTCACATAAAGTTCCATCTAAATTTGTTTTTCCAGTCACTGTTGTGTCACTACTTTTATCTCCTAAATATTTTTCAGATTTGCTATGATCTCCCTTCCTTCATTGTTTTCTTCTTGCTTCAGTTAAATACTTTCTCCTCACAACCACCAGGGTGGTTTATGTTAAATAAAATTTGACCTTGTCTTTACGTACTGAATAACATTCTTCTAAGACTTCCTCTCACGGGTGGGAGAAACTCCCCAAGTTTCTTCACAAGGCCAGTAAGGAACTTTTTTAAAAATCTAATTTCAATTAGCTTTCTAGCCTCATCCAGCCTTTAGTTGCTATTTACTAACTCTGTCCTCCATCAGATACAACTTATTGAAGTCTCCCCATGCTGTTTTTTACCTTACTGCTTGGAATGCCCACGTCTGGTTTTTCTTTCTCTTTCTCTCTCTCTCTCTCTCTCTCTGTGTGTGTGTGTGTGTGTGTTTTAAATCTAACTCAAATTGATTCTTAAAACTCAAAGCCAGTCTTCTCCCAAGGATATCTTTCATAATCCCACGGAGACTGGACTAGGTCTCAAGCTAGTGCTCCTCTACAAAAGTTGGATGTGCTCTGTTCATGGCAGTCATGGAGTACTCCTTTTTTTTTTTTTTTTTTTACCTTGATTCTTTTTTCACAAGTGTACAAAGTAATGTGTTAGTTACCTACCATCCTTCAAATATCAACTCTGTTACTCGTTTGTTTTTAATTATCATTGTGAACTCTTGGCCTAAAGCTATTTGATGTGATTCAGCCTGGTGCAGTTGTTGGTGCTCAGATTGTTCTGTCTTGCAACTAGGAGCCTATTCCGGTGGCTTCTGAGTCTCTGGTCCTATTGGTGTTCCTCTGAAGAAACGAATTTGAAATGGGAGCAATCCTTTCTGCGTAGTGACAGGGAAAGCTACAGAGATCTTGACCCTTTTTTACCATCGTAGATAGAAACATGCTGAGTTGGTGGTAGAGGTATAAACTGAATTCATTCTGTTTCATCGAAGAGCAGTTACAGAGAACTCTTTCTATAAGTTCAGTTTTTCTTCTACCTCTTTTACGGTGGTATTTTGTGTATTTTGGCGTTTATCACTGCTTGACTTGCATTGTAATTAATTTCCTCCTGCTAATCTGTAAGGGTAGAAATCATTATTTTTGTATCTCCATTATTCTAGTGCCTTACCTTATAGTTGATACTTGGTAAATGTTTGCTGCTTTGATAACAGTGCTGTGGGGAGACAATACTGACGTTAAACTTCTGTTTAGTGCGTGTAGCTCTTCATTATTATATTGAGTGCCTAGGAGATGTCATGCACCAAGCTAGACACTTATTCAGGTAACTTTATTTATTTAGTAGTAATATGTGAAATAGTCCCTATGCTGAATATCTATTACATTAAGTGCTAATAAACATAATGCTTTCTCCTATAGCAACATTTCCTGAAGCGTGTACTGAATGTTAGTACGTGTTAGTAGAATAGAGGAATTTCGTTGTCAAAGTTTGGCAGATACTGAGCTAGACAATGATAAACAAGGTTTTGATTTCAGGATTTTATTATGCAGATATGTGTAGTGTTACTACTGAAGAGATAGATGGGGAAGATACCATTTCTCAGTTTACTGGACTTAGTTTTTTTCCCTTAAGTGTTTGTGGAACATACTTAGTATGTGGTGCAGTGGAAAGGGCATGGAGTTGTAAATCAGAACTTGGGTTTCTGCCCCCAAATACTAGGTATAGAACTTTCTGACACTTCTTAAAATCTCAGTTGTCCCATCAATATAAGAAGTTAATGCTGGTCTGTACAGGGTAAGACTGCAAATCATTTACAAAGCACTTGACAAAAATTGGTACTTTTGTACAGTCTTAGTGTCAAGATAACTAGTTCGTTATAAATTGAACAATACTATAAGTATTTCTTTCTTTGCAGCGTTTTTCCTAAATCTCCATACTGAAGATTAGAGGTGTAACTTCTGTAGACATACTTGAGTCATAGCAGTTTGATAGCCACCTGGAATCTCAGAATTACAGCATATCTTTAATTTTTTTCTTTTTGCCATTAATTAATTAATTAATTTGAGAGAGAGCATGCACGCACGCACATGGGGCAGGGAGGAGGGGCAGAGGGAGAGGGAGAGAATTGCTCAAGCACATTCCCAACTGAGCACGGGGCCCAATGCAGGCCTCCATCCTAGGACCCCGACGTCATGATCTGAGCCAAAATCAAGAGTTGGCTGCCCAACCAATTGAGCCACCCAGGCGCACCCCACAGCATACCTTTTCTTGACCAACAATGACGGTGGTCCAACTCCCTTATATTCTTGTTCTGAGGAATCTGGACTAAGCACCCAGAAGCAATTTAAGTTTTGTCTCCATTTTAATGTTATGCTATATAGATAAATGGAAGGAGGCCAAACAAATTACTGTATTTGATTTTGAATAATTTAGTTTTGTTTCATGGTTTCAGTTTTTATTTCCAGTGCTTGAATGAACAGCATTAATGTCAGATGTTTCCTAAAATACAAATGTACTTAACAACATATTAATACTCTTGACATTGAAATTGACTTAAAAATATACATATTTTTATGCTATTTATAGTACACTGTTAGAAATATGTAAACAAGGAAGGTACTGTCATCTTAATGGTATTATATACACAAGGCTTAATCAGGGATATGTTTGAGAATAATAAGCCAGAGTATATCCTGTGATAAATACTGAAAGAATGTAAATAAGGCAAATGTATTTCTTCCTTGTCTCATACTACAGTATGAGGGAAAAGGAAGCATTGGGTAATTCATCCAAATGACATAATAGCTAACTTTTATTGAGCTCTTATGGGTCTGTTACTATTGTTAGCTCAGTATGTATTAGCACATTGAATCCTTAGAGTTACCCTGTGATTAATATTAACTATTTTATATCTTTTTAGGGCTGAATAAGTTGGACTTCGTGAAGTTTTGTGTTTTGGTTTTTTAATAGAGTCTGATAGCTTCCCTTACTGGCAAGGCAGCCAGGGAGAAACAAAAGAGACAAATATCTGACAGTGTTTAGGGATTAAATGCCTCTCTTCACAGGCACCTTAGTGATCAGAGCTAAGGCAAGAGAACATAGGTGGGTTTTGTGTAAGGATGTGGATGAAAATAATGGTAGGTAATTACTGGGTCATTTGTGGAGCCAGTCACCTGGATTTGAATTCCTGTATTCTACTTATGTTTAACTTTGTATAATTTAAGTTTTTGTAACTATGCAATAGGGATACAATAGTATCTACTTCATAGAGTTGTGAGGATTAAATGAGTTAGGACATGGAACATGTATCTGGTGCTTGATAAATAATAAATGCTAACTCTTTATTACTGTTATTAACAATATTAATTGCCTTGACTGACAAGGGACTGGAAACCAGAGACCCTAATGTGTTTCATCATCCAGGAGTGGGGCCTTCCATCCAGGTTGGGTCTCAGGGTCTCAGTCAGTCCATGGTTATTTTAGAGATAGATAAGCTCTTATTGCCATCTTGGGTGGTATTAAAGAATACTACCCAATACTAGCATTTTCTTACTTTTATTTTCAAGTTACCCATAATGTTTATACATACTATTTCTCAAAACTCCTGATACAGATGTTGTTGTTTTATAATTTCTCAAGGGGAAAAGTTAGAGATATCTAAAAAAATGGGATATTTCTTCAGAAATCTCTTTATGTTATAATAAATGAGAAAACTAAAATGAGAAGTAAAAGTAATTTGAAAAATGAGAAGTAAAAGTAATTTGACTAAAGTCATTGAGTTAGTAAGTGGTAAGACTGGAATTTAAATCTAGAAATTTAATTCTGTGCCCCTACTACTAATTAGTTCTCCTGTTCTTTTTTTTTTTTAATAGAATTGCTAACTTTATTTTTTTTTTTTTAAAGATTTTATTTATTTGACAGAGAGAGATCACAAGTAGGCAGAGAGGCAGGCAGAGAGAGAGGAGGAAGCAGGCTCCCTGCCGAGCAGAGAGCCCGACAAGGGGCCCGATCCCAGGACCCTGAGATCATGACCCCAGCCAAAGGCAGACGCCTTAACCCACTGAGCCACCCAGGCGCCCCTCTCCTGTTTTTAAAAAGAAAACAAATTAGAGTGAATATAGATTTTGATTTAATTTCTTTTGTAAAGAGGATAATAATTTAAGTGGGTCACGTAGTAGAACTAGGTTCCATTTTTTTAAAAATTGCTTTCATTTCTAAGTATAGAAGGATTTTTTTTTTTCTGAAAGCAAATATTGTGGAGTCAACAGACTATTGTTTGATATTAGATTTTTAAAATCAAAATGGAAATAAAAAGTCTGATATATGTATAGTGTCCTTGGTTGATGTCTTTGTATGATGCAAATTAGCACAAGACTCCTTTTTTTATTCACTTGGGTGGTATATATTAGAAATTCCTGGGGCTCCTGGGTGGCTCAGTGGGTTAAAGCCTCTGCCTTCGGCTCAGGTCATGATCTCAGGGTCCTGGGATCAAGCTCCGCATCGGGCTCTCTGCTCAGCGGGGAGCCAGCTTCCCCCTTTCCCTCTGCCTGCCCTCTGCCTACTTGTGATCTCTCTGTCAAATAAATAAATAAAATCTTTAAAAAAAAAAAAAAGAAATTCCTATGAGGAAAATCCTCATTTATGTAACCTCAAGCAAAAGTAACTGCACAGAAAGAAATGCAGACCATTGAGGGGCATCTGTGTGGTTCAGTCAATTAAGCATCTGACTCTTGCTTTCAGCTCAGATCTTGATATCAGGGTCATGAGTTCAGGTCCCATGTTGGACTTTATGCTGGCATGGAGCCTACTTAAAAAAAATAGAGGGATGCCTCGGTAGCTCAGTCAGTTAAGCCTCTGCCTTCAGCTGAGGTCATGATTCCAGGATTCCAGGATTGTGTCCTGCATCGGGCTCTCTGGTCAGCAGGGGGCAGGGGGATCTGCTTCTCCCTCTTACTTTCTATCTTCTCCCTCTGTCTCATATGAATAAATAAAATATTTTTTTAAAATGCAACTATTTAAAATGCAGCCATCTTAAAATTTGTTTATTTTTAGTAATCTCTATACCTCATGTGGGGCTTGAACTCAGGACCCTGAGATCATGATAGCACACTCCTCCAAATGAGCCAGCCAGGCGCCGGGACAATTTCTTTATGTTAATATTTATCTTCTCAGTTGTAGTGAACTATAATTGACAGTACATATGTTTAAATATCTCAAATCCTTTGGGAAGTAGCTCTTACTAATAAGCAAGGTAGGCCAGTATTAAAATTAAATTAATCTAGTGTATGCACACTCACACACACAAAAGCAGAAGCAGTCTTCTGGATATAGAGATGAAGAGCCCGCTATGAGTCAACACTTGATGGAAAAATGTTTTTCATTCCAATTCCCCTAGAATCTAAGGTTTTGAGGTGTGTGTGTGTATTTCCCTTTAAACACTTGTCATGTTATTTTTTTTTTGGTCATGTTATTTTTATTTGAAGAAAATTTACAGAAATACAGCTACTTTTTTAAAAAACAGCCTCATTGGTGTATAAACAAGTGCCATAAAATTCACTTGTTCTAAGTATCCAATTCAATAATTCTTACCGGAGTGCTGGGGTAAGCATCCGACTCTTCGTTTTGGCTCAGGTGATCTCAGGGTTGTGAGATCTAGCCCTGCATCAGACTCCACGCTCCTCAGTTGTAGCATGTTTTAGTACGTCAACTTTTTTTTAATTGTGCCCCTTTTATTTGTTTGTTTATTTAACTAACATATAATGTATTATTTGCCCCAGGGTACATGTCTGTGAGTCAGCAGGCTTACACATTTCACAGCATTTGCCATAGCACATGCCCTCCCCAATGTCCATATCCCTACCCCCCCACCTCCCAGCCACCCTCGGTTTGTTTCATGAGTTTAGGAGTCTCTTATGGTTTGTCTCCTTCCTGATCCCATCTTGTTTCATTTCCCTCCCCAACCCCCCCACGACCCCCCACCCTGCTTCTCAAATTCTTCATATCAGAGACATCATATGATAATTGTCTTTCTCTGACAGACTTATTTTGCTTAGCTTAATACCCTCAGTTCCATCCACATCATTGCAAATGGCAAGATTTCATTTCTCTTGATGGCTGCATAGTATTCTATTGTATATATATATATATATATACCACATCTTCTTTATCCATTCATCCGTTGATGGACATCTAGGTTCTTTCCATAGTTTGGCTATTGTGGACATTGCTGCTATAACATTCGGGAGCATGTGACCCTTCGGATCACTACGTTTGTATCTTTAGGGTAAATACCCAGTAGTGTGATTGCTGGGTCGTTAGGGTAGCTCTATTTTCAACTTTTTGAGGAACCTCCATACTGTTCTCCAGAGTGGCTGTACCAGCTTGCATTCCCACCAACAGTGTAGGAGGGTTCCTCTTTCTCCGCATCCTCCCCAACATCTGTCGTTCCCTGACTTGCTAATTTTAGCCATTCTGACTGGTGTGAGGTGGTATCTCACTGTGGTTTTGATTTGTATTTCTCTCATGCCGAGTGATGTTGAGCACTTTTTCATGTGTCTGTCGGCCACTTAGATGTCTTCTTTGCAGAAATGTCTTGATTTCTTGATCGGATTATTCTTTGTTGAGTTTAAGAAGTTCTTTATAGATTTTGGATACTAGCCCTTTATCTGATGATAGGTCATTGCGAATATCTTTTCCCATTCTGTCAGTTGACTTTTGGTTTTGTTGACTGTTTCCTTTGCTGTGCAAAAGTTTTTGATCTTGATGAAGTCCCAGTAGTTCATTTTTGCCCTTGCTTCCCTTGCCTTTGGTGATGTTTTCTGGGAAGAAGTTGCTGCGCCATTGTGCCCCATTTTGTTTATTTACAATTGATGGACAATTTGGAAACAAAAAAAATAGTTTTTGACTATTATGAATAATGCAAGTATAAACATTTATGTACAGATATTTATATGGATACATATTTTAATTTCTTTTGGGTGGTTAAGTAGGAGTGGAATTACCAGGCCATGACTGTCAAACTGTTTCCACAGTGGCTGCTTCATTTTACATTCTCACAAGCGATGTATAAGTATTTCAGTTTCTCCATGTCCTTACCAATATATTATTGTGTGCCTTTTGGTTATAGCCACTTTAATAAGTATGAAGTAGTGTCTCTTAGGTTAATCTGCATTGCTATTTCTTTTCATTGATTATTTTGGGTATTGTAATTTTAGTTTGAAATTACTGTAGCTTTAGAAATCCTGGAAGAGACTTAAACTGGTGTGATTGTCTTTGCCATGTGAAATACTGGTTTCCCAGAAGATTCCTATTCCATCCTGTGAAGTAAAGTCTTTGAATTGTGATTTAAAATTTAGGTCTCTTCAGGTAAAATCAAAAGGAAAAGAGATTAACTACTCGTCACTAAAACAATAATCAATCTTGGTTGGTGTATTACTGATCATTTCCTACTCTAGTTCTGCCATTGACTAGTTAAGTTGTAGGGATTTGGTTTTGTTGTTGTTTTGGTTTGTTTTGTTTTTGTCTCGATCTTAACCTATTATCATTAAATATTCATTTTCCTGAAAGTGTGATGATAATTGATGAAGTAGTCATGGAATTTTCTTTCCCCTTTCTGGTATATCTAAGAAAAAATATCAAATAATAAACGTCACTTGGCAAAAAAAATTTTTTCATCTTCTTAGGTTGGGCAGTAAAAGGTATAGTAAAGTAAATATTTAATCTGCAGTTTGATGCAATAAAATGTTTATGGAATTTTCCTCTTGGTTTTAGTAGACTGATGAAACCCTATTTAAGGAATTTACAAGTTGGGCAGAACTTTAAAACAAGTTGTATTTTTGCGTTAAATCATGCCCAGTACTTGTTATAGTTAAACAGTTCAGTTGAGAGGACATTATAAATATACACATTCATCTTAGGGAAATGTTTACTTTTTTTTTTTTATCCTCAGTCTACCTCAAGTGCCTTGGTGGGGATCCCATTCCCCACTCTTCCAGGATGGCCCTTACCCTCCTCTATGCACAAGAAGTAATAAAGTTGGACTCCTAATTATAATCCCAAATACAAAGAAAAAATGATAGCTATTCTCAGGCATGCGATTAATTCAAAAATCTTGGCAAGTGAAAGAATGGACATATCTGAAATAGGTGGTACGTTTACTTAATTCTTTTCGAAGCAAATAGTTTGAAATGGTTTCTGCTACTAAGACATAGCAGTTTCTACAGATGGCTATTATTTTGAGAAAAGACAGTTAAGATTTATCTTAGGAAGGTAATACTGTGTAATGGAAAGGCAGCCTATGGGCATCTGTGCCTGGAGATGGGATCTATATTCTGTATCTTCAAGGCTGTTTGACCATGGGCAAGTTGTTTGAATCTCTCTGAGACTCCATTTCTTTATCTTTAAAATAGGAGTGAAGGGCCCCTGGGTGGCGCAGTTGGTTAAGCAACTGCCTTGGGCTCAGGTCATGATCCCGGAGTCCCGGGATCAGTCCCACATCGGGCTCCCAGCTCCATGGGGAGTCCGCGTCTCACTCTGACCTTCTCCCTTCTCATGCGCTCTCTCACTCTCTCTCTTTCCTAATAAATAGATAAATAAAATCTTAAAAAAAAATAAAATAAAATAGGAGTGAAAATGTTGATTTTTGAATAGTTTGTGAGAAAGTTCTAGCTTGTGTTTGAGAGCTTTTAAAATGAACATTCCCTTTCATGTTTATACAGTTTGTATCTGTACCACACAAGATACTCTGTGAGTCTTAATAACATAGAAATCAGTCAGGTATAAAAAAAAAACTCCAAGGATCTTGAGGCCAGACATCTTTTGTTTGAATCTGGTTCTGTCATCTGCTGTCTTGTGACTTTGGGCAAGTTACAGAACTGCTCTGTATCTGCTCAATTTTCTTTAAAATTGGAATAACACTGTCTATGTCAGGGATTGTTACGAGGATTAAATGACTTTGTGTAAGTAAAGTAGTTGGCCCAGAGCTGCTTCTGTCATGGGTGTTGTGCTGGGTGAGTAACAACAGGTGACGTTTATTGAGCGCTCACTGTGTGCTACCCACTTTCCTAAGCACTCTCCACGCGTGTAATCATCACAACAGTCCTAGGAAATCGGCGTTTCTGCCATCATCCTGATTTTATAACTAAGGAAACTGAGATTCAGAGAAGTGTGATAGTTTCCTTCCCGCCACACAGAAAATGGCTGATAGAGCTAGAATTTAAACCCAGCTCCAATGGGCTACAGAATCTCCCCTCCTTAACTGGTAGTGAGTGATTCCACGCCCAGCATTACATCCAAACTTGGCCGATTTCTTTTCCCCTACCTGTGGGCTCTCAGATGGTTGTAGGTGACAGCATTAAATGTGCCTTTTGTGTCTTCTTCCCTGCCTGCACTACAGCCTGCGAGGCACAGTAAGTGTTCACTGAATGAAGCAGCAGTCATTGCTGATACTACTGTTGTTTTGGCTTGAATGTATTTATCTATTGGTTTTGTACATATACTGACTACCGTGGTTTGGGTCAGTGTTACTTAACTGAGTAAATTAGTTTCCATAAATCCATGTTCAGCTAAGTGAATTATGATGTCTGTTATTGCTGGAAGCCTTTTCTTAGACTAGGTGGGAAGATGAAGTTCATGCTTTTTTGGAGGTTTTTTTCCCCCCTTAAGTTTGATATATAAAATAAGAACGACACTGTTAGTGGTAAAATGAAGAGAAAATAGTTTGTGTTTGGTCTTTCACTGAGTTTTGACAATTTACAAGCTAAAGAAGTGAAACTTTAATTTTTTAAACTAAATTTTAATAGCTTTTAAAAAGCTATTAATATAATATTAAATAATTAATAATTTAACTATTTTTAATAAAATTAAATTTTTATTTAATCGATGAATTGTTGATAACATTTACTGAAAAATTCAAATAATTATTATTGATTAATGTTAAATTTTAAGGGTTTGGCTATAAAAGCTTTAAAACCTGGGGGTTAATGTTATAAGTTTATTAAATAGAACTTTAGTATTTACCCTGGATAATGTGTTTTGACCCTCTGTCTAATTCATGAAGTAAGTTACATTTGAATTATTTCATATGATTCATAAAAGCCACTAATGATCTTTTTCTTCTCATTAGCAGGGTTCTTCACACTTCATGATGCCAGGTTAGGTTAGGTGGAAAAACAGAAGTTAAATTATCTTTGCCAAGATGTCTTCTTGGGAAAGATTATTAATTGGGAGGTACCTTGATTAATAAATCCACTAAGAATGTACTGCCATGTACCAGCAAGTTGGAAAATAATCTTCTTAAATTATGCAGAGTGGTGTTGGTTTGCATTAACAGTAATGTTCTCATTAAAGTTGGGCCAGGAAAAAACACCGCTGTGTTCTGCTTCTACTTTTCACTACACACGTCAGCTGCGCCAACAGCAGCAGCCAACACCTGGGAAGGAAAGGCAAACCAAGCCTGTGCTGGGCCCCTTAGCAGAATTTCTAGAAACCTGTCTATAGAGTTTTGTTGTTTAATTTTATTGTCCTCTGTTAGCCATCCGTCTCTGTTTCTCTCATTCACCTGACATTTGGAATGGGGAGAGAATCTGATTGGTTCAGCGTGAGTCAGCTGTCTAGCTTTGGATCACTGTGAAGGAGGGCTGTGCGCAGGGCGCAGTAGCACAGAGAGTCCCGTGGCAGCGCCCCTCACTGTGTAGCCGACCCTCAGTTCTTCATGCTTAGTGACTTAATGATTTTATTTAAGTGTAAATGAGAGACGGGTATTGAATCAACTAGGTACTTGCTTTTTAATCTGAAATCAAAAATTATGTTCTTATTAAAAATGGGGGCTTGGCATTTGAGGATTATTGAGGAACCCCTGAAATCACACTGTTTGAATAAATAGATCTGAAGGTTAATCTTTCTAATCTCATGGGAACTGAGGAGGGGAACAGAACAGGAATCAGATGAGACAGTCCATGTCTGCTTCTTTTTCTCATATGGCCAGTCCCTGATGGTTGCTCTGAGGGCCAAAAAGCTGATGATGGCCTTCTCTTCTTGGCTTCCAGAACTTGGAGTTCTCCCAGTTCCACCATGTAGCCATTTACTGGGCTCTCTTCCCTCCATTCCCTCCCTTTCCTGTGTGGACCATTTGAATTCCTTCCATTACCACCTAATGCCATTTGAGTTACCTTTCTGCCACACGAGCCCCATTTGGAATGTTGTTGTTTTCTGAGACACTTGGGGAAAAATCACAAGGTTAACAGTAGGGCAATTGTGTGATTTTATATTTACCTGCATTTTTCACTTTCCTATGATAGACATTTATTACTTTTTTTTTTAAAGATGTATTTATTTATTTGAGAGAGAGAAGATGGGAGGGGCAAAGGGAGAAAGGAGAGAATTCTAAGCAGACTCCCTGCTGAGCACAGAGCCCGTGAGGAGCTCAATCCCATGGCCATGAGATCATTACCTGAGCTGAAACCAAGAGTCAGACGCTTAACTGACTGCACTACCCAGGTCCCCCTACATATATTACTTCTAAATCATGATAAAAATCATGATAAAAATCAAGAGAAAATGAAAGCTAATATTGCAGTGATATCAAGTGTTAGGTATTCGGCTAGAGGCTTTCCAATACATTTTCTCAGGGAAAAGTACTGTGAGAGGGCAAATTGTTAAGAAACCAATTGCCACTGCACAAAATCAATTTAATTAACTACGATTATGAAAATCAGTACAGTTTTTTCCTGTGACTTATAGACTGGAAATTTCAGCCAAGAAGTTATACCTTAATTTAAAAAAAAATTATAACTTGATAACAAAATTGTCAGTCTATTACTATTAAAAGGGGGATATATGGGGGAGATGAGTTAAAGAACCAAGATGCTAAAATATATACCAAGTGTCCCAGAAAACAACAACATTCCAAATGGACTCTTGTGGCAAAAGGGGCCCCAAGTAGAGTGTATTTAGTTTTTCTGTTATCTTGTTTTCATGTAATGTACCAAAAGTATTGGCTTACATCACTGAATATCCTTTTAAAACATAATTTTAATAAGCTTAGTACTTTATTGTATAAATAAGCCATAATTTTTTAAACCCTTCCCCTGTTTACATACAGCATTCACATCATTGAACTTATTTCTTTAATAGCTTTATAGGTAGAGATTTGTGAGTAAACGGGGTGAAACATTTTCAGGCTATCGAGACCTCAGTCTCCAGATAAGTAACCAGTCTCCCATCTCAGCTGCCATCCCATTCTGTATATGGATACCCTTTTCATCTCATTCAGACTTTATTCTAGACTTCTTCATCTTTCTTGGGCTCTGACACCCACACTAGGATATTCTCCAATTGAATGTTCTCATCACCATGCGTAGGTGTCAGCGCCCTGTCTGTGCTGGGTTGCCCCAGAATGTGGTCACCTTTCTCACCCTGCTCAGGCTCTGAGTCCCCATAACCCACGAGGCTCCCCTTTACACCCCTTGGGCTGATACCTCACACCTAGCCCGACCATGTGTCAGACACTCTCACACTCTGCTTGGGGCCTCCATGGTTGGTTCTGCGCTATTTAATGACTTTAGCACTAAATTGTTTCGGCAAGGGCAAGGGCAAGGGCAAATTGCCAGGTGCATAGCCTCAATCCCGGTGTACTGGTGGCAGGGCGTGCATGCGTGTGTTTGATTCTTCCCCTCTTGATCCTAGTCTTGGTGATAAAAGGAGCAAAATCTGTTTTTATTCTTTGTCATGGTTAATGATACCAGTGCAGTCCTAGGTACGTAAGCTAGAAATTGTCATCTCTGTCTTTTTCCCATGCTGGCATATTCAGTAAGTTTCTTAAATCTTGTATCTTTTACCTCACAAATACTGCTGTTTTTCAGACCATCTCTCACTCATGTATAATACAGTAGTGCTTACTTGATTTTGCCTTGGATTATAACTAAATCTCTGAATATTTTTCTTTGGATTTCTCACTTCTTAGAGGCAGATTCTACCATAATCACTTCTCTTAGTTGAAATAAAGAATACTCTTCAAGGCATTTTTCCAAACTTGAGTCAGCATTTTCCTATATCATTAACTGGTTCTCCCTAGGCAATAGGAACTTGGTCATGAATCATGATTTGATTATATGTATGTGACCTTTAATACACTATTCTTAGGGTTAATGCAGGAAAGGGTGTGATTCTAGATGATGCATAAATTGACAGAATATGTGAGCAGATTTTTAAGTGGCTTTAACTATTATAATTAGTGGAACCCTTTGCTAATTACCTAGATTTTAGTATCTGCAGATGCTAATATGTTTTTAGACTTCAGTGTTTTAGTCTGAATGTCAGAGGCTAGCTAGATATGTATTTTAAAACTGACTGGATTCTAGAAATGTTTTCTTTCTTGAAAAATTGTGTTTCCCCCCACCACCAAAAAAAAGATTTTAATCTTGTTAAAAGTTTTATGTTTTTACTTAAGCAGCTTTTCTTTTCTGTAGTTGACACGTTTGATTATATGATTCTGCTAGAAACTAATAAAAGAAATACAGGACGGTTGAAGCAAAGAGGCTACAAAGAAACTCTTTGCTTATAATTATTCATATTTATTTCATGATTTAGACTTCTCCAGTTAATATATCTTAACTTTTAATACTTAACCCATGTCCTCACTTTCCCCAAATAACACTAGAATTGTAGAGGAATGTTTTAATAGTTGAATTAAAAATCTTCTGTGATTTGGCTTTTCATGTTTTTTAGTTCCAAGAGAAGACTTATTCAGAAGAATTAAAGATTTGGTAAAATAATTTGGTAGTTGTTATACATTCAAAAGAGTTACTGGCTCTTGCCATGTCTTCAGACCATACCTTTTTGTCTGACATCATCCTTGTTCATAGTTCATATCGTATAATTAAATGACTCAACTTCCTCATTTGTTCCTCATCATTAAAGTCACCTGAGTGTCTGATAGGTGGGGGGGGGTACGTGTGCACGCACATGAAGGGCAATCACAAACATTGGGCAGTATGTTGATTAAGACATTGTGAAGAAACAAGAGAATAGAATAGGAGACCATATAAATGGAGAATTAAAGGGAATTGCTCTCAAGATACTAGGTTAGAAACTTCAGGAGCAGTTATAAGGACTGCTTTATAAGCAGGTATGAAGTTATATGCCAGGCATTCACTAAAGAAATCTGTTTGAAAGGCAGTAGTTATGAGCAAAGAACAGTGAAAACCTATTTGATAAAACTATGAGGACTATACTTTGGAATTAAAAGTTTAAAAAAAAGTCCAAAGAATTGGTTTCTACTAATGCTAGGTGGGGATTTATCTCAAGGCTAATCAATAATTCTAATAGTTGTGAGTGACCCTAATAGTTTCTTTAGTATGTTATGAACAGAGGTACTAGGTCTGATTTCAGAATGTCCGCTGTGACAGCATAATTTGGGGGATTATAGATAGAAGATTTCTTTCATTGGATATCTTATTCTCAGAGTCACTGTTTTGTTTGGTAACTTTTATTCAATGCTTCAATTTCTCTTTTTTATCAAACTTGTTAGAATGAAAGTTACATAGTTTAGGTGTCTGGGCACATTAGGTTTTGGGTGTTGACAGCCCTGTTTTCATTTATAAACTGTGAACAATTCTTTAAAGTGTAATATTGTTTTTTAATTAAGAAAATGACATTTATCTCCACAAACGTTATTTTTGTTTTCTTCTTTGTACCTTTTGCTCAGGCATTTCTAGCTGCTTTTATGGTTTTGTTCTCTTTTTCATAGTAGTAATGAGTCTTTTCTATCCCCATACTCATACGTTAAAAAATTTGTGGCCATCCAAGTCATCATTAGTGAATATAAATATTGTTATAAAACTTAAGTATAGATCAGCCTTATCAACTTAAAAATGAGGTATTAAGGCTTAGAGAGACTGACTTACCAAGAAGGGAAAGAACTAATATTTAAAGAGCACCAACTATATATCAGACATAAACTTTTTACATTCTAGTTCTGTGAAATATGTTTCGTTGTCCCCATTTTACAAATGCTTAGAGGTCAAGAAACTTGCCAAGACCTTAAGACTGGTCATGATAGAGGCAGGATGAAAATCCACTTCTCCTGCACGGTTTAGTCTTTCCTACTCCTGTTAGCAAAGTTAGGCAATGAGAGAACAAAAGATTAAAAACCAACACTCCAAATATAGCAAAGGGTATTTTCTGATTGATAACTTCTATTTTTATAAAAAGAAAAAAAAAGACTCAAGGTTAAAAATTATCTTTGGTTGTACAGCTATTAAATCAGTATTAAAATATGAGACTTGTCAGGGCGCCCGGGTGGCTTATTTGGGTAAGCAGCTGTCTTTGGCACAGGTCATGATTCCAGAGTCCTGGATCGAGCCCCGTATCAGGCTGCCTGCCACTCTGCTTACTTGTGCTCTCTATCTCTTTGTCAAATAAATAAATAAAATATTTAAAAAAACCAAAAAGACAAAATTGAGACTTGTCTTAAGTGTAAAGGCAATATGACCTTTACCTATAAGGGTCTTGTAGTTGATACATGTACGAAAAAGGAGTCACAAGAAAAATAGAGTATATTTACTGTCACTTTAGAGATGGAGAAAATCAGCAAGGTCACAGGCATCTCTCTCTCTCTCTCTCTCTCTCTCTATTTATTTGGATGCCATTTTCTCAAGAAATTCTTGAGCTTTTGTATACTTGTCATGCTTTTAACACACACACTTGCTACAAAAGGGGACTACATTTGTCCTGGTATATGATCGGCCTCTGATGTTTCACTGAGTGGACCAAGCTAAGAAGGGATTTGAGCTCTGTGCTAACTTCTTGAATTAAATTTGATGTTTGTGAGGATTAATAGCTTGCTTTTCATTGTTTCTGAAATGAGATTCCAAAAAAACCTGAGCATGATAGAAGTAGGAAAAATTAGAACTTTATGATATATAGTATTATGGTCTATCTGTTCATTTGCTGAGGAAATGAGGTGCTTAAAATATGTGTCCAAATCTGGGCCTCCATTTTCTCTGCTTATATTTATTTGTGAACTCTAAATCTTTTATCTAAGCACTTAATCTAATTAAACTATTGGTGGTAACTACCTTTTTGAAGCAAGACACCTTCTCTTTAGCCTCTTGCTATTTGAGCCACGGCTGTTCTGCATGTGATGACCTAAGAGGTAATCAGATCACCTAAGAGTAGCTTTTCAAATTGTTTTTCAGATGTTTCTTTTCTAGAATTCCTTAGTGATAAGTGTTTCCCATTTCACCATCTAATTGTCTAGATTTTAACATTCGTGCTCTTAATACCATCGTATTCATTACAATTTTTTTTTCTTAGAAGCCTGATTCTGGTAGACACCTAGACAAAGATAGTCTTTTTCTCCACCTACCAATCTTCTCCCTCATCTCTCTCTATCCCTGACTTTCCCTCCTTGTCCTCCCCTCTTTTTCCCCTTCTCTGTTTTGTTTGTCTCAGTGTACAGAAACATAAAAAATTAGACTGATAGGTAAAGGTAGATGATTCCCTGTAAAGATACTAGTTAGTGACAGTAACATTAATTTCTTAGCTAACTGGTTCAAATTACTTTGGAGCCCACCACACCTGGATTAGAATCCTGCTTTATAAAAGTAGTACATATCTGTTATTAGAAAAAAAAGTGATAAAATATCAATGAATACAAAGAAGAAAGTAAAAGTGTTCTCTTACATACTTTTAGATAATTTCTATTAAGGGCTTTCATGTTTCTAAATACCTACTATATATTTACATTTATATCTAATGTAACATTAGCTACATTAATTTCAGATTTATACCATATACGTTTTCCTTTTATGATAGTCTTCAGTAGGTCAGAAAATATAGTATTTAACTCAATTTCAATTCACTTGATATTACTATAGTATCTTAATTTCTTCTTTTTTCCTTAGAAAAAAATTTTTTACCACTTTCAGGATGCTTTCCCCTCATTTATTTATTTACTTGGTTTGTTTTTAATCAGTCTTAACTTCTGTAAAGGTGCAAAGTTCATTTATAAAAATAGGAAAGAAAATACTAGAAATAATGAAAAAGCAGATACTAGAGATGGAGAAGATAGCAAATAAAGATATTTGCATCTTATAGCTTCAGTCTTAGTAGTTGAAGTAATTGGCTAGATGTTCTGTTGGGAGACATAATGCTCATAGTAACTAGGATTTAAAACCTTTGGGAAGGAACTTTAGAATTGTCCTTACTGTCATTAAGGGAAGTATTGTAAGAGATCAGTATAGGATTGTCAAACCTGTTGTTGAAGATGCAGGATTAATTTGTAGAGGGCAAAGTATTGGGTCTGGGACCAGGTTAAAAAAAAAAAAAAAGTCAGCTCCTCTTGAGTAAGAGGACACTAAGGCTTAAGGAGCTTAAGGTGTTCATCGCATGGCATCTGGGGGAGTAATAACCAGAGTGTTAATAAGATTGCTTACCATAGCCAGACACCAGAGAATGAGCTTTCTTAATATGTACCAAACTGTTGCCTGCACATCAAATGTAAATCAGGATTTCAGTGTCTTCTCTCATAATAAGAGAGAAGCAATGTTTTGTCCTCCTTGAAGCAGATCGTCGGTTATAGAGAATATGGTTGGAAAGCCAGAATCCCACTCATACACTAATTACCTTGGTATGTGTAGGTCTGCCTACCAAAAAAGCATTATTTGTATATATATCCTATATATCCTTTTGTTTCCGTAGAATGTTGGGCACTTCTAGACACCCAAATAGTGGAGGCATTGTCGGGGGCAGGGGAGAATTGTTAGGCGTAGCTGAAATGTGGAAGTAGCCAAAATGTTACATAATATTCTTTTCCCCGTTGAAGAACGCATTATCTGATTAAAATATCTGTTCTCTTAGACAAATGTTACTGCTGAGATTCCTTTACTCTTTTGTATGGCATATAAAAAATAAGGTAATTTTTGTCCTAATTTTTTGCAGAGAACTATAATTAAACTCAGCTTTGTGATTTAATTTTATGTAGAAGTAGTAAAAAAAAAAGTTTCAAGTTTAGGTGACTTTAGTCAAATCTGCCAAGTGTCTGTGTGTCAGAGGTAGAATAGAACTAGAACCTCTAGAACATTGGTTGAGTTATTTGCTTTTAATTTTGTTAACACAGCTCTGCAAGTTATTCTTCATCCCTGACTCTAAGTCTTGAGTAGGTGGTTCTTCAGTTTAAGTTTCACTTCTTTTCTTACTCTATGTCGATTGACCAGAAGATTGTTTCTTACAGGAGAATAGCTTGACCTCAGCCACAGGTGAGGTCTTGACAGATTTCATTGCGGAATCAAATGAGGCTTTAGATCAGAAGGGGTCTTTAGAATTCCTTCCCTGTCCCTTCTGGCATCCTGCCACCACCCTGATTTCAGGAGGCCTCTGATGTGCCACACACACATCCCAAGGAACACATAATTTTCAGACACAATTCAGTCTGAATTTATATGTAAGAGGAATTTGTTAATGGCATGTGCATTAGTAAGCAGCTGTGACCAGGTAAAGCACCCGTATTTAGGTTCATGGCACCCTCACACTGTTTTTCAAGAAAGTGGTCCATTTGCTCATGTAAATGAAGGGTCCATCTTGGTAGTGTTTTTGAAACAAAATATCTGCTGCAAAGGAAAACTGATGTCTCCACTGGAGAGACATTTAATTGCTTGTAATTGAAAGTGACATTTATCTGGTTAAAAAAAAAAAGGGTTAAGATCCCACATTATACTACAGTGAAAGTTGTCCTTCCTCTAACCCATCAAATCTTTGGGGGAAAAAAATGAGCTCTCTAATAAAATAAGCCATCTTTATCCTTTTTACAGGATTATCCCTCACCACCACTGTCCTTTTTTTAGGGTTACATTCTGCTATTTACAAGTACCTTAGCCTTCAAAAAGCTTTTCCACTTTTAGCCACCACTTTCCTGCAAGATTTATTAGACTTTCTGAGCCTTTTTAAGTCTGGAGCTATTGAGTTCCATGCTGGAATTGCAGCAAACCTAGCTAGGCCAAGGACTGACATGCATTTCTGATTTAGTGTTTCGCATATGCATTATTTTATTTTCCCTGATTTTAAGATTGTGGGAGATATATTTCCATGTCCATATGTGGGACATATATTTCCATGTCCTTGTCATCTTGAAATAAAAAGAGTTCTTTTTAAAGAGAATTGAGTGCATTCTTTTGTACATGAGAACAAAATACTGCCAGAATAATCATTAAAACATATCAGTATCTATTCTTTATTAGTTTGGGTATTGTTTCACTATAAAGTATGCAATGCCATTGAAATAGTTGCACATTTTAAAAATAAGTTTTGGTTGGATTAAACCGAGTCATTCTGAATTATCAAGTTAGAGCAGAATTGTTCCTATGGAATCTGTTTTCCCATACTTAACCTGTTTTGATTTTTAAAAAGGATGATTGAATTTAAAATTTAGGAGGATAAAGGACAGCTAGTCACTGCAGGTCAGCTCTGTCATTAAGTCCAACCAGCTGGTTATTGTTAATCTGCCTTGCTTTAGAGAGACTCTTGGCAATTTTGGTTACGTATAAGTGAGTTGTTTAGTCCATGTGTCTTGGTCTAGGCGTTCAAAGATTTTAATTTGCAGCAAAGTGATTTTAAAAAATAAGGAGTCACAGGAAATTGATGAAAAAGAGAAAAGGATTTAAAGGACCAGAGAAGTTAGTATGAGTAAGATGATATGTAAGAGAGAATAATCGAAATGAAGGACACTTAAGGAGTCATGTAATCATTTTATTCTACCCCCTTCATGTCTGTCTTTGGATTCTCAGTTTCTGTCTTGGAGTCTCAATTTCTCATTTCTTTCTTTCTTTTTTTTTTTTTTTTTTTAAGGTTTTTTTTTATTTATTTCTTAGAGAGCGAGAGACTGAGAATGAGAGGGGAGAAGGTCAGAGGGAGAAGCAGACTTCCCGCAGAGCCGGTAGCCCGATATGGGACTCGATCCCGGGACTCCGGGATCATGACCTGAGCCGAAGGCAGTTGCTCAACCAACTGAGCCACCCAGGCACCCTCAATTTCTCATTTCTTGAAACAAGATTTTAAAGAGTGTTATAGATAAAAATTCTTTTGGGTCGAATGATGTTATGAGTCAGAAAATACTCTTTCCTGAATATCCTCATAATATCTCTGCCTGAATCTGGTCTCTATCTGTCTCATCTCATAATTAACTGAAGTAATTTTAATTTCTCAGAATTCTAATTTTCAATTAATGCTAAAAGTGAAAATCCTCAGTTAAAACTATAAGCTAATGACCCACTTCAGTGACCTGTTGGACACTGGGAATTAAAGGTCTGGGGACAATGTGTGTTTACAGCAAAGAACTTAGAAACAGTAAGAATGGTTTGTTCATCCTGCCCAAGGATAGGTATAGTTCAGAGAACTTAACAGCATCTGAGAGCGATGGGCATAGAAGCTAAAAGGAATTCTACTTCTTGATGTTCACCCTGTGTCTTCAATCACTTTCAAGACTTTATTTTCCAGCTTAAACTGTAAACCAAGTGGTAATTTTGATCTATATGTTTATGAATTTTTAATTCTGTAGAACATTTGTATTTTCTTTAAAAATAACTCCATAGGATTTATTATTAGTAGCTTTTTCTTGGAGGTACCAGAGCTGTGTTTGTTTAAAATAAAGAATTCCCTTAGGGCAATGGTTCTCAAACTCTAGTAGTGTATCAGAATCATCTAGAGAAATTTTTAAAATGCACATAGTTGGGGCCACAGCCATATGACTGATTGAGCAGCTCTGGGATAAGGCCAAAGAGTTGGCATTTTCAGCAAGTTCCCGGGTGATGCTAAAACTGCTGGTCCTGAAACTGTACCTTTGAGAACTACTGCAATGCAATATTGATCCCAGAAGTCTGAGACAAAGCTGAACGTACTCAGTGCTGAATGAACGCGAAATTGCTTACAATACAAGCAGAGTTATACCTATTGGACTGGTACCAACAATGATCATTTAATGGAGTCTTGTATTTTATTTATTTTCACAGATTGGAGCATATGATCAACAAATATGGGAAAAATCTGTTGAGCAAAGAGAAATCAAGGTAACAAATTTATTTCATATTCTGAAGCATAGTTCTATAAATTGTCAACCACATTTTGTCTTTTATCTTTCCATACACTTTAAAGGTATTAAAATTACTTACTCTGTCCAAACTTTTAAATAGGTAAATTCTTAATGCTGGCATAGTTATGTGTCTTTATCCCAGATGGGTTTTTCTTTTTCTTTCTTTCTTTCTTTCTTTCTTTCTTTTTTTTTTTTTTTTTTTTGCTTTTTAGTATCCTCTGTTCTTTTAAAACTTAATTTCTAATGATTATTTTTTATCAGCTCTCTTCCCCTTTTACTTGTCACCTTATACTTCTAGTTTGCTTTTCCTCCCTTTTGATGCTGTCATTGCTCTGTACAGTTTATTAAACTGGTAAGTGTTTCAGGACTTTTCTCGCCTGAATGGTCTGTCACCTGCCGCTCTGCTTCGCTGAGATCTGCTTTTGGTGTTACTAACAGAATGACTGGGAAGCAAGTAGAGCCGCTGAAGAGTTGGTCATTTTTAAAAAGAACTTAGGAACATAAAGCATTAATCGAAATGTTTTTGTAGTAGGTGGTTTCTTCTTGAACATGTAATCACTTAGGCTGATAAGACATTCTTATAGCCTACCTTGCTAGCATGAAAAGTATTTTTTCACTAAACTTGTTCTGTTTCTTAGCAATTGCTCCTCTTTGAGAATAAGATTTATATTTTTCATTTGCATAGATAATACTAATTTGTGTGTTCCTGCACGAGCTAAATTTAATCTGAGCCCAGAGAATGTTACTTCAGTGGCTTGACATTTTCTATTTTATATGAAAAGGTTTATGTTAGATTGGAAACCAGTGTCTATAGTTTCTTAAAAATCTGTCCCAAAAAAATCACAGTGTTTAGACAACTTCGTCATCTATAATAGAGAGCAGGATTCTTTGTCATTGGTCAGTTTTAATCTTTAAACTATTTTCATGAAGAATTTTAAGTTGCTATGAGTACCTGCTATGTGTTAAATACAGGATTAAATCATGGAAAAGATGGGATGGATTATAATTTTATAGATGAGATTCATAATTACAAATGAGATCAATTCAGTTTAGGTCTCTGTTGGGGAGTGCAGGGGGAAGCAGTCCTGGGGAGGTTAGGAAAGACTTTTCAGAGGAAGTGACTCATGAGCTGAGTTTGACAGACATTAGGGAGAATGAGGAAAACATTCCAGACAGAATGAAGAGCATATGAAAGTCAACATGCAAGAAAGAGGGAGCAGGACTGACCAAGGAATCCTCAAGGAGCTTGACTGGTAATAGGTTGGATGGAGCAAGGAGACTGGGGTGGTTAGGCATGAAACTAGAAAGGAAAATGGGAGTCAGACTGTGCAGGGGCCTGACTGCCTTACCCAGGAGATTTTGGACATAATCTGGAAAAACAATGAGGGAGACATTGAAGGATTTTAGACAGAAAAAGTTATCTGATTAAATTTGTGTTTTAGAAACTTCACTCAGGCGTGGTGGGAAATACTAGAAGAGGAGCAGATTTAAAATTGTGCTTTAGAAATACTCAGGTGATACTTGGGAGAGAGATTTGGGGGTCCTCAGTATGAAAGTGTGTGTGTATAATGGTATGCGTATGTGTGTGCTAGATACATTTATTATAACACATTATATCGATACAACTATAGGAGTGAGATTTACACTGGTTGATGACAGGAAAAGGCTGAGAACAGAACCCGGGGAAACAACATTTAATGGATAGGTAAAGGAAGAAATGTAAGTGAAGGAGGTAGAAGATCCATGAGATAGTCGTCTGCCAAGGATATTGTGAAGAGTAAGAATACTCAAACAAGTGAAGAGCAGCGTGCAGGTTTAGTCAGAGACCTTGAAACCGTTTAAGCCGCTCATTAGAAAATACTACATTTCTCACTTACAGAATTATTTTAATGCCAAAATAGAGGTTAGGGTCACAGAGGATTATATTAGCCACTCCTTGATGCACTGACAGGGTGAACTTGGAGAAGGCTAAGAACTATAACTATTTTTCTGAAATATGCCTCCCTTTAAAGATAGCATTTTGTAATAGTGAAGAAGTAAAAGCAGTATTAAAGCTTACTCTTATTATTTCGAATTAAATAAAGGGGTCACTTTTTTGATACGCCTAAAACATTCCCTTGTGGAGGCAAATTGTTTATAGTGTAAAAATAATTTTACACTTATTCTAAAGAAGGCAGAGAAATAACTGTGGTCTATTAATAATTGATTTAAAAAGAAACCCAAAACACTGTACCTCGTCCTTAGAAAACACAGTGCAGAATGCACTGAGTTTGTCCTCTCTTAAGTATTGTCACAGCAGTGAGGAGCAACTAAAGAAACCAAAGAAAGTCATGAGAATATATTCCTTGGAAATGTTTTTTTTTAAACTGAAGACCCTTAGTTGATGTTGCTAAAGTTTTTTGTAAGTTGCAAATTATTTTTTTCTTAAACATTTTAGAAATTATAACTGAAAACTTCCATTTTCTGTTCACCTTAACCCAAATTTAAAAGTAAACGGAATTTCCCTCAGTTTTAGTACTTACTAGAGTTATGAAGCTTCACTAAAAAAGAACCATGCTATTTAAAGTCATTATGGAGGAAAAACAGGCTGGGAAACTAAATAGGATTTCTGGAAAGTGAAACTGTTGGTTATGTCCTGTGGTGGAGTCATGGTATTATAATAGTTTCATGCATGGGATTGTGACTTAGGAATATACTTGAAGAGTTTAGGTGTATATTCAATAAAGGATATATTACTTGGATTCTTGGGGATTAATAGTATTTATAGTGCCTGATTTTTGCTACTTTCTAGTTAGTAGTTACTAAAATCTTTTCTTTCAAAGTTAGTTTTCATTTTTTGTTTGTTCATTTAAACTTTTTGATGGTCAGTAATGATAGTCCTGAAAGCTATGCTATTTTGCATGAATATAGTTTACTCTAAACCAATTTAAAATTTTTCAGCTTCAAATATCAACTTAATTAAAATCAAATCTTATGAATTCTTATGTATGGGTGCTAATATCTTTTGTTTTAAAATCATTAATATTAGAAGATTTATCAGTGAAATTTTTCTTTGTTTTTCTTATTTTAAACCCTCTACATATTTCGATAGGTTACTGTGAAGATGCGTTTTATCAAACTGACAACTATAAAAAAAATAACAATAAATAAATAGTTAAGCATCCGTCTCTTGATTTTGGCTCAGGTCATGATCTCAGGGTTGTGAGATCGAGCCCCATGTCAGTCTCTGTGCTGGGCCTGGAGCCTATTTAGGATTCACCCTCTTTCTCTCCTTCTACCCCTCCCCCTTCCCATGTTCATGTGCATATACTCTCACTCTCTCAAAATAAATAAAACTGGCAGTTGTGCTGTGACTCTACAATGTAGCTCAAACTAAAGTTTGAATAGGAGATGAACCATATATGACAAAGGTCAAGAAGAATGAACATGGTGAAAAACAACACAGTTGCATAAATCAAGTTAATTTACTGTTCCTCTTATAAGGACTTTCAGTTCTTTAAACAACCTGATAAAAATTTTTGGTATAAAGCAGTAAATTAAGCTTCAGATTTGTCATAAAACATTGGCAATAAGATTATTTTCAAATTATTAGAAAAAGAATGTATAAAAGAAGTAAATCAAAATATGTAGTACTGTTTTCACATTTGTTGGCAGTAATAAAGGTTAAATCTCAAACTTCATACCAAATCTAAATAGAGCTCTATTAGTGAAATTTTGTTTTTACATATATGTGTTATTAGAATTGCTTTTCCAATCTGCAAAATTGGAACTCCACGTAACTCCTGTGATTCACGAGACTTGACTGCATCTGTACTTCATTTCCCATTTTAATGTCACGACAGAGTGGCCTACAGACTATGAATCACAGGAGTTACGTTCTATGAAGTCACCATGAACACTCAATTAGCAGATACTGACCACTTCTCCACTTCTCGTCACACTTTCATCAAGTGATCAGTACATATCCTTGTTTTATGTATGTTTCTGTTGAAAGACACCCTGTTTAAAAGGTGTTGTTGCTGCATTAACAACTGACCTCGTGGCCGACAACACTGTAACTCGTGCCCAAACATAGCTTATCTTCCACACATCTCAGTTAGGCACATCCTAGCCGCCTTTAGACTTAGGAACGCTAGACCGCACTTGAGTACTGTGCTTGATGTCCATTTTTAAACAACAAAATTACCAGCAAGAAGTACAAAAAAAGCAAAACCCGGCACAAAGTTGACTGTGAAAGGATATTTATTTTCAGCATGAGAGCTGAAATAAGGCAGATTGTTGCCTTGTTTGACAGCAGCTGGAAATGTGAACATTGAGTGACTCAAAATTTTTTGCCGCTCTTACTTTTGCATGTCTGCAAAAGCACAGCAAGTATTGATTTGGGGATAGAATAAATTTACAAATATAGAATAATGAATATGAGGATTGGCTATCTATAAAATTACCATGGCTGTGTCTTTCGTGACTCTTTTCTTCTCTTTTGTTTTTGTACCTCTGAGTAGTTTTCAACTTCACATGGATAGATTATTTGAAAGGGTTCAACAGTTAACTGCTTCTTGATTTCAGGGTACATTTTGGTTTAAACATCTCAGTTAATTCTCAAGTTCAAATAAATAGTCTCCTCTTTGTTTTGGATGCAAACAGTTCTTAACTAAATTTTTACCTTAGAGGTCATTGTATTTTAGATGAGGACCAAACAGCATTTACCACACAGTTACTTGATTAATGGAATGAATAGTAAACAAGTCATCTAAACACTGTGTCTCATATCTCAACACTTGACTTCTGAGGAATTTAGCCTGAGCTCTTACAATTCTTAACATCCTTGTTTTAAGCGTGTGTGGTTTTTTTTTTTCCCCCAGTGATTTTGATCTCTACCCTTATTCCCACTCCGTACACGGGTGGCAGAAACTTAATCTTAGTGTTCAATAATTCCGAGTTCAGACTAATTCAATTTGTGACTTCTGCTTTTCCCTTCTCCTCCGCCTGGGCATGGCGTCTTAAGTTCTAAGTTCCATGGCATCGTGGTCTCGTTAGTGGTTGGCATGGGATCATAGTGGCGACCCTGAGATATGCATCATCCTCTCTGGGTCTCAGCTAATACCACCCCCACATGCTGGCATCAGCTGAGAAGTCCACATCCCTGTCTGTCCCCAGCTTTCTGAGCCACTGCTTCCTGCAGCAGCACCCCAAGAATCACCCCTTGAGAGCTTCTCAGGGCCCTCGCTCCCCCAGCCAGTCTCAACACGCACTCCTGTGCAAACCTGGGCCAACACAGTCCTGTCGACCATCTCAGACTGCACATCCAGATTGGGTCGTAGTGATAGTCTTTGTTCTAGAATTTTGCTTTCAGTAATAAATAGGCCTCCCCTGGTCCACACATCCCTAAATTGATCCTTTTGGGAAGTAATAAAATGTATTACAATACTACAGTTATGTTCCAATTGTAACAAACATATCATGTGTTATATTTTTCTCCAGTATATTCTTTAGTTTTTTTTAGTTGAAATCTTTAGAATTTGGTTATTTTCTGTTATTCTGGATTTAAAAATAAATCTATTGAATTCCAATATTTTTTTATTGAGGTAAAATTGACATAGGATTATATTACTTTTAGGTATACAGCATGATTCGATATTTGTATATGTTGAGAAATATATGTATTGAGAAATGATACCATAATAAGTAGTTGACATCCATCCCCATACACAGTTACAAAGACTTTTTTTCTTGTGATGAGGACTTCTATACTCTTACCAGTACTACTTTAATATATTATAGGGTTTAAGGAATAAACCAAAGAAAACAGCACATGTGAAACCAGACCTCATAGATGTTGATCTTGTAAGAGGTGAGTCTTAAATAAATAAAAGCTTAATGCAATTAGAAATTGACCTTGAAGAAACAAGAATTCAAAGTGGGTTAGATATATGTTTGTAGAAATAAAACCAATGTGAGCATAAGTGAAGACAGGACTCCTACAAGAAAGAGATAATGGAGGTATTGAAATACCATTGACTAGTCTTTACTCCGAGTAAAGATTGGGCCAAGGAATAATAAAAAGAAAAAACCAGCCTGTGTTTGCTTAGCAAACTATATGGCTTGGTTATAAAAATTGGAAGTGGTAACTTTCACTTCCTAATTGGAACTGACATTTGAACATTGTCTTATATTTATAAAATACGTGGGAGAAATTCTGCTGTTATTTCAGTTAAAAATCGTTTTTTTCAGAGTACCTGAGTTAATATGATAGCATAAAGAATATTTTTAAATGTGTCCAATACCCAAAATTGGGCATTTCTCACAGAGTAATGCAAAATAAAATTAGACATGGTTTTTTTGTTCTTCAAATGTTGAAATTTTTTCTCTAAGGAAATTAAAGAATGATAAATGTACTCTGTCATTTTATTTTACTTTTTTCAGGGTCTGCATTTGCTAAGGCAAAACCTGAAAGTCCTTGGACTTCGCTGACTAGAAAGGGAATTGTTCGAGTTGTGTTTTTCCCCTTTTTCTTCCGGTGGTGGTTACAAGTAACATCAAAAGTCATCTTTTTCTGGCTTCTTGTCCTTTATCTTCTGCAAGGTATAATTAATGATAGAAATTCATTTTGCTTTTAACTTTCAGGGTGTTAGGTTTTTAGAGTTGTTAAGGCTTTTTAAAAAACATATGCTAATTATATTGAGTATAAAGATACACATTGATTGTGATATTTCATGTAATAAGACACAGCTGGTTTGGTATTAAAAATGCTTGAGAAAACAAAGCAGTTATTTTCCAGTATAATTTAATGAAAATTAGAATCTGTGGATGGCTAAGGAAAAATACAGATTGAGAGGAATTTAACAATTAGAAAGTCTCTTCAAATGCACATACATACCACATATACCTACCACCAGTCTTTTTTATACGAGCTGTATGAGTTCATTTTTCCTGTCTCAGCCATGGTTTCTTTCTTCTTTTAACCATTGTCTTCTGAGACTGGCCTCATTCTGTGCTGAGAATCTATATCCCATTTTATGAGTGCTCTTCAGATTCTCGTTTAGTTCTCACATCCACTGCGCAGGGAAGTATAGGCACTGGTGTTCTGCCTGGCTGATCGAAATGGGACCCGAAGGACCTGAGGGCCCAAAGTCACACAGTGTGCAGGTGCGGGAGAGTCCAGATTCAAGTCTAAGCAGTCTGACCGCAGAGCCACATGCTCAACAATCCCAGCACGCTGCCTCCCGCACAGCAAGCAGCACTCGGGTACCCAGTCAGAGTCACAGCGTGTAAGCCATAATACGGGATGCTGGAGAGCGCTCGGAGGCCTGAGGAAGACACCATTCACATCCCAGCGCTCTAATAAAAGCAGCGATTTTAATTTAGTGGGTACCCTTTCAGTCTTTCTAGTATTATCTTGCTTTTTTTTTTTTTTTTTAAGATTTTATTTATTTATTTGACCGAGAGAGATCACAAGTAGGCAGAGAGGCAGGCAGAGAGAGAAGGGGAAGCAGGCTCCCTGCTGAGCAGAGAACCCGACACGGGGCTCGATCCCAGGACCCTGAGATCATGACCTGAGCTGAAGGCAGAGGCTTGAACCCACTGAGCCACCCAGGTGCCCCTTTAATGTTTTGCTTTTTAAAAAAACATGATTGGGGGCACCTGGGTGGCTCAGTGGGTTCAAGCCTCTGCCTTAGGTTCAGGTCATGATCTCAGAGTCCTGGGATTGAGCCCCACATGGAGCTCTCTGCTCAGCAGTGAGCCTGCTTCTCCCTCTCTCTCTGCCTGCCTCTCTACCTGCTTGTGATCTCTTTCTCTCTCTCAAATAAATAAATAAATAAATAAAATCTTTAAAAACAAAACATGATTGTAATCCTGAATGATTATTTAAATATGTTTTATCCATAAACTCTAAGTAAAAAGATACATACCTTTTTTTTATTTTTTATTTTTTCCGATAAGTGTCTTTTAAGTAAATGAAAATGTAATAAAACCTACAGACTTTTATTTAGGTAAAGTTGATTCTGTTAAGCCAGAGTACATCTTACATACATAAAAGGGAGTGAACTCTGAAGATTTGTGATTTTTATCAATAGAGAGACTATGTGTGTGTTTCTGATTAAAGAAATGATAAATGATCATTGCAGAAGATTTAGAAAATGTAGGAAAAAAAATCTTTAAAAAACTTTACCCATAATCTTGCTTTTCATTTTACTTTGTAACATTTTCAAATGTTGAGATTATTCTATATAAGCAATTGTATTTTCTTGCCTTTTATCATCACAAGTATCAGAGTCTTAAAAATACATTTTTAAATTAATTATAAAATACTCTGTCCTATGTCAGTGTTGGACACGTAAGCTTTTTGCTGTCTTTTGCTATTATAATGACTAGTTTCCATTGTAACTAGAAGTGCACATATTGTGTCTGAAATTTACTTACTGGCTTGTCTATGTTAAATAAGGAAGACAGGTTAGATCAGACATGAAAGATATTTTTCAGTTCAGAACTAAAGTTTAACATTATAAGTGTTCATAAGTGGTGAATACTGAATATTCTCTTACCAAATCAAAGAAATGATTTAACCTGCTTTGTGTCGCAGCCAGTGACAAAGTGATGATATGACCCTTAATGACCCTCAGCAATCTGCTGGTACCACTCGAAACCCCTGTGCCTCCATCTTTATACATAGAAAAGTAGGGTGCAGTGCTCTGATTTACTTCATTCTCTATCCCACCCTTATCTCCTAAAAGAAAGAATCACGTGCAGTCAGATTTGGTTTTGTATAACTACATATAGTTTTTTTATTTCAATTACATGTCTTTTAAGTATTTCAGCTGTGTTTTCTCAACTCCTATTTATGCTTTTTGCTTTTATCATTTCTCACCCAGATTACTGCCAAGAGCCCTTATATCTTCTACCTTATGTCCATTTACCTTTTAAATTGCAAATTCGAAGCAGCCACTTAAGGTCTAAATCTCTTTCTAGTTATTGTTGCCTTTAAGAGGAAAGCCAAGTGTTTAGTCAGTCCCTTGTTGAGTCTCTCCCCAGGCTGTACCAGGCTAATAAGTTAGCTCTTTGCTATTTCTTTTTTGTGTTGTTTTGTGTGTGTGTATGTGTGTGTGTGTGTTTTAATCCTGTCTGCCTTGAAATGTGCAGCTTTCTTTAGATGGCCCTCTTCCCTTATATTTACCTAATCTGCATCTACTTGTTCTCTCAGTTAGACTAGGCATCAGGTTTGAGAATTCTTTGAGAATCCTTTCCTACCCTCCCTCCCAATTTAGCTACATGTAGGTCTTTCTCTGCATATTATAGCACTCTTCATAGGTATTGTATTAGTCTGCTTGGGCTGCTGTACCATAGACTGTGTGGCGTAAGCAGCAGAGATTTATTTTTTCACAGTACTAGAGGCTGGAAGTCTGAGATCAGTATGCCATCAGGTTGATGTCTGGTGAGGTCTCTCTTACTGAATCGTGGATGGCTGCCTGCTCACTGTGTCGTCACATGGTCTTTCCGCTGTGTGTGAGCAGAGAGAGATCTCTGGTATCTCTGTCTTAAAAGGACACCGGCCCTATTAGATTAAGGCTCCATCCTTAAGATTTCATTCAACCTTTACTATACCTATATAGGCACTGTAGGGCTTCATCATATGAACAGGGCGGGGGGGTGGGCCACAATTCAGTCTATTAAAGGTATTTTGTTTCTTTATGTGTCCCCCTTTTCTTCTAAATTGAGGAGAGGCAGGGAACAGAGACTATGGTCTTCTTTGTCTTAATACTCCCAGTGCCTGACATCTGCCACTAAATCTCAAAGATTGACAGACCTAAAAATTATACTTCAGATATTTTATATTTCTGATGATTATCCCTAGATTTCTGCTTGGCCAGTATGTGAAGTCCTGCCTTGGAACTTTTGTGCCTAATAAAACATTTTGTCTTAGTTGAGCTCTTGGAGGAATTTACAGAAGTACTGCCTAGCAAAAATCTCCAGTAGTTCTGTCTAGTTCATTGAACTTCATTAAATGATCAAAAAGTGTAACTTAGTATTATGTAAGAGAAGTGAATGATTTCTTCCTAACCCTTCACTTAAAGGAGAACAGCTGGTTGGTGGCTATACCAGAATCATGGATACCACAGTCTTAGGAACTGAGGCCGTAGATGGGATATGGACACAGGCACAGCCAGAAGAAAGAGGAGAAATAAAGTTGCTCCCCTGCCCCCACCCTTTCCTGATGTTTTCTACTGGCAGAATTTTACAGAATATAACAACTTCCTGTTAAGATACAAAATACAGTTTGTTGGTTTCCAGCCCCACCAGAGGATGGTGGTGGTAGGGCTGGAAGAATACAGATAAATAACCAGCAAGAGGTTATATAAAATCTGAAGTTCTCTAAGATGTTCTTGTGCCCAAAACTCTGAACCTCCTTTTTTTTTTTTTTTTAAGATTTTATTCATTTATTTGACAGAGTGAGAGAGCACAAGTAGAGGGAGCAGCGGTGGGAGAGGGAGAAGCAGGCTCCCTAGAGTTCAATTCTAGGACCCTGGGATCATGACCCAAGCCGAAGGCAGACACTTAACCAACTGAGCCACCCAGGTGCCCTGAAACTCTGAACCTTTTAAGTATCATTTGCATCCCCCTTCTTTTTAAAGATAGTATTTTTATTCACTATCATTAACTTAACTATTTGCCAATGTTAGGTACACATTTACTTCTGTAAGGAGCTTTTCAAAGTGTTTGGTATGTATTACCTCACGGGAATTTGTAGTACATATATCCTGTTATATTGTACAACAAAATAAACCAAGGCTCAAAAAGGTAAAGGGATTTAATAAAGGTCACATCAGAGTTCATATTAAAAACAACAAAAACACTATACTTTTCAAAATTTCAAAATTCAAAATTCTCTTATAAAGCAACCAGAGATTTTGAGTTAAATTCCAGGGTAATTCATAAAGATTATTGTCATTTTAAAAAATCTAAGTCTTTTTTTTATGTTTTTTCTAAAGAAACTTAGGAGACTATAAAGCTGAGTAGTTGTGCTTATGATACCTCTTTAAACAAATATGAGGAGATAAAGTGGTATTTTAAGCTTCTATCTCGGTATGGTAGACCAAGATCCTTTCAGTTGCAGATGGCAGAAACCAAACGCAAATTAACTTTTGCAAAAAGTGTTGTTTTTGTTTTTACAGCTGATCATAAACATTTTCAAAAAAAAACCCAGGAAACTAGATGGACTACTACAAAAGCAATAACTGGGATGGCCGTTTATTCAGTTTGTTTGGGACTGTCCAACTGTCCAAATGTACTTGTGTCGTCCTCATGCTTTTATTAACAACTTTCACTTTCAAGAGTCCTGATTTACGTGATAAGTTACATAGTCATTCTAAATAGCATATGCCCGTCTTTTTTATGAAATTGTTATTAATATTTTAGAATATTTACTTAATATATTTTGTTAAAGTATATTATATACATCATGATGTTTTACCCCTGAATGCACTGACATACATCTCTTTAAAATATGCACGTTACATAAGCCCGTTACAATAATCACACCTAACAAAATGCACAGAAATCTAATTTTCAAATTCTCCAATTGTTCAAAAACAGAATTAGGAACTCCTAGCTAGGCCTTGTGTTCAAGCATTTCTGGATCTAGAGGCTCAGGTGATATCTTCACTTATTATACTGGTGATTTTGTTCTCATCGTGCTGGTGTCATTCTTGAGGTGGCTGAGGTGGCCTCTGGGAATTTCATATTTCCATAGTCCTTAGTGTTTGTGATGTAGGAGAAAGATGTTCTTTCCAACTACCTGTATTATTCCCTGAAAAAGATTCTGATTGGTCCTGCTAAGGTTATATGCCCGTTTCATTATTAAGTCCTGTGCCCAGAATTAAGACCCTGGTAAGACTAGATTACACATCTGTCCCTGAAGTGGGAGAAATAAGACCATTTGATTAACAGATAAAGGAGGCCGACTCCCAAAGACAGAGAGACTTAAGGGTTGGAAAGCATAAAAGATGCTGAGCAGGCAAAAACAAGATCTCTTCTTCATATGGCAATGGTTAGCATTGGTGAGTGTTTACTGGTTTCCCTGAAGAATATACCCAAGTAAATTTATGTTATTTCTGAGCAGATAAATCTCTATTTGAACAGAAGCTCTTTATAGGCTTATCACACACCTATCATAGACTTCTTGTTTGTAAAACAAAGAAATTAAGTGTACTTGAGGTTAGTGGTTCTTCTGATTATCTGTGATCTTGTCGGGAATGCCCTTAGATTCATATGCAGCTGGTTTTCATTGCAGCGTAAAAAATGTGTACGTTAGAGACTCTCTTGGACGCTATCTCGTTTCAGGAGTTTATTACCGAATACTGTGGTTAGCCAGTGGCAAACAAAAAAATAGTCTGAAAGAGCTTGTCTGTAGTAACGTTTTTAATGTACTGAAATTTAGAAAAGTAATCTGGCAAGAAGGAATGTCAACAATTGTTTGACGTTTTGAAGACGTGACTGTCTGATCTATACTGAAACGTGTTTTCTCTCCCTCTCTGTAGTTGCTGCAGTAGTGTTATTCTGCACCGCTTCCAGCCCACATAGCATACCTCTCACCGAAGTGCTCGGGCCAGTATGGCTGATGCTGCTCCTGGGAACTGTGCACTGCCAGATTGTGTCAACAAGAACACCAAAACCCCCTCTCAGTGCAGGGGGTAAAAGAAGAAGGTACGCTGTTAAAAGCAACTTTTTTGTGAATTTGTGTTAATTTGAATCTGGGATTGTTCTCGACTCAAATAACATGTTATCTTGTAAAGTCACTCTTCCAAATAGGGCACGAAGTTTAGCTACCAGATGATTTAGTTTATGTATTTGCTTCAAGGCCATTATGAGACCGCATACCTGTTTTCGTTTTCTTTGCTAAAGCTCATTTCCAAAGCACCTGATATCATTGTGGGGGATATGTTAGCTGAAATTGCTGATAATTCCCTCTATTTACAAAATCTTGTACTTATAAGATACTTCAGCAAAAACAATAGCCAGGAAAAAATTCAGCTGAATTCTGTTTATTAAATGCTATTCAAAATTATTTAATATTGCCTCTTGATTTAGGAAACATAGCGAGTCTTACTGGCCACTCAGCACAATGGAGTTCTGTTTTAAGGGTCTTTTGGAGCAATTCCTCCTTTGAATATCGTTGCTGAGAGATTGTGACCTTTGCAGTTTGGGGATGTTGAGATTTAAGGCCTTTTGGATTTGAAAAGATAATACTGACATTAGATAAATAGCATTGTTGATCAGGTAGATTGTAATTCTCTCTGATCTAAATTTTCTTCTTTCTTCTTCTACAGATAAGTGGAATTCAAATAGGGAAGAAATGCTTTGTAAAAATCTGTCCAATGATATCGTTACAACCTACTGTAGCATACATATGTAATATAACATATTATGTTGCTCTTGAATATGTACCTTAATGTTGGCATTAACTTTTTCCAGTTAATAACTGAATTTTATTGTGTATTAAAGTTCCTGTCTTTACATTTGATCAAAATTTTGAATGTGCTACCAAGAAAGTGGTTGTTAACATTTTAAAGCTACCTTCTGCTCTTAATCTCTTCTGATGAAGGAAATTAAGAAAAGCAGCCCATTTGGAAGTCCATAGGGAAGGAGATGGTTCTAGCACCACAGATAACACACAGGAGGGAGCAGCTCAGAGCCACGGTACAAGCACCTCTTACAGCGTGGGCGCCGTCTTCAGAGATCTCTGGCACGCTGCTTTCTTTTTATCAGGGTTTGTATTTATTCAAGGCTTTATATGGCGTAGAAATGCACTGTCCCTTTTCTGGCACTTCAGTCTCAGGTGATGAATATTAATGACTTTAACTATGACATTCCCACTATGGATTTTGTTTTGATCAGTTATAATGCTATATAGATAATGGAAAAACAGAGACCAGAAAGTTTACTTTGGGATCTGTGTAAAATATACCTGTGTGAGCATGAGTCTATATACATCAAAGTAGATCTAGGTGGGATTTCTTCATTTTGATTTATTTTGTGATTTCTCAAGTTCCATTTTACTTCTATTAAATTGATTATTCTATTTTTATTGGCACTATTGGTCAAATTGGGCTTTTTGTATACTTTGTATCGCAGTAAAGATTGACCAAATAGGAAAATGTAATTATAGCAAACTGCAAAAATAAACCTAACTCAGTCTTGTATTATTATTTTGAAAAGTTAATTCAGAACATTTCAGAGTTATTTTATTAGTTTATATAGACATGTAATAAATTTGAAAAAAGTTAAAATGATATGATCAAACTACTGAGTATAGTGAGTAAACTGAGTATAATGATAAAAGTTGTAAGTTAATAAATCAAGAAAAGGGATACTGCACGTAACTATTTTTGAACACTTTTGTTAACTCCTTTACTAATAGAATTATTTCATCCCCTTGTGAATATGCTCTTATGGTCAAGTTTGTCATGCATTGGAAAATTAAGCAGTTGTATCCTGGGATATTTTCATTGCTTGTAATTTTGAGGGAAATTGTACAAACACCTAATAGTTTGAAATAATATGGCATTAAATTGGATCCCCTGACTATTCCAACCACCTGTTCTTTGTCCAGAAGAGACTTAGGTTTTGTTTTATTTTGTTGTGTTTTGTTGTGAATTTCAATTGCATTCTGTCTCTCTTTGTTAGTCTTTTTTTTTTCTTTTTAATAAATAGCTCTCCTTTCTGACAGTAAGATGTGCTAATTTTAATCTCTGCAAAATCAGTGTCTTAAGCACATTTCTCAAGACTTTCTGATGAGCAATCATAAAATAAATAGCACAGTGGCTATGTTTTGCTATGGGGGAATCATTTAGTTATTCTGGTTGTCCAGAACTGATCTTTTGTTACATAGCATTCAAAATGCCCCCAAGTCCGTAGGTTTTAGTGCCTTTGGAGTTCTTCTATGTTTCTCTAGTCAAATGAGATTCAGACTTCAATTTGCTTCCTTTGGGCTGTAGAATGACCTTGACTACCAGTCATTGATAATATAATGGCTAAATACCTTTGGATTTATTCTCTTTAAAGTGACAACTTTATAATCTAAATGTTTTTAAAGATGTATTATTTTCAGCTGTTTCATTTGGAACTGGTTTGCTAACATGAATGAGAATGTTTTAAATATTAGGTAGAAAAAGATCTTAAAAAATATTAATTTTGGAAGTTCTAAATTGAGTTCTGAAATCTTGATGATGTCTTGTTCTTTCAAGTTTTGATAAGTCAGAAAGGCCTTAAACTGAAAGATCAGATGAAACTTAAAATTGTTTCTGGTGATCATTGAAAAGCTGGATACTTCAATTAAGGTATCTGAATTAGCATCACTGATGGGAAAATAAATGTATAAGCCCTTAAATGTCTAAGCTTTATGTGTAGTGTCTTTTGGTTTTCTAGATGTTAGGATGAAAACTACTATTTTTACGTTCTGTGTTTATAAGTTGGAAAGGCCCTATTTATCATTTCCAAGTACATTTTATTCTCAAGATAAAACTATTTTTTTAAGCAAGACATATTTCTCATTTAAAAAAATAGAAATTATGTAAAAGAACTCTATGAAACTGAGAAAACAAAGCCAAAGAAGATATCAATTTAAAAAGATGTAGAGGGACGCCTGGGTGGCTCAGTGGGTTAAAGCCTCTACCTTCCGCCCAGGTCATGATCCCCGGGTCCTGGGATCGAGCCCCGCATCGGGCTCTCCACTCAGTGGGGAGCCTGCTTCTCCCTCTCTCTCTGCCTACTTGTGATCTATCTCTCTCTCTCTTTCTCTCTCTCTCTGTCAAATAAATAAAATTTAAAAAAAAATTAAAAAAATAAAAAGATGTAGAAATGAGCCGTATTTCCTAAGTATTTAGTACTTTAATTTCAAAGAATTATAGTCCATATATTAGCATAATTATAGTATCTAATAAAAAGATTGAGTAGGAAGGATTACATCTCTATAGATAGTATATCTCTTCAGCATAATCTGTATTTGAGAATTCAGATAGTTTTTTTTTTTACATGTCCTTTAAGATTAATTTCACCATAACAATATCACTGAAAACAGTCAATATAAGTTGACTTGGCGGATTAGAGACAGATGCCAGAGTAAAACCAGGTCACATGTTAACTCACATGCCTGACTGACTGACCTACCCTATTTTTTAAAGACTGGAGGGTATTTGGGGGTTTTTGTTTGTTTGTTTGTTTGTTTTTAAAGACTTTATTTATTTGACAGAGAGATCACAAGTAGGCAGAGAGGCAGGCAGAGAGAGAGGGGGGAGCAGGCTCCCTGCTGAGCAGAGAGCCCAACGCAGGGCTCGATCCCAGGACCCTGAGATCATGACCCGAGCCGAAGGCAGAGGCTTTAACCCACTGAGCCACTCAGGCGCCCCGTTTTTGTTTGTTTTTAAAAGATTTGTTGTAGAGGATACCTAAGGAAACATAGGGACTCAGAAGTCTTTGAAGGGCTTTGTTAGCATATCTTCAAGGTGTATACATAGCTGCACACAGCAGTGATGGTAATATGTAGGAGGCTCCTGTGTCATTTTCTCATATCTGAGATTTTGTGCCTTCTGTTACTCTGGTCCCCACCTTAAAGAAATGAGAGCAGGACTAGAAATTTCATACCATGTTCTGGAACAAGAGCTATTTGCTACTGTTAACTTTTCCTACTTTCTAATGTCTTTTAGTACTAGAAGGATGATCTTCAGTTGGATCTATTTATATAACCCTGAGTATTTTCTAGAGCACCAATAAATACTTACAACTTTTTTTCCCTGATGAGGTTTTTCAAATAGAAACACACTGGTTTTCATCTCTGATACAATAGATTTGAGATTTCATAAGCTAGTAAATTCTTTAAAAGTTGTATTAACTCTTTGGTTAAAGTTTTCAGTGTTGGAAAACACATCCAGTTTTATGATTTATTTATGGTATAGGTTGTACATTTATTTGCATTTTTTCCAGACAAGTCCCAAATCATCATCCATCTCACAAAGGAACTATGCTAATTATACTACTTAAGTTTCTAAAAGCCATTGCCTCCTAAGCGTATTTGCGACATAGAGCTATCCTTCTTGAATGGCAAGCATAACACTTTAAGGAAAATTCTACACAGGTCATGCCATTCAAAGATTAATGCAGTAGGCCAGTTACAAAATTAGCTCTGAAGTTATAAAATGTGGCAAGCCTTAACCATGATTGTGGAATTGCATGTTGTTTCTTTGCAAATGCTTTTCGTTCAAAATCCAATGCAGGAAATACTGCTTCTATCACAGAATAAGTAAGATCACTGTAGACTTGTGTATCTCCTGTTTTCAAGGCAGTACTAACCTCACTGCCCACACGCCTGTGACTCATGGTGTTTGGGTTGATCTAAGCAAAAATTGTTAACTCTGGTTTTACTAAGCGAATGTATTACCTGCCTTCAGTGTAGCTGTCAAAAGGTAGATTTTTTTGTGGATAATACTAAAAAGTACCATTTCTTTCTATACTGCAGTATTTTTAATTCCTAATACCAGATTTTTTCTACCCTGTTTTATATTTTACTTAATTTACTTTTTAAAGCAGCCTAGTACGGGGCTTGAGTTCACAACCCTGAGATCAAGACCAGAGCTGAAATTAAGAATTGGACATCTAACCGAGTGAGCCTCCCAGGGGCCCTGTTTTTTGTTTTTGGTAGAGAATGTAGAGATAGAAAAAATCTGTCTATCTATCTATCTATCTATTTAAAGAGTTTATTTGTTTATTTCACAGAAACACAGCGAGAGAGAACACAAGCAGGGGGAGAGGGGGAAGCAGGCTTTCTGCCGAGCAGGGAGCCTGATGTGGGGCTCGATCCCAGGACCCTGGGATCTTGACCTGAGTTGAAGGCAGATGCTTAATGACTGAGCCACCCAGGTGCCCCGAGAATGATGATTTAGAAGTATATGCTTACTTTAAAACCAAAATGCTCTTCACCTTGCTTTATTTTTGTACATTTTTAAAAGTTGATTTATTTATTTATTAAGATTTCATTTATTCATTTATTTGACAGATGGAGATTGCAAGTAGGCAGAGAGGCAGGCAGAGAGAGAAGGGGAAGCAGGCTTCCCACCGAGCAGAAAGCCTGATGTGTGGGGCCCAATCCCAGGACCCCGAGATCACGACCTGGGCCAAAGGCAGAGGCCCAACCCACTGAGCCACCCAGGCGCCCCTTAAAGTTGATTTAAATGATGTAGCTTCCCTTTCTTTAAAAAAAATCGTCTAAGTAGAATTTTACAATATTAGTGTTTTAAGTAAATCTCTCAGTCCCACTGCCTTTCTATAGTATCTTTATGCCCTAAAACAAGGGAATGGGTAATTAAACATGAATCTTGGTAACCTATGTTCCTTTTGAGAAATAAATTTTACCCCGTGAGGTTCTAAGTTTCAGCTGTTAATGGCATTATGAGCAAAGCAGCACTAAACACCACCTGGAGAAGTAACGGACTTTTTGACCCTCTTTACCTACATTAATTGGAATTTAGCTCTCCCAACTCTTAGTCCTTTCAGTACTTTCCCTATGCTCAAATCCAAAATGTTCTAATCGCTGTACAAATCAATTTGTACTTTTGAAAAGATAGGATTTTATTTTGAAATAAATATTTCAAAATACAGAGAATTTTTTCAAACTTAGAAGTTGAGAGAACAGTGCAAAGAACTCCCAGATGTCTTTCACTCAGAGACCCCACTTACATTCTGCTGATTGTCCCTATTAATAGCCTTGTTCCTTCTCCAGAGGCTCTAATCTGGGATCACGTGCTGCACACAGTGGTCATGTCTCTCTAGTCTCCTTCATTCTGGAGCAGACGTCAACCTTTGCTCAAGTTACATGGTTTTCACATTTTTTAAGACTACAAGGTAGTCACTTTGCACAAAGTCCCTTAATTTGGGGTTGTGCCCCTGGTCGGGATCAGACTTGAAGTGACTTGTGAGTAGGGAATGTGCCTATCTCTTCCCAGCTCCTAGGTCAGCATTATCAGTTGGTACTTGAAGTTGGCCACAGTGGGGTTATTGACACCATGGAAATCAGGAAACACCACAAACAAGAACCTTTTACCCCTGGAGAGCTAGTTGTTTAACAATTAGCAGCATAATACTGAGTTAGTAGTGTGATGTTTCTTCATTAAACCCAAGGTATACAGTTTTGGCAGGAATATCATAGAATGATACTTAGTTCTTCTCATTGCATCCTATCAAGTGGCAAACAGAAATTTGTCCCCTTACTGATATTTACATTAATCTCTTGATTAATGTAATATCTGCCAGATTTCTCCATTGTAAATTTATTTTTCCCTTTATAATCAACAAATGTCCTGTGGAGACACAATAAGATTATAAAAAATAACCTGTTCTTTATCCCATCTTCACCTAGTTTTAACATGTATTGATGATTATTACCTGAATTATTGCTGTGATGGTTGCCAAATGGTGATTTTTCTAACTCCGTCATTCCTTCTGCATTTGTTAGCATTTTGCTTTAAGGATAATTTTTGCCCTATTTATTTACTTAAGGATTTCTATTTTATTCAATTTGTTAATTATTGATTTTGAAGATCAGATTGACCTAAATTGGCCAGTGGAACCCTTTGAGCAGGTTGTCTTTTTTAGGTCTCTCTCATTCTTTGATCACTTTCTTAGTTATCTAGGGCAACAAAATGCTTTAGGTTCAATTTGTCCTCCCTCTGCCTCAGCCCTGGAGTCAGGCATTTCTTCAAGAAGTCTGGTATATCAAAAGCAAGATCTGAGTGCTAGAAGTGCTTATTGCTGTTGCTGTGGTACTACCCCTAGACTTTCTTGGGGGCAGAGCTATAAAGGTGTGTGCGTGTGTATGTGTGTATTCCTCCACATTTATGTTTATCTCGATACTTGGATCTATTATAAACCATGGATTTGCAAAGATACAAATATAGTACCTCAAGGTTCATTTGATCTTGTCTTTATAGCTTCCTCTCTATCACTGAAAAACCTGGTTCCCATCATTGTCCTCAATATTGATTCAGTTAATCTTGGATGTAGCCCCTTCCCAATCCCATCAGACTGTGCTTGACACCTGGCCTAAACTCGTCTTCGAGTGGGGCGCTGTTCTTGCCTGTGGCCCGGGCCGTACGAGCCGCAGCCACGGTTCTCGTGCAAGAGGTGTTACCACCAACTACAGCCAAGCTGCCTCAATTTGTATTTTGAACTACTTTGTAAACCCTGAGGGTGGTATGTATATTTCGTATTTTCTTTGCCCTTTCAGCCTTGTTTGCAACTTAATCTGCATTTAGTTCTCGGGAAACATCAGCAAGCTGCTGACTTACTGTTCCTGTCTCCTCAGAGTGCCCTCTGTACTTTGAGGCCATAATGGGGAAAGAAACAACCCAGCGGAGATTGGAAGTAGGCAGAGATAAGAGAGGAAGGGAGATAGCCGAAAGGTGTGTGCGTTGTGTACTACTAGTGCTTAACAGTCTTTACCGGGTCCTAGTAAGGAAGGTGTACATTCCCCTTAGAAAGTCCCTGAAGCTGCACTTACTACTGATTCAATGCCCTTTTCACTAGGCCTTTATCTTTTTGCCCTCTAGGGTTCTGTTTCTGCTCTGCAAGTTTTCAGCCACTTTTTCTACTCTGACTATTGGCCTCCAGGCAATGTTTTCAACTGCCTAGTGATCCAAAGGTGTTCCTAAGCCCTTGAGGTCTGGCATTTCTATCCTTCCAAAATGTATTTCTCCTCTTGCCTATCCTGTCTGATTAATGGTTCTACCAACTCTCCAGTCTTCTTTCCCCTCATTAACCTCTTTTCCCCCCTATTGTTCCAGTCCAGTGTAATTTCCAGGAAACTTCACAGATACTTTTCCAGCACACACCTTCTCTGTCTTTTGAGTTTCTCACATTTTGAGGATATCAGGATTTTTACTTCCCTTGGTCTTTTTTCCATATCTACACAGTGCACAAAGTAATTGGGATAATTAGTAGCTGGTGTTTTTATCACTTTCTTTCTGAGGCTGAGAAGGTCACAAGTTTTCTCTGCACCTTATATTTTGTTCTTGCCCTTCTTCCTCTCTAATCCACTTTCCTCCTTCCCTCTGCCACTTTTTTTTTTTTTAAGATTTTATTTACTTATTTGACAGAAACATAGCGAGAGAGGGAACACAAGCAGGGGGAGCAGGAGAGGGAGAAGCAGGCCTCTCTCTGAGCAGGAAACCCAATGCGGAGCTCAATCCCAGGGTCCTGGGATTATGACCTGAGCTGAAGGCAGACGCTTAACGACTGAGGCAGCCAGGCATCCCTCCCTCTGCCACTCTTAAGTGGTCTTTGTTCTGTGGCTCTTTCCCTTGGTCTTGCCCTGTCTCTAGGGCCTTATTGAAAGAAAAGGGTCAGAAGACGGGGTTTCTGAACCTTGCACCTCTGTTGGGATGTGTTCTGAATGACCAGAAAGCTTCAGAGCTCTGTGAAACATGTGGGAAGTGGGGGTCTCTCTGTTCCCTTTAGTAACCTTGCAGGAGAAGGTCAGAGAGGAGAGGGACCTGTTTGTATAAAACAAAAGCTTTCTAGGCTTTGATGAGTATGTGAAGAAGAAATCCTATCAGACAGTATCCCCAGGAGTGGGCATTTGGAGGTGGCATGGAGAATATAATTAACTTCATGGTCAGAAGGTCTGTATTCTAGTGCTAGCTTTGCCGCTAAGTGGTTGTGTGATCTTATGTAAGTTGCTCAGACCTCTTTATACTCTGTTGTTCCCAAAATGAACATTCTAAGGTCCTATATAGTTCTAAAAGATTCCAGTAGGACTGAGTAACTCTAGTGTTAAAGGTAATTCTTCCATGCATTTTTAAAGATTTTTTATTTATTTGAGAGACAGAGAGACTTGCTAGCATGAGTGGGGAGGGGCAGAGGGAGAGAGAAGCAGACTCCCCCCCACCCCAACTCTGGTTCATCCCAGGACCCTGGGATCATGATCTGAGCCAAAGTTAGATTCTGTACCAAGAGCCACTCAGATGCCCCTCTTTTGTGCATTTTTAAGCACTTTTGTTTTTTTGACCTGTATGAAGGCAATATACTAATTATTTTCTTGCAAAATGAATTCTCTGCAGAAAATTCAAGGGGATTTATTTAAGTAAAGTTAAATGCAATTGCTTTTTAATAAATTTCATGGTAAACTTAATCTGCATTGAGCACATTTTAATTTTGTGTAGGACTTACACTATATTTCTACTAACCATTTTTTTGGATAGCTGTTCTTTCACCCACTATAGTCTCTGAAGAAGACCCCTCAAGCTTTGGCCTATTAATCAAAATGTCTTCTTTATTACTTTGCATGTTGTATTTTGTGTATTGAAAAAATTAAATTCCTGTAAATGAAGAACGTCATTTGTAGCCTTTTAGGTAATTAATGGCTACATGATAGTACTGTTTTTTCTAGAGTATTTCAGTGGGTAAAAGAAGTTACTTCTTTATTTTTTTTGTTTTCTTCATTTCTACTTCTTTCATTATTTAGAAACTTTTATTATAAGGTTTTCCTTTTTTTCATATATTTATGTTACAGTAGGTCCTATGGCTCCTTTGTACACTAAAATGAATTTATCAGAGATATTTATGTATATATACTAAAAGTATTTGGGTAAATGAAGGTGTTAAAGCCAAGTTAAAACACTAACTGCAAACTAATAATTATAGAAACAGTGTTTTAAATAAAACTTTACAATATATTATTTTATTTATTTTTTACAATCTATTATTAACCATAATAAAATTTGGCAAAATTTGGATCATGGATTTTACACAAAATCAAGTGATTTTGACCAAGAGTCATTTGGTTAAATTAGGGCATGTCTCTTGGTACTGCTATTTGTTAAGACTTCAAAACCTATCAAGTGAACTGAATGAGGACATTGATTTACAACTATTGATTTATTTTATATGGTAGATATTATATTTCTAAGTTACTTATTATAAAAATAAGGTAGCCATTAAAATTCTGAGAAATAACTACCAGATTTAATTATTAACAGATCATATTTCTCTCAGTATCGTATCCAAAATAAGCTAAGTCCACATAACATGCTTCTGCAATTTTTTCTTTTTAGATCAAAGAAAGCAAAGAATTCAATTGATAAATCAACAGAGACTGACAATGGCTATGTATCCCTTGAAGGGAAAAGGACAGTTAAAAGCAGTGAAGAGGGAGTCCAAAGCCATGAACCTCAGTGTGAAACTGTTCGATCAGAAGAGGCAGCTTGGCACCCAGGAACACTGAGGAACATTCCCAGCAAAGTAAGTGTGATTTATAAAATAGTTTGCTTGTATTTTTTTTTAAAGATTTTATTTATTTATTTATTAGGAAACAGAGAGTGAGAGAGAGCATGAGAAGGGAGAAGGTCAGAGTGAGGAGCGGACTCCCCTTGGAGCTGGGGGCCCGATGTGGGACTCGATCCCGGGACTCCGGGATCATGACCTGAGCCGAAGGCAGTCGCTCAACCAACTGAGCCACCTAGGCGCCCAGTTTGCTTGTATTAAGGAGGGCACGTATTGCATGAAGCATTGGGTATTATATGCAAGCAATGAATCTTGGAACACTGTATCAAAAACGAATGATGTACTGTATGGTGACTGTCATAACATAATAAAAGAATTAAGAAATAAAACACAGGTTTGAATACACACAAAAAAGAATAAAGTAAAAATAAAATAGTTTGCTTGTGTGATTTTACATCAACAAATGGAAAGTGACTTAGACATCAGAATCACCTTTGAGCTCTGTATTTGCTCCAGAATTTATTCTGTGAGCTATTACACATCACCCGGATAAAGCTGAAAATCAAATATTTACATGAATAAACTTGATTGCCAATATAATGTGGCACCTTCTGAATTGATTAATGGCTCCACTTTTTCCAAAATATTAAGGCCCTTTATAATTTATAGTTGGTATTTGTTGAAACTTGTCTTCTTTTTCCTCATTTCTGTGTGTGTATGTGCGAATTTCTTTAAATGGAACACTTAAATTATTTTAGAAACTGAACTAGGAATCTGGCTTTTCATTCTTGTTCCCCATAAGAAAATATTACATTGTTTTTTCCTGCCTTTCCTACCTTCGTTACTTTTGGGGTCAACACATTTTTTTTTTTTTAATTTGAAAAAAAATTCTTATTGAGGATATATTTGTTAGAGTGACAATTATTTGCTTACTTTTCCAGAATAATAAAGTAATCCTGCATTTATTGTAACAAAGCCTAATGCAACATCATCTCTGTTTTTGTTTCACTGACTTTTTTTTTTGGTTTAATAATTTTTCTTTAAAAAAGCTTACAGTAAAAAAAAATTATCAAAAATTAAAATTTGTTCATGTCGTTTCTATTACATATAGAAATGTGAGCATGAACATTTGTGTTAATTTTTCAGTTTTGAGTGAAGTATATGTTAACTACTTGACCAAACCTGTGTTTTCAGTACCAGTAGCTGTACAATCAGTAGCATGGGGCTGCAGTGAAATAGAATCCCTTACTCTGATTTTAGATTTTTGAAGCATTTAGCTCTGATAATGTGAGCCTCGTATCACTGTCATCACTCAACAGATGAGTTTTCAGTCATACAACTTTCAAACACATTTTCAGCTATTTGTTACCTTCTGAAGTTATATGAGAGGAACGTGAAAATATCAATAAAACTTAAGCTCTGGGGTTCTCTCAGTTTCAGAATTTCCAGAATCTGGATGTCTCTTACAAATCGATACATACATAATGTTGTCTGTGTCATATGTGCACATACAACTCCACTTCCTCCTGCCTCGTGTCATTATTAAATCATTGATGGCATTTGGGGTGTGTAGAAATAGTATGATTGATTCATCTCCGTTTCTCAGCTTCTTTTAAATGATCTCTGTTCTACTTGTATTCTATTTTATATTCTTAATTTTCTAAGCCATTTCAAATCCTTTCATGAACAGTAATGTTATAGGACAGTCTCTGACAAATTGCCGTTTTATTACTCAAAGTTGAAATAATAGTATAGTCACATTCAAGACATTTTTAAAGAACATCAGGTAATACTAATCAGTCAGTTTGAGGCTTTTGAAGATTCTTGAAGGTGTGCCTGCGTGTACCTATAATTTAAAATTTTGCAGTTTTAAAGCTACAAATTCAGTCATAAAATACCAGTCATTCTCTTTGTGTTCTCCCAACTTAGGATACTCAAAGGACAATAACCAATGTCTCTGACGAAGTCTCCAGTGAGGAAGGTCCTGAAACAGGGTACCCCTCGCGCCGTCACATGGACAGGACTTCTGAGAGCATTCTTCGGAATAGAAAGTCACACCATTATAAGAAGCATTACCCTAATGAGGTATATACTTTGTCCTTTTGTATATGCATACGTACCTATTTTATGTACCACTAATTTACAACTTCTTTCAACCATTGAATTATTGAAGTAAATATTTCCCATCAGTACCAATTATCTTGTTATATGATCTGAATTTATAGAGTATCAGTTTTAGATTCATGTATTACACACATGACAGAGAGCTACACATTTGTATTCATTTTGCGCAATATCTCTGAAGACTCATACATTCAGTTCGTTGTTTACTTTTAAAGACAACCATCCTGGAGACACACTTTGTGAACTCCTATGTTAGTCTTTTTCACAGTTTGAAAGGATAAATTTACAGCTTCTGGATCATAGTGGAGTTACCATTCGTAGTGACTTGTCTTCATGTTACTATCACTAGTTATTAAGTTGCCCATTCTATAAAATTCAATTCTTTTTTCTTCTTTGGTTCTTTTTTTACTAATATTTGTTTTTCTCTAAACAGTTTTACAACTTCATCACATCTCTTGAAGTTATCACATCTCTTGAAACTATTTAAATAGAAAAAGAATTTCATTCAAATGTATTTTCAGTTTTCTAAGGACAGAGCATTTCATTATCTCACTTCAAGGCAGATGCCACTTATGACCCTTTTTTGTAAACATTGCCTTCTTCTTTTAGACTATATTAGAATTTTTTTTTTTGATGTAGGGCATCATTTGAAATTGATCATATGAAAAACCAAGTATTATGCTGTGCTAGAGTGTGAATACCTTGATTGTTTTAAGCTTAGAAGAGTTACTTAATTCTTCATACAGTCTTCTCTGTGGTTTAATCTTAGTGGTGACTGTAGCTGTGTTTCTTCTCTTGGTGGCTGCCATTAGACACAGCTAATGCCACTGTGTCTGCTGATTGCTGTCACCCAGATCATCCGATATACTGTCCCCTGTTCCTTGTGAAATTCAGTCTTGTGAATTTCTCAGTGAAATTCCGGCTAGGTATAGCCGGAAGTCATTTGGTACTGAAAGGGATTCAGGACCTTCTATAGAAGGAGGTCTTCACTCTCTAGTAGATAAATTGTTTGGCTTTAGAGGTACTTTTCTCACCTCAGAATCTTTCCGTTCTTGGTTTGCAGCTATATGTTGAACTCTTGAGATTCTTGAAGGACAGGTCAATATTCTACTGACCTTAACTTTTAAATAAATATTTTGCCTAAAATCTTCTGGATTTCAAACTAAGTAATACTTGAAATTAGCTAGTAGGCATTGATTGTTTTAAATCTTTTTTTTAGGGGCACTTGGGTGGCTCAGTCATTGGGTGTCTGCCTTCAGCTCAGGTCATGATCCCAGGGTCCTGGGATCAAGCCCCGCATCAGGCTCCCTGCTCAGCGGGAAGCCTGCTTCTCCCTCTCCCACTCCCCCTACTTGTGTACCCTCTCTCGTTGTGTCTCTGTCAAATAAATAAATAAAATAAATCTTTTTTTAATGATGTAAAAAGAGTACCTAAAAATGAAACCTAGTTTCCACATTCTTTATCTGCAAAGTAGGGAGCTTTAGACTAGAAAATATTTTAAAAGCTGCGTTTTAGTTGAAGAAAATTTTGATTCTCAAACCACGCTAACCTCAGGGTATTTTAAAAAAGCGAAAGAAAAACTCCTTTGAAGAAGTAAAATTGAGACAGGATATAGCAGTGTTGTAGTAATTTTTACATCTTTATGTAGTTATTATTCTGTTCTCTTCAAATTACTGGTGATGTTTTTTCTTTAAGGATGAGACAAAAAGCATTTGGAAAGCACTTTGTGTCTGGGTAGAACTCGTGGTCTTCACTATAAAATGACTGGTTAGGGCTGTCAAATAGACAGCCATTTGTTTTAAGCCTCTCATACATATGTCAATATCTTTAGATATAATTTGAGGGATTTTTAGTTTTTCTGGAAGAATCATCCCATCTTCTGATGGTGTGGGAGTAGTAGATACTATACTAGGCAACAGTGGTGTTGGTCATCAAGAGGTTTGGGGATATGAGGTAGTGATCTTATCATTTAGTGTGTAGACTTTCACTTAATCCTCCTTCCTTCCACCCCTCAACTCTCCCACCCCCACCCCTGCCCTAGTTTCTTCCCTTTTCTACTATGTGCTGTCGTCTTCTAGTCTCTTCTAGTTTCTAGTCTTCTTGTCTCCTGGATGACGGTGGTGGAGTTTTGATTATCTGGAACAGGAGGTGGCCTGTGCAATTGATAACTTCCTTTAAGCATTTACCCTGTTTCCTATTCTTTCCTGCTTCGTTCAACTCTACAAATATCTTTCAATTTTTACTCCCTATTGAAACTTAGCTTTTCATCTAACGGAGGTCGCATTTGTTGGGAAGCATAACGAAGAAGCCATGGGCTTGGACTCAAAACATTTAAGTGATTTTGGAAAAATTGTTTGACTTCTCTGCGTCTCTGTTCCTGCGTCTGTACAGTAGAGAGAGAAGACTGTCTTCCTCAGATTGTTAATATTAAATAAGATTATGCACAATTGCCTAGCCCAAAGCATTAATGTTATAAATTCTTATTCCCTTCAAATAATTTTTCTCACCTTAATCAATTATATGCTCAGTTTTAGCTGTCTGTCTAAAGATTTAAAATAAGCAGACTTAACCAAATTAAATGAGCTGTTAACTCAGCTATTTTCTTTAATTCAAAAATTTCCAATTTTTAGCCACTTCTCAGCAATTTTTAGTGGAATTCAAAGTGACCATTAATCACCTAAATGTTGCAGATAAAATTCTGTTTGACATATAAGTGGTTATAGGTCATAGTTTTTAGATTTTACATTTGTAAAGTGGCCCACTTACTAATCAGTATTTGGCAAAATACTTTTATAAAGAATTAAAGATAGTTCCTTATCCCTGAAATTACTCATTAGTTTCACTTAAATAATCATCAAGTCTTTAATCGCGTTACTCATTTCTATATCTGATTAGTAAGTCTGCATCAGAAATTAGTCATAGATAAATAAGTTATCTTTACCAAAAGTTTTTATATTAACAATTATTTACTGGTTACTTAATACTTTCTGTACCTTACTATCTAATGAAAACAGTTGTGACAAAAACTGTGTATGCTTCAAATACTCTGGTTGACATCAATGAGTCAAACATTGTTGGAGTGCTTTTTATAACCAAAGTGAACTGATTCTTACCTTTTTTCTTTCTGAATTTTTTTTCTTTGAAAACATTTTTACTTCTCTTTCAAACAAATAATTCTCTTCCCACAAATAAATCCCTAATCAACACACTAAATATATATTCATGGTATATATTCACCATTAGAATGGTGCCCCATTCTAATATCAATAAATTAATTATCAATCACCTGTCTCATTGAAGATATTTTGTTACGTATGATAAAGGTGGCAAAAAGGTTTTTGTCTTCCGTTGAATTACGGTGTATTTGAGAGTTATGACTTGAGAATGTTAAATATATGAACATTTAATAACACAGACAATATTATAGATGCTGAATAGCAATGTAAAATTTATTGTCATGGGAATATGTAATGATACCTCACTTTAGGGACAAAAGGATCACTCTGAATAGAAGGCTTCAAAACTAACATTTGTGCAGCCCCTGGTTTGTATTAGAAGCTACAGTCCTCGTTTGCTTTTCAATATATCTTTCAGAAAGATAGTTTTATCCCCCATTGCCAGAAGACTAAACTAAGGATCACAAACAAGGTGAGCGAGCTAGAAAGGGATAGAAATGGTGTTTTCCTGACACTTGTTGAGTAGGCTGTAAAGGAAAGTAGGATACAGGTAGACACCTAATCAGAGGCTAGAGGGACAAAGAGCCAGCTGTGTTTAGGGGCCAGGAAGTACCCCCATGTCACTGGAGGAGAAGGTTGTGGTAGGGACAAGGGAAGAACAAAGTCCAAAAGTAGCACATTTGAAGATGAGGTTGCTGGTGAAGGAATTTGAACTTTATCCAAGAAAAGCGGTGGAAGTCACCTAAGGACTTTGGTCAGAGGAGTGGACAAAAAAAACCTCACTTTAGGAAGATTAATCTGGAAAGTAGGGAAGGCTTTTCCAGATAGGGGTCAATTAGGAGGCTCTTTATAGAGGACAAGGCGTGGATGATAAAGTCTGAACTCTAATGATATCATGAGAAGAAGAAAGGGATACATCTAAAACATTTTAAAGGTAAAAGTGACAATCTTAATGACACAGGATAACTAAAATCTGAAAATTTCAGCATACTTGGCTATAAGGATGGCTGTTACCGTTCTTTATTCAGTAAAAGTTATTTTGAATTATTAAATCAAACTTTTACTCAAAAGTATTTATTTTGTACAATAACAACTTCTAGGAAAAAAGTAAATTGATTAGAAATTATTTAACTTATGCCTTTTAGTTTTTCAATTTTATACCATAGATTATCTCAAAAACATGAATTGGCAATTATCTTCCTGGTATAAATTATTTATTAATTTTACATCAATTTATTGAACTTCTGTTTGAAAAGCAAAAACAGTAGATACATGAGATCTACTCTTGCTAAAAAAAAAAAAAGACGAGAGCAAGAAAATAACTCCATTAAACACATCAGTTAAAGTCGGTGAATATTCAGTGATCATATGATACCAGTATATATCCTGATAAAATAATAGCCATGCAAACCTAGGCTAGTCTCTGCCTACCTGAATTTTGAACCTTGTATAAAAATTTAGGAGGAAACAGGCACAACCTTCGCATGCAAAATAGTTCTTGAGCTGAGGTGTGAAATCAAATTTTGATATGCGGCAATTTTGTTACTCCTTAAAAACTAACATTTTTAAGGTTATGCTCTCTATTTACTGTCATTGGACAGTGTGTTTGTTGTTGTAGCCAAAAATCGCAGTGTATGGTTCTGATAGAATCCTTTGAGTTGGGAAGGGTACATAAATTGTATTAATGTCAAAGAATATCTTGATTTCAGGATGCCCCTAAATCGGGTACTAGTTGCAGCTCTCGCTGTTCAAGTTCCAGACAGGATTCTGAGAGTACAAGGCCAGAATCTGAAACAGAAGATGTATTATGGGAAGACTTGTTACACTGTGCAGAATGCCGGTCATCTTGTACCAGTGAGACAGATATGGAAAATCCTCAAATTAATCCAAGTGTGAAAAAAGAATATAGAGACGACCCTTTTCATCAGGTTGGTTTACAGTATTGGGTTATTTGGGGCTCTCAGTCCAGCTCTTTTGAATATGTACAAATTTTAAATAGGTGAAAAAAAAGCTTACATTCAATTAAAATAATATTCCTGTGATTTTTTTTTTTTCCTTTTTATATGAGCTGTGGTCTGGCTTCCTTGGAACATAGAATTTCAGTGTATTATGGTTGTATCTGTTATGTTGCAAACTTAGGTTCCTGAGAAGTTGTTGGTAAATGGAGTTTTATAAGTCAAATTGTGTTTTAGATGCATTAGTCCTTTTCTCACTCAGCATACTTCATGGTCAGATCAGCACCCGTGACCTTAACTCCACCTATAAGATCATAATTCACAAATCTATATCTCATGAATATCAGATTTATATCTCGCAAGAACTTTAGCAATGCTATCCAACAGAAATCTAATGAGAGTCACCTATGGAATTTTGAGCAAAATGTCAAGCATAACTAAAACAGTTTTGGAAACAACAGGGAGACTTCCCTTACTGGATATAAAAATTTACTTTAAAAGTATAGTAATTACTAAAGGTAGTGTGGTATAGTTGTATGCTGTGGCCTGAATGCCCATCCCTCCCCTCTGTCAGTTCATATGGTGAAACCTAATGCCCAAGGTGATGGTATTTGGAGATGGGACCTTTGTGGGGGGTAATTAGGTCATAAGGGTAGAGTGCACAGGAATAGATTTAGTGCCCTAGGAAAGAGACCTCAGAGAGCTCCCTTGCTCCTTTCACCATGTGAGGCTACAGAAAAAGAGGGTAGTCTATGAACCAGGAAGTGGGATCTCATCAGATACCAAATCTGCTAGCACTTTGATCTTAAACATCCCAGCCTCCATAACTGTGAGAAATAGACTTCTGCTGTTTCTAAGCCATCCAGTCCATGGTATTTTGTTATAGCAGCCCAAGCAGACCAAGGCAGTGTATGAACAAATAGACCAATGAAAAAGAATAGAAAGCCCTGAAATAGTACATGTTGACATGGGTCCCTCTAATATATGATGTAAGCAACATTATGACCAGTGGGAAAAGGATGGACTCATACATATGGTTGTGGGTCAAATGATTACACAAAAATATATTCCAGATAGTTCCTAAATGTGAAGAAGCAAATGTGAAATATTTACAAGAAAATAAAGGAGAAAAATCTTTGTTACTCTTGATAATACTCTTGAAGAATATTTTATTTTATTTCATTTTATTTTATATTTTAGACAGAAAGAGGGTGAGAAGCAGGTGGAGGGGCAGAGGGAGAGGGAGAAAGAGAGTCCCAAGCAGGTTCCACACTCAGCACAGATCCATACATTAGGGCTTGATATCAACACTGAGGTCATGACCTGAGCCAGAACCGAGAGTTGGATGGTTAACTGACTGAGCCACCCAGGCACCCCAAGAGAAAAATTTTTTTTTTTTTTAAGATTTTTTTATTTATTTATTGGAGAGAGAGAGAGAGCGAGAAAGAGAGAGCATGAGAGGGGAGAAGGTCAGAGGGAGAAGCAGACTCCCGGTGGAGCTGGGAGCCCGATGTGGGACTCGATCCCAGGACTCCGGGATCATGACCTGAGCCGTAGGCAGTTGCTTAACCAACTGAGCCACCCAGGCGCCCCAAGAGAAGAATTTTTTAAAGAAGATACAAAAAACACAAAAAGAAGATACAAAAAATGAAGAGATTGATAAATTTGAATATCCTAAAATTGAAAAATTTCAGCTACAAATTAAGCCATAAACATCGTTAAAAAATGCAAAAATAGAATTAAGGGAATATTCTGGTCCCCACTTCCTGAGATTGAGATGTTTAAGCATATGTGTACGTAGGAGAAAACCAGGAGGGAAGGATTGAAGAGGTAGTGGAGAAGAAGTTGTTAAATGAAGTTTCTTTTTTTTTTTTTTAAATTTGTTTTAAGATTTTTTTTTATTATCTGTTTGACAGAGAAAGGTCACAAGTAGGCAGAGAGGCAGGCAGAGAGAGAAGGGGAAGCAGGCTCCCTGCTGAGCAGAGAGCCCAATGCGGGGCTCGATCCCAGGACCCTGAGATCATGCCCTGAACCCAAGGCAGAGGCTTTAACCCACTGAGCCACCCGGGCGCCCCTTAAATGAGGTTTCTTAAGGTTCTGGATAACTAGGAAGTTTTGCTTTCGATAAGTAGGAGAACACATCTGCTGAGAAAAGGATTAGGAGGAAGTGCACAGAGAAAGTAGGATGATTGAGGGTGTAGGAGGTTTGTTAACAAGTAAGATAATAGGATTAGGGGCTTGTAGATGAAGGCTACAAGTTATCACTTGTAGAAGGGGTGAAGGCTCGAAGTTATCACTGGTGGGGAATGGAAAGTATGTGTGTGCATTTGTTCAAGTCACTGAACGCATTGGGAGTCATACTACCATAGTGCTGAGGGTCCGGCTGGAATCTGAAACCATAAATTTGTGGTTATCCAGGCCACTCAGTTGTGTGATATTCTCTGGAATACAGTTGTGGTAATCAGTAATAGCAAACATTTCAAAAGCATTGACTACCTCCCAGGCACTGTGCATAGTAATCTTGTTGCATTATGTCGTGTAATTCTCACAACCTATGACAATGCAGTGTATTTTGTATTTATTTATTTTGTAGATGAGAATAATTGAGGCTTGGGATTAAATAATGCACCAAAGTCACACAGTGTAGGTGCTCAATAAATAGTTGCTGTTCAAGGGACACGAGAGGCCAAGAAGTAATTGGTAAGCGTCTAGACGTGTTAGATTGAGAAGGAAATGAAACCAAGAAAGAACTGGTAGATTGAAGGATGGGTGTGTTCAGAAGTATTTTAGAATTGAAGTTTTGAGACCCCCAGTAAGAGGAGTTGTTGAAGACTCAGTTCAGAAGTCGAGCAATTCAGTGTGTTGACAAGGTCCAGGCTGTGGCCATGGGAGTAACCAAAGGTCCCTGGATTTTAAGAAGTAAACAAAACAAAGAACAATCCATGAAAATAGGGTGTTGGATGAGTCATCTGGATATTCACCTACATTACCAAGCATAATAACTGGAATTGAAGTTTAGGAAAATGCCTGAGAGCTATTTTCCCAGTGAAACTATGAAGAGGCATAGAAGCAGGGACAATGTATTCTTTTGCTCATTGTTGAATCACACAGTGCTTGGTACATAGTAGGTGTTTAAACAAAATTGGGTGAATGAATGAAAGGAAATACATTTTTTAATGCATGCTATGTAGAATGAAGTGGCCCTAAATCTCTCATACCACTCTGTTCCTTTTTTGAGAAGATTTTTAATGCTCTAGTCTGCATGTTAATGATAGTATCATAGGCTTACATTGTTTTTGCTTTTGGATTAAAGACTCGATTTTACACACATTTATTATTCTCAGGCTTCTAAAAAATAACTTCAATATTTTCAGTTTTAGTAGTAGCCACGTAATGGAAATTAGCTCCCTTTAATGAAAAGCTACCAATTTTTTCTCATTTGAGGTCTGTATTAGGTTTGGAGGACTGTTTTCTGCCCACCATAAAGACTGAAAAATCCCTCCTTAGGAAGAAGCAATGAGCATTTGAATCCATGTGTTCTAGTTAGGATGTTACCAAATTTGTAGTTTTGTTTTATTTTACTTGGCAATGGCAACCGAAACATATCTACAGCAGAAAATTTATGTCCTCTAGTCATGGCTGAGTATATATGAAAGTGTGAGGCCATAGTCAAGTGAGATTGATTTTTCAATAGGGAAAGCTGGATTTTAATGGGTACAGCTCCCACAGGTAGAAACTCCATTAAAGCAGTTTTGGTGAATCTACTTAAAACACACCACCATTTAAGTGTTACGGTTTTCAGGCAGTTCTGAATGAACACAGAGCAAAGCAGTTGAGATTCTGAATGAGGTTAAAGAACAATCATTAAGAGAGTTCAAATTTTGGATTGAAAAACATACTAAGAAGAACCTATGTGGTAAAATTATAAAACGAAATTATTTGCTCTGATGTTTTCCTTGAGCCTTTTTGAAAAAGCGTTTCATGTAATGCTGTTCTTCATACACTGTAGGCAATACATGTTTCAACAAGACTGTTTCAAAATACATTTCGCACACACACATAGAGGGGTTTTGTTTTGTTTTGTTTTTCAGTTAACTCTCTTTAAATTTACCAGTTTCTGGTTGCTCTCTTTTCTCCTGCCTTCTGGCTTTCTAGAAATAGAAAGACGGTATGAGATGCCAGTTAGAGTAACTGCAAAGGTAGCTGGGCAAAATGAATACTTTTGGAAAGAGGGTGAAGAACTTGAATTCCTATTTCTCTCTAGGTGGACCTTCTTGATATACCTTGGTTCATGTAATTGGGAAGCCTTTAATTCACTGTTAACAGACTGAGAGTTTAAAACGATTAGAAGCCTATAAATCAGTGGTTGAAACCTTGCCTCTCGGACTTTACACTCTATTCACTTTCTTCCACTTGTTCTTGGCTTTGTAGTTCCGTTCCATTTCATAATTACCTAGATTTCCATGGAAAGTTTGATATGTATTTTGGTACAAATTACTTCTATCATAGCTAGAATATTTTGTGGAATATTTGTGTAATTAAGTGGATAGGTAATAACTAGTATATTATAATTTTTAAGGCTTTCCAGTAGTGAAATATATGCTGTGATGGTTAATGTATATTAAAATACTGTATCCTTGGGCGCCTGGGTGGCTCAGTTGGTTGGGCGGCTGCCTTCAGCTCAGGTCATGATCTCGGAGTCCCGGGATCGAGTCCCATATCGGACTCCCGGCTCTGCGGGAAGTCTGCTTCTCCCTCTGACCTTCTCCCCTCTCATTCTCACTCTCTCTCTAATAAAATAAATAAAAAAATCTTTAAAAAAAAAAAATACTGTATCCTTGGAAAAAAGACAAATTTTTAGAGGAAACTTCCTTCATAGTAAAAAAAACTAAATGTAAAAGCGTTGCCAATAATATAGCTACTGGCATTATATAAAGAAAATTAATGTATAAGTCAGAATGGTAATTACTTGCCACATCTGTTTTCTTACATATTAGTAAAGTATTATTTTATATCTTTAATCAAAATGAATCAATGCAGTTTTATTTTCCCTACAGGAAAATATTATATTCCTTAAGTTTTCAAAAACATATCTTTACCATATTTTTATCACATCTTTTTTTTTTCTTAAAGATTTTTTATTTATTTATTAGAGAGAGAGACTGAGAATGAGAGGAGAGAAGGTCAGAGGGAGAAGCAGACTTCCCGCAGAGCCGGGAGTCCGATATGGGACTCGATCCCAGGACTCCGGGACCATGACCTGAGCCGAAGGCAGTCGCTTAACCAACTGAGCCACCCAGGCGCCCCTTTTAATCACATTTTTATTCTTCAGAGAATAAATAGAAGTATTGTAGATTCTTCTGTTCATTGTTAGAAATTATTTTAATGAAATATGTTATATAAATTAGCAATACTGTAATATAAACAGATTCATCCCATTTGGGGTCTATTCTCTTAATGTTAACTTCTCTTATCAATATTGATAATGTAAGGATTAGTGTTGTATTAATTTTTTTACTATCTTTAATCTCCAGCTATCCTCTTTTGAAGTTTTATTAATTTTTTGAAAGGTTTTATTTTTAAGTAATCTCTGCACCCAAATGTGTGGCTCGAACACACAACCCCCAGATCAAGAGTCACACCCTCCATCAACTGAGCCAGTCAGGTGCCCTGCAGTTTTATTTTTTAAATTATAAAGGTAAAACAAACAAAAACCAAATTGAAGTGTCTGATCCTTTGTATTAAGGGTTTCAATTTTTCTTTTTCTTTTCTTGAAACGTTGAGAGATGCTTTATTCTTGGGAGAGTACTTCTAATTCCATGTGTTTCTATTTGCAATATTTACTCTAAGGAAAAGTTAAACTGATTCTTTGGGGAATTGCTATATTAAAATATCAGAAAAGTAATTAAATCAAATACTGAGGCTGAAGTGTGAGGGAGAATTTCTTTTAGGATGAGGTTGTATCACCATTTAGTCTTTCGAAGAGGTTAAGTCGTACCTGTCGTGTGCTTTTGTATTGAATGACCATGAGCTGGAGAGTCAGTAATAAGAACAAATTGATATCCATTTGTCTTGGAACCTTAGTATATTAGTAGGTATGTAAATAGATGAACAACTGAGTGCTTTTGCTGACACATTTTAGAGGATTTTTGAACAATAGCTTGCCTGATACCTGTTAATGGACATTCTTAACTTACACATTTTTTATAACTAATTGCATATGCCATCTGCTCAATGTATATGCTAATTAATATTAAGATGGAATTTTAGTGTCGCTGATATTGGGTGTGTGTAGATACATATATACCCATGTTCAGATATATATATATGGTCTGTTTATACAATAGGATATATGTATTCACCAGTTTGTTTTTTAGTGTCGTTTATATAATATGCACACATGTTTTATTTATGGAATGTGATAAATGTATTCACTTATTCTGTTTATTTTTTGTAGAGTCATTTGCCCTGGCTCCATAGTTCCCACCCGGGACTGGAAAAAATCAGTGCTATAGTATGGGAAGGTAATGACTGTAAGAAAGCAGACATGTCTGTGCTTGAAATCAGCGGAATGATAATGAACAGAGTGAGTTTTTAAATTCTGTTCTTCTAGTGCAAGAATAAGACAGCGATTATTAATAAATAATTACTAGGAGGTTGTATTTACAATTTACCTCATTTCTTCAACCTGAAAAAGACAGTTATTTGTATTGGGCGCTGTGATTTAAGTGGTGATTTATCACCAAAGCGCTGTTATCTTTGGTGTTTTCATTCTTCTAACGAGGAGCAGATGGTACAATTTAAATTTTCTTCTTTTATATTATTCTTTCTTTTGCTTTTCATGGGTCACACTGGGGAGCTGCTAGATACACAAGTGTTGATGAAGGCTAATTTTCTCTTGTATCATCCCACCTGCTTCATTTATTTATTAGTACCCCGAAAATTCAAAATAGACTATTTGTCTTGATACTTGCTTGCTCACTTAAATATGTAGAAGTAATGCAGCTAGTGGTGTAAAATCTTGAGTAGTTAGAGGAGGTAGAGTACACATACTATGGGTTTTAACTTCCATTTCTATTAAATTGTGTCTTTTATCAGATCATCACAGTTTTTAAATTTTAAAGCTAGTCATGGTTTAACTTGCAATTCTAAATTTCTTGTCTGTTGTTCGTTGTGTGAGAATTAAGGTGCACACTTTCTGAAGGACAAATTTAAGTAGCTGCTCTAGAAATTGATCTTCCTATTCCTTTTGCAGAAGTTGTCTCTGGAGATTTGGATCTAGTTGGTTTTCCATACCTTAACTGCCTGTGAACCAGCAGGTCATTTATAGAATGTATAATATGATGATAAAAAGTTAGCTGGTATTTAAGATCCCTCATAGTCCTACCAGTCTTATATTTCCCATTATTTAATTTCCACTTTAACTTGTCTATAATTCCCCTTATTCCCCCTTTTCTATTTAATTTCGCCCCCCCTCTAACATACTATCTCTTCTGAAATGGTTTGAGTTTGATACCCATTTGTAATTTCAGCTATTTGAAGGAAAACAAATTTATCAAATAAATAGAATTCTTGATTTTTCTTTTTATGAACTGAGCTTAAGTAGATCTGAGATCTCCTCATTCTTTTTAATATTAAAGTATCTGTGAATATTTCTAACTCTTGAAATAACGAGATACATAGAATTTTTTCCGTAGATCTAAGACCAAGATAGTTTATCCTTTTGCATCTATTTAGTGAATTAGAAATTTGATAACTATTTTTAAAATCTGAAGACATAATGACTTACAGTTTCCCTGTAATATGTTCTCCAAATGTTGAGTAAATTTAAATTTCATTATTCGTGTATTAAAACTTATATATTTTAACCTAGTGTTTCATGTGGCTTTAAATAAAATAATGCTTGATAGGAATTCACTTTACCATAGATAAAATTTGTGCATCTTTTTTTTCTTTCTCTCTCTCTCTCTCTCTCTCTCTCTCTCTCTAAAGGTGAACAACCATATACCAGGAATAGGATACCAGATTTTTGGAAATGCAATCTCTCTAATCCTGGGTTTAACTCCATTTGTTTTCCGACTCTCCCAAGCTACAGACTTGGAACAACTTACAGCACATTCTGCTTCAGAACTTTATGTGATTGCATTTGGTTCTAATGAAGATGTCGTCGTTCTTTCTATGGTTATAATAAGTTTTGTGGTTCGTGTGTCTCTTGTGTGGATTTTCTTTTTTTTGCTCTGTGTAGCAGAAAGAACTTACAAACAGGTGGGTAGAATAGAGAATTCTGAATCGAGAATATTCTATCCTTTTCATAATATTTAAAGAATTCCTGAAGTATTTTGGTATTTCATTAAATCATTTTGACCTGCTAATTATTTTCCTGTTTTGTTTTTGTAGTACTTAAAACATTTTTTCTCAATTTTTGTTTATCTGTGGTAATCTACTTGAAAATTAATACTTATCCTAATCTTTTTTAGCGATTACTTTTTGCAAAACTCTTTGGACACTTAACATCGGCAAGGAGGGCTCGAAAATCTGAGGTTCCTCATTTCCGGTTGAAGAAAGTACAGAATATAAAAATGTGGCTATCTCTCCGGTCCTATCTTAAGGTAGAACAGTGGTGGTAAAAGTTCTCTTAGTATGCTAACTCCCTATGAGAGTTTCCATCTTCTTGTCAATATACGTGTATATCTAAATGTGTAGTCACCTGTGTACGAACGTGGTGCTATGTGGCTGTACTTAGTGTTCTTTTTCATTCCATATGCAGAAACCCAAATTCCATGTTTAACTAGTTCTTTCGAATAAAATACCTGAGTTCTAAAAGGCTTAAATACATTTTAGGTAGATTATTCAAGATCAGATTATCCTAAATATATCTTTCTTTAAAAATTTATTTCTTAATCGAAGCGTAGTTAACACACAATGTCACATTAGTTTCAGGTGTATAACATAGCGATTCACCTTCTATGTTACGCTATTCCTACCACCAAGTGTGGCTACCATCTGTCACCGTACAGCGATATTACAATACCATCGACAATATTCCCCAGCCTCTGCCATTTATTCCTGTGACTTTTTCATTCCATCACTGGAAGCTGTACCTCCCACTCCCCGGTACCCATTTTGACCATCCTCTCACCCGCCTTCCCTCTTGCAATCATCAGTCTGTTCTTCATATTTATAGTTCTGATTCTGCTTGTTTATCCATACGTTTTGTTTTTTTAGGTGTCACGTTTATCTTTTTTTTTTTTTTTTTTTTGGTAAATCTCACCAACTTCTACTCATTAAAAAGCTTAAAGATTTGGTTTCTTCTACCTAGAATGGTTATCAGAAACCAGCAGAGGGAGCCCACTGCTTAAAAAAGAATTAAAAAAAAACCTAATCAGTGAGTAGCCTCACTGAAGTGGCCTATTACTATTTAAAAAATATTAGCTTGTAATTGTAAGCCATTCTTTTCATGCTGTTCTTTTTCTTTAATCTTTTTAAGTAACTTTGCTAATTTCGGAAGTAAGATATAAAAATTTAGGAGGGAAGTGGGAAACATCTAAATTAGGTTTAGGAAAGCACTTCTTCTGAGGATTATGTCTTTGCTGCATTAAAACAAAATGATTTTCATTATTAATGGAGTAATCAGGTCTTAAAGTTGACCCAAAGACCAGAAACCTTCTGATATACCTAGATCTTTATTTTTTTTTTGAAGTAACAATGAAAGAAGTGTAAAAAAAAAAAAAAAAAAGTTCGCACTATTGTCTAATCTTCTATTTAAAAATTTTGTTATTCTATTCATTGATTTAACTTGTTAGTCCCCATTGGGAAATGGCAAAAATTGGCTTTGATTGTTTTTTCCCACTATGGCTTTTCTGTTGTATGGAGGGATGAATATGGTCTTTGTTATGTAGCTTAGTAAGAAGCCACCTGGAATTCCTCCTCATTAACCCTAAGGAGGTGTTTTGTACATTGTTTTGTTTTAGTCAATAAGCATTTATTTAATGTTAACCATGTAATATCCACTATTGATGACACCAAAGTCCTTAGCTTTAGGAGCTTACATTTCAGCAAGGGAACCATGTGGCCTTAGACTTAGGAATTATCCTTGGTATTTACTTTCCTCTCTTACATTTCCAACATCCTACTTATCACCATTTTCCACCCTTTCTACTTCCGAAATATATCTTGGGTCCCTTCTCTTTGTTTTCATCTCCACCCCCTAACTGAAGCCTTCGGTCATCTGCTTTGGGCTGCTGTAGTTGCTTGTTTAATGGTCTCCCTGCATTCAGGTTCCCTCCTTCCAGTACATTCCTCAGTCTGCCACCAGTGATCTTTTCAAAATGTAGATTTCGTCGTATAATTCTTTTTTTTTTTTTTTAAGATTTTTTATTTATTTATTTATTAAAGAGAGAGAGACTGAGAATGAGAGGGGAGAAGGTCAGAGGGAGAAGCAGACTTCCCGCAGGGCCGGGAGTTCGATATGGGACTCGATCCCGGGACTCCGGGATCATGACCTGAGCCGAAGGCAGTCGCTTAATCAACTGAGCCACCCAGTCGCCCTCGTCGTATAATTCTTCAAAACTTTTTGGAGGTTCTCCATTGCTCTTAGGCTGAGGAACAAAATCTGAATAGGACCTGTAGTGCCCTTCATGACCTAGCTCTTGAGGATAGCCTCTCTCTCGTTTCATTTTAAGACATTTTCCCCTCTCCATTCCAGCCATACTAGACTGAATCAGTTCTGTAATTGCAGTATTATTTTTCCTGTTTCATGCTCTCGCACTTGCCTTTCCTTCTGCCAGGAACACTGCCATGTGGCCATTGTGCCCTGGCACCTTATTTTGGCATAAATACCACTTTATTAGAGAGAGCTTCCTAGGCTGTCTTCCTAACTTGTAACTGAGAGTTAGGAGTGTGAGCTGGGAAAGATCTCCCTAAGGAAGTGATATTTACACCAAATTCCCTACCGGTTTTCTCAAAGCATCCTTTACTTTAATAGCACTCATTACAATTGATCGCATAGATCTGTGGTTATAAGCTTAATGCCTGGCTCCCTGCTAGTTCCTGTGGAGGTAGGGACCTGTTTTGTTTTCTGCTGTATTTCCAGTACCTAACACAGGACCTCATTCTGAGCAGGTGCTCAAGAAACATTTGTTGAATAAATGATTAGTGTTTGACAAAATATTTGGAATGAAATGAAAAATGTGGAAATCACGCCAAGAATTCTGTGCTATGTATTCACCATCTTCACTGTATTGCAAATCCTCAGGAAATAGTAACACTTTGTAATTAAAATTCATCTGACAAATTAGGTATATTTTCAACATTGTAAGCTATGATCAACCTGCAGGGATGGATCAACACTTTAATTAAAAGCATGGAATTAGCTGCTAATTAGTAAATATATTTAAAAGTGTTTTCCTTTTTTTTCCCCAGCGTCGAGGTCCTCAGCGATCAGTTGATGTAATAGTTTCATCTGCATTCTTGTTAACTATATCAGTTGTGTTTATCTGTTGTGCCCAGGTGAGTTGACTTGTTCCAATGTGTAAAAATTAGATAATCACATCTGTAATTATTTAGCTCCATAAGGCTTTCTAATAATAAACAACCAAAGTAATAATACTTATAAACCTAGGTATGCAAGTTTTAAAAGTGACTTTTTGCAGTTTATCTTTTCTTCAGTAGAATGAATAAATGTGTCTTACTCATCTGTGTTATGAACAGTGAGTGGCTAGTGTATTCTCAGATGTCTGTTGATTGAATATATAGTAATTAGTTTTTATCCACCATTCACTTGGTTATTTTTATTTCCCAAAACAAACTTTGAGTAAATGAATCTCTGCTTTATTCACTTTTGGTATTAATTCTTTCATTTTTTATCTGCATTGTCACTGTGACTTGACTGCCTCAGGCTCGGAAAAAGAACTCACACTGTCCAAGATTAGTCAGGAAGCACAGAAATATCTCAGGATATTCTGGGCTATAAAATTAAACTTCCATTTCAAGTAATATGACATACTAGATTACCTGAAGATTCTTATGGTGTAAAACACTGTATAATGCTGGGGGGAGGAAAAAAAACCTCAGCTTTTTAATATACATATATAAGCTTTTTAACATACATATTACATACATATCTGAGTTTATAAGACAGAGGCCAAAAATGAAGATAAAATTAAAAAACAGCAGTTAAGTATATGCACTAATCCTGTGGCAGCCCTAGGATAAAGTTGAGGTACGTTGTCAATCTCAGTTTCTTAGAGACTTGAGATTTCATGCCCAGAGAGGACAAGATGAGGCCTCAGCCTGCATGCCTCCTTCATGCTACCCCTTAAAGGACTACAGTCTCAGTGAAAAGATAGAATAAGAAAAACAGCCTGCTCACCAGCACAGGCGGAAAACAAGAAAGTTCATCTGACTCTGCCTGGACTGACAAGAATGGGAGTGGGGGGACTGGCGGATAAGTCTCTCCTCTAAGAATATGTAACTGCAGGATGTCCCTTATTACAGGTTCAGGGTTTAAATTGTACGTTACAGGTTTTATCCTATAACCTCTGTGTCAAGAAAATATGAAAAGAGATCCTAGGTTTCTGGATACCCGGATACATGGCAGAAGCAAAACCGAGACTATTCTTGGGGATGTGGCTTCAACTTAGGCCTCCTAGGATTTCCACAGATGAAGTCCCTTCAGGTTTCAAAACACAGAAGAGACAGTCCATGCGAGTGAGTCAGCAGACCAACAAACACCGGGATTAGATCTCCAGCTACCTCAGATGATAGACTGCTCAGATAGGGTAAAGACATCGATAACACTGTGGAAAAAAGATTTGAAAAAGAACTGATGGCACTTCAGAGAAATGCAAATGCAGTTACTGACATTTAAAACACAGTAAACAATAAATAACAGATGGAAGACTTGAAAAATAGTGAATGGGAGATGGAAGAAGTTACCCAAAATATAGGACAGAGATGAAGAGATGGAAATATGAGAAGGAGATTGAGACAGTTGGGAGATCCAATGAATATCTGGTAGGAATTCTAGATGGTAAGGAGAAGAAGAGCAATATTTGGAGAGAGAATGGCTAAGAGTTTCTCTATATTGATGAAAGACATTTCGGGTTTAGGAAGCACAGCAGGAATGAGAAGGAGCAATAAAAGTAAATCCACACTTAGACATATTGTGGAGAAACTGCAGAACACAAAAACAAAGAGAAAAATTGTAAAAGCAACCAAGAGGAAAAGACTGATTGCTGTATTCATAATTCCTTATTGCATCTCAGCCTTTTCTTCCGGGTTTAATTTTCATGTTCTTGGAGTACATGCTGTAGTAATTCTCTTAGGAACATAAAACCTTTCTGTGCCTATCAACAAAGACACACGGAACATAATAGCTTCGAAAGGTTTGGAATGTAGGCTAGAAAAAGGTACTGCAGGCAAATACTAGCCAAAAGAAAGCTGGTGAGTTCACATTAATATCAGCTGAAATAGACTGGATAGTCTAAGGGATGAAAGGGCTTGACAAAAATTAGAAGAATTCATCAGGAAGATTTATTAATTCCCACCTTGTATGCATGTAATCACATAACTTTGCATATATGTATAGACAGCCAAAATTAATAGCACTGTGGTGAGAAATTGTAGGAAAAAACCTCATTGGGAAGTCTCAACACATTTCTTTCACCAAATAACAGATTAAACCAACAGAAAAATATAATGAAGATATGTATGTAAACGACAGTTAAAATTTTGTTCTAAATTAGAGATTACATACTCTTTTCAGGCATCAGGACAGTTTATAAAACTTTCCCATGGACCTGGACAGAAGTAATTCTCAGCTCAGACCATATAGGCCACTTGATCTAACTAATGTGATTACAGTAGGAAGCAATGATAGCAGCAAGAAAACTCATGCATTTGGAAGTTTTAAAACATACAAATAACAAATGTTTAAGAGAAAAAGTACAGTATATTTAACCATAAGCTACTGGCACAGTTGAGAAGTTTTTTTTGAAGATCGCTAATATAAGTTAGTTTATGTCATTAAAGTGCAAAGCTTCGGTGGACAATTTTATACATATGCATAAATTTATTAAAACTGACTCAAAATGTAATTGAAAATCTGAGGAGACCTATAACTACAAAGCAGCAATGATTCAGTTAAAAATTTGCCACCAACAAATGTGGCATTTGTTGCCACATGTGGTTTCTAGACCTCTAGACCTCTGGACCCATGTGGTTTCATGGTTAAATTTTGCTAATTATTCAAATAGCTGATTCTGTTTTTTAAAATATTTTATTTATTTATATGAGAGAGAGCACAAGTAGGGCGGAGGGACAGAGGGAGAAGCAGACTCCCTGCTGAGCAGGGACTCTGATGTGGGATTGGATCCCAAGACCCTGAGATCATGACCTCATGAGCTGAAGGCAGATGCTTTTTTGTTGTTGTTGTTGTTGTTGTTGTTGTTGTTGTTGTTAAAGATTTTATTTAATTATTTGTCAGAGAGAGAGAGAGAGAGAGAACACAAGCAGACAGAATGGCAGGCAGAGGCAGAGAGAGAAGCAGTCACCCTGCTGAGCAAGGAGCTCCATGCAGGACTTGATTCCAGGACCATGACCTGAGCTGAAGCAGATGCTTAACCGACTGAGCCACCTAGGTGCCCCAAAACAGCTAATTCTAATCCTACACAAAACATCTAGAGAATAGCAAAAAAGGAATATTTCCCAACTCATTTTAGGTGACCAACAGAATCTTGATAACCAGTGGATTGGAGAGAGAGTACGAAAATGGAAAACTATGAACTGATTTTCCTTTTAACGTCAATGTGAAAGACTAGCGAGATGAAACTGGCAACTTAAGAACAATAAATATGCCATGACCAGTATAGTTTATCCCTGGAATGCAAAAACTTTCAACTTGGAAAATACCTGAATCTGGTTTGAGCTCCTTTAGTCGATTACAGGCGGAGAAAACATCTGATCATCTCAACAGATGCAGAAAACAAATTGGTGAATTTCAGTGGAGATTCATAATAACTGGCAAGTACTGTTCTTAATCTGATAAGGTATTATTTTTCAAAAATTAAAGCAAACAGGGGCGCCTGGGTGGCTCAGTGGGTTAAAGCCTCTGCCTCTAGCTCAGGTCATGACCTCAGGGTCCTGGGATCGAGCCCGCATCAGGCTCTCTGCTCAGTGGAGAGCCTGCTTCCCCCTCTCTCTGCCTGCCTCTCTGCCTGCTTGTGATCTCTCTCTCTCTGTCAAATAAATAAAGAAAATCTTAAAAAAAAATTAAAGCAAATATTGTTCATACGATATTTATTACCTTAGGGTATTTACTTTAAATTAGGAATAAGACAGTTACCTTCTCCAGTCATGGGTTTTGATTATATCTTTTATGTGTTTGAAATATTCCCTAATAAATGTGGAGTGTTTTTAAAATGTAGTACTACATTCATGATCCATTTGTGTGAAATAAAATGTTATTTCCTTTTAAAATGAAATTGTTTGAATTACATTCCTGCTCTTGTTGCCTTTTCATACACTTTTAGTTGCTTCATGTGCATGAGATCTTCCTTGATTGTCACTACAATTGGGAGCTAGTAATCTGGTGCATCTCGTTAACGCTTTTTCTCCTAAGATTTGTTACTCTTGGATCAGAAACAAGTAAAAAATATAGCAATACCTCAATATTACTTACTGAACAGGTGAGAATGCATGTTTATTCTGTTACACGTTAATGTCTATAATGTACCTATTAAATTACAAATCTTTTTGTTTTACTTCAAGTTTTTTAGGAACCTGTTGTTAGATTGCATTTGTGTTACAAAGCAAAACTTTAAATTTGGTAGAACACAAGTCTCATCTTCAGTGTTTCAGCCTTGATGCAGATTTCAAATCTAATCTGCTATTTTTCTGTTTCACTTTTATTTGATAAGTACTATTTATAGAAATGATGAATTTTAAACCATTAGTGAGATATATTTGCTTTGCAGTGTGGCAGAGCCATATTTGAAATTTAAATTATTTAAATTATTAAATACTTATTAAATAAAATTAAATTATTTAAATTATTTGAAATTTAAAAATATAAATTTGTATTCAATGAGTAGGGTAAAGCATAATAATTTTGATAGTTAACTTTATTTTGTATGAATTTGTTTAATAGTTTCCTTACCATTTCATAGGAATTATTCAAAGAAACTTAGAGCCAATGAAAACTTTTTTAGTGTTTTTGTCAGGGATAGTTTGATTTTAAAAAATTAGTAACCCTGTCACGGGAGCTCAATTAAAGGGAAAGGGGAGAGGAACAAACAAACCATTTGATTTACTTTACTCTAGTTCTCACTTATTCTTTAGGTTGCTTTGGCTCTGAGACTAAAGTGTTCCCTATTATTAAATAATGACATCCAGTTTGCCTTTCTTGTGTCAGCTTTCATTATACTTGAAAAGTTTAAATAAGTCCTTGTTTTCTTATTATAAAATATCATGTTTATTATAGGGAATTTGGGCTGTACAATAGAGTATGAAGGAGAATATTAATGTCATCTGTAATCTCAATAACCAGAGAACTGCCATTAATATTTCAGTGCCTATCTTTCAGTTCCTTTTAAAAATGAGTATCTGTCATAATTTCAAGGATTTTTAACTATTTCTTTTTTATAAAGATAAACCTTTACTTGAAAATGGAGAAGAAACCTAACAAAAAAGAGGAACTGACACTAGTGAATAATGTTTTAAAGCTGGCTACTAAACTGCTAAAGGTAAAAATAAATTGAAAATGGATATAATGTAGAATATGGTGTTTTGACATTGTATCTGAGTCTTCTGTTTGCAGAACCTACCTAGTGTTTGGTTTTTATGATTATCCAGATTGTTTCCAAATTACATTTGAACACATTTATGCCATGAATCAAAGTAATCCAAATCATTTCATTTTGAAATTTTAATAACTTTTAAAAAATTAAGACTTTAATAATGTCTAAACTGTTGTAGAGGTTGGTATCTTTGGAAATTTTGCCTCCTAGAACTTAAAATAGATTTCAAAAAGGGAGATTTGATGTTAACTTGGAAATTTTCTCATTTTCTATTTCTGAGAGCAGTCTTCTGCTTGGCCTGAGTTAGCTTAAAATGTAGTAATACATAATAATTATAATAAATATGTATTACCAGTAAACATTTAAATTTTCAGATCATTTTTTGTAATCATCAAAAAATATATAATTTCAAAATATCTGACTTCATGATAATAACTCCTTGGAGGTAATTCGATAAAATATTTTTAGCACTGCTTTGCAGTGTTGGTAATGCTTTTCTTTTCTTAAAAGGAAAATGTCTTAAAATGTCAATTTTTATAGCAAATAGAATGTAATTCTTAGAGATGTTTATAAGTGTTCAGAGAATCGTACAAAATTAGCTGTGTCTCAGTGTTACGATTATTTCTTCAGCCAGTTAAAAAGTCTTAATGGGCTCTGCCGCCTCACAGCATGCATTCAGCGTTGACAAGGTTCTGAAGAGGTGGGTGGGCTTATCTGGTGCCTGTGTGGGCCACGTCTTCAGAGTGTAGGCACTATGCCAGGCAGGATGAGACTTAGGAGCGGCTTCAGTCCCAGAGTAGAGAAAAATAGGAGATAACTAAAGTACAAAGCACAACAACGTGATCCTTTTTGACCACACACAGTCGTGCACAGTCTTGTACTCAGAAACCAGGGACTTAACATCGATTGTTCCCTCTCTCTCCCACTTCACTGCCAAGAAATTCTGAGGCGCATTGATTCAACCTCTCAGATAGCTTCCAGTACATCCCCACTTCCCTGTCAGTTCTGCACTGAGTCAGACCCTCATTGTCTCTCACTTGAGCCCTGATCCATTGAACCCTCAAGGCCTTGCTGCTTCTAGTCTCCCGGCTCTCCAGTCCATCCTCCACATTGCTTCCCACCTGGACATCGCATACACTTCTCCCCTAGTTAAATTCACTGGTGCCAATCTGTCACTACAGTCTACATAAAGAATGACTCTTACCTCAGTAGCCAGTTTTACAAATTTGAAGGACTTCTGTCGTTGCACTTAGGCTCTAAAATGTTAAGCAACCTGTAGTGTGATTCAAAGGAGCCATGTCCTCATGTGTCTTATGGAATGCCTGTTATCTCCTCCATGAAGTTTTAGGAGCACCTTCCTCCAGGGCCTGTACCTTTTATACACACCTCTTCTGTGGGAGACCCCCAGTTGAATTGTTTATTTGCATGTCTATTAGACTATAAGGTCCTTCAGCACAGGGACTGAATCTTAATTTCCCAGAGCCTAACACAGGATCTGCCATATAACTTTAAATCTGAGAACCAGTGGATCAAAGCATATTAAATCTTTGAATCAGTCAGTTCTTATATTCAAAAAGTAATTGTCTCGGGGTGCCTGGGTGGCTCAGTGGGTTAAAGCCTCTGCCTTCGGCTCAGGTCATGATCTCAGGGTCCTGGGATCAAGCCCCACATCGGGCTCTCTGCTCAGCAGGGAGCCTGCTTCCCCCTCTCTTTCTGCCTGCCTCTCTGCCTACTTGTGATCTCTCTCTCTCTCTCTCTCTCTGTGTCAAATAAAAAAAAAAAAAAGTAATTGTCTCAAAGGGGAGTTTTATGTATGTATTAATGGCAGAAAATTTGGCTGTTTTTCTAATTTTTGCAAAAAGATGTTCTCTTCCATGTTCTGTTCTTACCTTAGAAAATGTTTTCAAACCCCTTGGTAACTACTAGACCAGTACTTTACTAGTCATTCATTTGAGAAAGAAATTAGAGTTAGAAATTTAGGTTATAGAGTTCTTTTAATGAAAATCACTTCTAAAAAAAGAAAGAAAAAACCCACAAGGTCTATTTACTTCTTTCAAGTTTAATCAAGTTTATCCTTTCCAAAAGTACCCATAATTTGTAACTGTGTTTTGAAAATGTTTTTGAAAATTCTCTGTATTTTGCCCTGAGTTAGTTTAACTGATAATTCTTTTTTTTTTTTTTTTTAACTGATAATTCTTAATGAGCTTTTGGGCCCATGGATTTTTTTTCTCCTGCTAGGAATTGGACAGTCCCTTTAGATTATATGGGCTTACGATGAATCCACTGCTTTATAACATCACCCAGGTTGTCATCCTGTCAGCAGTCTCTGGTGTTATCAGTGACTTGCTTGGATTTAATTTAAAGGTAAGTCCTTCCTGGTATTTTTTTATTTCATAGTGCCTTGTTACATTTTGTGACATTTATTTTACCCCATCACTCTTTTGAGATCTCTTATGTGCGGTGATGAAGTCATTTTGATAATACTGTACGCAGAGAATGAATAATATTCTTGGATTATAATGCTGATGGAACTCCTAATTTGGAACAGTGTTCATACAGATTGAACTCTTGTATGGAACAAGTAAAGGGATTTATTTTTACTTATATAATCTGAATCTAATTTAGGTGATAAAAAAGGAAAAGAAGACCCCTATTTTTTTTAGCCAAAATTGGTATTATTTATTATATAGCAGTGCATATATCCTCCAACATATGCACAGCCCTTAGTGGATAACGTGTAGATTATTCATATTAAGCCAGCGGTATGTATATATTGCTACTTCCCAGTAAAAGAAAGCAGGGGAAATCTGATTTTCCCTTTTTTATTTTAAGGTAATTCTTCTTAAAAACACAGGGATAGAGGAGTTTAAAGTAGTAGAACCTACCCTTGTTTATGAGTGAAATTTAGAGAAAAGCATTATGTGATGTAATTTAGTAAGTTGCAGTATTAAAACTGACTCTAATGGTTACTCCTTCTGTTATTGTTTCACTAGCTGTGGAAGATTAAATCATGACAATTCAGAGAAAAGAAGATGTAGCCTCTTTTCCAGAATAAGAGTACCAACTAAGCTGCCTGAAAGCAGTCACTGACTCTTTGCTTCAGGAGTCTCAGCTGGGAAATCGAAGTGTTTACATCAGACTGTCTTGTGCAATTCTTATATTTATTTTACTTGTTCGTTGTTTTTTACATTTATTTTAGTCTTTATATTTTATTTTTAGCATTGATGTACTTAGTTGTTGCAAGGGTGATAAAACTGATATCCAGATACTTGAGATCCTGGTAATTGTTCATAAATAATTGACAAAATAACAAATCGTGAGACTAGAAGCCATTGCTAAGCACTGTTTCTCCATCGATGCCGTGAACTTGCCTTACTTGAGGAAAACTTCTTTAACTTTGGAATATTGCATTGGATTCATCTAAGCAGGGAAAATATGTTCTTTGGTAAATCAAGATCCAGTCCGGGTTTCTTTTGAATTATTTTGGAACAATGCCAGGATCTACACTGATTAAGCTGCAGTTATGCACCCTTCAGTATTAATATATATGGTATTACATAACAGGTCAACAAGTGCTCTTTGATGATAAAACTCTTAATAGAGCAATAATTGTAAATGGTTACCATACTGTAAGATATTTTGATAAAAATTAACTAGTAATAATTGTATTTATTTGAAACACTGGGCTGTTTGCACAGCTCCAACTGTGCATGCTCAAAATGTGCACTTTTTAAAATTGTTACTTTTAAATGCGTATCTTTATATGGGATATGTTATAGTGTACTAGGGCATGATATGGTATCCTTTTGAGTGAGGTATACACTCATCTCACAAGTGAAGTGCCTATTGATATTACTAAAGTACATTATGTTTACTCAAGTAAAATAATTTTTCCCCATGGTACACTATAGTGTATACACACTCAAATGAACAACTTAAGAATAAGGTTAAGAACCAATAGAATATTCATCTGATTGATTGCTAGTTATAAAACTATATCCAGATTTTCAGAAAAGAGCTTCAGTTTGCAAATTGTATCCTCTAAACTTAACCTGGTGCATCCCCCTCACCCTCAATTTTATAAGGGCTATTTTAGATGCTTTTAACCTGGAAAGTTACCTACTCCCCCTCTCCCAACCCCCACCACACACACACACACACACACACACCCACACACACACACACACACACGCAATTTGCCAAGTGTCCAAATGAGAATTTATCATGTTGGCATGTTAGGTAAATAGGGCGAATATGATGGTATCTTACATTGGGCCTTGATTTTAAGTTATTATATTTGTACAATCAAGAATATATTAGGAATTAAATGAAACATGAAATGTTTTTGCGGTTTTTTTTTTTTTTAAACTGAGTATCTAGTTTCTAAAACAAAGAATTTATTTGAAACAGTATAGAATTTTCTTGGTGCAAGGTATATCATGTTGAATATCCTCACATTTTTTACCATGTTTTAGGGAATTTAAAATAATTAATTGTAAATGATTTATTTGATTGGTGCAGTTTTAATCCCCAAATCATAATCTTAAAATCAGGAATGTGTAGAGAACAGAGCCATGTCATATCACTTTGCTCTTGCCATTCCTTTTGATCAGCCTCAATTCAGCCTCGTTGTGCAGTGTATTTTCTTTGTGTAGAAAACAACAAAAGCAATTTGTTTTATTTGCCTATGTTCTCATATGTTTAATAATGACCAAAGTGCATTCTGAGTTTTTTCAAGGAATGTATTACTGGAGCTTTAAGAACATACTTATTTTCTCATGTGAAAAATTAGGCTTTGTTTGATATGTTTCTTCTTCCTCTATTGTCTAATGATGAGGTTGTTTTTAGGAATTATATTTTATAAACTTTTTCAGAATAAGGTACATACCTATACAGAACTTAACATTTTGCACAGAATATATTAAATATATTTTGAGAAAAAAAAGTACAGCATGAGTTCTGTTAGGAATAAAAGATAAAACTATTGTATCTCACAAAAAAAAACTTATTTCAGAATGGAAATATTTTTGAGAAAGGTAGCTGAGTATACTGATTTAGGAAAATGCTTGTTTTGGATTGAAGTTCATTTTAACTTAGAGTTGGGAATTGATTTGTTGAGTATAGTATACCTCTCAACAACCTATAAATAATATGAATTATGTCACTAATATGGGCAGCAGTAGAATACCAAAAGGAAAAAAGTTGTCTTTTTAAGCAATTTCAAAACATTAATGGAACTGTTTTCAAAGCAGAAATATTGACATTTGCTGCCTTTAAGAATACCATGAATGTAAGAAATTAAAAGAAATTGTAATATATCACATAATATAGAAAAGGCAGTTTGAAGATAGAATTGTGGCAGATGTTGTGTGTTAACTGTTGTTTCTTTGCCACATGTGTTGTATTTGAAAGTTTGAACAGCAAGTTTAAAATAAAATATTCTATGCTGACAGTGTTAAACTAGAGGTGTTTCCTGTTTTTTTCATTTTTAATCCATATGCATTTCTATGGTAATTTTGTATTTACTATGGCATAACTAAAGTAATAACTCTCAGATTTCAGAAGAATGGAAATACATTTTTTTAAACTCCCCCAAGATTTAAAATTTTGTTATGATTCTTAACATGAAAGAATAATAATACTTATGCAGGTCTTTCATCACCACGATGCTATGATATCATTAATTTTTTTTTTTTTTTGCTTGTTTGTTTGTATTTAAATACAGAAAACTGGCTGTGGCCTGGGATATTAAAACTCATTGTCAGAAGGATAGAGGTATATTTAATCAGTTTTGCCACATGAGTTCAGCATGAGAGATCATGGCCAAAAATAAGATTGGTAAGCATTCTAATATTTCTATTACCTAATTGGTACAAGTGTTAATAGGATTTTAATGAATCAGGGACTATTAATTCAAGTGCACTTTCAAACTGACCTTAAGCTTAGAATTGGCTCTTTTAATGAATCTCCTTTAGACTGCAAAATAGAGCACATGATTAGCACCGCCTTAAATTGCTATATCACGTAGAACACTTAATACTCCAATGTTTTTCTGCCAAGCCCATACAAAAGATATCACTAATGCTTATCAACAGCACTGACTCCCCCACAGAGCTTAGCTCCTGGGGATGAGACTGTGGATCTAGGAGGCAGTATATTTTCAAAAAGATATTCCCCAAATAATTTGGAAAATTTGTCTCACCTGTCAGTCCTCACCACATTGAGAATTACTACCTTCAGGTCAGGAATTCCATGAGATTTTAGCTATATTCCTAGCGCATAAAATGGTGCCTAGTGTATAGAAAAATCTCATTCTATTTACTGAATGAATGAATGAATGAATGACCTGAGTCAAATAGGACCTTAGATACCACCTACTCCAAAGTTCTTATTCTACCAGATAAAAAAACTGAGACCACAAAAGAGGTTAAGAAGCTTGCCCAGGGTTGTTCTAGTTAGGTAACGATAGAACCCACAATCTCTTTTATTCTCTTTGGAAGTATATTCTGTAGAGACAGGAAGATGGTGGAGTAGGAAGACTCTAGGCTCGCCTCATCCTGTGAATACAACTAGATAACTATCAAATCATCCTAAGTACCCCAGAAATTGACCTGAAGACTGGCAGAACAAACTCCACAACCGAAAGTAAAGAAGAAGCCACATTGAAGAAGGTAGGAAATACGGATACATGGTTTAGGGGAGAAATAGATCCTGGCTGCTGTGGACGGGAGGTGACTGTGGTTACACAGAAGGGGGAGAGAGAGAGGAGCTCACAGGGGAACACACAAAGAGAAACATTTCCCCGTAGCCATTGGTTTAGAAAGTGAGAGGGGATGAATTTTGTGAGTTCTTACAACTAGTGAGGCTTAAACCCTGGAGTTTTGTGGGGGTTTTTGTTTTTATTATTATTATTTTTTTAATTTTATTTACTTGACACAGAGAGCACAAGCAGAGGGAGCAGGAAAGGGAGAAGCAGGCTCCCTACTGATCAGGGAACCTAATGTGGGGCTCTGTCCCAGGACCCTAGGATCATGACCTCATGATGACATGATACTATATATAGAAACCCAAGACTGCACAAAAAAATTGCTAGAACTGAGAAACTATCCAGTAAAGTCGCAGGATATAAAATCAATATATAGAAATCTGCATTTCTATATGTCAATGATGAAGCAGCAGAAAGAGTGAATAAGGATTCAATCTCATTTATAATTGCACAAAAAATAAGATACCTAGGAATAAACCTAACCAAAGAGCTGTACTTTGAAAACCATAAAACATTGATGAAAGAAATTGAAGATAACACAAAGAAATGAAAGACATTCCATGCTCATGGATTGAAAGAATATTGTTAAAATGTCTATACTATACAAAGCAATGGACACGTTTTAATGCAATCTCTATCAAAATACCAACAGCATTTTTCACAGAGCTAGAACAAGCAATCCTAAAATTTGTATAGAACTAAAAAGACCCCACATAGCCAAAGCACTATTAAAAAAGAAAAGCAAAATTGGAGGCATATAATTCCAGATTTCAAGCTATACTACAAAGCTGTGGTCATCAAAACAGTATGGTGCTAGCACAAAAATAGACACAAAGATCAATGGAACAGAGTAGAAAACCCAGAAATGAGCTCACAATTATATGGTCAATTAATCTTCAACAAAGCAGGAAAGAATAGCCAATGGGAAAAACACAGGATCTTCAACAAATGGTCTTGGGAAAAGCAGACAGGGCTAAAGAATGGAAATAGACCATTCCATCACCATACACAAAAATAAACCCAAAATGGATTAAAGTCCTAAATGTGGGACCTGAAACCATGAAAAGTCCTTGAAGAAAGCACAAATTTCCCTGACATTGGCTATCACAACTTTTTTGTAGATAAGTCTCTAAGGCGAGGGAAACAAAAGCAAAAATAAACTATTGAGAGTACATCAAAATAAAAAGCTGCACAGTGATGGAAGCAATCAACAAAACTGAAATGCAACCTACTGAATGGGAGAAGGTATTTGCAAATGACATAGCTCATAAAGGGTTAATATCCAAAATATATAAAGAACTTCTAAAACTCAGTGCCCCCCAAAATGAATAATTCAGTTAATAAAGACATAAATATACATTTCTCCAAGAAGATGTAAAGATGGTCAACAGGCACATGACAAGATGCTCAATGCCACTTATTAGGGAAATGCAGATCAAAACTATGATGAGATATCACCGCATACCTGTCAGAATGGCTAAAATCAGTAACACAAGAAACAGCAGATGTTGGCAGGAATTTGGAGAAAGGGGAACCCTTTTGCACTGTTGGTGGCAATACAAATGGGTGCAGTCACTATGGAGAACAGTATGGAGGTTCCTCAAAAAGTTAAAATTATAATACCCTGTGATCCTGCAATTATAATACCCTGTGATCCTGCAATTGCACTATCCAAGGAATACAAAAATACTCATTCAAAGGGCCACATGCACCCTGATGTTTGTAGCAGCGTTATCTACTATAGCCAAATTATGGAAACAGCCCACGTGTCTACCAACTGATGAATGGATAAACAAGAAGTGATATACGTACACCATGGAATGTTACTCAGCCATAAAAAAGATTGAAATCTCGCCATTTACAATGACATGGATAGAGCTAGAGAGTATTATGGTAAGCAAAATACGTTAGAGAAAGACAAATACCGTATGATTGCACCCATATGTGGAATTTAAGTAACAAAACAAATGGAGCAAACCTGAAAAAAAGAGGCCAACTCAGAAACAGATTCTTAACTGGAGAACAAGCTGATGGTTATCAGAGAGGAGGTAAGTGAGAAGATGAGTTGAATGGGTGATGGGGATTAAGGCACGTACTTGTGATGAGCACCAGGTATCACATGAATTTGTTGAATCAGGATATTGTACACCTGAAATGAATATTACACTGCATGTTAACTAATTAGAATTTAGATAAAAACTTAAACTCAAGATTACCCTATTAAAAAAAGAAAGAAAAGAAGGTATATTTTGTAATAGTATCTCTGCACCTCTTGACTGATCAAAATACTTAATCATAGGCAAAATATTCTGGAGAGAACAATGATATTGATAAATTACTTGTCCATATTTGTAGTGAAGTCATATATAAGGTAATAGGCCTTGGCAGTAGGAAAAAGTCAGAAGTCATTTGACATCTCCCTATTCAACTCTCAGCAGTGTGGTTTGTCAGAAAGTACATATGCTTTGAAGTCACACTTGTTTTAAAATCTTGGGCAAATTCCTTAGCCATGTGTGAGCTTTGGTTTTCTCGGCTGTAAATTACTGATGGTGATACTAATACCTATCTTACAGGGCTATTAGGAGGATTAATGAGATAACATACGTAAAGCATCTAGCAAAGAACTGACATGTACGGGTTATGCAGAAAGATTGGTCCTTTTCCCTCTTCAAATGAGTAATGGCCTAGGGCAATTAACAAGAATTTCCAAGCTAAACCATTCATATTACACATGATATCATGTGCATTTCTGGCAAATATGAGACATAATTAAGAATTATACATCATATAAATCATCCTACAGGAAGAATTCTTTTATAGGGAAAGAATTTAATTCATTCATAAGCAGGCATACTAAAATGTGGAAGGAAAGTTTTCTTATTCTTTTGTAAGCCTGTATGTTCTATCCAATTACAAACAATTTTGCTTTATTCTCTGGAACATATCCCATTCATATCTTTTTATTTTTCGTTAGAGCTCTGTTTCATTTATATGTGGATTCACTCACTAATAATACACAGGAGCCTTTTTATCTTCTACCTTGTCGTAACCCTCAACCTTAAGTTGTCTGTTAACTGTTCATGCGTTGAGTTGCTAGCAAACATCTGACTGGACTTTCTACAAATTGTACTTCTGAAGATTTTACCTGAAACTGTGAATTGTATATTTGGCAGGTTTTTGTTTTTTTTTTTTAATCTCTTGTACACTTGTATGTTCCCTGTAATGGCTCTTTCAAACTTTCTCTGTCATCCTGGAGCTCCTCAATCCCTCTCATCCGAACACTATCAGCATTTTTTTCCCCTTCTATACCAAAGAGATAGAAGTCATCTTGTCTGAATTCTATCACTTTCTCCTTTTGTCAAGTCCGTGCCACAGGTGAGGCCAGCTGTCCCATCAACTGATGCTCAGGGCTCTGTCGATGCCCTTCTGTATGATACCTCTTTGGTTTTGCCCTACCATCATCTTAACTCTTTTCCTCTTCTGATTTCCTGCTATCAGCCATTTAGATTTCAATGGGAGGCACTTCAGTGTAGAGTCTGAGAGCAGTATTTGAGGTTTGTGGGTTGGTTGGAACCGTGGTACACTGGATGGCACAGTGAGGGGCTTGCCATACCCTCAGCCCTCCTCTAAACAAAGCAAGAAGTTGCTTCTTCATGTTCATCAAGCTCTGCTGGACCTGTATTCAGGTATCCCCTGGTTTTTTTTTGAAAGTTTGTGTGATGCCACTTTGCTCTTATGAAGGACTTACATTAGTACCTGTTTTCTCGAGCCAAAGAATTGGAAGAGGATTTTAGCTATTACAAGAAAAGGTGAAAAGTGAAGGTAGCGTTATAGAAACTGCAGGCACCCGAGGCCTAGGAGCAGCCCTGTCACGCTCCTTCCAGGGAATGAAAGAATCTAAGCATCAAGCTGCCATAGTTTTGAACTGTGTCTGTGAGCATCTGCACTTTATCTTCATTTATTGTGTGCGTCCGTTAGCAAGATGAGTCCTAAGGTATTGGAAAAGCCTAAGACAGGTTAATTTTTTGGGTTTAGGGACACTGGAAAGTTTTCTTTATAAAGTAATGGTAACTTTGCTCTACACTATTCAGTTTCAAAAATAGGAATGCTGTTCTTTCAGCTAGCAAGGGAACACTCTTACTTTTCTCTCTCAGACACAGCTGAATGGGTCAGTGATTGATGCCCAGCCTGAAGGCAGCCCATGATTTTATGGGCCCGTGAGTAACCTCTGAGCCCAGCTGGCACAAGAGCTGTGCCGGGTAGAGGCACCCTGTCCTTGGTGGTGACTTGCTGACCCAGTCAGAATCTCTTACTGCAAGTTTGAGTGAGCAGGGAGTATTGCTAGAAAAGCAGAGACCCCAAGAGAAGCCATGAATTAATAAGCAGAGCAATAGTGTAGGGAGGAGGTCGTTACAATGGAGAAGGGAGAAGCAACTAACAGAAACTTTCCCCAAATGGGCAGAGGCAGAGAAGCAGTGATAGCTTGGCAGACTGTGTTGTTGGGTCATTAGTCTCCAACTAGGGTAGCTTCATCCTGTAGCCTGAATCCTGAGGCCAAGATGTCCCCGTTTATCTTCTGAACAATTCACCACCTGAAGTAACTGAAGGATGGTTCTCAACTGGAACAGGCCTCACACATTTGGCTGCCTGTTTCATCTTAAGCCCCTTTTCTTCTCTAATTTGTTCTCAACTCTGTGTCTTTCTCCCCATAGCCACTTAAGTGTAGTACTTGGCAGTCTACACTTTCAGCATGTTTAGACATCCTCTTGTCTATAAAATAGTTCTCAATCTCCATGCCAGGAGTTGTGCTTGTTGCTTAGTTTCTATAAAGTTACTCAGTTCTGTGTGTTCAACAGTGACCTGAAATTCAAATTAGTGGCTTGATTTCTTTATTGTCTTTTCAAGCTAAGCCAACTCTTCCTGCCAAATTTAATCATTGACTTTCTGTAGTTACTTCATAATCTCCTTGACAGGTAGGTTTTCAGGAGTTCAGGGTTGTCTTAGTCAAATCCTCGTACAAGTTTTGATCAATTATTTATATATGAGAATTTCTGTTTTTCCCAACTTTGGTACTAAGAGGTATACTTTAAGGTAAAATAGACTTGTTGCCAAAGGCTATGACCAATATGTGTCCCTTGGGATCTGTACCCAGTGTTAGCAAATGCATTTCCTTTTTACCCAGAAATGCAGACGTGGAGCTAGCATCTATCCTGCCTTCTATTTATATCCTTCCTCTTGCTCTCAGAACCGCTGGGTCAGATTAGTGGTGCTGGAAGATTCTCACAACATGAATGCTGCTGTTTGGGGGAAGACATTAGCCTCGGAAACATGGAAGATGGGCCAAATACTTTTAAAATTCCGATGCTATTCGGTTTCTTTCATCCATTCCGTGAACAGTTTTTGAATGTTATATGCCAGGCACTGAGCTAGGTGCTAGCTCTACAGAAATTAAAATATAGTCCATCCTTTCATTTAACTTGAAGGTAGGAGGTGGTATAGTCATGCAAATCAGTTACAGTTTGTGGAGGGTACTTGCTGTAATGGAGTTGCCAAAGTAAGTGTCACATGACACAGTAATAGGGCTGGAAGATGCCTTTGTGAAGCCAAGGAATTTGAATTTTATCGTCAAAGATTAAGACAGCCTGCGACAGTGTGGCATGTTGTAGCTGCTTGCTGAATACCAAACTGAGGTGTCACATACTTCACGGGGACGCTTAGTCACAGGCTCCAGACTGAGAATTAATTTTTCTACCTTAAAATTTTAGTACATGTTAAAGACTCTGTTAGAATTTTTATGTAATTAAAAAAAAAAAAAAAGCTGAGATGTCACAAACTTGTATCCCAGAGTGTATATAATCGACCTCAGTTTCTTTGTCTACGTTTGGATGATTGCATTAATTTATAATTATTAGCAAAATGATTTTTTTTTTAATTACAGAATAAGGTGCACCAAAGTCATGTGCACTGTGATAAAGATTATGGGTTCTGGAATCAGGCAAAGCTGGGATTCTTTGCATGTGTATGTCCTTGGGCAAGTCACCTTTCTTCCCTGATTCTCTTCTGTAAAATACACCGCCAGAGCTGCTAATGCTGGAGCCTCGTGTAGTTTTTTTTTTTTCTTAAGATTTTATTTATTTATTTGACAGAGAGAGAGAGACAGTGAGAGAGGGAAAACAAGCAGTAAGAGTGGGAGAGGGAGAAGCAGGCTTCCTGCTGAGCAGGGAGCCCAATGTGGGGCTCGATCCCAGGATCCAAGGACCATCAGCTGAGCCAAAGGCAGACGCCCAAGAACTGAGCCACCCAGGCGCCCCAGCCTAATGCAGTCCTTGTGAGTATGAAATCAGGGAGGGTTTGTGTAATGCGCAGGACTTGCCCTACAATCCTCCTGTGCAACAAAACATCAACTTACTGTCCTCTGTCAAACTAAATGTGGCCTTGAGCAACGGCTCAAAAGACTATCAAGAATGCAATCTGTTAGGTTTGGAGGAACCCCTCCTCCCTCGATACAGAAATCCAGTGGATTCAGCCAGCGTCTGGGAAGTGTGGAAATGGCCTTGTCCTTATTCTCTGGTGGTAGCTCTTCCTCCATCCTGGTGCGTCTCTCGGGCTGATACCTCTTCTGTCTGTTGGGCACAGATGCTCCAGCCAACTCAGAGATGCTCCCCATAGAAGTCCTCCCCTGCTGACCCCAGACTCAGCCTCACAATATCACCTCTGCTTCAAGGCCTTAGATCTCAGTGCCCATCTCCCACACATACCCTTCAGCCGTGCTGCGTGGGGGCACATCTGCAACCTCTCTGGAGGAGGAGCCCCTCTCCCAGCAACTCCCATTCCCTCCGTGTCCACTAGCTGCTTTCACTCCACTGGACTCCCAAGCCAAAGCCTGGCTGACTTGTCTTCTGGGACTGGACAACCTCTTCTGTCAGCCCAGGAGCTCCAGCGGCGGTAACCCCCATGGAGGGGAGGGAATCGAGCTCCAGGTAGGACTGTGTGATGATCTTGGAACAGTGGAGAGGAAACAGTGCTCTTCTTCTGAATCTCTTTCAGCAGTAAATATCCCAGGTTATCTTGCCCCTTAGGGAACCTGCTTAGTCATCTCACAATAACTATTAACTGTTAGCATTATTTTTATCAGCATCCCTTTTGGCTAATAGACAAGGGTTCAGAGAGATCTCAGTAAATTGAAGAAATTATCCAACTAGAAAACGAACTGGAGAAACTGAAGCTGTCTAAAGAAACAAGTCTAAACTGTTAAAGGGATGAAAGTCGGGTTTGGGAGAAAGCATTAGGATTTTTCAATATAGAAATCAAAAAGTGGCAGGCTTGCATTTGTCTTCAAGCATGTGACAGGTTTTAGCCAAGGTCCTGACCGGCTGTTCTTCATCAACCCCAGGATTAAAAGCAAACAGGTAGGAATCTGAATTGCACTGTGAGATTTTTGACTGGTCACACACACACAAAGTATTAAGTACCTACTCAGTGCGGAGTGCGAACAGAATTTGTGGGTGCCCTGACCCCAGGGATGCTCGTGGAGTTCACTGCAGGTCAGCTGGGCCTGGACTGGCTGAGTTGATAATTGGGTCCTCCCCAACACTATGATTCTGCATATGCTTTTGTCGCTTAGCGGGGTGATCCTGAAAGTTGTATTTTCTCATGTACAGTTAAAATATGCAGTGAGGTATGTCAGAGACGGAAGGTCTCACTCTGAGTCCCTGGAACCTAGGCTTGGTGTCTGCTGTTAGACTAATTTCCCTTGGGGCATGGAGTAGCAATTTACCCCGTTGATCTTACCACTATGTATAGAAATGGTTCAGAATTAGAATTAGTTGGTCTGTCTGTCCTCCTTTAGCTTTACCATTCTGAGATGTTTTTCTTCTTCTTTTCTCTCTACTCATGAGCCACAGAATTAAGAATTATTTTCGGAGAGTTCACTGTGGTTGTAATTTCCTAATGTAAATACTTAATTTATAAGCGTCTAGTCTCTAAAAGGAAATTAAAAGATTTCTTGTGGAGAAATTGAACTGTTCTGTTATTCCAACAGCAGTATGTTTTCATCAGTTCTAGTTTGAGGGAACCAATTTTTCATGGGACAGGTAATTGAATACAGACAGTTTTGTTTCTTACTGTGATCCTTGTCTTTAGCAAATTAGGCTTTTTTCACTACTCCCAAGTGAGCTTTCACTTGTTTGGGGTTGGTAGGATCAAGCTGTCCCACTTTTAAATAGAACCTTGGTGTTCAAGTAAGCCCCTCTTCAGTTTCAAGTTTTCCTGATGCCTTGAAATCAGTCTGTCTTAATTAAGCCATTTTGCCAACTGACCATGGAGTTAGTTATTCAGATCACATCTCAGTAGTCGTTTTATTTTAATACTCTGAGGACAAAAGTTTTTTTCTCTTGTTTATTTTCCACCCATATCTGAAAAGTAGCTCTTGGTGGCCACTTCTTTCTTAATTTCTTTTTTTTTTTTTTTTTTTAAGATTTATTTTTGTGAGAGAGGGAGAGAGAGAGTGCAGGAGCAGAGGAGGGGTAAAGGGAGAAGCAGACTCCCCGCTGAGCCGGGAGTATGATGGGGGACTCGATCCCAGGACCCTGGGATCAGGACCTGAGCTGAAAGCTGACACTTAACCAACTGAGCCACCCAGGTGCCCTTCTTTTTTATCTTCTTTGGGGTTGTCCTATTCTAAATAGGTCAGTTACAGAGTTGGGACACAGCATCCTTGACTGATTTCCATTTCATTCTTCCCTCCTCTTGCTTCAGTCCCTACCGAGTCTTAAACAGTGGGTGCAACCTTGCTAGAGGGTGACAAAACCTCTGCACTTGGTTCTTTGTGCATTTTGTAGTTGGATCTTCAGTTTACGACTTACTTTTTCTATCCTCTGTAAGCATCTTATTGAAAGGTTAAGTAGGAAAAAAAAAAAAAGGTTAAGTAGGCATATAATGTAAACCAGCCTACTTCTGCCTCCGCAATGGTAATTAACATCTATGTAGCTAGGTTCAAAACAAAGCCTTCCCATTTTTATGTATCCCCCAAAAAAGTAATGTAGGTCTTTGAACATATGTACTCACTGAGTATAAAGGAGGATAAAGGGGGAACAGCAGAGGGAGATCACAGGTTTACTGTGAAGGTGATGTCTTCATAGCGGACTCAATGCTGGCCACCTGTTAGAATGGCCTGGACTCACACGCACAAAAATACTGATATCTTGGTTCCAGTCCTAGAGTTTCAGAGGGGAGGAACATTCTTTTACTCCTTGCCAAGTTGTTCTTGGAGAGCAAGAATTGCCATTATTAGAACATTGGTCTACATTATCAAAAGGATTTAGACAGTGAAGACGTTGTTGGTGGGTACATGAACAGAGAGGCTAGGGCAAATGCATCTTCTGTGCTGACAGCTTAAAGTTTTGTGCCCTAAATAATGTAGCACTGTTGTCCATGATTTATTTACTTATTGGGTAGGGGGCACTTCTCCTGCCCAGAGACCCTGATCCTTGATACATGCTGTCAGCACACCCAAGTGATTACTGCCCCTGCTTCAAGGACTTAGAGGTAAACGACATGTTCAGACAGTGTATGTCAGCTCAGGAGTAGCAGTGACATGTGGCCCCTCTGTGTTCCCCTGGGTGCTCATCAGTGGTACTCGGGTACTACAAGTCTTTTAGGAACTTTGTTTCAAGAGGGTATTTAAAGAGGACCAAGTAGCAGCGTGTTGTGGAAATTGAACTAATCCCAACTATCTACCAAAGCTTGTCTTTAAATCAGCATGAACCTTGCCTTCCTCACTCGGTCACAGATCCTCTAAGGTGGCTCAGCCTCCAGAATTGCCTGCATCTTAGTTGGTAACTTATGACTTAAAAAAAAAAAAATTGAATAATTTAAATCAGTGGTTGTCAGAGTATGGTTCAGGTAGCTCTGGGGGTTCCCAAGATTCTCTTAGGGGTCTGCAAGGTTAAAATCATGCCCAGGTAAGAGATCTATAAAAGTGTATTATGGACCAATAGATTTCAATGTAACAGAATAAAATGTGCATGGTATGGTTTCAGATTCCACCCTGTGATTTACCTTTCAGAAAATAACTTGCCAAGAGGTGCCGGGGTCGCTCTGCCAGTTAAGTGTCCAACTTTTGATTTCGGCTCGGGTCATAATCTCCTAGTAGTGGGATTGAGCCCTGAGTAGGGCTCCATGCTCAGCAGGGAGTCTGATTGGGATTCTCTCCCTCTCCCTCTCCCTCTGCCCCTCCCCCCCACTCATGTATGCATACTCTCTCTCTAAAATAAATAAAGTCTTTTTTTTTTTTTAAAGAAGATAACATGCCAAGTCTTGCTAAAGTAGCCAAGGAGAATATCTACAATTATCAGAAGCCTGATAAACTATTTCTCTTTTTTAGCAGCATACCTGTGCCAAGCTGAGTTTTCTTTATTTTTTTTTTTCTTCCAAGATTTTTATTTATAAAGTCAAATTAGTTAACATATAATGTAGTATGAGTTTCAGGAGTAGAATTTAGTGACTCATCACTTACATGTAACACCCAGTGCTCATCACAAGTGCCCTCCTTCATGCTTGTCACCCAATTAATTACCCCATGCCCCATCCCTCTCCCCTCCAGCAACCTGTTACCTATAGTTAAGAGTCTCTTATGGTTTGCCTCCTTCTCTGTTTTTATCTTATTTTATTCTTCTTTTCCCTATGTTCATCTGTTTTGTTTCCTAAATTCCACATATGAGTGAAATCATGGTGTTTATCTTTCTCTTATGGACTTATTTCACTTAGCATGATACACTCTAGTTCCATCCACATTGTTGCAAATGGCAAGATTTCATTCTTTTAGATGGCTGAGTAGTATTCCAGTGTGTGTGTGTGTGTGTGTGTGTGTGTGTGTGTGTACCACATCTTTAACCATTCATCAGTTGATGGATATTTGGGCTCTTTCCATATTTTGGCTATTGTTGATAGTGCTGCTATGAACATTGGGGTATGTGTGCCCCTTCAAATCAGTATTAATGTATCTTTTGGATAGATACCTAGTATTGTAATTTCTGGGTCATAGGGTAGTTCTGTTTTTAACTTTCTGAGAAACCTCCATACTGCTTTCCAGAGTGGCTGCACCAGTTTGCATTCCCAAGGGTTCCTTTTTCTCCACATCCTCACCAACACTCGATGTTTCTTGTGTTTTTGATTTTAGCCATTCTAACAGGTATGAGGTGATATCTCATTGTAGTTTTGATTTGCATTTCCCTGATAAGTGATGTTGAGCATCTTTTCATGTGTCTTTTGGCCATCTGTATATCTCCTTTGGAGAAATGTCTGTTCCATGTCTTCTGCCCATTTTTTAATTGGATTATTTTTTCATGTTGAGTTCTTTGTATATTTTGAATACTACCCTTATATTGGATATGCCCGTTTTCAAATATCTTCTCCCATTCCATAGGTTGCCTTTTAGTTTTGTTGATTATTTCCTTTGCTGTGCAAAACTTTTATTTTGATGTAGTCTCAATGGTTTATTTTCGCTTTTATTTCCCTTGCCTCAGGAAACATCTAGAAAAAGATTTCCGTGGCAGATATCACAGAAATTATTGCCGGTGCTCTCTTCCAAGAATTTTTATGGTTTCAGGTCCATAAGTAATACAGTTTCATTCTTTCTCATATGGCTATCCAGTTTTCCCAGCAGCATTTGTTGAAGAGATTTTCTTTCCTGTTGACTATTCTTTCCTGCTTTGTTGAAGATTAATTGATCATATAATTATGGGTTTATTTCTGGGTTTTCTGTTCTATTCCATTGCTCTGTCTATATTTATGCCAGTACCATACTGTTTTAATTACTACCACTTTGTAATAGAACTTGAAATCTGAAACTGTGATACCTCCAGTTTTGTTTTTCTTTTTCAAGATTGCCTTGGCTATTTGGGGTGTTTTGTGGCTCCATACAAATTATGGGATTGTTCAAGTTCTGTGAAAAATGCTGTTGGTATTTTAATAGGGATGCCATTAAATCTGTAGATAACTTTGTGTAGTATAGACATTTTAACAATATTTGTTCTTCCAATTCATGAGCTCTGGAAAGTCTTAACATTTTTTTTTGTGTTGTCATGAATTTCTCCCATCAGTGTTTTATAGTTTTCAGAGTACAAGTCTTTTACCTCTTTGGTTAAGTTTATTCCTAGATATTTTGTTTATTTTCGATACAATTGTAAGTGGGATTGTTTTCTTAATTTCTCTTTCTGCTGCTTCGTTTTTAGTGTATAGGAATGCAACAGATTTTTGTACATTGGTTTTGTATCCTGTGACTTTACTAAATTTATCAGTTCTAGTAGTTTTTTGGTGGAGTCTTTAGGGTTTTTTATATATAGTATTATGTCATGTGCAAATAGAGTTCTACATCTTCCTTAACCAATTTGGATGCCTTTTATTTCTTTTTGTTTTCTAATTGCTGGGGGTGGCTGACTTACAACACAATATTGAATAAAAGTGGTGAGAGTAGACTTCCTTGTCTTGTTCTTGACCTTAGGGGAAAAGCTTTCAGTTTTTCACAATTGAGTATAATATTGGCTGTGGATTTTTCATTTAAGGCCTTTCTTTACTATGTTGAGATATGTTCTCTCTGGACCTGCTTTGCAGGGGGTGTTCTTCAGAAATGGATGGATGTTATACTTTGTCAAATGCTTTTTCTGCATCTATTGAAGTGATTATATGGTTTTTATCTTCTCTTTTATTGATGTGACATTTTATGAATACTGAAACACCCTTGCATCCTGGGAGTAAATTCTACTTGATTCTTATGTAGAAGTTTTTTAATGTGTTATTGGATTTGTTTGCTAATATTTTGTCGAGAATTTTTGCATCTGTATTCATGAGAAATACTGGCCTGTAGTCTCTTTTGTAGTGTTTTTATCTAGTTTTGGTGTCAGGGTAATGATGGCTTCATAGAATGAATTTGGAAGTTTCCCTTCCTCTTGTATTTTTTGGAATAGCTAGAGAAGAAAGAAGTATTAGCTCTTTTTTAAATGTTTGATAGAATTCACCTGTGATGCCATTTGGTCCTGGACTTTTGTTTTGGGGAGTTTTTTGATTACTGATTGAATTTCATTGCTGGTTATCAGTCTGTTAAATTTTCTATTTCTTCCTGAATTAGTTTTGGTAGGCTATATGTTTCTAGGAATTTATCCATTCTAAACTGTCCCAATTTGTTGGCATATAAGTTTTCATAATATTGTTACAATTGTGTATATTTCTCTTTTGTTTATATTGCTAGACTCAGTTTGCTAACATTTTGTCAAAAATTTCCATATTTACATTCATGAGAAATATTGGATCATGGTTTTTCTTTTCTCGTTGTATCTTGTCTGGTTTTGTCATACTGGTCTCATAAAATAAGTTGGGAAGTATTTCCTCCTCTTCACTTTTTTTTCTAGAGGAGCCTTGTGTAGAATTGTATTATTTCTTCCTTGAAGGTTTGGCAGAACTCCTCAGTGAAGCCATCTGGGCTCTGGTTCTTCTTTGTAAAATATTTTAAACTACAAATTCAATTTTTTTAGTAGGAGTGATCTTTAGTAGCTTGTGTCTTTCAAGGAATTTTCCATGAGTTGTAGGACTTTGTGTCTTTAAGGAATTTGTTTATTTCATCTAAGTTGTTTGATTTATTGGCATAAAATATTTTCATTATTTCCTTTATTTTTCAAACATCTTTGGAATTTTAAGTGATATCACCTCCCTCATTTCTGATATTAGAAATTTATATATCCTTTCCCCTTGATTAGTCTAGCTAGAGGTTTATAAATTTTATTATAATACTCTAAGAATCAATTTTTTAATTGATTTTCTCTATTTTTTTGTTTCTTTTCTGTTACATTGCTAAACATTTTGATCTTTAATTCCATCATGGTCAGAGAACATGCTTTGTATGATTTGGGTCCTTTTATTTATTGAGACTTGTTTTACAACCATGAATATGGTTTATCTTGGTAAATGATTTATGTATATGTGAAAAGAATGTGTGTTCTGCTATTGTTTGGATTATATGACAAATTTCAATCAGGTCAAACTGGTCAGTAGTGTTATTCAGGTTTGCTATATACTTATGAATTATCTGTCTACTTTTTCTATCAGTTATTAAGGAAGAGGTATTGAAATCTCCAATTATAGTTATTGATTTAACTATTTCTCTTTTTAGTTCTGTCAGTTTTTGCCTCATTTATTTTGAAGTTTTCTTATTTGGTGCATATATGTTTACCATTCATTGTTATGAACTCTTGATAAATTTGTTGGTTTATCATTATGAAATGGCCATCTTTATCCCTGGTAAGATACTCTCTTCTGAAATCTACTTTGTCTAGTATTATTGTGGCCACTCAGCTTTCTTTTGATTGGTGTCAGCATGATAGATAGTTTCCATCCTTTCACTGTTAGCCAACTTCTGTCTTTATATTTAAAGTGAGCTTTTTGTAGCCAGGATATAGGTGGGTCTTTTCTATCCATCTTCTAATCTCTGTCTTTTAATTGGGATATTTAGACTATTTACATAAAATGTGATAGTTGATATAGCTGTGGTTAAGTCTACCATGTTGGTTTTCTATTTGTTCCATCAGTTCTTTATCCTCTTTTATCTTTTTTTCTGCTTGCTTTTAGATTGAGCATTTTTAAACGATTCTTTTTTATCATTTTTGTTGGCTTGTTGGCTATAGCTGTTTGGTTTGGTCTCATTGGTTGCTTTAGTTGTTTTTAACTGTTTTTAGTTGTTTTAAACTTACCACATTCTACTTTAATTGATTGTTATATACTTCACATGTAGTAAAAGAACTTTATATTAATATACTTCTATTTCTTCCCTCTGAGAATTTGTGCTATTCTTATCAAACATTTTCCTTCTACATGTGTTATAAATTCCACGATACATTTTAGTTGCTTTTACTTTGAATAATTGGTTACATTTTAAAGGTGTTTAAACAATACAAAGAAATCTTAATAATTATTGACATAATTACCAGTTATGGTCTTCTTTATCCCTTGGTGTAGATGAAGATTTCTGTCTATTGATTTTTTTCTTTTGCTCGAAAGACTGCCTTTAATATTTCTTTTTGTGTAGATCTGTTGGCGTTAAATTCTTTCAGCTTTTGTATGTCTGAAAAAGTATTTTGTCTTTGTTTTTAAATTTCTTTTTTTTTTTTTTAAGATTTTATTTATTTAATAGAGAGATTGAGTACAAGCAGGGGAAACAGCAGGGAGAAGCAGACTACTTACTGGACAGGGAGCCCAATGCAGGACTCGGTCCCAGGACCCTGAGATCATGACCTGAGTCAAAGGCAGCCGCTTAATCAACTGAGCCATCGGGCACCCTATTTTGCCTTTGTTTTCAAAGGATATTTTCATGGAAAAAGGCTTATAGGTTGGTAGGGATTTTTTTGTTCCAGTTCCATTTGTCCTCTGCCTTGCATTGTGTTCATGACAAAATCTACCTTCATCCTTATCTCTTTTTCTGTATATATTATGTGTCTTTTTTTTTTTTTTTTTATGGTTGCTTTTAAGATTTTTCCTCTTTACAACTAGTTTTAGGCAATTTGGTTATGAGGTGATTTGGTGTAGTTTTCTTCATCTTACCTGTGCTTGGAATTCATTGAGATTTTTCGATCTGTGGGTTTATAGATTTGATCAAATTTAGTTTCTTGAAATCTTGGCCATTATTTCTTCAAAATTTTTTTTCTATCCTCACCTGCTCCAGGGTATCCAAAAACATGAATATTAAGCTGCTCAAAACCTTCCCTGCTCTGTTCATTTTTTTTTTTTTTCAGCCTTTTGTTTCTCTGTGTTTCATTTTGCATGGTTTCAATCATGGTATCTTCAAGTGTACTAATTTTTTCTTCTTTCTACTTCAGTGTCTACTCTCCCATTAATCCCTGGTATATTTTACATCAGAGACATTGTAGTTTTCCTATCTAGAATTTCAAGTTGGGTCTTCTTTATGAATCCATGTCTCTACTTAACCTGTTCATTCTTTCACCTTCTTTCTTAAACATATGGAATATAGTTAGGATAACAATTTTAATTTCTTTTTTTTAAAGATTTTATTTATTTATTTGACAGAGAGAGACCCCAAGTAGACAGAGAGGCAGGCAGAGAGAGAGGGGAAAGGAGGCTCCTTGCTGAGCAGAGAGCCTGATGTGGGGCTCGATCCCAGGACCCTGAGATTATGACCTGAGCCGAAGGCAGAGGCTTTAACCACTGAGCCACCCAGGTGCCCCAATTTCTTTTTTTTTTTAATTTAATTTTATTTTTTCAGTGTTCCAAGTGTTCATTGTTTACAATTTTAATTTCTTTTCTAGTAATTCTATTATCTATATCATTTCTGGTTCAGTTTCATTTGGTTGATTTTTCTAATTTTTGGTTATATTTTCCTGCTTCTTTGAATGCCTGGTAATTATTTATTACATGCCAGACATTGTGTATTTTACCTTATTGGGTGCTGGATATTTTTGTATTCCTATAAATGTTCTCGAACTTTGTTCTGGGAAGTGAATAAGTTACTTGGTAACAGTTTGGTCCTTTGTGGTCTTTTCTATTTAAGCTTTTATATATTTTTATATTTTTTTAAATTAATTTTTTTAGAAGAGTAACATCTTTTTATTTTTATTTTTTTTACTTTTTAAAGATTTTATTTATTTGTGTGTTTGTTTATTTGTCAGAGAGAGAGAGAGCACACAAGCAGAGAGAGTGGCAGGCAGAGGGAGAAGCAGGCTCCCTGCTGAGCAAGGAGCCCAATGTGGGCCTTGACCTTGATTCCAGGACCCTGGGATCATGACCTAAGCTGAAGGCAGGTGCTTAACTGACTGAGCCACCCAGGCATCCCGCTTTTTAAGGTTTTAAAAGCAAGACCAGAACAGTGTTTAGGATTAGTTTCAGATTAATTTTTCCCTATAACTGGGACATATACTTGTGAGTACTCTACTTTGATGCCTCAGGAATTATGAAGTTTTCTACTCTGGATTGTGGGAGTAGACACTATTTTCAGTTTCGTGTTCATTTCCCAATATTTTGAGGTGATTCTTTCATTAATTTCAGATAGTTTTCTTACATGGATTCTCTAATCATTCTTACCTGAATACTTGAGAGGTATTCTCTGAGGCCTCTGGAATTTTCCCTTTATGTAGCTCTCTTTTTTGGTATTCTGCCCTACATAGTCTATTCAATTCGACTTACCCACACTCCAGTTGCATCTCAACTTAGGAAGACCACAGAACTTACTGGGTTCCTCTCCTGGCGCTGCCCCCTGGGAACTCTCTCAAGGTTTGAGCAATTTTGGTTCATTTCATTTGTTTTTCATCTCTCAGAGATCACTGTCTTTCATTGCCAAATGTCTTGAGAATTACTGTTTTATGTATTTTGTCAAGGTTCTTAGAGGTCTCAAGCAAGAGAATAAACCCAATTCCTGTTACTCCATCTTGTTTGGAAGCAGAATTCCCAGCCGTCTTCTAGTAAGCTGGATATTAAAGAGATTTGCAAAGATTTAAAACAATTCTACTCTTTATTTCGTTTGTTTTGGAAAATAGTTTTTATAAAAACATTTAGGTTAACTTATAATTGGTTAACTATCACTATCTTTAAATGAATTAACAAATATTTAAAATTTTTCTATTTTAATTTCACACATGGTAAATATCAATAGATATAACCCATGTAAACAAGACCTTTGGGTTCAGTAATGTTTAAGAGTATAAAAACTGTAAACAAAAGACTTTTGGTTTTGAGACCAAAAAGTTTGAGAACAGTTGATCTAAATGTACTAAAGTGGTTATCGTTGGATGCTTGAACCTAAAAGCTGGGTAGCCTGCATGGTGGGGAGAGCTTGGGTACAAAGATGAGGGGGAAAAAAAAACATAAACAGAGAAAAGAAGGAAGAAGAGTAATAGAAAAGTTAAGAATCCATTTGACTCCCAAGAGAAACAGAGGGTAACACAGAAATTTGTTGTCTAGACACTTGCAAGGCCTAGTTATATCTCCTGCCTTTGGGATCTTTAAGATAAGACTAAAAATAAATTCTGTCCTTTTTTCCTTAGAGAAAAGAAAGTGGTGGGAAAAATTAAAACACTATGGTAGGCTTGGAAGGAAGAGATTTTGAGAGCCTTGGAGTCCTTTTGGAGTCCCGAAACCACAATGTTATGACAAAGGCTAATATGTACATGATGCTCAGAGACTGACGGATCACAGTTCGAGGTGTGGAAAAGGACTCTGAGTTCTGTGATTTTACGGTAATTTTCAGTATGCTGGTTAGTCTATTGGCAGGACGCTGTGAAGAGACTCAGAACCTTCCTCATCTTACTATCTAATCTTGGCCAGCACCTCGCTGGAATTTGGTTTCTTCACATTTACAAAATGAGAGTCAGAAGATTTTCTAGATCTTTATTGGCGAGCGACAGAAACCTACATCAAGTTAGCTTAAGCACAAAAGAGCATTAACTGCCTCGTGTAACGGGGAAGCCAAGCTGAGCTAGTGCTGGCTCTGACACAGTTGGAGCCAGGTGTTCAGTGTCTCCATGACTTCACTCTTATTTTCTCTTCCCTCCTATTCTTTCCCATTTTCTGTCCATTCCCTTCTGCTTTCCTGTTTGCTTTGTTCGCCATTCAACCACAAAATAACCCCCCGGAAGCTCTAAGCATTTAAGGACCTTTGCCATCAGAAGCCCAGAGATGGAAAAGAAGGTGCTCGCTCTACTGGCAGCCACAGGCCCAATCCCTTTCTTTCATTGGCTCTACTTGGGTCACATGACCATCCTTTGAACCAATGACCTTACGGGGCCATGGAGAACCGAACTCGGCCAGACTGGGCTCTGTGCCCAGTCCTCTGGCAGGGAGTGGCGGGCGAATTGCTACTGGCAGTCCCATCAGAACCACCTAGAATGAGGGGCAGCTCAGGACACGGTGGGGTGCTGAGCAGACCGCAGTGTGCACTCTTCAAGTGTCACGAAGCAAAGCAAACCCTGTTGTGTTTACGATTTTAAAAAGAAATACAACCATGTGACTTTGGTAGCATTGCTAGGTTTTTGACAGTTTCTTTTGAGTCCCTGATTCTGTTCTTAGGGACAATTTCATCCTTTCCTATTGTTTTTCAGGTCTTTTATCTTCATGGTTTAAATTCCATCTTGGCTCTGAAGCCTTTTACCGACTTTTGTTATGTCAGGAATACAGTCTGCTATACCCTGAGCATTCCCAGTCAGCGTTTCCAGTTCCTGCCAACACCTTCATGCTTCCTTTCAGATCTCTCTTCTACTTGAACCTTTTCTTTAACCCTGATGTGTAACACAGATGTAGAGTCAGGGTTGATACAAAAAGACTACAAATCAATAAAAAGCAAAGAGGACGATCTCTTGATATGGAGTCCTCATCAGATTTCATGTTTAGTTGAGTCATCACCTCCAGCCTCCCTTGGACTGCAAAGTAGAGTGAACACACAGGTGAAGGATTTAGTCACTGCACCAGAAATGCTTAGCATGCAAGACATACGCTCTTCTCCCTGAAGTAGCAGCCTCTAGTAAAAAGCTCTTTCCACTAATCCATTTTGGAACTCATTCTTGTGTTTTTCCCTTTTGTCCAGAAGGACTGAATGAAAACGTAGAGTCTGAATCTGTTTACTCAGAAAACTGAGATCTATGAATAATGTCATTTTAGGCATAGTTTCAGAAAGCAGCTTAGCACTTACATACTATATTTAGATCAGTACTATCAAAATGAAAAGGCAACATGCCAGGTGGTTATTATGCTCGAGAATATTCAAGCAAATTTGCATTTGGAATTAAATATAAAGCCTTTGCTCTTCCGTAGACCCAGCTAATGCTCATGGTTCAGTAAGGGACAAGAATCACCTGTGTGCCCTTAAGTGGCTGGGCTGTAGGAGAGAAACTCTGGAAACAGCAGAAGTTGTCTCTGGAGGTGAAAATATGTGTGATCTTAATTTTCCTTTGTCCACTCTTTACTGTTCAAATTTTCTGCAGTGAACACATACCACTTTCATAATATAATTTTAAGAATTCCATCCATACTGAATTGTGAAAGTTCTTGGCATATACCAAATTATGTTTAAGCAACATATACCCACTAAATGAAATTGATGCCCACAAAACTGCTTGGCCTGAATCGCATTCTGGAAACTCCGATTTTGCCTTGTCCCTGCGGGAAGGCGCCATGGGGTGTGGCTTGTATACCCACCTTAAGACCCTCTGCTGGACCATTAGGGCTGCAGGAGTCCTGTCTGCGCGGACATTTTAAGACCTCTTAGGACAGACCCAGAGGGGACTCTGGAGCCTAAGTTCAGGTCTGCAGTTCCTAAACTTTCAGAGGAGGTCAAAAAGAAGAGAATTTTCCCTCAGCCTCTGGGAGTGAGGGGTGAGATGGAGGGTAGGAGCATATCTCTGTGTGTGTGTGGCGAGGGGAGCCAGAGGCAGACTGCCTGAGAAGCAGACCCTTCACTCCTGAGCCTTCATCTCAAGCATTTACCTATCCTACATGCACTATATGCCAGCAGGACCCTGGCTTGTCTCTGCTGAGCACCTGCAAGCTCAAATGTCAAGTTTGGATAGGGTCTGCCCAGCGCCCAGAGAGAATCACGTTGGATGAATAGTGCTCCTGAGAACAGGACAGTGTGGTAGCACTCAAATCTGTGACCCAGACTGTGGGAACTGCTCTTTCTGACTCACAGTGTGCATGTTCGGGAACAAACTCACGATTTGAAGCCTACAAAGAGCCATGAGCACCCACCAGTAGCATCAGGTTGCAGTGAAGAGTGTGAAAGGACCTGGGAAGCAGATCGAGTGTGAAACTGGCTCTCACCCGAGGACGGTAAGATCTGGAGGAAGCACTTCTCCCCTCTGGGGTTTGATTTCTTCACAGGTAGAATAGGTAGTGTATGTAGTTACCAGAAATAAAGTGGGCCTGAAATGTTGGCAATAGAAATTGCTCAGTAAATGACAGAAATCATTGTAATTACATGCTAAATCATGTTATATGCAGGAAGTTCACTCCCCTCCCAGTCATTTCTGTCACACTCAAAAACCCCATTCTTCAAGTTCCCCATTGAACCTTTTAATAAAACCAGCAACCATTTGTAGCTCATCTCTGAACCAGTTGTGAATTGTCTTTATCCTGTGTCAGCAACAACAGAGAAGCTAAAAAGGACTTGGGATTCATCTTTTGGATCCTGGGGATGGTTTTTATCACCTTGGGAGGCTTGAATGTGTTTACTTGTAGCAAGTGCTCATAGCAGGGAAGATCATCATCATTAATGTTGAAATTGAAATGTATCAGTGTTCTTTTTTTTCTTTTAAATAAAAGGAGAAAGAAAAAAAAAACCCCACTGAGTCTATTGATCCTGCAGTGGAAGTTAGGGCCTCACTTTTTTTGTATATTCATCTATAACTGGATCAGCTTTCATATTTTACTTTTCTCTGGATAATGAGGCCATTTTTGACAAAGTCATAGTCACCAAATCCGTCTGTTTCTCTAACAATAAGATATGTTAAAGATAATGGAAGTCTTAGAGCATGTGATTTTACCAGAAAGTAAATGTAAGGTGGCTCACAGTAGATTGAAGCAAAGGAAAGTATAATCCTTGGGATTGCTATTGTGTCATAGACATTATGGATATTCTTATTTTCCATAGTCTGTTAGTCTAAGGAAATGGCTACATTCTATTTTTCCCCCAAATCATAAATCTCTCAATAATTTCGTATGAACAAGTAGTTTGCCAGACAGTGTTTTATTGAATCCAAGATACCTTCTATTTTAAAGTCTATCATTATTTTGCGTATTGCTAAGAAACACAAGGCCCTGCCATTGAGGGGGATGTTAAATGTGAGAAAGTGAGTCTGGAAATCAATCAAAAATGGTACATCCTCTGTTTGATGAGCTCATTTTGACATCTTTTGTGTCTCCCCCTTCCCACTCATACTTAAAGACATTAGAGGACTAGTTTGAAAGCATTAGTCATAATTCAAATAGAGGTTTCACTTTATACAATATAAATACAACCATTCAGCCCTGAATGCCCAAATCTTAATGGCATTTTAAGCACTAATGAGATGAGGCTAGTTTATGTTTCTTGAATTAATTAAATAAGGGCTCAATCATTGGGCAAATCATGACAGATATCACCAGGAGGACCAGCTGGGTCTTAACAGTGTTCAAAGGATTTGTAAATGGAAATGTCATTTTGTCTTATTCCTACCCTCTTGAGCATTTGTTCCTAAAAAATCCTTGGGATAATACCAGATTTTTTTTCTTTCTTTCTTTTTTTTTTTTCCAGAACCAGTCACAGAAGAGCTCCGGATTTAGGCTAATATTAATCAGTTCACCCCAGGCGGTTATGGGCATATTCTTCAGGAGTATTACAGGTACAACTGTTTCAACAAGAGACTTTCCTAGCAGAAGGCTAAAAAAAAACTCAGCAAGGAAAATGGTAGATGGAAAACATCACAAGGGAGATTGGGTTTCTATTTTGAGGATAGTAAAAGCATTATGTTTTAATGTGTTCAAATTCAGACTTATTTATAGCCAATGACCATGCAAGTTCAAGCCAGAAGTTGTACACTTCCATTGATATGCTGTGAATTCAGACTCTGCCTATCAGGTCAGAGGATGGAAAATAAGGGTTTGATCCCTGGAAGTTTCAATTTCCTGATCTAGGCTGTTGGGCCACGTGGTCTCCACACTCCCTTAAGTTGATAGTGCTGTGGTCCAGCCAGAGGTCATGAGCCCTGGGACAGCCTCTTCTAGAAGGTGATTAGGTCCGAGTAACTACACCATGATGCCGAAGACTTCTGGCTTTGGACTGGTAGACAAGTCCTTCGACTTTTGGTTCCTGGACCTTCCAGAGTGGTTCCTGAGATTGTTGTTTGGTTGTCTAATATCCAAACACCCTTCTTGTTGGGGGACAATGAGTTAGGTGGAGCACAGGGGCCAGCCACCTGCCACAGAGGCTCCTGGGCAGTCAGGACATGGGTGTGTGCCTGGGCCTAGCCAAGCAGAGCCGTAGACACAAAGACACAGGGTGAGGTAGAACTTTTCAGGCTGGCCAATGCAGGAGAGGTGAGCCTGGAGCAGTATCACCCAGCACCCCAGGGCACGGTTCTGGCAACACAGTTCTGGGACCGTAGTCTGGCTGTGTTCTTCCTGTGTATTCTCCCCTTGTCCCCACCTGCTCTTGGAGCCTGTTTCCCACCTTCCTGAAGGTTCTCATTATAGCTCTTTTTGGTGTCCATGGTGTCCTATTTTTCCACAAAGAAATCTAACTCCCTGCTGTCTGTCAAGGGCACGTCTATACTAAGCTAGAGATAAGGGCCTAAGTGCAAAGATGACCTGATGGGGGCTGCCGGGGAAGGCAGCATGGGAAGACATCTGGAGTGGCATTGTCAGGTGGCCTGATGGCTTGGGAGGCTCTTCACAAGGAACCGTGCTACCCAGTGGACTGTCCACGCTCCATGTCTGACTATGAGCCTCTCTTGTCCCATCTCCTCATCCCTCTGTTTATAAACCATTTCTGATGCTCTTGGATGTGCAATTAAATACTGTTTTTAAAATCAACTTTATCTAAGCTCCTTATGGGTTATCTCTGCTCCCACAGAGGTGCAGGAAACTAGCAGCACGGAATTACACCCAACTTGAGAGGAGGCAGCCTGGGGAGTTAAGACAGATGGGGCAGCTCTGTTCTTGGCCTGCCTCTCCTGGGGGCTTTCAATGTTTTATCTCTTAAGTCACTGAGATTTTTGTTACAGTTTCCCCCACAGTATAGAGAGTGCCCAACCCATAGTGTCAGGGTAAGATGGGTTTCTTTCTCTCTTTTTTAAAAAAATCATGCTTATTCAGGCACTGGAATAGTTCCTGGCATTTAAGACAAGGTGCCTGTTAAGCTCTGCATAAGGCCATTTCCTCTGCAATTACAGACTTTGGCTCAAAAAAGATCTTTTCCGAGAAACCGTAAGCCTGTATTCTGGTATTTCAACATTTCATCCTTCATCCTCCCCTCACTCTTCACTAGGGTTCTTAATGTCGTAGAAATTGAACACTACCACAAACCAGTCACCCATACTGATGCTCCCACTTTGCAAGCTTAAGAAAATGAAGTTAAAAACAGAGAGACCCCAAAAACCTTTAGTCAAGCTTTAGACCTAATACATATGAAGGGCTGTTTCCAGAAGGAATAATAACTAGAAGGCACAAATAAAGCACTGAAATAAAAATCCCTCTTTGAATTATGTATAAGCAAAGTAAATTAGTCAAATCCAAATGCACTTTAAGAATAGAGATTTGCCATTTGCTGAGGCTGGGATTTATTTCATTACTGAAAAGGAAGGGGAAAAACAAATAATAAAGTTGGTTGTACTTCAAGTCAAAGGCAAATGTGCTTCACATTTCGATGGTCTTTGGGTCCATAAGTATGTGGTCTGAGCTGGGTTAAAATTGTCATTAAGAGGAGAGCTGTTTTTTAAAGGGCTGATAGCTCTCGAAAAACATGGTTTGATTTTTTTTTTCTTTCATTTTGTTCATTTGTTCATTCATTCACTCCCTTGTTCGTTATGAAGCTCCTTCTCTGTGCTCGGTACTGAGGGGGGATAGTAACACATTAACACAGCTCCTATTCTTGGGGAGGGGGGTTGCTTCACATTCCCCTTTGGTATAGAACAATGAACCTCTTATCAAATGTATTCCTCGTTCTTCTAGAAGCTATTTAACCAGTGACTCTCTTTTCCATTTCAAAAGAGAGCCACCACTTCCCATTGGGGCGGATCTGGGATGAATTTATGGAGAGCAGTGATTCTGATTTGAATTGGATTTTCAAGGATAAGCAGGATTTTGATAGATGGAAACGGGCACTTGGGGAGAATGGAGGGATGGAGAAAGGGGATAAAATGTATCTAGGAGACTCTAGTAATAGTCATTCAGAAAGAGAATCCTTTGGAGTAAGATGAGAAGGGCGATTTGGAGCTGCCTCGAGGAGGCCTTTGAATGGAGAGCCCAGCTTTGTTCTGAGCAGAGTTTTGGGCAGGGAGGGAAGTTCTAGTTTTATCTCTATCCTTGACCCTTCCTCTAGGAATTGCTCCTCTGCTTTTTATTTAACGGGCCTGGTTAAAAAACTGGGAAAAAATTGGAAGGCTTGCAGTTGGGGTTCTCCCCTTTCCACTTTCCCACCTACTGAGGAATTCTGGCAGCTTCGGTCCTTAGTAGTCTGGGAAGCCAGGAGTCCCTGAGGGGAGGCTGTGTGCCTGAGGTCTGACCACACTGCAGCCGTGGGGCTGCTCATCAGCGCAGGTGAGCTGTGGGAGGGAAGCGACGGTGTAGAAAGGAACGTGGGCCAGGGGCTGAAGTTGTACCTGACCTTTCTGAAAAATGAAAAAGTGGACTTACTCATTCCTAAGATTACTTTTTATATATATATATATATATTTTTATTTATGTGACAGAGAGAGAGAGAGACAGTGAGAGAGGGAACACAAGCAGGGGGAGTCAGAGAGGGAGAAGCAGGCCTCCTGCCGCACAGGGAGCCCGATGCGGGGCTCCACCCCAGGAACCCGGGACTATGACCTGAGCCGAAGGCAGACGCTCAACGACTGAGCCACCAGGTGCCCCCCCCAAGATGACTTCTTGTCATGCTTGAGTCTACCCTGCATTTGTCATTTGGATGGGGAGCCCCTGTCTCCTGTGGCACAAGTTTTATGGGTCTACAGGCCATGATTTTCTGAGCTCCCTCGCTAATATTAAAGAATTACATTACCCCCTCCCCCCCCCCCCCGCCACTTGTTTTGTTTCTTTGGATTGCTTAAACTTTTAAAGTTTGAGCAGGTTTTTAAATAGTAAGATTTAAAGTCTCAAGTCATCTTCGAGGCTGTAATTCTCCTGTGATTTCAGCTCCCAAGCCGTTCGTGACTTTGATCAAGTCTCCTATTGTGATGGATGATTAAAGGCATGTGAACGTCAGGGGAAGAGCAGCCTGGGAGTGACATTTGAAAGGCTCGATTAGTCTTCCGTGTAGATCAGGTAAGGTCAGGCACAGGATATTGTTAAAACTCCATAAATTCTGGAGTTTGTCGCTCAGTACAGGTACTCTAACATTCAGAGATTTTTGCTGCCCTTTGAAAACTGTCAAACTCATAATCTCAGGCAGATAAAACTAATAATAGTGATACCAGCCAACTTTTACTGTGTGCACTATGCTAACCCTTCTACAGGCATTAGCTCATGTTATCATCAAAAGACCCCTGTACAATGAGCCCATTGCTCCCCCCCGGCAGCCACGGTTAGGAAGATTGCATTTGTGTTCGAGGCCACTCACAGGTGAGGGGCAGAGCCTGGTCAGGGGCTCTGGGGTTGATCTTAACCCTTCCACAATCCTACCTTCCTCAGAGAAGTGTGGGACTTCACCCTTCCTACTTTGCGTGTGAGCATTAAATCTGCCTGAACCAAGCCTGTACAGAAGGAGGTTAGGCCTACCTGCGATTTCTCAGGAAAGGAAGGACCTAGGCAGGGAGATGAGGAAGGGGAGACAATAGGAGAGAAAAAGCTCTTTTTTTTTTTCTATTCTTATTGTATATTATAAAATTTAAACAACTGTTTGTTTTCTCTAAGAATTTTTTTTCTTATTTAAAACTATAAAGAAGAAATTCAAAATGATCGTTTATCTCCTAATCATGAAGAAACCCTGTATAATTTGTATTGTGTATTTACTATCTTATTTTCTGTGTGTGTGTGTGTGTGTGTGCGCGCGCACTAAATTGGGATTATATCTATATCTATACATAAAAATACACATTTATTACTAAAACCACTTTTTTTTCCTACAGCACTAGGAAAGAGAGGTTGCACACTTGGCAAACCAAATCAATATAAAGTACTTTTGTTAAGTAGTTATATATGGCATATTTGACTTTTCATTCTTTCTTGTACTTCAAGGAAAGATCTTATCTCTTGCCAAGTCTTGCTGACTCATCCCCTGCCATATCTCTTGCATTCTCTGTATGCCCAATGCCATTTCCATATACAACCCTTGTTACCTTTTTCCACTTCCTTTCCTCCAAAACTACTCTCATCAAGGTCATCAAAGTCCTGGCCGGTAAGAAGCCAGTACAACTTGTCTCTCCTTTGTTGCTTATGCTTTTGTTAATATATTTAAGAAACCACTGCCTAATCCAAGTGTATAAAAATTTATGCCTAAGTTCTTTTTAAAGAGTTTTATAGTTTTAGTTCTTATATTTAAGTCTTGATGCATTTTTAGTTCATTTTAATAGTTATAAGGTAGAGCTCCACCCTCATTCTTTTGCATGAGGATATCCAGTTGTCTCAGTACCATTTGCTGAAAACACTATTCTTTCCCTATTGAATTTCCCTGGCTCCCTTGTTCAAAATCAATTGACTGTAACCAGGTGGGTCTCTTTCTGGACTCTTAATTCTCCATTTATCTATATGTCTACCATTATTCCAGTACTACACTGTCTTAATTACTGTAGCTTTGTGGTAATCTTTGAAATTGGAAAGTGTGAGTCTTCCAACTTTCTGTGTTTGAAGATAGTTTTGGTTCTTTTCGGTCCCTTGAATTACCATGTAGATTTAGGATCAGCTTGTCAATTTCTGCAAAGAAGCCAACTGAGATTTTGATAGAGATTTTGTTGAAAATACAAATCAATTTGGGAAGTATTGCCATCTTAACAATATTATATTTCTTTTCCTTTATTTAGGTCTTTTTAATTCCTTTCAACAATGTTTTGTAGTTTTCAGAGTATAAGTTTTACGCTTTTTTGTTAAATTTAACCTAAATACTTTATTCTTTTTGAGTAGTAAATGAAATTTTTTTTTTCTTTTTTTGACCTTTTTTTTTAAAATTTATCTGACAGAGAGAGAAAGAGCAAACACAAGCAGGGAGAGCAGCAGGCCGAGGGAGAGGGAGGAGCAGGATCCCTGGCTGCTCAGGGAACCCGATGTAGGCTAGTTTTACTTTTTCTTTTTCAATTTGGATGCTTCATTTTTTTTTTGTTTTTCTTGCCTAATTGCCCTGACTACAACTTCTAGTACAATGTTGGCATCAAAAAGCAGACTTCTTTGTTTTGTACTTGGTCTTAGAGGGAAAGCACTCAGTTTTTAATCATTAATATGATGCTAGTTGTGTTTTTTTTTTTCATAGATACCCTTTATTAGATTGAGGGTTTTTTCTTACATTCCTAGTTCATTTATTTTTCTTAAATGTAGTTTGGTTTTTTTTAATCATGAGTAGTGTTGAATTTTGTCATATGTTTTCTCTGTGTCTATTGAGTTGATCATGTGTTTTCCCCTCCTTTATTCTGTTGATATGGTATGTTACACTAATTGATGTTTTTCAGATGTTAAAATAGTCTTGCATTCTTGGGGATAAATACCAGTCATGGCCTTTATGTATTGCTGGATTCTATTTGCTAGTATTTTGTTGACTTTGCATCTATCTATAAAACAAATTGATTTATAGTTTTCTTTTGATTTTTTTTGTCTGGTATGGTATCTGATTCATAGAATAAGTTGAGAATTCTTTTCTATTTTCTGGAAGAGTTTGTGAAGAATTGGTAGTAATTATTCTTTAAATGTTTGCTAGAAGTCACCAGTGAAGCCATCTAGGTCAGGACTTTCTTTGTAGATAGTTTTCAAATTTGTAATTTAATCCCTACTTAGTATGGGTCTATGGAGATTTTCTATTTCTTTTTGAGTCAATTTCTGTAGTTTGTGTCTTTCTAGAAGTTTGTCCATTTCATCTAAGTTGCTTATAGCATTCTTTTATAGTCCTTTTTATTTCTGTAAGGTTAGTAGTAATATTCCTTTTTCATTCTGATTTTAGTAATTGGAGTTCTCTCTGTTTTTGCTGGTTAAAAGTCTGTCAGTTATGTCAATCTTATCAAAAAACAAAGTTTTCGTTTTATTGATGTCCTCTATGGCATATCTATTCTCTCTTCCATTAATTTCTGCTCTAATCCTTGTTGTTTCCTTCCTTCTGCTTGCTTTGGCTTTCATTTCTCAGTAAATATTTGTTAAATTATAAAATAAATGCTATGTTTATATCTCCATTAACAAAATTATACGGAAGAGCTGAGAAATGGTGCTCTAAATAATAATCATGCATACACTACAGAATAACCGAATTCATCGATAATCCTCAGACCTTATTGATCCTGCCTTGAAGAGTGACTTCATTTTGAAATAGCAGATGTTGCATGTAGGAGTGCTAGGATCCCTTCAGAGTTGATGCCACACTCGGTTTGCTCTGATTCATCTTTTTAGTGAGGTTTCTTGGTTTCTTCTGGTTCATAGGCCAACCTAATGACCCAGATTGAGGTTTGAGAAGAGTGCTGGAGTCATGGTGGCTTATAGTAGTCTAACCAGATGTGTGGCCTAACTAGAAACTTTTTTTTTCGAACCAAAAGGGGAACCCACTTGTGAAAACGCAGTGAGAAATATTCAAGTTTAAAAATAAGGAAGCTTCTCACCCACTGCCACTTGAGATTGCGTAGGGGTATCTAAGGCTCTTGGCTTAGATGCTATGACCCTAATCAGTGACCACATCCTTAAGGGGAATGGCAGCAGAGAGAATCTGGAAATGGTCGTTATGTATGCCAACCCTGCTGTTTGACCCTCCTGTAGACTTTTAGTTTGGCAAGACTGCGTGTTTGCTGATTGAATGCTTTGAGGTGGACTTTTTGATATTTGGAGCTGAAAACAACCTAACTGACATACATATCTCCTGCTAACTCTGTCCTTAGTTCTCCCTTAAGTCCCTGAGGTCTGCGTCGGGAGAGATGAGATCAATATCTAGGCTCCAAATGAATCACTTTGTCTCTCCTCTCCCCCCTCATGCGTAGCAGAGGCAACGTTTCCAGCTCTATAGCTGAAGCATTATCTTCACGGTCAGCACGTAATGTGCAAGTTCTCAAACGAGTACTGGTAAGAACCACCAGGGTGGTGAGGGGAAAGCTGCTTTGTCAACAGAGAATGTGGTTATGTGTTTCTTGGGTGGGGCACAGGAATCTGCATGGTTTTTTTTTTTTAAAGATTTTATTCATTTATTTGACAGAGGTGCACAGCGAGAGAGGGAACATAAGTGGTGGGAGTGGGAGAGGGAGAAGCAGTCTTCCCACCGAGCAGGAAGCCCCACGTGGGGCATGACCTGGGATCATGACCTGAGCTGAAGGCAGAGGCTTAATGACTGAACCACCCAGGCCCCCCCCCCTTTTTTTTTTAAAGATTTTAGGAATCTGCATGTTTTTTTGTTTTTTGTTTGTTTGTTTGTTTTTAGGAATCTGCACGGTAAAGACAGTTCTAGTTAATTGTGATGCGAGGTATATGAAGATCATCTTTTGAAACACCCCTTCCTACTCTGACCATCTTCTTCATTGCTTGCTGTCTACTGACCTTACCAGTAGGTCCCCCTTCTGGCCTTCATTTAGAGCTTCATTTTGCTGATCGTCTTTCTAAACTTTTTCCTAGGGTAAAAATATTTCTCCGCCAGGGCTCTCTAAGAGTTTAGAGGAGATGTCCGTATGTATCGTCCATTTCTGCAACCCTCATTCACCGCTCTGTGTGTAGCATTGTCGTAGAGTCTGTCATCCATTTATTCATTCCTTCATTCTTTCAATTACAAATATTTATTAAGGGCTGACCACATGGTAGCCACTGCAGTTCTAGACCCTGGGAGATCCTAAAGAGGACAAGATGGAGTTTCTAGATGACAAGTTGAATAAGACAATGTGCTCTCCTCAAAAGAGCGTAAGTATGATGTTTTCAAACAACTACAGTAAGGAGGACAGGTAATTAATCCTGACATAGTGATATATGCAACATAATAGAGAAAGTTGTCTTAAAGCTGGCTCTCTTTGTCCTCTAATGCATTCAAAATACTTTATGATCTGTTTTTTTTTTTAAGATATTGATAGAAGGAAACCTTCAGTGCCCTTTATTATTGCCCCCATTTTCCCTGTATCCTGCGACTAACGTACTTGCCACCACCTTCTTTGCCAGCCCTTTAATGCAGGATTGTACTTCACTTCTGATGCCTGAAACAGGTGTCCTGGCTGGGGTTTTGGTGGCAGAAAACAGAATCCTTCATAGCTACCTCACACACATTTATTAAGGGAAGTATTTTATTTTATTTTTAGAGATTTTATTTATTTATTTGACAGAGAGAGAGAGAGAGACATCAGAAGTTGGCAGAGAGGCAGGCGGGGGGTGGGGGGAAGCAGGCTCCCTGATGAGCAGAGAGCCCGATGCGGGGCTCCATCCCAGGACCCTGAGATCATGACCTGAGCCGAAGGCAGAGGCTTTAACCCACTGAGCCACCCAGGCGCCCCAAGGGAAGTATTTTATAGAATTAGGAGAATTTGAAGAAATCAGGTCATGTGTGGGGGAGCAGCCTTCCAGACGACGGAACCGAGCAGGGCTGCCAAGGAGCTACTGTCTGGACCATGACCAGGGTGTTGCTGCCCCCTCTGGCTCCAGGGCCACCTTGCTTCTCTTAGGATCTGCCGCCCCTTCTTCCCACACAACTCGGAGCCTCAGTGTCTTCATTCATAAACTGTGAGTGGCATCTACCTCCCGGTCCCCTTGGATACGTTTCGTAGCTGGCGTGGCACAGGCACAGACCAGTGAGAAGGGCTGTAGATCAGAAACCACTCATTAGGACTCACTCGTGCCAACCAGCGGAATATTGGATCTCTTGGCAGTATTTCAAGCATGCAGTGGGCTTGGCACGGTAACGCCAAGAGGCGAGGGCTATTCCGATGGCCCTGGGAGCCTAGCGGATGAGTGGTTTGGCTGAGAATGCACAAGGTGCTGGCGGGCAGCCTGAGGTGAGAATTCTGTGAACACCCCCAGGGCCTTAAAGGAGAGAATGTTCTCGCAGATCTGGAGAAGAAGCTAGGACGGTGGGGGTGAGAGGTCAGCATCCTAGTCTCCGACCCTGAATGTTGAGGCGTGTGGGCCACCCGTCTGAGCACAGCAGCCACACGCAAGGAAGGGGGCCGGCTGGGGGTGGAAGGGGCCGTCACCGAGGAGGCTTTTTCATTTCTCAACTGTTGTTCTAGTGAAACAGGTGGATACCCTTTAAATGTAAGAGGGGAGACATAAGGAGACTAACTGGGAGCGTTAGGCTTTGGGGTGCGCTCTGCCTGAGAACGATGGGCACTAAACCTGTCTGAGGGAAAGGTGGGGACAGGATTAAGCGCACCAGAGACTGGAGCCCAGAACCTTGAAAGTTTAATGAGGACAGTTAGTGAGGCAATGCTCTGTGATTAATCACATAAAAAGCATCACTTAAATCAAGTAGCATCATGGTGGACAACGACCATTTAATTTAGCTACCGAAAGGTCATTCGAAACTCTTGGTAGCGCACTGTCAGGGGACGTGGCTTCTCTATCCAGACAGATAAAGGTCTGTTAGGTCCCCCGAGTGGAGGACTTAAGATTGGAGCCAACTTGACAGGTGATGGACCTGAAACAAGGAGATCCGTCAAAGTGAAGCAGAGTCACTGAGGGTTTTTTTTTCCCCTCCTCTTTCCTTTTGTCTTGTTTTAAGATCTTCTCACTTGAGGCCCTAGGAAAGGGACCTGAAGAAAGGCAATAACGAAATAACAAGGCTACAAGAGCGCATACCGCTGTTGTGTTTTGTGGGCAAATGAACATGTTATATAAGCAGCAGGTTTTAAGGGCTGTGCACAAAGAGCAGAGTTCAATATCTCCAGAAAATAAAGCTTACAACTGAACGTATCTGACGCATATTTAATGAGGAGCATAATCAAAGGATATCAGAGCTGGACAGGATCTGTCCGGTTGTCTGCTTCAGCCTCCTCATTTGCATAGGCCACGATGGTAACTGCAGAGATGACTCCCGTGTCCCGAGTTTACACAGTCACCAGGGGTGTGGCAGGGAGGAGCACTCAGGCCACTCACGACTCTGTCCAGGCCTGTCCTCTTCCTGTCATTGGGCTGTAAACACAAACTTCCCAGTCCCTGCAACCAAACAAAGACTTGGAGGCAGCTGGGAGAGGGAGAATCCAACCGAGCCAGAGTTGCACGAGAGATCCTGGCCGACTGTGGATTTCGAGCCCAAAGGGCAGAGCCCCCATTTCCTCTGAGAAAGGGTGTCTAGAGCTTGGGCACCCTGCCTGCCCCCTGAGTGCTCCCACTCGTCCACCCACTGGCCAGGAGGCCGCTGTACTTGGAGACAGCCTGGCTTGAGAGGGCAGAGGGGCGGGTGCACACAAGTCAAGGGAAGGGGGCCTCTTTCGAATGCTGCAGATCAGTCCCTTCCTTCTGGTGACCATCCTAAGTGTCACCATTTAAATACACAGCTCCTTTTCCTTATCTTTCTGACTTTTGGGGGGATGGATTGACTTTTTTTGCTTCCTTGCTTGCTTGCTTTTCTTATTCCATTTGCCCCTCTTTAAGGGTTGGGAAGCTATACCCTCCCCTCCCCTCCCCTCCCC
>CM052806.1:17170258-17197227 GCA_028533885.1 Nasua narica
AAGTATCATATCATCTGCAAAGAGTGAGAGTTTGACTTCTTCTTTGCCAATTTGGATGCCTTTTATTTCTTTTTGTTGCCTGATTGCTGAGGCTAGGACTTCTTGTAGAGTCTTTGAAATGGAGGAACACTCATACAGATATGATGGTGAGCTTCAGCCCCGTGGTGGTCCTGTGGCTCAGCTGTAAGCAGAGGGTGGTCACTCTCATTCAGGCACACTCATTTGTAGTTTCACAAGAGAATACCAGCCCTGTCCCCTCAGCTCTTCCATCTGCTAAGGCACATGGTTCTGCTTTCCAGGCAGCACCCAGGATACCCTTGGCATACTCACCCAGAAGAACAGTGTCAAACCAAGCGCAATCCAAACCGGGAAGATGCTTGACAACACAGAGGATAGGTCTTCATGGAGAGCTGCCCGGAGCATTTCTCTAGGACCTGTCAGTGGGTTTTATCCAGTTTTTTAAAAATGGACTACAACAGAATGAAGTGGAATGGGATTCCATGAAAGCATGTTAAAAAGATAAGTACTATTTCGTGAAACTTTTGTTTCAGTTATTTATGTGCGTATATGTGTGTACTGACACATAAGGTGAAATGTATTTTTTTTATTTAAGTAATCTCTATCCCCAATGTGGAGCTCAAACTCATCACCCCAAAATCAGTAGTTGCCTGCTTCACTGACTGAGTCGGCCAGGCACCCCCATGAAATGTATTTTTTGATATGGGTCAAGTCTAAAAGTTGAAGAATGCTGCTCTTAGAATTTATAGTTTACCTCTGGAATAAACCAGACTAGTAAGAAGCTGTTACTTGAACATAACACATTGAATCAATGCTTGAGCGTTTCCATAACAACAAGGTAAACATAATACACACCTTTCCTCTCATTTCTAACCTCTCTGAGATATATGTGACCTTAATGAATTCCTCCGCTCAGGTAACAAGACTTAGTATTCATCCACTTATGCATTCAATCAACAAACATTTTTTGAGATTGTTCAGGCCACCGAGAATATAATGGTAGGAAAAAAACGACAAAAATCCCTGTCTTAGTGGAACTTATGTTCAAGAGCAGAGGAGGAGGGCCCCTGGGTGGCGCAGTTGGTTGAGCGACTGCCTTCAGCTCAGGTCATGATCCCGGAGTCCCGGGATCGAGTCCCACATCGGGCTCCCGGCTCCATGGGGAGTCCGCTTCTCACTCTGACCTTCTCCCTTCTCATGCTCTCTCTCACTCTCTCTCTTTCCTAATAAATAAATAAATTAAAAAAAAAAAAAAAAAGCAGAGGAGGAGACACAGACAATTAACAAGGTATAAACAGAAAATGTTAAATAACTAAAAGTGCTAAGGCAAAAGAATCAACAGAAAAGGGTTACAGAGAATATTTGGGGATGTATTCGTTTTCTACTTTTCTGCATAACAAATTACTATAAACTTAGCAGGTCAAAACAACACACACATTACTGAGTCACAGTTTCTGTGGTTCCAGAACTCTGAGCTTACCTGGGTCCTCTGCTCATGGGCTCATGAGGCCTGCCGTCCAGGTGCCGGCTGAAGTGAATTCTCATGTGGAGAATTAACTGGAGAATAATCCTCTTCTAGGCTCACCCAGGCTGTTGGCAGAATGTAGTTCCTTACGGTTGTATGACGGAGACCTGAGGCTTTTCACCGGCTCTCCACTGGAAGTTGCCCTTGGATCTTCAAAGTCTCCCAGTTCCAGCGGACCTTTCACAATATGACAGCTTACTTCTTCAAGCCGGTAAGGAAAAGCTCTTGTTCTGCTAAGATGGAGTCTTACATAATGTAATATAATTATGGGTGACAGTCCAACACCTTGCTGTATAATATAACCTAATCAACAAATAAGACCCCGTTACCTTTGCTACATTTTATTTGTTAGAAGCAAGTAACAGGTTCTGCCCTCAGCCACCGGGAGTAGGATTCTATGAGGACAAGGCTCACTGGGAGGCACCCTGGGCCATGTCCACCACAAGGAGTTGCAGTTTTAGACCAGTGGCTAGAGAAGGTGTCCCTGAGAGGTATGATTTGAGTGAGGACCTGGGAAAGAGAGGGGGTGTGTCATGTGGCTATCTTAGGGAACAGCATCGTCCCCAGAGGAAAAAGCAAATGCAGAGCCCCAAGGAATAAAATACCTGCCATGTTTAAAGAAAAACAGCCTCTGTGCTGATGCGAAAGATCAAAGAGAGGGACAGACGGATGATGCAGGAGAAATAGAATTGCTGGGCTATTGAGTAAGCAAGAGGAATCTCGTGCACACGTGAAGGGGCTTTCATTTGCTACTGGCACAGACAAGCAATTCATGGTGAAAGGCATGAGTATATGGGCACAAATACAAGTGTAGATATGGTGATGGGAATTTCTACTTTCTCAGTGAACTAGCAACATCATCTGCAGAGAGTAAGGGTTAGGAAGGAGGTGTTAGCAATTTGAGGAGAAATGGGAAGGTATAAAACAGCCTCTGATGAAAGTGGGATGGGAATGGGTCCATCCCTGAGAATGGACCAGGGAATGTCAGTCTTTTGGCCTGGCAACATACTAGGCCCACCTGAGGTTAGAGGTCATGAATTTTAAGAGAGACCTGTCAGCAAGGGTGGGTGGTTTTCTCCAACCACAGCCAGCAGGTGTGGAGACAAGGCAAAAAAGGCATATGCAGAGAGCTGGACTGAATCACAGCTGGGGTTTGGGTCAGTGAATGCACGAAAGCAGAGAGGGGCAGGGTGCAATGGAGGGAGTGTGGTGAATGTCCATGGAATTTAAGCTAGGTCAGATCCAGCAGGGAGAAAATCAGTAAGGACATAGTTGAATTGAATAGCACCATCAATCAACTGGATCTAATGGACATTGATAGAATACTCCATCTAGCCACAGCAGAATACTCATTCTTTGCACACTCACATGGAGCACTGAACCGAGACAGAACACAGTCTGGACCCTAAAACATACCTTGACAAATTCAGAATTGATATCTTACAAAGCATATTTTCAGAGCACACGGAATGAAGCTAGAAATCAATACCAGAAAGATATCAGGAAAATTTCAAAATATCTGGAGGTTCAATAACACATGGGTCAGAGTTGATGCCACAACAGAAATTAAAAAAAAAAAAAAATTTTTTTTTTTGAAGTAAGTGAAAACTTACTGTGGTGCAGCAAAAACAGTGCCAAGAGGGAAACCGATAGCAATGCATGCGTGTATCAGAAAAGGAGAGAGCCGCTCTATGGCTGAGTCAGCTGACAAGAAATTCAAGGCTAGGCATTTTAGGGAGGAGGATGGAGAAGAGGCCGAGAGTGGCAATGAGATGGAAGAGATTCTCATGGAATAAGAGAAACGGTAGAGAAAACAGCTACCACTTGAGAGGCTCCAGGGGAAACAGTATCTACAGGGGAAGTCAGCTTCCAGTGATAGCACAAAGGTTCAGGCAACCTCAGAGACGATTTGAAAGCTATGGAGATTTTGCTGGTGATGTTCAGAGGGCTCAGTGGAAGGGCTTCAGGGAAGGAGATCAGAAAATGTCAGAATGGAGTGAGGTGAGAGTTGGGAGGATAAAGGATGCCCAAGCCAAGCAAGGTAAAGGGGCGTGATGAGACAGGTTGTTCCAGTGTCGGGGCTGCCGTCAGGGTCTCCTCGGAGGCACAGAACTCTGTTTTCAGAGTTTGCTCTGTTGTCAAATTTGCTTTGAGGCCGGTGGGAGAGTGGCTTTCCTCTCTGACTCCTGCCCCCAAGATCTGCACAGGGCACTCTTTTTCTAGCAGGGAAAACCGGGGACACCTGAGTCCACCACAAAGAGGGCGGGATGAGTGCTGGGTGCTTAGGGTCTTTGAGTGAGTGACACATGCAGGGTGTCTTAGTCCAAGGGGGTTTGTTGTAAGGATGCTCAAGGGAGTAAAGAAGACAGAGAACAGGAGATCTGGGGAGAAGGGGATTGTGGTTTCGGAGACTGTGATATGTTTGTTTACCATGTGCATGTTTAGGAGCTATTCTAGCAACTCCTAATTTAGCATTTCATCTTTTTGGTAAATCGGTTTCTCTTGCGTCTGTTTTTATTGTTACAGTCGCTGCCTACTCTCACTTCATGTTCTGTATTCAAATTCTCTAAAAGAGAATGCCCAGTCAAGCCCAGTGGCCACTCCACTCATACCTTCCTCTCTCCCTTCCTTCCTCGCTCCGTTGCCCCCTCTTCTCTCTCTCCATCATCCCTGCAGTCCTTCACCCATTTATACATTCATTCAACCAGCGTTTATGAAGCACCGTATTTCAGGAACTGGCTTAGGCAATCCTAAGGTGATAAAAGCAGATAAGGGTGAAGTAGTTTCCATTCTACTACATGCAAACAGAAAATAAATAAAAAATAAATACATGAGCCTGGGGTGGCTCAGTCAGTTAAGCATCAGACTCATTCATTCATTCATTCATTCATTCATTTATTTATTTATTTGACAGAGAGGAGAGGAGAGGGATCACAAGAGGCAGAAGCAGGCACTTCACTGATTTCTATTCTCAAAACATTTGGAATACCTCACATATTTATATACGTGTGTAGAGTATCCTTGTTTTATTTTATGTGTATTTTTAGGTGAATATTTAAGCTAGTTTCATAACTTTTTATGGCTGTATGCACTCTAGTATTCTCTGAACACTATAGTTTCATATATCTTTGGGTTGAAAAATGATAGTGACATTGATGTATTCTGTAGCTCAGAAGTTCATGAGTGTCGTGTTATCTTCTGAATTACTGGCCCACCTAGAGCAGACACACTGTAGCCCCCCTAATGAAGCTAAGTACCATGAGAGGTTTGGCCACATCCCATCATACTCTTAAAATACACCCAAATCTCACTTTCCATTTTTAATGCTTGGTTTCTTTTTTCATAATTTTCATGTATGTAAATATTTTTGTTCAGAAAAACCTTCAAAATTATCTAGTACTACAAGCAAATAATTAGCAGTGACTAAAAGGGTCTTGTGAATACCTTCTGATGTTGTTCCTCCTTCATCTTTTGCAATTTTTTATTTTCTTCTTCCTTTAGAGTATCCTTCTAAGCCTGGCTTCTGGCCCAAGTGGAAGACTGTGGGTCACGAAGAGCAATTTGACGGGTACTTCTGTCTGGCAACTCTGCATCCAGTCTGCTCAGGAACTCAGCAGTTTTGCCCTTTCTAAAGAGCCAACATTTAGGCTCTTTATTTCTTTGTTAGAAATAGAAACAGTCTCTAGTTGCAGGTCAGTAATAAACAAGCACTCTCGTCATCCTGTTCCAGACTTCACTGGGGAAGCTGGCTTTCTTCCTAGAATTTCAAACAAAATCTAACGACTTCTTTGAAGGTTTAGTAGAACTCACTAGAAAAAACCCAATTGAGTCTAGGGTCTTTTGTAGGTAAAAGTCAAACTACATTTTCTCTTCCATTTATAGTTTTTATTCTATTCAGGCTTTAAGCCTAGTTGTACATATTTTCCCAGGAAAGACTTTTTTTACCCAGATTTCCTCATTTAACAATTAGAAGTAGGATATAGTATTTTGCTCTTCCAGAATTTTGGTTATAATTCCTTTCTTGTCCTTGCAGCACTGATGAGGTCTTCATTCTCATCCCACGCTGAGGAGCTTCTGACCCCATTTGAGCATATGTTTAAAAGGTAGGTATGACCATCAAATAATGTTTTCAGTTCTTATGCCAGAAATTTTATAGTCTAATGATAATTACCTTTTAAGCATTGTTCTTAGGAGAGAGTGGGGGAAGCAGTCACCCACTGAGTGACCCACTGAGTGACCCACTGGTCACCCACTGGTCACCTGCTGAGCAGAGAGTCTGATGTGGGGCTCGATCCCAGGGCCCTGAGATCATGACCTGATCTCATGAGCCAAAGGCAGAGGCTTTAACCTCCTGAGCCACCCAGGCGCCCCAAGCATCAGACTCTTGATTTCGGCTTAGGTCATGATCTCAGGGTCGGGAAATGGAGCCCTGCATTGGGCTGGAGCGGGGCACGGAGCCTGCCCCCATGATTCTTTCTCTCTCCCTTTCCAGCTCTCCCTTCCCTGACCTGTCTCTCTTTCTCTCTCTCAAAAAAAATAAATATAAATGCATGCAGAGTACTATGGAGAAAAAGCAGAGTAAGGGGAAGAAGGAATATTGAGAGAGACAGAGACAGATCAGGAAAGAGCTCTCTGATAAAGTGACATTTGCACAAAGGCCATGAAGGAAGTGAGGGAGGAAGCCATGCAGATATCAAAAGGAAGAGCACTGGAACAAAAGAAAAAGAGAGAATGTTTCAGGAGGAGCAAGGAAAGCAGTGTAGCCGAGGAGAGTGGACAGAAGTGAAGTCAGGTGTGTGTGAAGGGGATGATGGACGCCGAGCCATCAGCAGGGGAATGACAGGATCTGACTTGTGTTTTATTATAACCATAACATTTTAGTCAAGTTCTTAAGTGATGAATTTTCTTTCCAAAAGTCTAAATAGAAATCTTACTCATAAAAGTGTTTCAGGTACAATTCACATCAGTGAAATTTGCTCTTTGTAGTTAGAGTTCTCTGAGTTTTGACAAATGCACGCAGCCTTGTAACTGTCAACCACAGTCAAGATGCGGCTTTGCTGCGCAGAAATTTCCCTCAGGCTTCTTTGTGGGCAGCCCCTCCCCCACCTGTAGCCTGTGGCCACCACTGCCTTTTCCGGGCCCCAGAGTCATATAAATGGAACCATACATTATGTGGCCTCTTGAGCCTGGATTCATCCCCCTAAGCAGAGTGCGTCCCACATTGATTCATGGTGCTGTGTAGAACAGTAGACTGGCTTTCTTTGTTGCTGAGTAGTATTCCTGTGTGTGGACTCACCACAGTGAGTCCGTTATCCATTATCCATGGAGATCCACTTATCCATTCACAAGTTGAAAGGCACTGAGTTGTTTCCAGCTTTGGTTTTCTTTGGCAAATGAGAATAAAGCCACTATAAAAATTCACATACAGTTTTTTATGAGAACATAGGGTTTATTCTTTCTTAGGTAGGTGCCTTAGAGTGAGATTGCAGAGTCATATGGCAAATGTATTTTAACTGTATGAGAAACTGCCAACTGTTTTCCAAAACGTTGTATCATTTTGCACTCTCACTATCCATGCATGTCAGTTTTAAATCCATGCTTTAGTAGGTTACTTTAGTAGGTGTGTTCTGATCCTTCTTTGGTGTTATAATTGGTATTTCCCTAGTGACTAATAATGTTAAGCGTATCTTTTATTTTTTTAACAATTCTTTTGTTTTTTCTTTTTCAAGTTTTGATTTAAATTCCAGTTAGTTAACATCCAGTGTGATACTAGTTTTAGGTGTAGAATTTGAGTAATTCATCACTCAGATACAAGACCCAGCACTCATCACCCCAAGTGCCCTCCTTAATACCTGTCACCCATTTGGCCCATCCCCCCCACCACCGCCCCTCGAGCAACCCTCAGTGTGTTCTCTATAGTTGAGAGTCTGTTTTCAGGTTTGCCTCTCTCTTTTTTTCCTCCGCTATGTTCATTTGTTTTGTTTCTTAAATTGAACATACGAGTGAAATCATATGGCATTTGTCTTTCTCTGACTTATTTTGCTCATAATGTTGAACATATTTTTTATGTAATTATTTGCCTTCTGTATGTCTTCTTTGGTGAAGTGTCTACAAATATTTCATGCCTTTTATAAATTGAGTTATTTGTTTTTTATTTTTCGATTTTCAGACTTTTAAAAAATATATTCAGTATACATCTCCTTTATGAAATTTTTGTTTTGCAGATATTTCCTATTTTTGTGTCCTTTAAATTGCCATTGAGTCTTGTTGAAAATTAATTGATTGTATAAATATGGATGTATTTTTGGACTTTCTATTCTGTTCCATTGATCTCTGTGTCTGTCATTTGCCAATACCTTACTGTTTCGATTGTTGTAGCTCAATGGTTCTCATCTGGGGACAGTTTTGCTCCCTCCCACCCTGCCACCCCCCAGGGTATTTGACAATGTCTGGAGACAATTTTGGTTGTCATAATTGTGGGTAGAGTTCAGAGATGTTACTGAACATCCTATGATGCACAAGAGAGCCTCCCACCACAAAGAATTATCCAGCCCCAAATATTATTTCTGCCAACATTGAGACATACTGCATAGCTTTACAGTAGGTCTTGGGATGAGACAGCGTGGTCTTAAGAAAAGCAATTTTGCAGGAGTGGGAAGAATATTGTGAACATATGATGTTGCTTTTCGGATAAAACTGGAAAACACATGTAAAAGGGCTGGGCACACAGCTCATGCTGACTAAATGCTAATCTCCTCATTGTTTGTTACTGCTCCTCACCTTGACCAAGTTTTCTCCCCTTTGTAGTCCCTTCATTGTGACGTCTACACTTGTGAGGGCCTACGTATTCAATTTTGAAACTCTCACCTTGATGTATTCTCCGTTAATAGAGCCCTATTTGTTTCTCCTCTGTATATACCTGTGGTGCATGGTGTAGGGTCTGGTGTTTGCTGTCAGAGTAGTGTTTCCTCTTTGGTCACCTGCTCATTGAGGAGGTGTGAGCATCAGAGATGTCTGTTTGTCCACAAAATCTATCTTCCCAACTCCATAATGTGGGGTGGTAACGGTTAGACAGCTGCCCTGTCAGGAACTACATTACCCAGAGTTCTTTGTGTCCAGTTGTGACCATGTGACTAGTTCTTACCAGGGGAATGGGATTGGGAGTTACCTGGCATTTGAGACTTTGATGGAGAAAAAAAAAAAAAAGCAAGGAGGGATTGTACGCACTCCATGCCCTTTTTCCCTTTCTGCAGTCTGGTACAGGGGGCTCTGAGTTTCTAGGGCAGGGCTTCTCAAACTTCTGTGTATGAGTCTCCCAGACCTGGGGATCTTAAAATGCGGTGCTAGTGTAGCGGGTCTAAGGCAGGCCTGAGATCTTGTATTTCTAACAAGCTCCCAGGGAGGGCAGTGCTGCTGATGCCCAGACCACTTCTCAGCAGCAAGGCTTTAGGGAATGGCGGAGTCATAAAGGAACACGAGCCTCTGAATCACTAAATCAAGAAAATCTACTTCTTCCATCAGCAACTCCTGACCTGTTACCTGAGTGAGAAATACACCTTTCTGGACAGAGGCTAGTCTTCTGGGGGTGGCTGTCACCATTCACTGCTTCTTTCAGAAAACATCGTGAGGGTCTTTGATCCTGAGACGTCAGTACAGGGAGCTCAGGTGGTGACAGGAGCCTGGCCGGGGAGTCACATGGGATCTGTGGTGAGCATTGGTGTGTGAGTCATTGCGAAGAGCTATCACTGGAGCAGAGAGGCAGAGCGTCTGGACCAGTACAAGGCCCAAATCCTCAGGGGCCTTTAGCATGTTTGCAGCAAACATTTACAGTGGGGAGGCCAAGTTCATCTGCGGAATGCTGACCAGCTGGACGCAGTGTGCTAGAATTTATCCAAGGGTATCAGTGGAAGATCTCTCCCTGGGTTTTGAGCAAGGACGGCTGCAACAAGGCCTCCCCTGTCATCATCGCTCTGGCCATGACCTTACCGTCCTGAAACGAGAGCTAGAGTCAGGCGGGGCTCTTGGGATGAGGCTGGCCTGAGCCGGAGCAGGAGAAAGTCAAGGGGAAATAGTTACATGGGCGTATTTTGAATAAAGCACTTGGGGGAGTGGCAGAAACCAGCCTTCATCCCGTGCAGGTCTCAAGACGACAACATCAAGCTACTCTGTCAGTTATTTTGTAAAAATAGCAGTGGAAAATTTGAGAAAAATTGCAAACTGTCCACTCTGACTAGTCAGGGCCACTTTACTGGGTTGAGAGCCATTCTTCTTCAAAGGAAACTATATTGGATTTAGAGATGAGGCCATTTAAAAAAAAATACCCAATTTTCAGCAAATATTCATTGAGTGCCTATTACATGCTAGGCATCATGAGGGTTGAGGGTAGAAACATGGGATGAATCTTCAGTGCACACCTTGGTGGTGGAGGAAAGAGTGGAGGACCTCTAAAATAAGAGTTGTAAGTTTGTGTACTGATTCGATAAGAACGTTCTTTGCAAAGTTGCCAGTGCTCCAGCCTGGGCTCCTGAGTCCTCTGGGAAAGGCTGGCATCATCTACCTGAGACAGAAGTTCCAGGAGGCTGAGCTCAGCGTCAGCAGCCTGAGAGGGCTGGAACCTTCCCCAGAGGATGGAGAGGAAGGGACAGAGGACTAAAGGGCAAGGGAGAGAGCCGGGGAGAAGGGAGCAAGCATGCCGTGGTCTCCTCTCCAGGCCAGAGCATTACGTACATGAACAAGTTGTTCTGCCCAGTGAAAACCCAAAAGTAGCCTCCTGCTGCCTTTTAAACGGAGGCTCAAATCTTGGCGTAGGCCTGTTAGGCCCTGTGAGCTCTGGATCCCCCGGCTCTGCAGCCTCCTGCTGGCCGGTTCTCATCCTCCTCTGCCCCTGGGGGGTGGGGGGGTGGGGTAGGGGGTGGGGCTGACTCCTGTGGGACCCTTGGATTTGCCTGTCCTGGCCACGTGCCCTTCTGTCCTGATTGGCTGGGGCCAGACGGGTTTGCTGGGGCATTGACTCACAAGGACAGGTCTTGGCAAACTGGGGCACATCGGTCACCTGGTTCCCTGAGGCCCGGGCTCCTCCGTGCACCTCCTGCCACCACTGTTTCTTGTCTGACACCTGGACCCATTCAACCCCTAGCTCGGCCGCCATTTTCCAAGCCACCCCTCGCACCCCATCAGTCCCCCGCTGGACCTCCCTCTGGCTCTTTCACTTCTCCTTTGTAGCTCTTATTCTATGAAGCCCAAATGCATCAGGCCCGTTGGATGGAGCATCTCCTTCAGTCTGTGATTATTGGCTGGGTGAACATTTCCTTCTCTGTAACCTGAGAGCCTGTCACACTTTGCATGTGAATCATTTCCCTTCCTGGTGGTTCAAGCACTAAGCTCCGCGTGGGGTGGCAAGCACCTGCCCGGGTCCGTGGTTAGGGTTAGGGTTACGTTCTCAGACTTCTGCGCTGTGCCTGGCACGTGGCTAACCCCCCCTAAATACTGAGACTCTCAGCATCACTGAAAATGTTACATATTCAGCACCACTGAAAATGTTTACATATCCCTCAAATGATAATAACAATAGTAAAAAATGTATATATAGCAAATACTTAATCTGTGCCAGGCTCAGGTCGGGGTTCTGACTATTTCTCAGCCTAGATGATGATTACAGAGGTGCCTGCTTTGAAACTGAATAAGTTATCCATAGGTTTTTATGTACTTTGGGGGGGATGTGTGTTACTTTGTCACAGTAAGAATATTGAAATTGGAGTCCCTGGGTGTGTGTATGTGTTCATGTTCAAGTCTGTGGGTATACATGTGTGAGTGTGTGTGTGTGTGTGTGTGTGTGTATACATACACAGATATACACGATACATACACACCATATATATTTTTTCTTGGTCTTTATCCTGTAGCTACTCATTTGCCCACATGAGCTTGCTTTGAGGCACAACTAAAGGCATCTCCGAGTTGGCAATCCAGATCAAGAAGCAAGAATCCAGGGGTTCCTATTAATAAGAGATAACACAGAAGTAATTGGAAGGTATGCCACTGAGTCTTACGACCCCTGCTAATATTTAACATGTGAAAAGTGTGGCAGACAGGACGATCGGTTTTGAAGTCTTCCTTCCGTGAATTTCTTCGTGTTCTTTGCAGTGAAATCCCTCACAGCTCACTTTCATTCTTTTGTTAAGGACTGGAATCATAAAATGGCTCACACCTTTCCTGGTGGCTCCTGGACTTTAGATAGAAGGCACATCTTTCCAGAATCCTTGCTGTCTGTAATGATGCACTTTACATGCTGATACTTATACTTACGTGGATGTATTTATAAGGCGTAGGATGTTTCCCCTCCCAAATGGTCCCATCTTAGTCAATTATATCAGAATCTCTGGGAGTCCCAGCAAGGCTCTGGGGAGTTGGTACCCAAATCTTATGTTAGGCTCAGTCTCTCCTATGAACTTCCCTTTGGAGCATGTCAGTCTTTTTAATCTATGATTATTGGCTGGGTGACCTTAGAACCCCTCACACTTTGTATATCAAAAAAATGTAATAATGTCCCTTCTAGATCTGGTTCTCCTCTCATCTTCTTTTCACTCAGGCTTGGAGTCTGTGATTGTGCCTGACTTCACATGCAGTAAGTAAGTCTGAGGCCTGCTGCTTCTCCCTTCTCCAGAGCCCTCCTGTCTCTCCCCTCCATTCTGGGGGCTCAGGTCTCCTTCTCTCTCACCTGATGTTAGCATCTGCCAGCATCTCCCTCCTCCACTTCACCCTGGACGGGCCTGCCAGGACTTCCTTCCACAGCCAAGTGCTGATTTTATCTTTTCTCTGCTTAGAAACCTTTAATAACTCCCAGCTGTTCCTAATGACATTTGTTACCTGCTTGAAACTACCTCTATTTAATCTTTTCCCTCCCTCCCTCCTTCTCTCTCTCTGTCTCTCTCACACACACACACACAGTCTAAGCCATTCATGGTTTCTCTAAAGTCTAAGTTCCTTAACTCTGACTTTGCTCATGCTGATCTCCCCCTTATACCTCATCTGCCTCTTGAAATCCCATCCACCCTTTCAAACCCAACTAAAACTCCCCCTGTCCAGGATAACCTCTAACTGCCTCCAACTCTCCCTGCATCCTCCCGAATCCCATTCTGTCTGGTGTTAACTGTCTTGGTCTCCTAACTAGATGGTGTGCACCCTAAGAGTACAGGTTGAGTTCTGTTCCCCAGTCATGTTTTATAGATGGTAGAGACTCCACACTTTTTGTAAAGGTTTATGAAACTGAGTTAAGTCGGTTTGTCTTATTAGGAAGTGACTTGTTAGCACGTGTAGCCCCTTAAATAGCTTTTATAAAAGTCTAGATCCCATTTCATTTTAAAATTAACACCTGCATTTTTTTCCCACAAATTTCTTGTAAAGGATGTATTTTCTCTTTTTTTTTTTTTTTTAAAGATTTTATCTATTTATTTGACAGAGAGAGATCACAAGTAGGCAGAGAGGCAGGCAGAGGGAGAGGGGGAAGCAGGCTCCCTGCTGAGAAGAGAGCCCAATGTGGGGCTCGATCTCAGGACCCTGAGATCATGACCTGAGCCGAAGGCAGAGGCTTCAACCCACTGAGCCACTCAGGTGCCCCTAGGATGTATTTTCTCAAACAAACATGCTTGTTTAAACCTTGCATTTAGGGGCACCTGCGGGGCTCGGTGAGAAGCTCATCTTGCTTCTCTAATGTAAAGGCGCCTTGCATTGGGCAGGTGGCGATGGGGAACTGGCCATCCATGGGTTTGAAATGCATAAGAATAGGAGTTGAATTTCTGAAAATGAATTTCCCTGAAGCTCTCCCTGCCTGTGTATGCCCTAAAAAGTTTCTTTGTACCCCAGGAATGTGTGCTCCTCAGTGTGAAGGCAGTTGACCTGGGATGAAATCACATGGATACACCTTGTTAGGCTTTTCGAAAATTGACCTTCCACCGAAGAAGGAAAGTCAGAGGTCACTTTGTTGCTTCACAAGATTCCCAGGTTCTACCAGGTGGAATCGCTCTCCGAGAGGCATTTTCATCAAAGAAGAGATCCCATCAAACTACTGGAACTCTTAAAAACCCAGCCGATTCCCATGTGTGGTTGCCAGTTACTCTCCCCTGATGGTAAGACATGCTTAAGTTTCTGTGGAGTCCCTGATAACTGAGCTGTCTGGGTGATAGGCCACTCAGTGCCCAGCAAGGGGCTGGTTTAATTCTGGGATGTTGCTCTCTCGTTTATACCCAAATGCCGACCACCACAGCATTGCCACCAATAATCATAACCATACCCTTTACCACATTTAATTGGTGCCCAATTAAATGAACTAGACCCAATGTAGAACTCATCATGAGACCTAGTACCCTTACTATTATTAACCTTGGAGAGCACTCATGTGATTTTACAGGTATCCTATCTGGCACTAGGGTCGTCTGAAAAAGAATCTTTGTTCAGTCCCAATTCTTCGGCAATTTGGTCATTTGATTTTGGCATGAGTTTGGCCTGAGAGTCCTATGAATAGGGCAGGGCCGACTCAGCTTTGGAGAGCCCCAAGCTTACATAGTTTGAGGCAAATTCATCAAGAACGAATAATAAGGGGCGCCCGGGTGGCTCAGTCGTTGAGCGTCTGCCTTCAGCTTGGGCCATGGTCCCGGGTTCCTGGGGTAGAGCCCCGCCTCGGGCTCCCTGCGCGGCAGGAGGCCTGCTTCTCCCTCCCCCACTCCCCCTGCTGGGGTTCCCCCTCTCTCTGTGAAATAAATAAATAAAATTAAAAATAATAATAAGACAATTTCAGATGGCTTCGGTTGTTCAGCTTCAAAGCAAGCCACCTCTAGAGCAAGAACAGCGATCAGGTTTCTGGCAGAGGGCCTAACGCTCAGAATACACACTTGAAGTTATTCCGGGCACGTGTGGACTGAAGAGCCACATGCTCTTCCATCTCTGGGGTCTGTACGATCCACTGCTTGAAAGGTGAATCGGGCCCTGATAAAAGCAAGCGACAGGTTCTCTGTTGAAAGTCTGGCTGTTGTTCAAAGACGGAGGCTGCAAACCGGGGGGCTGTGAGCCAGATCTGGTCTGCAGATGGTTTCTGCGGGTGTTTTGTCTTCTTGCTCAGTGTTTCTTAAAAACGTGAATTAAGGGGCACCTGGGTGGCTCAGTCGTTAAGCATCTACCTTGGGCTCAGGTCATGATTCCAGGATCCTGGGATCGAGCCCCCGAATCTGGCTCCCTGCTCGGCAGGAAGCCTGCTTTTTCTTCTCGCACTCCCCCTGTGTGTTTGTGTTCCCTCTCACTGTGTCTCTCTCTGTCAAATAAATAAAATTTAAAAAACAACAATAACAACAACAACAAAAACATGAATTAAGCTTGTCAAACTATAAAAACCACAAAACTTCAGATAAAAAGCTAATTTTTTTTCCTTCTTTTAAGAAACTGAAAGGCTATTCCACAGTGGACTTGGGCCTGACAAAATGACAGCTTTACAGGAGGGACATGCCTGTCTGTCGATCCAGTCCCCATCTGGCTCTCTTCATTTTTTTCTATTTCCTGCCAGACCATTCGATTCAAGGTAAGGCCCTTGTCCAGGCCAGGTGCTTCACTGGCCTCAGTGAACTCCTGCTCTCTCCCTGTCCGAATCCCTTTGGTCTCTGATTTCACATCTCTTTGATGGCCTACTGTTTATTTTTTTTTCTTTTAAAATAGTAGTTAGCTGTGCATCATTAATATTTACACCCCATCTTGTTAACCATATTGTTTTATAAGTCTTTTGCTTTTTTGTCTTGCTCCGGGCCTCTTCGATTAGTTCATAAAGAATAACATGTATTTATTACAAATGCCTTAACTTTTGAGCTTGATTGCACACTTCGTGTCAGCTTCCTCCCTTTTCTAAATGTGGCATATACTTAAAAAAAAAAACTAATAGTGGAGTGTATTTGGTCAGTTTGGGAACGTTAGGCCCCCTACTAATATCAGTGGGAGGTCCCTAGAGGACTAGGGTTGAAAACTGTTTCTTTGGATGGTGATCCCTGTGATGGCGGGGTGTCATCCTCCTGGTACTCCACAGACCTCTCTTCTCCCTGGTGTCTGCGTTGTAATACACTGCAGAGGGCATATTCAGCCATTCAGTTCGGATCTCTGCGCTAGTGTGTTCATTAACTGGAGTATGTTCACTAAGTGTTGGCTTCTGCATAAACTCTTTGGGATTTTACAGGAAAGAATTTCAGAATAAAAGGGAAAAAAATGTGATGGGATTTATTGTTGATTGATACCCGAAATACTATTTGAAAAAAGGCACAGTATATCGATCAGGATAGCACGCAACCGAAGCATATTGCCAGTTCATAAATGATGTAGTTAGCCGACAGGCAAGTACCAATTAGAGAGTTTTGAGAAAACTCTCCATTTACTTGGGCAAAAAAAAAAAATTTTTTGTTTTTTTTGTTCTTGGTTTTGGTTTGTTGGTTGGTTGGTTTTTCCTGTATAAGTCCACTGTGTTTAGATTCACGTTTGAAAAAAATTCCTGTTCGGGGGCATTAAATTTCTACTCAAGAAAAAAGACTATGAAAACTGCAGTTTGAAAAAATTAACTCCCAATAAGTACTTACTTCAAATTAACACACAGCCTAGATAGTTGGAAAAAGAAAAGGTTTTTGGATATATATTTTATTTGACAGTGTTTTAGAATATCATACAGTAAACAAGATTTCTGTAAAAGTTAATTTATCCATAGTGGTGCGTTTCATAAAAATAGTTGCTCACTTACAGTCTTTCTGTGACTATTAATACATGGAATTATATTTATAGAGATACAGCTGTACAGGGTAAATTCACAGCTAACACTACACAGAAATATTATTTGGAATGGGATTTAGATGATGTGCTGTCTTCACAGGTTATGGATTACAGCCGCATAAAGCAATTACTGCACAAGTAGTAGCTGTGAACTGTGCAAATTAGAGTTTATGCAAGCGTAATCTCAACTTTTTTATCCTTTTGTAACACATGGAAAAGAAAGGTCAGAGGATACAGTACCGGGACGTGCAGCTACACTACAGAAGCATTGTCCAAAACCAGATTCAATAAATTAATGGCAAACTATACTGGATTTCTAGTCCAGGGGAGAAAGACTAATTGAGATTAAACCAAAAAGTACTGTAAACTGCTACATGTGTTTGTGCTTTTGTTTATGATGAATGGATTCCATTTTTGGAAATTGCTTTCACAAGCTGCAAGATTCTTCACTTGAGGCTTTCAACCATATTCTCCTCTTGTCAGACAACTAAACTACTTCTATGCTTGATGGAAATTAAATGGCTAGTGCTCAGCTTACTGCAATTTACAGAGACGGAAAGATTCAACGGAGGGAGGCTATTATGTGTGACCTTGGGTGATGGACCTGATCTTCTGTTTTACTTATTTGCCTACAAGTTCAGGGAGGTGAGGCTTATTTGCATTTGAACTCCTGTAAGGGCCAATATCTGGGACGGATGAAGCCTCATTCATTCAGGACAAATTAAAGAGAGAAACTGCCCTCAGAAACAGTTTGCCTTTTAATATGTGTAGCTACAAATAAGTACCAATGGATAATTAACTGAAGGTAACATTTTTACAAAGGAATATTAAAAGGGCAGGGAACAAAGGCAAGCCCTAGAATTTTATTAGGGGATCAACCATAGATCAATGAAGATAAACAGAAACATCTAGAGGTTGCTAAAGAAACTTTAGAAACAGCAAAGAATATAAAGACAAGCAAAATAAATGAAAAGGAGAAGGAATAACGTAAGATAAAGCAGAAAAGAATGCTAAAAGGTTTACGGTCTTTTATGAAAATAAATTGGCCATTGTATGATTTTTTAATATTAGGGATCCATTATAATCTGAGAAAGACACGAGAGACATTTTGCCTCTGCTCTATCAAAGTGAAAATGAAGTACTGGAAAGAGGATTTTAAAAAAGACAATAAAATGAGAGAAATAGAACACTGCTGTCAAAGAAGCCACTATCTTTGCTAGCCTGAGACAATAGGAAAGCCTTTTCATAAAGGAACTGCAGCGTTGCCAATCTTGATTAAACAAATTGTGGTCCTTCAATTATAAAATGCTTATTTTAGATGAAAACCAATTAAGATCTAAGAGCTAAACTGCAAAATTCTGACTTATGGCAATCTGTTCCCTAAGATACAATTTTTTAAAACCTTTTTTTCTACCACTGAAAATGTACAGAAATATGATTTGATCACAGAAATGGCAGTAAAAATGGCATCACACCAATGAATTTCACTAGATTTCTAACTCGTCCTGCAGTATGCAGGGAACGTTGCTGCTAATACCGGTGATGGATGCCACGAGCGAGCCATGGAAACATGTCATGGGCGAACAGTTCCGAATGTTTCAAAGAAACCTTTTAACCCCTGTCTAGATATGTCGAGAACAATTTATTTACAACTCTTTAGATCAATTAAAAGATATAATCTTGTCTCAGTTTCAGCTTGCTCCGTGCAGTTTGATTTTTAAGGCGATATTCCAGTTTGTGATTGCTCTTAACTTGTCCAGTTTCTTGATAATTAGAGTTTGGATGGCATCCAAATCCTTCATGCAGTGGGGGTAAAAATTTTTTTTCCTTTATTTTTTTTTTTTTTAACTAAAGCTACACTGCACTGTCTCTCTGTGATATTCTTCACGTTATTTTGGTTCTTCCATAGCTGCCAAAGCCCCCGCAATGGAACAGGGGGCTTTAGGATCAGTTCAGGTCTGCGCGTGGACGCCGTACCGCCCATGCTCGCTGGACACGTGGGACTTCACGTCGATGCTCCCAGGCCTTGGTGCCTCGTGGATCTATGCGTGTGACAGTGAAAATAAATTAAAACGCCGTGAGACGGAACCTAAGAAGAACGGCCTGCAGGCGTCGAGGCGGGGCGGCGGGCTGCTGCCGCACGACTCATCTGCCCGCAGCCGAGGCGCCGGGCTTGAGGACGCCCGGCAGCTTGTCGGAGCCGGGCACTTTCCAAGGCCCCGGCGCCACGGCGGCCTTGCGCGTGGGGGCGCCCCCCGGGGGCCGCGCGCCCTGCCGGGGCCCCGCGCGCGCGCCCGCCCTGCCCTCGGCCTCCCGCGCCCCCGGGCGCTCGGCGCCACCGCCCGGACCCGCGAACGCAGGCGCAGCCCCGGGGCCTTCGCGCCGGCCGAGCTCGGGGCCAGCCGCGGCGCGGGGCCCCTCCTTCCCGCCCGCCCGTGCAGCGTCCGCCGCGTCCGCCGCCGCGGGCCCGGGCGCCCTGGCCTCCGAGGAGGGCCTGCCGGCCTCGGGCCGCCCCTGGCCGCCGGGTGCCTCCTCGAGCCTCGGCCGCGCGGCCCTGTGTGGGCTCGCCGAGCGCTCCCTCTGCTCCCCGAGGCGCTGCTTCTTCTGGCCGCCGGTTGAAAGCTCCTTTGGTTTCCTAACGTCGTGTTCCCTTTTGATATCCCAAGTTGGGTCTGGGCCTATCTGGTGGGAAGGGTCGGAGGGTGGGGCTGGATGTGATGGAGAAAATGGAGAGAGGACGTCCTCGAGGGAGACGCCTACTTCCGGCAGACCTGGGGAGGCGGCAGCGGGAGAACTCCAGGAGTTGGGTTCGTCTGTGGGGCAGGAAGCACAGGCGTTAGGAGCCGAGCCCGCAGCCCTCGCACGTCCCCGCGACCTCTCGCTACGGTAGGGACGAGAGCAGGCGGCCAGGGGCGACTGCTTTCAAGGTCCCGAGCCACCGCCACTCCCACCCTCACTGCCACCAGGGCAGCCCCCGGGGAGTCTTCTGTCTCCCCACCCGCCTGCCCCAGGCTTATTTACCCCACCTCCTTCCCTCATTGATGAATCAAGATGGGCATTGCTAAGGCCGGGCCTAATCCTTTCCTTCGTTCGCCTCGGCCCCTTCTAACTCCCTGGGGTGTCTTCAGGTCTGACAGCCCTGTGTGGATATCTGGCTTGGCAGCGCTTGAATCAGTGGTTCTCAAGCTCGACTCCACGTCAGAATCACCTGGGATGGTTGTGAAAAATACAGATTCCGCGGTGGCTACCTCCAGAGATTTCAGTAGCTCAGGGCCCAGGAATTCCCCTGCATTTTTAACAGGCACCCAGGTGATTCTGAAGGTGGTCCAAGACCTGAGCTTTGAGAAACACTGGTCTAGGTCTTCTGGAAGAAGTTGGGACAGTCAGTGACTTTCAACCATTAGGTGTCACTCGGAGCGTAACTACCACCAGATACTCTCGGAATTTGGATAAAGTCATCAAAAAACATTTACTGTTGTCTTGCCTTTTAGAAATCATTGTTCTTAATTCTTTTTAGTAGTTCTGACATTATAGCAGGACCAGGCTAAGATAAGTGATTCTTTCAAGGAAGCCTAGTTTCAACATTTATTTGGGGTTTCAAATCTCCCTATTTTGAGAAAGGATTTGAGACAATTTACAACAAAACACAAAAGGGAATGATAAAAATGAGAATTTTTTTTTTTAAAAGCTTGTGTCAGAAGCCAAGTAGGAGGATAGATGTATTAGGAATCTGAGTTCAGTTAGTTACTACTATGAACACTAACATTACCCTTGAGTTTCTAGCTACTACGTCAAAATTAAAGCAGGAAAGCCCAATACAGCCATCCCTTGATATTTGTAAGGAATACGTTCCAAGACCTTTGGAAATCCTCAAATTTTGGAATAGCTTTCTAGAGTGTAAGTTCTCTTCACAGAACTGGCGGACGGTCATGAGTGGGAACAAAGGCACCACACTCATATCTGAATGTTGGGGGGCGGGAGAGGCTCCTCACCAGCTGAGACAGCCCTACACGCCAGCCCCAGTGCCTGGGAGTCAGTTCCTGCCACTGTAACGTTATATGTTGCAGACGATTAGAGGCCCTTATTCAGACTCAGTCCGCGAATGTTTAAAATGTGAGGATTCTTATCTGGTACTTTTGATGCTGATTTATAAAGAGAGAAGGAGAGGAAGAAGGCAGTGGGGTTGATAGTTCCAAAAATTCTGGGCCACCTATACAAGACCAAGTCAGTTATAAAAAGTTTCTCCTTTGATGTGAAATTTGAATGGAGTATTCAGGGCACAATGTTCTTCTCTTCCTTGTTTTCAGAGATGTATCTATCATCATGTTCACGTAGTGAGTAAGAAGTCTAGGAAAAGCATCAGAAGACCTGCAATCTAATCCTGCCTCTGGCATTTACCACGATGTGATTTTGGATCAACTGCTTGAGCTCTCTGAGCCTCATTTTCTCCTTTTATAAGGTGAGGATGAAATGTTTGTTTACCTCGTAGAGATGAGACAAAGGGAAAAGCACTTTGCAATGGGAGGATTATAACAATTTTTTTACACATAATTGAGTCAGATTGGTGTGTCCCAGTAGCTGCCTACTTACCAAGTAGGCCACATTAACCAGCATACTCATAGGTGGGGTTTTGAGTAAGTGCAGTAAATCAGCCATTCCCATTTGCTGTGATTCCCAGGTGTGGTTTTGCTCTACCCCTGGTAGCCTTGGTTACTTCAAGGAATATTTGAAAGTCCTCAAATACAATTTTTTTTTTTTAATTGGAGTATGTTCTGCTTCCGACTGGGCCAGAATTTGAAAACCAAACTGTTTAGACCAAATGATAGACCGTGGCAGCTCCATCATGCAGGAAGGTATTGCCTGAAAAAGTGAACAGCGGTCTTCGAAAGGCCTCAGGGTAAAAGGTAGCTGTGCTATGCCATCTCTAACATGGACCCAGGTAATGCTATGTCACATTGTAATGTCTCTTCCCAGCACCCCCACCCGCCTCTGCCAATTCCATCACGTATGGCCGAGTCGATTAGCTGGCCTTGAATTACTGTGAGGTACAGGGAGGCTGATATTATCCACATCATTTTCTGAAGGAGGAACTGAAGCAGAGAGAGGGTAAGTAATTTGACCAAGATTACAAAATGGGTCAGCCAAGAGTAAAACATTGGGTTGCTTTACTCTTTGACTTAGAAAATTTTCCTGCAATTTGCCTTGCAGATAGGATCAAAGCGTGTGAAATGGACATGCTCGGTGGGCCCTGCAGTCCAACAGGAACTAGACCCCATCGTCACTGAACAGAATGGTTAGCATCTAATTCTGCCTATCTTACTCTTCTTGACGGTAAACTGGAAGGTAAAATCATTCAAAATACAAAGATACAGAAGAATCGCTCTTGTTGTAAAAAGATTTCTCATTTGTTCATAGATCATTAAATTCTTGGTGGGACAAACAAAGCTAAAATGTCCCAAGCAACTACTGACTGAGAGTATTAGTTAGAAGTTGAAATGAACTGGATCTTAAAGTAACATGATTTAAAGGATGGACATTTATATAAGTGTTTCAACAGTTTCCATTTTTCTGCACTCTTTTCTTATTTGCCCATCTTGGTGCGGGGCACAACCGTCACCTGGAGTCCTTGATTCCTTTCTCTCGCGCACCTCACAGATAAAATCCACCCGCAAGTCTTACTAGTCTTAATTTCAAGTATACATGGCCTTTGTCAACTTGGGTTTGCTTCACTTTCACCACCCGACGTCAAGGTCCCGGCAGTGCCTGAAAGGATGCAACCAGTGTAGGCTGCCCAAGGTCATCACAGTGAAAGGAAGGCCATAATGTGGACATCTTTCATAAACCCTTAGCGATGCTGTTCAAGACAGAGAATTCAAAAAATGAACTTCAGTGTTGTTCAGACAAGAGAAGTTATGTGTAGGATATTGTGAGCCCCACGCCCTCTCCTGAGCTCAGGACCACGAAGCTAGTTACCACACCCAAGGGATGGGCCTGCCAAGCTGCTGATTCTCACGGGGACTGCTCCAATAACCCACTCCTCTCTTTACTCCTGGTCTTGCCTACCTCTAATGATTCTCCACGCAACACCTACAATAGTCTCTTGGTGACACAAATTAGATCATGCCATTCCTTTGCTTAAAACTTTCAGAGGATTCTTACTGCTATTAGATTAAAATCCACAAAAACCTGCATGATCTGGCCACTGCCGGCCCCCCGAGCTTCAACTCTATTTATTCTCTGTTCTTCACCCACACTGGTCTCCATTCAGTTCCTAAATGGACCGAGCTCAGTCTCTGTTCTGGGATGTCATCGCTGACTCTCCCCAGAAGGTTCTCTCCCCAGCTATTCGTATTTAGGACTCTTAAATATCACCCCCAATCCCAGGTAGAGACTCTGCTGTCAAGAGTGTCTTGTTTGTATTTTCTCCTAGTACATTTAATTGGTAATTATATGTTTATAATTACCAATTAATAATTAATTTATATATATATATATATATATAAAAAAAAATCTGCCTGCTTATTCAGTTGGTATCGGTTTCAGCCACTAGATTGAAAGCTTCACGAGGGGAGTGGCCACAGTGGTCCTGTTTATCACAGTGGGAATACGGCCTCGCAGAGTGTCCGACACGGTAACAAGTGCTCCGTGAATATTTGATGAACAAATCAATCTGTTCCACAAATAGAAATGGAAGACTTGAAACCAAATGCCTCCTTGAGCAAAGACTTGAGAGAAGATGTTCATTTAGAGAATAATCAGCAAAAACAGGTTTGTATCTATGACTTTTATCAGTCTCCAGAGGGAGGATGGTGGGGAAATGCTAGTGAGTATTTGAAGTGTGAGGGGAAATAAATGCATTTGGGGCAGGAGTGCAGAGGGAGGACGCTGGCAACAGAAAGGGCACTGGGAAGAGGTCTTGGCTTTTATCAGTGGCCCCTGGAGTGGAGAGAGAGAGAGAAGGTCTGGATGGAAAACAAGCAGTTAAGTTCTCCTGACTTTGCTCACAGCTGTTCTTTTCTTTGTTAATCTTCTCAGCCATGATGGTGTGATGATTTTGCTTAAAGGAGCTTCATGTCTGGGGACTCATTAGTCAATGTGCCAGTGAATGTTCAGATAAACCACAGGCAAGATAAACCCTAAATAGCTCACACTCTGTTGTGGGGAGAAGCAAGTCCCTGTCCTAAGTTAGGATCAGGTTTCTTCCCCCTTCTTGTTGGTTCTAGCCAGTTTGGATCTGTCCTAGAAAATAGGGTGATTAATACATAATATATATTAATAGTATATATGTACAGAAATCACACACACACATATTATTATGTTTGAGTTGAAAGATGTATGATCTCTTGAATTATTTTGTAGGAACTCAGCTATATTGAAAAATAAAATGTAGTCTGCTATGTAATCTCCCTAGGACTGAAACTAAAAAACCAAAAAACCTCATCTACTGTGTTTCAACAGCTTGCTTCTTTATGGAATCTAACTCAAGCGACAGTAACCAGAGAGGTTACTAGGAATAGACTACTTACTGCAGTAAGTAAGTATCTGCATTATTGGTTTTCCTAGGTGACTCTTATCTCCAGCAAAAAATTGTGCAGAGGAAAATGTAACTGGAATCAAGGAAGAGTTCACTTTATCTTGTGCTGAAGGGTGAGGGAGTCCGGTTAGAAGGGAGCCAGGGATTGCTGCAGGGGAAGGAGGGCCTGAGTCCCACCCCACACCTCACCTAATAGCCCTGGGGCTTCCAGCTCTGGGCCGATGGGTCCCCCAAGGCCCTGCGCTTCTCTCCTCCTCCCAATACAGGGCTGGGACGAGTGCCTAATGGCTGCCTTGGATAAGGGTGTTCAGGAAGCTAACAATGGTATTCCCGCTGTTCCGTGGCTAATACTGGCAACAGCTAACATCCAGTGAGGGGCTTACGAGATGCCAGTCACTGTTCTAATGTATTTACCCACGACAGATGAGGACACTGAGGCACAAAGAGGTTAAGGAACTTGTTCCAGGCTACATAGCCAGTCAGGGGTGGAGCAGGGTTGTTGAATGGTGGGTGATGTTCTACAGCTGAAACACTGTCACTAGACTCCTTCGCTAGCTTTTTTTTTTTTTTTTTTTTTTAAGATTTTATTTATTTGAGAGAGAGTAAGTGAGAGAGAAAGAGCACCAGCTGTGGGGGGAGGCAGAGGGAGAGGGAGAAGCGGACTCCCCGCTGAGCAGGGATCCCAGGGATCCCGGACCGGAGCCAAAGGCAGATGCTTAACCGACTGAGCCACCCAGGCTCCTCTCTGCCCCTGGGTTAGTATCACAGAAACCTCCATCAGGAGTGAATCTGTCAGAGGCCGATCCATCGTTACTCTAAATAGAGGCTCTCAGTGCCACTTGTGTCTGAACCTTGGACACAGAAGGGCAGTCACCACAGTGACGGTGTTGATTTGTGAACATGCTGGAAACATGAGCTGGAATCAGAGGATAAGGAAATTAGATTTCCTAAGGGCAGGGATAAGACTGTGTATTTTAAAAATATCCCTCACAGTGTCACACTTTGACCTGGACTGAACTGCAAATACTCCTACTAGATACTGGAAACACTGACTCAGTTCAAGACCTCCGTTTACTGCTCAAATGAACGAACTTATTCTGCAAAGAGATCCATGGACTTGGTAAGTGTTCCTCCTCCTAAAAACCTTTCCTGTTGCAACCTACAGTTGGCTGGGTTGGAGAATACTGATGTGATTATACTGAACTATATTTTCATCTAATTGAGATATTACAGGAAAATACAAAAGATGACTAGAATAGATCAAAGGACAGTAATGTGAAGTCACTCGGTGTTCAAAAGAAAAATCTTTTAAGGATAGGTCCAAGCCATAATGGTTCATTTGGATCCGTTCATCCATCACTAAGGGGATTGCTCTTTGTAACAAAATACAAAGGAAACTGTGCTTTTTAAAAACTTCTGGACAAATTAATGATTTTTCCTTTGCTTTCTGCTCTTTGTGAAGCATTGTTTCCTATCTGGAGGCATTGCTGACGGCATTCAAACACGTATTTGTGAAACCTTTGTTACCAGAGAGATGTAAACGAGGTGTTGGAAACATCAATACCTTTAAAAATTGTGACCACATTTGCTTATCTTTGCTTCATGTTTAGACTCGTTTTGAGAGCATGATCCAAGGTACAGCAGTAAACGTGTGGCAAACTTGACCTCCGGTGCTGAAGGGGCAGACCTCAGGGCTAACGGACCTATTGATGATGGGGCTACCTTTATGGAGCGCTTCAGCCATCCCAGGAGCTGTGGCCGGTGAGTCCTGTTCATGATCCTTCAATCCTCACAGCAGCTCTGAGCCGTCCAGTGCTATTATCCCCGCTTCACAGATGGGGAAACTGAGGTTTAGATACATTAGGCAATGTGCCAGGACCACTCAGCTGATGCATGAGAATCAGGATGACTGACTACATAACTCCAGAGCCCGGTCCCAAGCCACTACTCTACTTTGGTGCTTTTTAACTCTTTTCCACATCAGGACCCATGTAGTAAAATATATTCTTTAGTCAGTGCCCTGGAGTAAACAGAAGGAAATGATCAAGGTCTGAAGAGTGGAGCCAACCCCTCTGTATGACGAGGGAGCGAAAAGGCTAGCTAAGGACAAGGCAGAAGCTGGCACCCCCCCTCCCCCCGGTGACATGTGTGACAGTCCGCAGGCGCTCCTGGCCGCCCTACAGGAAGGACAAACGGTTAATAGAGATCACAGTCCTGCAGGACAGGAGTCTCCCTCAGTTTACAAATGTCCTGGTGATTTCCAACAGTCTAACTTCCAGAAGACCCCCAACTGTCTTCATGTTGGGACCTCATTAGAGAAAAAAAACACAGCTTGGCTTGACAACAACTAGGCCTCGAGTACCCTGAGAGTCTCCTTTACCATACATCAGGCCTTCTGAACACCCCCTTTGTCCTCCCCTCCCCAACTCCTGAGTATCGAATCAGCACTCCTCGGGATCACGGGGCAGCAGCTCTCCCTGCCCATGGGTCCTCTCCCCATGCTTTAATAATATCATCTTTTTGCACCAGAGACGTCTTAAGAATTCTTTCTTGGTCATCCACTTTGGACCTCACTTACATTCTAAAACTTCATCATCTGGTACCTGAATGTAGGGCTCTGAGTCTTTACATCTGGACTCTGAGCTTCGGTGCAAAATTGGTGAGCACGTTCTCTCCTCTTCCTTTACTCTCATTTCAGGGGCGCTTCAAGGAATATGGTCTTACTGAACACTTTCACGTCGACTGCTCAGGCTGCAATCCTCTAGCCCAGGGCTACTCTACGGGGAGGAGAAAGTCTGCCTTTTGGCTGAAGTCAGAACCCTGGCCGGAATGGTAAGAAGACCCAGAAACTTGATGCCCTCTCTTTATTCCTGTTCTTGTACAGCGTTGTCTGTCTTGGGCATGGGACAGCCACCAATGTCACCAGGACACCTGCCGATCTAAAGACTCCCATGTGAGGTTTCCTTCTGATTGATCTGAGTAATCCCCGCCACATCCCTGGTCTAGCCACTTCTGGCCGCGGGACCTCACTGGGAGCTGGCCGAAACCAGTCCCTGATTGAATTAAAATCCAACCAGGGAACGTTTCCTAGGGAAGTTGGCT
>CM052806.1:17197727-17224431 GCA_028533885.1 Nasua narica
ATTAGAGAAAAAAAACACAGCTTGGCTTGACAACAACTAGGCCTCGAGTACCCTGAGAGTCTCCTTTACCATACATCAGGCCTTCTGAACACCCCCTTTGTCCTCCCCTCCCCAACTCCTGAGTATCGAATCAGCACTCCTCGGGATCACGGGGCAGCAGCTCTCCCTGCCCATGGGTCCTGTCCCCATGCTTTAATAAAAGCACCTTTTTGCACCAGAAACGTCTTAAGAATTCTTTCTTGGTCGTCGGCTCTAGACCTCACTTATATTCTAAACCTTCATCATGTATGCCTCAGGGGCCAAAGGGGGTTATTATGCAGTATAACCCAGCAGAGGTGTGTCAGGGAGTACAGATTATGAGACTCAGCTCTATTTTTCAACGAGGTAAAATCTTGATGACCCAGATTGACCTGGAAATGTGGGGATGCTCAGGGATCAGTCTCAATGAGTAAAATATCTGCATTACAGGCTATATGAGAAGTATGCTGGTTCAGTTATTTTAAGCATGTTTTGGGAAGCAATACATCCTTTTCAAATTACATCTTAAATGAAAACCTGATTTGTAAAACAAAAACGAATGACTCTGCTTAGGTGGGGGGATCCAAAGCCTCTCGCCATTCACCCCTCAGCCCCCTGCACTGGCCTCTTCTGCCCCCTCAATCCCCATCACCTGTTCCATCCCTCCACCACCTGCCCTGGTCCTGAGGCCATTTCTCAGGAACCTTGAAGCCCTAACTGAACAGCTTGAAAACAACTACTCAAAGAAGCAGCAGGTATCTCTAAAAGCCCCTGTTAAAATGCAAAAATCCCCATTCAGAGGTGGGAAGGGAAGAAAGGAAGATTTAATAGATTTTTTTTCCCCTAGGTATTAGTGGCTGGGAGTTGGACTCCAGGGAAGGGAGGCAAAGCCCGGGGCAGTTTTGCTGGAGGAAGGGGATGGAAATGTCTACAGCACAGCTGGCGAGCACAGACGTGACCTTGCCATAACTTTGCCCAGGCTGGCAGGGGAGTCCGGCCGAGTAGACAAGCCCTACTTGTCTGCAGGAAGAGCAGTCAGCCGCTAGAGGGGGAACGGGTGTCAGCGGCAGGCCTGGCGGCAAGCTCTAGTCCCAGCACTCGGCGTGAACTTGGGGAGGTCACTTCACCATTCTAGCCTCAACTGCTCAGGGAAATGGGAAACTGAGACCTGGGGAGGGGTATCTATCTGCCTTGCTTCCCTCCCAGCGTTGTGATCAAATGAAATAATCTGTATGAATGTTTATATACATGTCAGCCATTAAAGTAACAGTTAAATCCAATTTCAAAAATGGGCAAAAGAGGGAACCAAAGACATCTGAATAGCAAATACGCACAGAAAAGATGCTCAACATCGCTAAGAGCAAAATGCAAATTAAAACTACAATAAAGAACACCTGGGGGGCTCACTCAGTTAAGTGCCTGCCTTCGGCTCAGGTCATGATCTCCGGGTCCTGGGATGGAGCCCCGCATCGGGCTCTCTGCTTGGCGGGAAGCCTGCTCCCCCCTCTGCCTGCCGCCGTCCCTGCTCGTGCACTGTCTCTTTCTCTCTGACAAACAAATGAAATCTTAATAAAAACAAAACTAACGAGATACCGCTACACATTTACTAATATGTAAATATTAAAGTCAAACCAAACCAAACCGAAACAACAACCTGAAAATAACAGGTCGGACGCGGAGCCACTAAAACTCTCATTTGTTTTTGTTGGAAATGAGACGTGCAACAGCCACTTGGGAGAACAGTCTGGCAGCTTCTTAAAAAGCGAAACATTTAGTGGCTACAACTCCACCATCCCGCTCTGAGGTTATCTACACAAGGAAAGAAAGACGGAAGTTCATACAAAACCCTGTGCACGGATTTCTGCAGCGGCTTTATTCTGATTCACCAGAAACTGGAAAGAACCACATGTCCCTCAGCTGCTGAACCGATGAACACGCAGAGGGGATGGACGGTGCTTAGCCATGGAACAAGCTCCTTAGCCACCCAACGGCATGAGCGAATCTCAGCGGGCTCATGCTGAGCGAAAGAAGTCAGGTCCAAAACGTTACATTCTGTAGGATCCCCTTGATGTGACATTCTCGAATAGATACAAATAAAGGGGCAGAAAACCCATTAGTGGTTTCCAGGCACTGGGAGTGGGAAGAGGCTTGACCACATGGAGAATGAGAAACTTGGGGAGATTATGGAACTGTTCTGTATCTTGATTATAATAGTGACCATAAAACGGTATGGGTTTTTCAGAACGGGTAGACTGAAAAGGGTGTACACTGAAAAGGGTGAATTTTACTGTATGTAAATGACACCTCAATTGTTAAAATGTGAAAAAATCAACAGTGCCGATAAACTTTTTAAGCCTGGTGCAAAAAAGGCTCTTTACAGTGGTTACACCTTTTGCAAATAACATTCCCACCACTAGTTTGCATGGTAACCTCCCTGCCTTCCTAACCACGGCCGTAAGTCTTAGCCCAAAGAAACTGATAAGGAATCCCGAGTTCACAGAGTTAGCAGAATCTGAATCGAACAGGTTTTACACTAATCTTTAGAAAGCATCTTTAATCTTAAGGCTTTTCTAGAATCGTGTTTTCATCACACAGGTACAGCCCCGTCTGAAGTGACACTGGAAACAGGGATGGGAATAATCAATCATGAGGCCCCTATTTCATGGGAGAAATGATGGAAACTGATAATAACCACCTCCTGCCAAAGACAGAAGAAAGGGAAACAAGCTACTCGGAGGATACTCTTGATCTTCAGCTAAACCCTTGCCTCTGTGGTACCCAGACAAGATCTTCACACTCCCTTCATCTGCTTCTATAAGCCATTCATGGGCAAGACTAGGTATCTGATTAACCGGCCTCTGGACTGAGGCCCCAAAAGTGACATGCCCCTAGATCCCTCATCAAAATGTCCCTGGGGAACAAAGTCCCTTTTTAACAATTCTGGCTCTTTCTTCCTCTTTTTTAATTGAAATTCAATTAGCCAACACATAGTAAGTACATCATTAGTTTCCGCTCTGGAGTTCAATAATTTATCAGTTGCATAAAACACTCAGTGCTCATCACAACACGTGCCCTCCTCACTGCCCATCACTCAGTTACCCCATCCCCCCCCACATCTCCTCCAGCAACTTTCATTTTGTTTCCTAGAGTGACGATTAATTCTGGCTCATTATTATTATTATTATTTTTTTTAATTCTGGCTCTTTAAAAGGAAAATGAATTAGTGGAAGCAAAACTCTTGTGTCTGGAGTCATCCAATGTTGTTGTAATCCTAGTTCATCAATTATTATTTCCCTGTATCCAGTTTTATTTCTCAAAACACTGTCCTCTGATCCATCTCTCTCTCTCTCTCTCTCTCTCTCTCTCTCTCTCTCCCTCTCTCTCTCTCGTTGGGACCCAGGAGCCAGCAGCTCTAGCTATCCTTTTTTTCCCTTTAAAAAGAACTTACTGATTTCTGATCACAAAATACAGGGAAGAAGCAAAGGCAACGCCGGTAAGCTCGTGGGTGTAGGTCTTCCCAGCCTGCACATGACTATGAATACCCTTGCACCACAGCAGACTCACACTCCCCCACAGGCACCTTCCTACATTCTAACAGCTGCAGCGTGTAGTACACAACCACGGGAGAAGTTTCAAACAGATGCCCCACTCAACACAAGGTTCGCCTCCAATGACAGGTTTCCAGCTCACTTTCGCAAATACTGAAACTGAAGGGACTGGTTGTTCCTACGCTTGATTTCCTAGAGTAGGTCATAAACAGATTATGCCTTCACGGATCTTAGAGATGTGTAAACTAACTTTTTAACAGGCAAAGGGTTGATATCCAAGATCTATAAAGAACTTCTCAAACTCAACACCCAAAAAACAAATAAGTCAAAAAATGGGCAGAAGACATGAACAGACACTTCTCCAAAGTAGACATGCAAATGGCCAACAGACACATGAAAAAGTGTTCATCATAATTAGCCATCAGGAAAATTCAAATCAAAACCATATTGAGCTATCACCTTACACCAGTTAGCATGGCAAAAATTAACAAGACAAGAAACAGCAAATGTTGGAGAGTATGTGGAGAAAGGGGAACCCTCTTACGCTGTTGGTGGGAATGCAAGTTAGTACAACCACTCTGGAAAACAGTGTGGAGGTTCCTCAAAAAGTTAAAAAATAGAGCTACCCTATGACCCAGCAATTGTACAACTGGGTATTTATCCCAAAGATATAGTGAAGATGTAGTGAAAAGAAGGGGGACATGCACCCCGATGTTCATAGCAATGTCCACAATAGCGAAACCGTGGAAAGAGCCAAGATGCCCTTCAACAGATGAATGAATAAAGATGTGGTCCATATACACAATGGGATATTACTCAGCCACCAGAAAGGATGAATACTCAACTTTTGCATCAACATGAATGGGACTTGAGGAGATTATACTAAGTGAAATAAGTCAAGCAGAAGAAGTCAATTACCATATGGTTTCACCTATTTGTCGAACATAAGGAATAGCATAGAGGATATTAGAAGGAAGGGAAAATGAAGAGGGGGAATATCAGAGGGAGAGACGAACCATGAGAGACTATGGACTTCAAGAAACAACAGAGTTTTAGAGGGGAGGGGAGTGGGGGGATGGGTGAGCCTGGTGGTGGGTATTAAGGAGGGCACGGATTGCATGGAGCACTGGGTGTTAGACGCAAACAATGAATCATGGAACACTACATCAAAAACTAATGATGTGGGGGAGGAGTGAGATGGCAGAGAAATAGTAGACCTAGGGGCGCTTGGGTGGCTCAGTGGATTAATGCCTCTGCCTTAGGCTCGGGTCATGATCTTAGGGTCCTGGGATCGAGCCCCGCATCGGGCTCCCTGCTCAGCAGGGAGCCTGCTTCCCCCTCTCTCTCTGCCTGCCTCTCTGCCTACTTGTGATTTCTCTCTGTCAAATAAATAAATAAATAAAATATTTTAAAAAAAAATAGTAGACCTAAATATTTTCGGGTCCCAGGAGTTCAGCTAGATAGTTATTAAACCATTCTGAACACCTACAAACTCAACAGGAGATCGAAGAGAAGAAGAGCAGCAATTCTAGGAACAGACCACTTTCGGAAAGGTAGGACAGGCAGAGAAGTGAATCTGAGGCAATATACAGGAAGACAGACTGCAGGGGGAGGGGCCAGCTCCCAGCAAATGGTAGAGCAGCAGAGCACAAAATTGGAATTTTTAGAAGTCTGTGCCACTGGGTCGCCTGGGTGGCGCAGTTGGTTAAGCAACTGCCTTCGGCTCAGGTCATGATCCCAGAGTCCTGGGATCGAGTCCCACATCGGGCTCCCAGCTCCACGGGGAGTCTGCTTCTCCCTCTGACCTTCTCCCCTCTCGTGCTCTCTCTCACTATCTCTATCTCAAATAAATAAATAAAATCTTTTAAAAAAAAAAAAAAAAGAAGTCTGTGCCACTGAGGGACGTTGCCCCAGAGGCTAAGCTGGGGGAGGGCAGTGGAGGCCTCACAGGGACAGTGTGGTCTCAGCACCCACGGGGTCACAAAAGACTGGGGGTGCCTGAGTGTGGCAGAGCTCCCGGGTATCAGAGCTGAGAAGCTGGCTACAAAGACAGAGCCGAGGACTGAGCTCTCAGTTTGGAGTTATCTTAAACCATGATTCAAGTCACAGTCAGGCCACTGCTCTTTGAGCAGGGACCCCACAAGCAGCAGATCCAGGGAGACTAGACCTTCCTCTCCTGGGAGGAGCGGCGCGGGAGCGGGTGCAGGAATCAGCTGGGTTTGGAGACTCCAAATGGGGCTGTGCGCCAGAGATAGAAATGCTTGGTCACAGGCCGGGTGAGCAAATAGTGTAGCCAGAGACCAGGGAGATGGGAGGGACTGACTGCTTTTCTCTGAGGGTGCACTGAGGAGCAGGGCCCCGAGCTCTTGGCTCCTATGGGCCGGATTGGGAGGCCGCCATTTTCATTCCCCTCCTCCAAAGCTCTACGGAAAGCGTTCAGGAAACAAAAGCTCTCAAGAATGAACCCAAGCAGATTACTTAGCCCAAGCAGATTACTTAGCCCAAGTAGATTACTTAGTCTTTGCCTGAGGCGGACTTGCACCCGCCCTTGCCCCTGGGCGGGCAGGCATTTGAGAATCACTGCAACAGTCCCTTCCTCCAGAAGATCAGCAAGAACATCCAGCTGAGACCAAGTTCACCGATCTATGAGAACTGCAGAACTCCAGAGCTAGGGGAAAGCATATAATTCGAATTTTTTTGACTCTTTAGTCTTTCAAAGTTAAATTTTTAAAATTTTATTTTTCTCTTATTCTATTTATTTTTTCTCTTCCCTAGTTTAACCTTTTTAAACTATTTTATCTTATCAATACCTTTTGAAAAAATCTTTTTAAATTTTCATTGTCATAGTCACTTTCTATCCATTGTATTTAACCTTATTTTTTGTATACATATAGGTTTCTCTTTCTTTAAAATTTTGGGATACAGGTTTTTTTTTTTTTTTTTTTGCATTAATATATAATGTATTATTTGCCCCAAGGGTAAAGGTCTGTGAATCATCAGTCTTACATAGTTCACAGCACTCTCCATAGCACATGCCCTCCTCAATGTCCATCACACAGCCACCCATCCCTCCCCACCCTCGCCACAGAAACCCTCAGTTTGTTTTCTGAGATTAAGAGTCTTTTATGGTTTATCTCCCTCCCTGGTCCCATCGTGTTTCATTTTTTTCCTTCCCTTGCCCCCATGACTCCCCACCCCTGCCCTGCCTCTCAAATTCCTCATATCAGAGAAATCATATAATAATTATCTTTCTCTGTTAGACTTATTTTGCTTAGCATAATACCCTCTAGGTCAATCCAAGTCACTGCAAATGGCAAGATTTTGGGTTTTTGATGGCTGCATAGTGGGGTACAATTTCCTCTAATGGATCAATATATACCCTGAATCTAGTGCATGGCTTTGTTCTAGTCTCCAGCCTGGTCACATTCATTTTTCTTTTCCCCTTTCTTTTTTCAACCAACTTATTTTATCAATCCCTTTTTTAGAATCTTTTTAAAATTTTCATCCTTTCAGTCATATTCCATCCCTTCATTGTGTTTACCCTTATTTTTGTATATATATGTTTTTCTTTCTTTAAAATTTTGGGAGGCAGTCTCTTTTCTCAGACCAAAATACACCTAAAATCAAGTGTGTGGCTCTATTCTATTCACCAGTCATTCATTCATTCATACATACATACATATATACATACACAAATTTTCTCCTTTCTCCTTCCTCCGGTTTTGGGTGTCTTCTGATTTGGTTAGTGTATAGTTTTCTGGGGCCGTTGCTACCCTGTTAGTATTTTGTTCTCTCATTGATCTATTCTTAGACAATTTTTAAAAGATTTTATTTATTTATTTGAGAGAGAGTGAAAGAGAGAGCATGAGAGGGAAGAAGATCAGAGGGAGAAGCAGACTCCCTGTTGAGCAGGGAGCCCGATGCAGGACTTGATCCCAGGACTCCAGGATCATGACCTGAGCTGAAGGCAGTTGCTTAACCAAGTGAGCCACCCAGGCACCCCTCATTCATCTACTCTCATATGGATAAAATGACAAGGTGGAAAAACTCACCTCAAAAAAAGGAACTAGATGCAATACTGACAGCTAGGGACCTAACTGATACGCACATTAGTAAGATGTCAGAACTAGAGTTTAGAATGACGATAATTAAGGTGCTAGCTGGGCTCAAAAAAAGCATGGAAGATACCAGAGAATCCCTTTCTGGAGAAATAAAATCTCTTTCAAAATACCATCAAAATATCATCAGTTTTTTTCAAAAAATGGAACAAATACTCTTAAAAATTATATGGAACCAGAAAGACCCCAAATAGCCAGAGGAATGTTGAAAAAGAAAACCAAAGTTGGCGGTATCACAATTCTAGACTTCAAGTTCCATTACAAAGCTGTAATCATCAAGACAGTGTGGTACTGGCATAAAAACAGATACATAGATCAATGGAACAGAATAGAGAGCCCACAAATAGACCCTCAACTCTATGGTCAAATAATCTTCGACAAAGCAGGAAAGAATGTCCAATAGAAAAAAGACAATCTCTTCAACAAATGCTTTTGGGAAAACTGGACAGCTACATGCAGAAGAATGAAATTGGATCATTTCCTTACATCACACACAAAAATAGACTCAAAATGGATGAAAGACCTAAATGTGAAACAGGAATCCATCAAAATCCTTGAGAATACAGGCTGTGACCTCAGCCACAGCAACTTCTTCCTAGAAACATCGCCAAAGGCAAGGGAAGCAAGGGCAAAAATGAACTATTGGGACTTCATCAAGATCAAAAGCTTTTGCACAGCAAAGGAAACAGTCAACAAAACCAAAAGACAATTGACAGAATGGGAGAAGATATTTGCAAATGACATATCAGATAAAGGGCCAGTATCTAAAATCTATAAAGAACTTATCAAACTCAACACCTAAAGAACAAAGAATCCAATCAAGAAATGGACAGAAGACATGAACAGACATTTCTTCAAAGAAGACATCCAAATGGCCAGGAGACACATGAAAAAGTGCTCAACATCATTTAGCATCAGGGAAATCCAAATCAAAACCACAGGAGATACCACCTCCCTCCAGTCAGAATGGCTAAAATTAACAAAATTTACAGGAAATGACAGATATTGGTGAGGATGTGGAGAAAGGGGAGCCCTCCTACTATTGGTGAGAATGCAAGCTGGTGCCGCCATCGGAAAACAGTATGGAGCTTCCTCAAAGAGTTGAAAATTAGAGCTACCCTACAACCCAGCAATCACACTACTGGGTATTTACCCTAAAGATACAAATGTAGTGACCCAAAGGGGCAAGTGTACCTGAATGTTTATAGCAGCAATGTCCACAACAGCCAAACTATGGAAAGAGCCTAGTTGTCCACCAACAAATAAAAGGATAAAGAAGATGTGGTATATATATACAATGGAATACTACACAGCCACCAAAAAATGAAATCTTGCCATTTGCAACAACGTGGATGGAATTAGAGGGTATTATTCTAAGCGAAATAAGTCAATCAGAGAACAACAATTATCATATGATCTCTCTAATATGAGGAATTTGAGAGGCAGGGTGGGGGGTCGTTGGGGGATAGGAGGGAAAGAATGAAACAAGATGGGACCAGGGAAGGAGACAAACCATAAGATACTCTTCATATCAGGAAACAAACTGAGGGTTGCTGGGGTGAGGGAGAAGGGACAGGGTGATGGACATCGGGGAGGGTATGTGCTATGGTGAGTGCTGCAAATTGTGTAAGACTAAGGATTCACAGACCTGTACCCTTGAAGCAAATAATACATTATGTGTTAATTAAAAAAAAACAACAACAAACCAACTAATGGTGTACCGTATGGTGACTAACGTGACATAAAAAATAAAAAAATTAAAAAATAAAGGAAGGCCTTTCTTAAATACTCGTGACTTAAGTCCTTTCTGTGTCCCCAGCCGTCTAAGCCCCAGCACCTCTGGTACCTGGATGGCAACCCTTAGGTCCTCCACATCCCAGGATGGTGATAGAGGAAGGGCAGGTCAGGCCAAGCATGAGGAATAAACAATCTTTAATGTGTTCACATTGGGAATCCTTGGGTACTGAGGATCTCTGTATGTTGGTCAAATTCCTTCTCCATGTTCTTTTCAGTTTATTTCTGTAATCTCACGAGCCATTGTAATGGGTCTTGGCCTTCTCCTTCCTCTTCCCCTCCAGGATGGCTATCACTTCAAGGTACTTCCAGCCAACACTGTGAGCCAGGCATCCCAGGTGGACAAACTTTCACAGAGGAAGAGACACGTGGCCTCGAGGGCAGCAGGAACCCCCGATTGCTTTTTCTTGTCAGAGGGTGGCGGGGTCCTCTCCAACATCCTGAGGTGGTCAGGGCAGCCTGGCCTCACTCAGTCTGGTGGGCAGCATGTCTCTATCGTTCACCCAAAGATATGGAAGGGGCCACGGGACTGGTTGGTGTTGATCTACTTCCTGAGGAAGGCCAGGTATTTGAACTTGTTTCTGTGGAAATTGCTAGAAACGTTCATTGCCCTCACAGTGCACCACCACCATGCTCCAGCCCAGCAGTAACTGCTTGGCAATGTTGGGCCATGATGGGTTCCTGGAGGTCATGTGGCACCAGACCTGCCTTTCTTGCCATTTTGTGCAGATGCCTGGGGAAACTTTTTTTTTTCATTCAACAAACCTTTATTGAGCACCTATTACTTATTTTATACGGGTCTTTGCACTGAAAATACACCTGTGAATTTCACAGGCCTTACTATCATAGTGAAAGAGACAGAAAATTAAGACACAAATCGGTAAGAGTAAGTCTGATGTGGGTCAGTACCACACAAGAAAAGAAGGTAAGGCGGGGAGGTGGAGAGAAACGCAGGCTGCTGCCTCGACAAGGCAGTCGGGGAAGGCCTGGATGATGAGCTGACACTGACTGGGGACTTGAAAGCCAAGCAGCAAATCAGGGGGGCCAAGGTGGAACACATGCAAAGGGAGGGAGGAACGTTAAGTTGGGTCGGGGGGCCGAAGGGGGCAAGGGTGAGATTGAACAGGGTTTTAGGAAGGCTTCTGAATTTTCATTATTAAATAATAATTCTTATAAGTGTTTTGGAGGCCACCGTGTGAGCTCACGCAGGGGAATATTTTAGAAGGCCAACGTGGCTACTGTGTGCAGAAGGGATTGCACGCGGAAGCAAGACCCCAGACAGGAGGCTACTGCGGTCGCCCAGATAGGAGCTGATGGTGTCCCAGGGGAGGCAAGTGGCGAGAGGGGGCCGGATTCAGGATGTGGTTTGTGCAGACTAGGCTGGACCCGCTGAGGGACGGGATACAGGGTGTGAGCAAAAGAGAACAGTCAAGGGGGACCTGAGATGGTCTTGTGTGTTTGTTCATTGGAAGATGTGCTGTCAGGCAGACGTGAGCTACGCATTGGACATGTGAAAACAAGACACAACTAAGGGCCTCAAGGCACTCCTCGTGCACCGTTTCAGAGTCCTCGACTTCCAGAGGCAAGCACGGAGTGCCGGGGGGTGGGCACGCACGATGACAGACCGTCCCGTGTCTGGGACGTGGCGATGGTTTTACTTAACTTTAAAGGGAGCCTAGACACAGCTAGTATAGAAGAATATTCCAGAAAGTGGGATCAGCAAGAGGGGTATCTGGGGGAAAGGAAGCAGAGAAGGCTGCGAGAGCAGGTTGGGGAGAACTTCCCCCGAAAGGCCTAGAAGTGGGGAAGCTTTGGAGCAGGACAGTGACCAGGGCGATTCTCCTGATCCAACGGGTGAGTCAGCCGCTCGTATCGATAAAGAAATTACACTTGAACTAAAACTAATTCAGTGTGTTTTGCTTCCATCAGATTCTTTTATAAAGAAATGAAATTTCCTTTTCTCTCATTGGTATTGGCAAATAGAAGCACGGTCGCTCTTCGGGCAGAGAAATACCGCTAGTCTTGCTGCTCATGAATATTTATCGAACATCTACTCTGTGCCAAGCACCGTGTCGCCTGCCGGGAATTCAGCATGTGCAAGATGACATTCTTGCCCTTGGAGAGCTTGTTATAGGAAGCAGGTACAGAATAAATGATTTCAAATGTGATGGATCATCAAAAGAAAGTTAAGAAAAGCAAAGGGCGCTACGGAAGCATTTAACAGGGTGCTAACCTCGTTCAGGAGTTCAGGGATGCTCCCTGAGGAAACAGTCTTGAAGTGAAAACCAGATTGATTAAAATTTTAGTAGCAACGGCAGCGATGTCATCCCCCATTTCGTCAGTAATGAGCCTTTTTTTTTTTCAAGTGGTTGCTTCTCCTCTGCTTTGAATCATGCCCAGCTCTCACCTGCCTTGAAGAGAGAAAACCCCCCAAGTCTCTCACTTTCACATACCCCAAACTGAACTTGTCATTGTGTTCCAGAGTGAGCCACCCACTTGGGACTTCCCTGCACTCAGACGTTCGCACACTCATTCCCGTGCTCAGGTTCTGGGCCGTGGACGTGACGCTGGAGGGGCCTCCGGAGAGACCGCCACAGTCGAAAGCCAGCCCACGAGCTGCCGCCGGACGGGAGAGGAAACCATGACGCGCTTCCTCACCTGAAGGACGCGCAGAGGACCGCGGAGTCCGTTCAGCAGGGGCTGGAGACTCACAGGAAGGTTCGAGCCTGACCCTGTCATGTCAGGGTTCATGAGCACGGGAGGGAAGGAGTGGGGAGATCTAGAGTTGAGGCGGCGCAGATTTACATCTCAGCTTTACTACTGACCAGCTGCGTAGCTTTGGGCAAACCACTCAACTTTTCCGAGCCCAAACGACACATTATCTACCTCTGACAGTCTGTTATGAAAATCAAAATTGTCCACACTTTTGCAAAAGTTAAGTGAGCACCGACCACAGTTTTGGGCACATAGCAAGCACTTGTAAATAATCATGACAATGGTAACAAACAAAACAAAGCAAAAATCAAAACCGCTAACACTCGCTGGGCACTTACTCTTACTGCTAAATGCCGTGCGTGCATTCTGTCATTCAAATGTCACAAAAAACCACCTGGGAAAGGACCAGAGCCCAGGAGGCTTCCAGATAAAGAGCTGTCACGGAGGCAAGCAGAGCTGTCACGGAGGCAAGCAGAGGCTGTGGCCGGCTTGTTGGCACCATGTGCGCCTGGCCCGGCTGGGATCACGCGCCTCTCTCTGAACTTAGGACCCCAAGGGCTGCTGTCACCTTAGCTCCAATCGCATGTTCCTGGTTATTACACCCTTCCCCCCCATCAGGCAGCTAATGATGCCAAAGAACCTTACTCCTTACCCATAGGGCTGTGAAAGCCTCCTGTATCTCCCCTGCTTCATTCATTAAGAACAAAGGATGATACTATTTGAAACCCTCGGGCCCTCATCCATGGTCAAGCTATCGTTCTCACGGAGCGTGGAGGGCAAGGAGTGGTACGGCGCGGGGTGTGGATAGTGGGGCTTGACATTTTTATGGAGACCAGCTGAAGACACAAGGGGTGGGGGTAGGGGGCTATGGGAGGCAATGAGTTCGCATCACCTTACAAAGGGCTTGGGCTGGGTTTTGATAAATGCTGCCTGTGAATTTTTATCTCGGCAAATAGAGTCTCAGACCTTCCTAGAAACAAGCCAATGGGTATCAATTTCGGTAGCACTTAGGGCTCATATGTAATGTCTGATTTCAAGTGGGTTTAATTTCATTTTAGCAAAAGATAAGGCTTTTTACTGAAGATACTTCTCCAGAAATAAAAATGGGACCGAGGGAAAATACAAGAAACCCTACTTGACTATTGCTGCAGGTGATGGTGCGTGTGGGTACTGGATATTTATAGGTCTGCGTACGTACAGAAAACCCCCCCTGTGCCGGCAAGCTCTGCTGAGCGCTAGCGCAGAGGTCTACATAAGGGGTGGCAGATGGGCAGGAGAGCCAAAGGCCGGCTCGGGGAAAGGATATTGGCCATTGGGTGCAGAGGGATTGTTGGGGGATTGTTGGCAGCAGTGCAGACTCCGACACAAAGGCCAAATTTGTGCAGCAGAACAATATAGATCTGCTGAAGGAGGAGGAGCTGGGTCCTGGGCTGTGTGCGCATTTGTAGGCTAAACGCTGGGCCCCTTGTGGTGTCACAGGAGACCCTTCAGCTTCAGTATCACCTCCTAAGAGGCCTCTTTCACCACCCAGTCCAAAGTGGTTCTTTCCTGGTTCAGCTCCTTGGTTTCTTTCACATCATTTACTACAACTGATTTGTGTGTCTCCCTTTCCTAGAATAAAATTCTCCTAGACAGGGCCTGTGGTCTGTCTTGTTCCCGGTTGCAACTTAAGTCTCTAAGGGTGCTGGGCACGTATGACTATGTGTTCAATAAATAGCAGTTGAATGAAAAATAAATAGATCAGTCAGGGATCACTCATTTCCCTTTCTTGAAAGTGGAATAGGAGCCAACCGTAGTAATTTACAGAAACGTGCAGAAACCTGATATATTTGTGATAAATGCATATGAATTGTAGGGGAGCAAAATTTGCCACCCCGAAATGTGTCTATTCGGCATGAGGATTATTTTAGGCTGATTATTTTTAGGAAACAAAGACTCAAGAAGTTTTTCTTTTTATCTCCCTTTCAACTGCCAAGAAGCATTTAGATGGGGGTGCGTACAACGAGAAAGAGACCTGTCACCAAAGATAACTTTGTTTTATATCAGAAAGACTTGTCTGCATGGCACGGTGAACATCTGCTCTTCCCATCTTTCTGTAAAATGTCTTCCTCTCCTTTGAAGTCCCAAACCCCGACCTTCTTCTTAGCTTAAGGAACCACATCTGCCTGACTGCCTGTGGGTCTCATATTCTTATGGGGCCCCTCTACATGTGTGGTTAAATTTGTCTTTCTCCTATTAAACGGTCTCATGTCAATTTGACTAAACTGCCAGAAGAATCTAGAAGGGTAGGGGAAAAACTTTCCCTCCCCACAGTTGGCAGAGTTGGCAGGACTTCCTTCCTCGTCTCGATATTGCTGGCTCCAAGGCTGCTAGAGCTGAGAGGCCCTGACACCTCTGACAAGTGCTAGAAGAAGGTAAGAATTCTTACCATGAGGGTTTCCCAAATCTCTGCCTGCGAGGTCTCTGCTGGAGGCGAGCATGTTGAGAATTCTTTTTTTTTTTTTTTCCATAAATTTAGTCTAGCAGGATAAAATATTTGTGGAAATAATTGCTTGGGTATAGCCACTGTGGTTAAAAAAAGAAAAAAGCTGGCAATGAGTATTCCTGGTGTTTTGTTTGTTTGTTTGTTTGTTTGTTTGTTAAATCATTTTCCTCCCAGTGATGGTCACTGTTTTTCTTTGTCTCTGTCTTTTGCGTGGTTTGTCATAAGGAGGAAAAAGCATAGGGTGGAATGCAAGCAAAGGCTCCACAAGCCTGCTGTTCAAGCTGCTGTTCATGACTGGCAAGTTCATCGTCACCAGACCAGCATCTGTTGAAGCAAACTTTGCTGAGTCCCCTGTGTAAAAACTGGACGAGGCTTTTCCTTTCATCTCATTCTACGTCCTGAGAGCTTGGCTCTGTGACTAGTGAGAATATTCTCTCTGTTCTCCACCATCGAGAAGGCACACCTGCTGGTACACCTTGGTGGCCGGAGGGAGAGCCTGGGGTTCTGTGGCACAAAGTCACAAGTGGCGCTCTCTTCCTCCAGCCATGCCAGCTCTCAGGGGAGCTTGCCATAAAGGGCCCCAGTCCATAGGAAGCTTTTGTAGCTTTGCCCTTCGTTTCTTTGTGAGTGCTGGGAAAGTCTCATTTCAGTAGCACCTGCCTGGTGTCTGAGATTAGCAGGTTTGTGACTGGAGGCATCGCACGTTCTCGTGGGAAACCAGGGACACTCTTTTCACTACACCATCCTTACCGCCTATGCAATGAAGGCTTTTGCTTTCCTAGACAATCTCTGGGAGTAAACTTGCTGGATCTCGTGAGGGGTGCATATTTTGCATTCTCTTTTGGAATGCTTTTTGCAACTTTGGTCAAGACATAAAAAAGCTTATTAGTTGGAGCTGCTGTTGAGATTAATAGGTCCCACTTGTTGATGGCCAGAGGATGGATTTTTTGAATTTAAAACCTCTATATTTGAGAAATTTGGGAGGGTTCTCTTCCTAAACTATCGCCTTATTGGCCCCCGTGGAAAAGAACAAATTAAAAAGTGGATACCAAGAATTATAATGGCTAGCCTTAGGGACTCCTTTTTACAAGATGAGAGAACAGAAATTAGACTTAGAACAAAAATTAAAACTCCACATTTGATGTAAATTCCTCCTTCTTAAAATTGAAAGAATTAAGCATGCTACCTTGCAGCACACCTGCCTACTTTGTGTCTCAAGACTGCTGTTCCAGAGCCTGGAGGTGCAAAAAAAAAAACAACATACAATCCTACGAAGCTTGTTCTGTGTCCTAAGGGCTTGGCTTGGCTTTCTCTCTGCCCGAGATCTACAGGTTCTTGGTTCTTTTGACTCTTTGGGAGTGACTCTGGATTTTGAGAAGATAGGATCCTTTGCATTCTCTTTGAAGACATCTCTTGATGCATGAAGTTGTTCTATATTGCCCAAATATTTACTGTTCGTCCCAGCTAAATACCGACAATATATTTAAAATAATTTTGGGGGGGGGGGAACAGTTCTGTGGTTAAAATTTGTTTAGAAGTTGGAAGCTTAGGCTGCAATTCTTTGGAGGGGAAAACTGAGAACAACTGTTCTTTAAGTCTTTGCAAAACTAAAAAACAAAACAAAACAAAAACGTAGCTCTAGAAGCGATCCAAGGTCTATCTATTCCTGATCTTAAAACTTCCCCTATTTATCTCCAAAGGCTTGTGAATTATTGGCCTTAGGAAACCAAAGTCCTTCTTGGAGGAACTTCCATTTTTTCTTTGTCCCTTGAAGAGGTAAATCTTACTAATAATGCCCATATTCACCTAAAACTAAAAGGAAAAAAGAAAAGAGAAGGAAAGAAAGGACAGGACAAAAAGGAGGCCTTTTAAAAAGTACACACTCCTCCACAGTTTCCGCAAGATCACTTGTCAAGGACAAATACAAATCAGGCACAAATCAGGCATCTCCACTACTATGAACAGTAAAAAGCTTTAGGTAAACTTAACTTCTAAACTAGTGAGTTTTCTGCTATTATATCTGATTCATTGCTAAATTTTTAAAATTAAAAGCTACAAGATCTGTTTGTGTGTGTATGTATGTCTGTGTATGTACAACACAGATGTGGTATTTTTCTGCCCCCAGATGGCATGGCCAAAATTTGTTCATAAAAGAGCTCTATTTAATGATTCGCTTAATATGAAGTGCTTATAAATTAAGCATTTCTAAATCTCAGGAATATGAGAAACTAACCGAAATGCTTTTCAAGTTTATGTGATCTAGGATATTTTCAGTTAAGTTTGCTGGTTTAATTCATACAGACATGTCTTTAGAGTTATCCACATTAAGTATAGTACTTATATTCCACTAAAAGTTAAATAAATTCATGTTATTTTTGTTACAAAATTTATCAGCAAAAAAGCAACCCAAAAAAACCCCAAACAAACAAAAGAAAATCTTCAGATGATAGCTAAGTGCTTTAATACCTTATGAAATTTTCATGAGTAATTTAAGTATGATTGTTAAGAACAAAAGAATTAAGTAGAAGTGAGTGAAATAAGAGTTTTTAGGTGAACTTTTTTGCAATGATTGCTTTATGAAATGTTTACTTAGTTTCCCAAATCTCGTTGGTACCTTCCACCCTTAGAATTTTGCTAAACTAAATTCAATGATGAGACTTCACTGAATGTCTAAATCATTTCCAAATAAAACACTGAAACATTAATTGCTAAACAAGTCTAAGTGTACCTATTTTTGTCTTCTTATTGCAGGGAAACTAAAGATGTTTGGGTGTGTTAGTAAACACGTCTCGTGCCACACTGGAAGACTGTATAATTGAAGAGGGGCATAGGTCTGTGTTCTGTGGAGTCTCTGGGATGGTTTTCTTACATTGCAGGGTGGAGACTTCATTTCCTGGACAGTTTTTCTTGGGGGTTAGCACTTTTCTCTGCTTTCTCAGGTTGCTGGTCACATTGGATTAAGAGCCACCCTAATGATCTCATTGAAACATGATCCCCTCGGCAAAGACCATCTTTCCATGTCAGGTCTCATGCACAGGTCCCCGCCTGTGTCCACCATGTGCCCTGAAGGGTCCAAGCCCTGGGAATGATCAAGGGAGCCTGCCTGTGGGTTCAGAAGAGCTGCCTCAATGCTCATTCTCGCCACACTTTCTGCCCTCATGTCTTTAGCACTAGGGGTCCCCACCCGTGGCCGTGAGGAGCGCTGAAGTGCTCACCCCCTGGACCAATCCATGGGAGCCTGCCTGTGGGTTGGGAGGAGCCAGTTCCTGTGCACTTTGCTTCTAACCACACTTCCTGCCCTCTTGTTTCTAGTACCTCTGGGGCTTTTCTCAGGTGGATGGGAAAGGGAGAGCAGAACAAAGGCAAACAGTGACTAAGCAACTCTCCAGCACAAGGAAGGTGAGAGTTGGAGACTCACCAATGAAGAGGGTCACTCAACCCGCTGTTACTTGGTCCCTTTGTGGTCACCAAAAAGATGTTTCTGGGTGAACTAGGGAGTCCCCAGGTCCTGGGGCCTCAACCTAGCCAGACCCAATGTAGTTGCCGAAGGTTCTAGGTTTTGTCATGAGAAGCAATTCAAGGACAGGCATGCAGCAGAATGGATAAGTAACGGAAGCAGAAATTTTCCTATTCTTTGACTTGTTCATGTCTTTTGGCTCAAGACTCAGCAATAGGTAAACCCTGTTTTGGTTAATATTAGTATTCACTAGAAATTAAGGTTTCTTTCTTTCCTTCTTTCTTTCTTTCTTTCCTTCCTTCCTTCCTTCCTCTTCCTCCCTCCCTCTTCCTTCCTTCCTTCCTTCCATCTCTACATCCAATGTGGGGCTCAAATTCATGACCCCCAGATCAAGGGTCACATGTCTACCAACAGAGCCAGCCAGGAGCCCCTAGTAATTAAGCTTTCTAAGGATTAAGAATTCCAAGCTTCCTACAAGTTAAGAATTCTAATTAGTATATATAATTAAAGCTACTAGAAATAATAAGGGAAACATCTTGAAAGAGGACTTTAACTACCTCCATTTTGACCACATTTTGTCTGTACATTCTAACTCACAAAGCTCTTCTTTCCAGCTTAACTTTTAACTCAGGCAAAAGATCCCACATGCAAAGATCCTATGATGGGAACTGAAAGTACCCCTCAAGCAATGATGACTGCCCTGAAGCCCGCAAGACCCAGTGTGACCGGCCCGGAGACAGTAATAGATTTGACCTTTACTGCCCACCTGCATGTACCCACAAACCTTGTCTGACATTTTCCTAAAATAAACCTAAAACTATTTTCAGCACTTTGGAGACAGTCTTTGAGATGTTAGTCTGCTGTCTTCTTGATGTTGTCCTCACTGAAATAAATTCCTTTCCTGTTTCACCATCGCTCATCTCTCTGCTTTCAGATTTTGTCAGTGGTGAGTGGCTGCACCTGGTCTGTCTGGGAGCCATAGAGCTGGGTGCTCTTGCCCACTGGGTCCCCGATTACAATCTCTGTATGCAAGGCAAGTAAAATGTGCGCTGAGGAAGAAGAAAGTTGTAAGAGGTCTGTGGAGAAGGAATCTTGGGAAAGGAATTTTTCTGCATTGTCAGGGCTGGCTAAGATTGGAATGAATTTAATTAAGTGAATGAACTTTAATATCAAAAGTCAGCTAGGTACCAAATTAAAATTTGGTTTTCTCTCTGTTAAAAGGACAAACTGTCTATTGGACTATTGGTATGTTCTTGATAATAGATTGTGAAGGGTTTTTCATTCCCCTTAATCTGCCTAGAAAACAAAAAATTCTGTGTTTTATCAACATAATGTTCTATGTGTCTTGTTATCTTATTCTGGTCTTTTATTACTGAAGAAAACTGAATCTTCTCAACATTAAAAGAGCTCAGTTTGCTAACAACTATGCAACCATCTCTATTTGCCTTTTAAATCTTTTATTGTCACTTTCATTAGGCAGACAATTAAGTATTGTTTCATAATTATCTGTGATCTGTTGGGGAGGAAGAATTTCCTATGTCCTTCAACGTCCTTCTAGCTGGACTAAGAGTCACATTGACATGAGACAGATTAATAGGAGAAAATTAAATTTACTAGTATACATATAGGGAACTCACACAGACATGGAAGTTTGGAAGACATGGAAATTTCAAAGACAGGCAACATGATGCTTATACCATGTTGGGTAGAGGTTAGAGGATACAAAGGGGAAGGAGATCATTAGCAGGAAGGTGAAAGGAGGTGTTTAGAAAACAAAATTTGCCCTATCATGCAGATAAATTTCTGAGGTATAGAAGAACTTCTATTAATAGCACCTTTGCTGGTACAAGGAGGAAGTTGAGGGGAAGATAAAGAGTTTTTCCTGAATCTGCTGGGTTTTGATTGCTTTTAACTTGAAATAATGTTCATGCCAAAGGAGTCACTCTTAGGGTCAAGAGACCTTGGCCTCTAATTCCTATTTAATCAAATATTCAAACTTTCAGATACTGTTGACAAACTTCCCAGAATTCAAATTCTAAATGAAGTCTTTTTGACTTAACAATAACTTTGAGATATGAGATATTCTGTCCCTGGAATATCTTAAAAGATTTGTTTTTTCTCTCTTTATAAAAGAGAGCAAGCAACCTATTTAGGTTTGTTTGTTATGTTAAATTATATGAGAAGCATTTTCAAATAAGGGATGATAGACTTTCTTAGATTATATTATATGGGTCAATACTATTAAAATAAGTGTTCTAGAAATTGTATAAAATTTTCAAGATTCTGTTATGTCCTGGTATAATGTTATTAGTCATAATTCTAGTTATTATCTTAAAATGTTGTGTCACAGAAATAACCAAATTTCCTTGTCAATTTCACTTTAATAAACTCTAATAAGACTTTCAACCAAGCCACTTTTAAGTCTTTTATCATTTATAGAAGTTATGCTTTTACTCAGATGCTTTTACAAAAGTGTTCCTGCTAAAATGCTTTATTTTCAAGGAGACTCAGAGAGAGCATAAGCTGAGTTGGAACCAAGAGTTCACTGCTCAACCAATGGGGCCACCCAGGAACCCCGAAAATGTTTCGAACCAGATCTTTAGAAATCTTGACCAGTTAACTTCAGAACTCAGAAATAGGTTTATAATTTGCTTCAAATATTAACCATTGTTTTTTCTTTGGTTCCCAGAGAAATGCCTCTTATTAAGTACTTGATTGCTTGCATAACATAGGCCTAACTTTGAGAGCCCATTTATATCACTGCTTCCTGAAGAGTTTTACTAAACTGACCTATCTTCAGTCTTAGCACTGAGACTGGTTCAGTGAGATGGAACAATCTACCAACTCAATTTCTGGGCTGTGAAAATTCTTGGTAGCATATTTACCTCATTTGCCTGATTAGCAGTGGGTCACATATCCTTACGGGGTCCCTGTATGCACATAACTAAAATTTTTTCCCCATGTAATCTGTCTCATGTCAATTTGATTATCAGACCAGGCAGAAGAAAGTAGAGGGGTAAAGAAAAGTGTTTCCTCCCCAACAGTATCAGTATATGCATTTGTCTGTATTTATATATGACATCACTTGATATTATGAAACTCTTATTTGGTGAAGTTTTATTATATTACTGTATTGCTAAATAAAAAGAATTCAAGGATACATACTACATAAAATCTGTAGGGGGGGAAATTGCTAAATCTTTGCTACTCAAAGTGTCATCCATGGACCAGCAGCACTGGCAACAACTTAGGAGCTTGCTAGAAATATAGAATCTCAGGCCTCAATCTCAAGCCCATCGAATCAGAATCTGCATCCGTCTGAGCTCTCTGGTTTGAAAAACTGTGCCCTAAAAGATTTACAATTTAGCCTGTGGGATCACTTCGTGAATGGTAGGGGGTAGTTCACTTGAGGAAAGAAACAATAGTTCTGATCGAGGCACAGAAGGGAATGATAGTTCCAGGAGGAATAAACTGCATGCTTCGCAGGCTGACTTTTGTTTTTAAACTTTAAAGAAAGACTGTTGGTTATTAAGTTAGTGGGTGTTTTAACTAAATATAACGCATGCCATGTTACTGTCAGAGCAAACACCACAGAATCAGTTCAGAATTTCATTCAGGACAGGACAGTATCTAGCCCTTGTCTGACTGGAAAGTTATTTGAATGCTGTGTTAATAGCGCTTTTTAATTTTCACAAATGATTCTGACTGATGTTTAATATTCACTTATTATAGGATTTTTTTTTTCTTTTTTTTTTTTACAAAGTGGGTAAACTAGCCAGCTGCTAACAAACAACTAGTTGGAGCCTCTTGATACAGCTGACATCTATTCTTGAGACTCTCAGAGATTCAGAAACTGCAGCTCAGCACCTGGCTTCTTACTCTTTTTTTCCTGGCAACAACCTGAGGGAAGAATTAAAATGCTAACCGGCTCTTGCCCGAAAAGCCGAGTTACAAACAATCCCGGTTCCCAAAATTGGACATATGATTAGTAATGAAAAGAATACGTGGCCTGATCGGTCATACTTGAATTAATCAATTGAAGAAGGATTTATTCAATTAAATCCAGTGCCAGTGTGGGGCCAGTGTGGGGCCAAGGGTGGGGCTCAAAGACCAATAACACCGGATTCCTGCCTTCAGTGAGATTATGTGACTTTGCTTTAGCCATGACAGATCTGTCCCTGGCCTGCTGGAAAAACCGGGAACTCTCGCTTTCTCTTTAATCAATTTACTCTGTGCTCTAGGTCAGTAGGAGGATCAATGGCAATGAGAAAGTCTTGTTCTTTTTCATCTGGAAAATTAAACCTCCTTCCCAAAATGTCCTCAGTCACTGATCCTCATCAGTGAGGATAATCTTTCCTTTCCTCTGAGCAGGTTGTTTTTATTCTGTGGGCCTCTGGAGCAGAAAGAAAAATCATTTTTGAAGCTTCCTCTTCTGTTGAATGTGCCTTGCACATTGGTGCTAAACAGGCAATAAATCATAATAAATGGAAAGAGTCGCCCATGGCATGATCTGATTGAGTCGTTTAAACAATTGCTTTGTGTTGACAAAGGGTAGGGCGATTATGCCAGAGGAATTCAAAGGTGCTTGGAACAAATGAACTGGAGAAATTGCTTGAAAAATGCCGGGGGTTTCTTCCAGAGCAACAGACTTCCTTTATTCCAGCTCAGCCTTGAAGTCTACCGACCCCAGCAGCTGAGTGATTAAGATGCTACTAATTCTTCAGCCTTACCTTCTGGGGGAGGGGGGGGGGCCCTCGCATAGGTGCCTCCCGAGACTTGCCTTCTCAGTATGCAGTTTGGAGAGATGAACCTCCTAGCGACCTGTTAATACCATTCAGCAGGTTGGGAGATTAATCCTCACGTTAATGTGTGGGTAGAGTCATTTCGAGGGCAGCTCCCAGCGCACAGGAGCCGTTCCAATACAGACATTAGACTTCAGCAAGAAAGTCATTATTTGTTAATAAAGTCCGCGCAAATGGGCTGTTTTTGTCGGTACATTCCCCAGACGTCCAATTGCTGTTCTTGGGGGCACCCCTCTAGGGCTTGTGGGTAAGAGCTATTTTTGCATATATTTTCCAAAAGAAAGTGCCGCATGGTAAGCGACTTCCTTTGGGTCACCTTACAAACCAGGGAGAGGGGAGAGTGTAATTTTAGGTGTTTCCCACGCTGCCCTGCGGTACAGGAGCGCCGGACGAGGGACGAGCTCAGCGCCAGGCACGGACTGGAGGAAGGACGCGCGCCCCCTGGTGACCTCCTGCGGGGGTCACAGTCTCCTCCTCCTATTGGCGGACCCCACCCTAGCGGGACCCAGGCTCCCCATTCCACCCTTTCCTTAGCTTGCCCTGGGTCGGCAAGGTCACACCACATGTGTTCAGATGGCGGTCCCTAGACTGGGAATGAAGGGATCCTCCCCAGCCGGCGCTGCAAGTAGACGTCTCAACCCTGGATGCAGGACAGAGCCCGCTGGGGGGAGGCCTCCGGCCCAACCATCTCAGACTCCAGCAGCGGGGCCCAGATGCTGCTTCTTCATGATGCGTGGCAGGTCATTCCCATGTGCAGGCAGGGCGAAGACCCGCAGTCTGAGAAACAGCTGTGCCCGGAACAGTTAACTGGAAAGAGGAATCCCATTACACTCTTCATGGGAGAAGTCCAAGCGCTCTTCAGATTTGCCTGTTGTTACATCATTTTCTGCTCATTACGGTTGAACTGAGGAACGATTGGTGATTTGCACTGAAATAAACAGCTCACCCGCTAACAGGCTGATTGGGGAAGTGTTAATCCTTTGAGAGGTCTTTCGGTAGGATGTGCATCTAAGAGTACTAGATAATTCCAGACGAGCCTCAAGATACACCTGCTGCTGCCGTTGGGCCCAAGGTGGGGGGCGAGCAGCAGGGGAGAAAGCGCCTGGTCCTCCCGTCCGCCAGCTCCGTCAGCTGCTTTGTGGAGCGCTCATGGTGCGTTGCTGGGGGAGACAAACACACAACTCCGGTTCCTTCTGTGTTAGCGTGTCCACTTCTCATCTGAAGCCTGCAGGCTTTAACGTGAGCCCTTGCGGAAAGAAAAATCTACCAACGCCGCTCACACAGGGCCAGTTGCTGGAGACTGCAGCATGAGGCTGGAAAGATCCTTTGCCTCAGACACTGAACGGGGAGGCCTCTGGAGGCTCCCCGGACCGGGAGCACGTAGATAACAAAATGCAAAACACAGGAAGGGCCCTTTCGAAATCGAGATACAAATCGGGCTGAGTGAGACACACAGTAGGAAAGTCTCAATGCCAGGAGGTTCACAACTGCCGGCCAGCATGCTACCAAGCTGCTCCGAACGGTTCCATCACGTTGGAAACTCAGGGCTTTGCACCCCAGCTGATGGGCTGAGGTCAGAATCTGCTGGACCCCAAACAGGCTGTCCCACTGAGGAGTTCATTTCATGGGGTTTCTTTGAATAAGCCTTCCTGCCCTAAACCCCTCACAGAACCTTCTCGTCGGGGGGAGGCTGCCGTCCAGGGGACGTGAAGAGGTTTGGCAGGGAGGGAGTGAATGGGGGCTGTGAGGCCTCCCGGCGGGCACAGGGACCGGCAGCACCTGGGGCTGGTCAGGAAGGAGGCCTGGGCAGGTGGAGCCTCTCCCTTCACCGAGAGCTGTTTGCAAAGGCTTGGAGGATGATTCCATGAAGGTGGAATTAAGCCATCTGTGAGTAAAGGAGATACGGGTCCTGAATGGCTCCTTCTGATTTCAGATCTGTAGTTCTGTATCCTTTCTTCCTCTGTTAAGGTCGTTGAAGAGTTGTGCTCTAGACCCTAAAGAGCCAGGGGCCTGGGGCCTTTGTTCAGGTCCCCAGTGGTTGAGGATCATGCTGTTTGGCTACATTTGCAGACTTTGATGAATTATCCAAAGAGGAACGACATGATAGTTTTATAGGGCTAAAATGGCAGTTCTTTCCCAGGCTGGCAAACATTTTAGGCCCTGAGCCAAGGGGGATTGGTGCCTGCTTTGTAGGATAGTATTCTCTAGAATGGCTTAGAGCCCACTTGAATTTTGGGAGTCTCGGGAGAGTTACACGCTGATCAAGAGGGCATGAACTCCTCTGGGCTGATGTAGTACAGGCTTTAAAGGTCTGGGCTGTCAAATCAAACTGCCTTGGTTCCAGTCTGTTTCTCTTCTCTGATCAAGGCCACCCAACGCTCTCCAGGGCTTGGTTTTCTCACTAATAAAATGAGAGCAATCAGAGTGGCTCCCTCACAGAGCCATCATGAGGTCTGAGTGAGCGCGAGAGCTTCAGCCATCCCTCAGAGTGCTTGGCACACAGTCCACAGGGACTAAATGCAAAATGAAGTAAATGCTGTTCTTGTCACTGGCTGATGAAAGAAGACCCCCGTCTCCTCGAGGCTCTCTGGAGCCCTCAAATCTGACGGACTCTCCTGTAACTACTCTGAATGAGTCAGCTTCATCCAGATCCAGATCTGGAGATTCCAAAATGCAGCTGACTGATGCACCTGCCCCACTCCACAGATCTAGGAATTCAGCAAGACATCGGAATACATGATGTGCAGGAACGTACCAGCGTCCCCTTAGACAAGCGGATGCAGGCCTTTGAATCAGGTCGGCAGGGCACAGTGAGATGGAAAGAGTGTGATCTTCTGGAGGCAGAAGACGGGTTCAGGTACCTTGTCGATTGCTTCCTAGCTGTGTGACCTTGGGCAAACTACCTAACTTCTCTGGATCCCATTTTTCATAACTTCAGTACACACTGCTTCCGTTGTTTTCTTCACCAAGTTGCCTTGTATGAACAAACCGGATAAAGACACTACACAAATATAGAGTGGGATATTACTTTGCTTACCTATATTACCTGACAAGAACTCTTTTGACTTGTTTGTTTTGCTTTTGGCTGCCTTTTAGGCACTAAAACTGATAGAAGAGGCTTTGGATATCCCCAGATGAGCTGGGTGGACCCTAGTTTTTCTGCGTGTGGCAGGTGAAGAGTGCAATGGGGACGATCTGTGTGGGAAGTGTGGGCTCTGAGCTTCCTATCAGTCTTAAAGATCAAGAGAAAGTGGCACTGGGAACTTAAGTTTGAGATTAATTTTTAGAAATACTGCTGCTCTCTTGGCCTCTGGGAGTGGAAAGGATTGGCCCAAATCTCTGATTTTATCTACTTGAAATGACCGACAAAACCGGATTAGGGTTCTGGGTTCAGAGTCCCAGAGGATGGTCCCTCAGCACCTTCCTCTTTTTTAGCCCTTAAGCCTGAGTAGGTCAAGTGAGTCAAAGGCATTTTAATGGATGTGCGGCAATGTCTTCATGGTCAACTTTTCACGTTGTTTGTTTACGAATGAGTGAAGGCAATTCAGTTTTGCACTTTTTTTTGGTAAGTTCTTTCCCTCGGACACAGGAATCCACAATTTACTGAGAGGGAATAATTATAAACCTTAAGAGATGTCAGTTTCAGTTTCAAAAACTTAAAAACTGAGAACTGATGTACTTTTGGTATAACTAATTAATTTTACTAAGTTTGATTTTTGCCAGACTCTAACCTAACGCAAATGCAAAAAAAAAAAAAAAAAAAAAAA